>JANHMN010000007.1:4998804-5010886 GCA_030674055.1 Rhabdomys pumilio
GTGTGTGTGTGTGTGTGTGTGTGTGTGTGTGTGTGTGTGTGTGTGTGTGTAATTCTTCATTTCAATCGGACCTTGTGAATTGGGCATGCACTTCTGTGTCCACCCTAAACTGCCGGTCCAAACCTAACAGCGTTCAGGGGGACAGCTAGTGCTCCTCCCCAATGTGCTCGAAAGCAGTTTTCTACTTTGCTCTGTGACTGGAAAACAAACACAATGCTAACTTCCATCTTACCCTAACATGCCAACAATTATATCCCCTTGCTCATCCTTACCATGGTCAAATACATTATTCCCAGTCCAAACTATTAAAGGCATCAGGAGGCAGCAGTGAGATTTCCTTTGATATGTGCCATTCCTGTGTGAGTGAGTGTTTAATAGCTTTCGGTTTCTGATTATAAAAAACAAAATTGTACAAAAATACCTCCCTTGTATTTCTTCACGCCTATACTCTGAGTCTTCCTATCTAGAGAAAGGTTTTCCCTAAATCCAAGAAAATGGCGAAGAATGTGCATGCGGAGCTGGGAAGTGGTCTATGCCATCCAGAAGCAGGGAAACAGACTCTGGGTTGCTGAGAACTAGTAGAATGTCATCAAGAAATAACTTTCTCGTGGCAAATCCCTTTAATCTCAGTACTCTAGAGGCAGTAGGAGGCAGATCTCTATGAGTTCAAGGCCAGCCTAGTCTACATAGCAAGTTCTAACCCAGCCAGGACTTTACAGAGACGTTGTCTCAAAAAACCCAAAAAATAAATGACTTTTTCCTTCCTAAATATTGTCACTCCTGTAAAAAAAACTGAGCCAAGCAATATTTCTAATGGTAACATTCTATCTTTTTATAATTGCTTCTGACTTTAAGCCTGGCAATTTTATGTCCAGGGGACATAAAGCTTGAGGGACCATAGGCTGGGTGTGGAAGTGACACCTAGCAAGCCCAACACAACCCAGTGGCTCCTCCATGCCCCATAGCAGCACCTCAAATCTCCATGACTCTGACATACAGGACACATCCACTTTACAAAGACTGGCGATTCCACTGGGCCCAGTGACCAAGGTGGATCTGGATCAAACAATAACATTCTGGGATCCAGAAATGGAAATAAGATTCTTATACCTTTCTTGGTTATAAGTCGACCCTTCACATTTTAAAAATTTATAAATTTTAACAAACTGTGACAAACTCAAATACTTTTGAATTTCTAATCACTTCCAAGTATATTCACTTTCATTATCCAAGTGGGGTCTCCTATTACATGCCAACCTGTGTTCCCTATCTCAGATGACTAGGTCAGCTTTCTAATAAAACAGGTAAAAACCAACTCATTTCTTTATGAATACTACAGTTTTTCATAGTAACTATTCTGAAGCAGGGAAGATATTCCACTAAAAATAGACACACTTCCAGTAACAACAAACAACAGCAGACCTCAGATGTACACACACTTAAAATGTATCAGTCTCAAATCACAAGACAAATGCCGCCTGGCTGCTTCTAAACCTTCATGCTGATAACAGAGGACAGAACTGGCCAACTGGCAGGAACTTCTGAGGGATCGCTTAGCTGATGAGCTACTTCTGCTTACCTAAGACTCATGTGCAAGGATAGGTCCTGAACAACCCGATCATGTTTGCCCGTAGACGAGTGCTTCCCCAGCCAGCTTGGGAAACTCGGAAACTGCGTCATGTAGCCCCTCATCAATTCTCCAGGAAGAACACTGGCGTAAATGGCCTGGGAGGAAAGAAAAGACAAAAAATCAAACACAGTTCAGAATTTAAATTGGGTATAGGCTATTTCTTTGGCAGCTCTGCATCCTCACTGAGAGGTATAAAGAGTAGAAACAACCCAACTGCAGCATCTGAAGGTGAGGCTAATGCAACGTGATTTGTAGCAGAGAAAGTCGTTATAATGCAGCTCTCCTGAGTGAATGCTGGATGCCTTGATACTGATCTCTACGAGCAGAGATCAAGCATACATAGCATGCATATGCGCGCGCGCGCGCACACACACACACACACACACACCTCCTGCCATGTGATGCCTTGTGCCACCACAGCACTGTGCAAGCAAGCTACCAGACACAGGCTCCTCATCTCCCAAAACTGTAAGCTCAATAAACTTCTTTAAATCTCACCCAGTTTGTGGGCAGTGTGTTTGAAAAAGAAACAGCAGTCTATCGAGGCAGAAATGGCCCTGCCTGACTGCAGTTCACTTGCTCCCTGTCCAAATTACAGGTATAGGAAGCTTCCCCCATAGAAAATGAGAAAATAATGACTGGGGAGACAGTTTAGGTAAAGCGTTTGCCATCCAAGCATGAAGACCTGAGCTAGATCCCTAACAGCCATGGGAAAAAACAGGCATTTACACTGCTCACTACTAACCCAACAATGGGGAGGAAACAAGAGGATCTTAGGGACTCAATGACAGGCCACCCTAGCCTAACTAAGTTCCAGGCCATCAAGACATGGTGTCTCTACTTCATGGGGCTGGAGAGATGGTTCAGTAAGAACATGTGCTGCTCTTCCAGAGGAACCTAATTTAGTTAGCGTCCACACTGGGCAGCTCACAGCTGTCAGTTTCGCAAGATCCAATACATCTGCCTCCGTGGATGGGCACCTGCACTCACATGCACGTGTGCACACAACTTCAAACCCAGAGACCTGTCTGCCTCTGTCTGCCTCTGCCTCTCTGCCTCTATCTGCCTCTGCCTCTGCCTCTGCCTCTCTGCCTCTCCCTCTGCCTCTCTCTCAGTCTCTCTCTCTCTCTCTGCCTCTCTCTCTGCCTCTCTGCCTCTGCTGGGATTTAAAGTGAAAAGTATTCTTATTTAAATGTTGTGGTATATTTACGTGTGAGTGCACACAGAGATGGAACCCAAAGCCTTATACATGCAAGACAGAGCGCTCGGCCACTCACCTACACCCACAGCTCTGAATGCTCTGTCTATTTAGCAGCATTACTGGTCTGAGTAACAAAGCTCTCCAGGAAGTATGGCCCCCTGAGTTTTTCTTTTGTTTTTTGAGGCGGAGTCTTGATATGGAGCCTGGTTAGCCTGGTATTCACTCTGTAACCCAGACTGGTCTCAGACTTATGGCAGTCCTCCTGTTCAGGGCTGCATACACCGGCCTTGTCTGCTCTCTTAATTACATCCATACATTTGCTTGAAAATGAGAAAATGATGCCTCAATCTTGAAGTACAATGTCAGGAGCCACAATGGGACAAGCTAGTAACTAGCAGGTGATCATCCTGAAATGGCTTGCCTTGGATTATTATATAATTTGAGACAAGTGAGCCCTTATTCAGCAAGGCTGTAAGAGACTTATTTTAGGAAAGATTCCTGCTATTAATATGCTTTTCCTATTATTATTATTATTATTAAACAAATATAACTATCACTAAGCAATAGCACACCCCTTTGGAGCAGATCTCTGCAGACCCACAAAGATGTACTGTCTTGTAGTGATGCTATATGGACAAATAGATGACTTCTTAAATCTTAATGATGATCCTATAAGAATTCCTAAAATTATATCACTGATTATTAAGCTCTTTTATAGTATGACTGATATTAGGTTCTTTTCTGATTGTCAAAACTGAAATTAGAACTCTGCCAGTCTCCCAAGTGTCACCAGTTAATTGTTCTTAGATAGTAACCAGACTTTCTCCTACTCAGAGCACATTCCAAGAGGTTGTAAAACAATTAACCAAAGGTCATTAAAAGGGAACTAACAATTTATTATAGGTGCTGGGACAGAAGACAAAATATTGCCTGGGTTTATCTACATAAAACTTCACTAATTTCTTAGTTACAGTTTTAAACCTTCAGTGAACTTGTGGAGCTAGACAGGTGATGGATGTTTAGCCAGATAATTACTCCTAATGAATATGCATGTAAACATCTCTGTTGTAAACTTCTATTCCAATTTATCATTTAATTTTTGGTGTGAACTTGTGATGAACTTTGTAACATGTGATCATGTGCTCTGAAGGATGTATAAGTACTGAGGACAGAGAGATGAGAGGCAGATACAATGGAGAGATAGAATAGAATTTTTTGCGTTTCCTCACTTAGAGTAGTATATAGAATAGAGTTTTTCCCTTTTCCCAGATAGAAGTTTTCCTTTTCCCCACTTAGGACCTTTCCACTTTCCCCCATAGACAGCTTTCATAGGAAACTTTTTACACTTAGTAATAAACTCTATAATAACGTCTCTGAGTGTCTTTTCTTCCTGACTTCAGACTAGCAGGCATAAGTTGGAGCCCAGCAGTTCCTGCTGAGACAGTACAAAGGCTATTTACTTAATCCTTTGCTGTTTTTAGGATGAGGTGCTAAGTGCCAGAAACTGCAGTTTCTAGCCTCAGAGGATCACAGAAGGCAGGTCAGCTACAGTAGCAAAGTAACTTAGATAAGTAAACTTTTATTATACAGAAACCCTAAATATCTCATAAGACCAAGTCTTACCACCACCACCCTTCACTGCCTCAAGAAGAAATGACAAAAAAAAAAAAAAAAAAAAAAAAAAAAAAAAACCTCCCCTCCAAGCCAGGGCTGGACCCTGGCAGTACAGATATTTTCTATATATATTTTTAAAACACAGATTTTATATATATTTATCATATATAATATAAATATATAAGCAAAATATTTACATTAGATAAAATAACATAGATTATGTGAGGGAGGGAGGGAGAGAGAGAGAGAGAGAGAGAGAGAGAGAGAGAGAACAACAACAACAACAAACCTAACTAGAGGACCCACAAGAACCTTCCTTTTTCAGCTAAAGCAGACCCCACACCCCACACTTACCTGTGTGGGCAGAAGATTCCAGTTTTGCTTACTCCGGATTTGACTGTCCACTAAGTCGCCATCACATATGCTATCTGCTGCCCGGCTTAAAAGCATCAAGTGCTTTTTCATGTCACCCCTGCGGACAAGAACCAATCTGGTTACACCACTGTCCATCCACTCCCAGCTACACCTGCACAAGGACCTGGCCTGTGCGGTGCTAGAGAGCCCTGATCCTGCCCCTCGCTGCCCTCAATGCTCACCCTGCGGCCACAGGCTTTACATGGAGGTAGTTCTCCTGAACAAAGAGGGGTGCTATGGAATAGTCATGGAAAAAGAGATCCGATTTGTCCATCAGTGACATGTGTGCAGTCTCCTCTCCAGCTGCAAACACTTTCCGGGCAACATCAAATGGGCCCTGCCAAGAAGGGGCAGAGAATGACTGAATGACCGAAACCTAATCCTGGTAAAGCAGACATTGGAGCAATAGGCACCTTCACTGCCTGCTGAGGAGAATGATATGGCACTTTAGGAGTCCCAAATGACCTAAAATTATGTTTACACAAAATCCTGCACATAGTTTTATGGCACTTGTATCACAACTGTGGAATCTAGAAGTACTAAGATACTTCTTCCAGTAACCGAATGGCAAATAATTGATATGTCTCAGGCCTCAGACTCAACAATTTTAATAAAAAATATCAGCCAGGAATGTTGGGCCACACCAGTAATCCTAGCACTTGGAAACGAAGTTCAAAGCTAGCCTCAGCTACAGACTGAGCTTCGGCAGCTCAACTGAGCTACCAGCAATACAATCTGAAAAGACCAAACAAACAAAAGGGACAATTCATTAAAAGACATGATGGAGCCTTAAATGTACACAAATGCACTCTACTGTGTGAAAGAAGTCAATCTCCAAAGGCTACATACTATATGACTGGTGGTTATGGAGGGCTAAAGAAGAAGGAGGGGGGCTGGTGAGATGGCTCAGCAGTTAAGAACACTGACCCCTCTTCCAGAGGTCCTGAGTTCAATTCCGAGCAACCACATGGTGGCTTAAAACCAACAGTAATGGGATCCAATGCCCTCTTCTGGTGTGTCTAAAGACAGTGACAGTGTGCTCATATACATAAAATAAATAAATCTTTAAAAACACAACCAAGAAGCAGGAAGGATGCTGAGTCTGAGCACAGGGAAACTACTGTAGGGCTCTGCAATGGTAGAGGCACACCACTGCCCACCTGCCAAAACACGGAGTGTGCAACATCAAGCTTGAGCCCTAGTGAACTATGATGTGTCCAGTGTGGATTTAGTAACTGAAACTCTGTGCAGGATGCTGAACCAGAGTGGACACTGGGGCAGCTTGCCTTCTATTACATTTTGCTGCAAGCTTAAAACTACTTCAAAAGCTAGAGTATGTCATTCCTTTTTTTAAAAAAAGAAAAGCTAACTAAGCATTCTATCTGTAATTCTGGACTAGTAAAACAGAGCAGAGGCAAGTGGCAGAGACCTCTGACTTTGGAAGCTAAACTAAACCACTTGAAACATAGAATTTCCAATAGTACAACCTCGCAGGACACAAATGCACGCAGAAGGTCCACTGGAAAAACCACTCTCAGTGATGAAGCACGGACTCATTTAAAATATCCCCTTTCCAAAAATCTGTAAAGGATGGCCGTGCTTGAGAGAAGCTCACTGTCTACAGGTCTGACAAGTCTGTGAGCCAAGTAATAATACATCAGGAGATACATTATGTCTACAAAGCTAATAGAAAAAAGCAAGGCAAGAAACACCAACTTCATAACATAGCTAAAAAAATGGAAACTCATTTTACCAGTCTGATATCCTTCTTGGCCCTCTGAGAATCGGCCTTGGCTTGGTCATAGGTTAGGGCCTTACTTTGTGCACACCACATACTGAGATTGTGTAAAACCTAGAAGAAACATAAAGAAGTCAATGCCAGGATGAGAAATGGCCGCTCTTCTCCAACCCTGTGCATGTTTCTAGAGTGGGAGGCTGAAGGACTGATAACTGCCAAGAGCTGGGGCTGGCTCAGCTGCCCTCCCAAGACCCACAAGGCAGCTCAGAACCATCTGTAACTCCACTTCCAGGGAAGCTGACGCCCCCTTTGGCCTCTGCCAATCTAGGTGCACAAGTGGTGAGTGACATAAATACAGGCAAAATAACCATACACATAAAATAATAAAATTAAATTTAGAAAAGTAACAACTTCCCCAAAATGTGTATCTAACTCACCTGTCTGACATCTTGATTAGCTCCCAAAATTATTTCATTCATAGCTGGAGGGGGGATCTTTAAACCCTCTTTAAATGCAATAGACAGCATTGCACTCTGAAATTAACAAACAAGGAAACTGTCATTGACTTTTTTTTACACACGGCATCTGCAATTCTATAAATATTTATAAGATACTTTAAGAAACTGACCCTTGAGCTGGATATGGTGGCACAGCCTTCGATCGCAGCACTCAGGAGGCAGAGGCAGGAGGATCTTTATTGAGCTCCAGGTGAACCTGCTCTATAGAGAAGAGTTCCAGGACAGCCAGGGCTACACAGAGAAACCCTGTCGTGGAAATAAATTGACCCTTGAGTTTTCAGTTAGCAATCCTCATATCTTAGATAAGCCTCACTGGCTACAACACTGACAGTGCCTAAAGTTAAATCAACCGTTATATAAATATAATAATGTCATTTAAAAAATATTCTGGGGCAATGTGCAGGCTAGTTTTATGTCAACCTGACACAAGCTATCTGAGAAGAGGAAAAGATGACTGAGAAAAGCCTCCATAAGATCAGGCTGTAGGCAAGTCGGAAGGGCATTTTATTAATTAGTGATTAGTGGGAAAGGGTGCAGTCCATTATAGGTGGAGCTACCCCTGAGCTGATGGCCCTGGGTTCTGTTAGAAAGCAGGCTGGGCAAACCACAGAGAAGAAAGCATTCAGCAGCACTCCACCAGGACCTCAGCATCAGCTCTTGCCTGTCTGAACTCCTGACTTCCTGACTCCCTTTGGTGGTGAACAGAAATGTGGAAGCCTAAGCCAAACAAACCCTTTCCCCTTCCAGTTGTCTTATCATGGTATTTCATCATAGTGACAGCAAGACGGCTCAGTGGGTGAAGGCACTTCCCATCATGCCTGGTGTCTGAGACTGATCCTAGAGCCCACATAGTAGGAAAGAACCGACACCCAAAAGATGCCTTATTACCTCCACATGTATACCCTATTGCATATGCATGAGCACCATGTGTATGCCTGTGAACACACACACCTTAAAAAATGTTTTAAATTCTTTGTAATTACACTCATCATACCTTAATCTGTTCAACGCGAGGTCTTTGGAAACGAAGATCAAAACAATAATGAACCAATGAGCGAATTTTGGGGTGATTTCTATCGTTGCACATACAAATGATGGGAATTTTAGTATGCTTTATCAGGCCTATCAGCTCCTAAAAGGCAAATTTAGAACATAAAAATAATGATTTTTTAAAAAATAACAGATATTCAATATATTTTAGTATTTTTTTTAAAAAGCTCAGCTGCTACAGTTATCCATGTACATAACTGTTATTTTCTTAATCTAAAGGCAACAGTAAAACAAAAGCCACAGTGCTTGTTACCTGAACTCCGCCCCTGTCCTCAGTGCCCGCCATGCCATCGACCTCATCCATGATGAGAGCATGCCTCGCACTCACGGCAGGAGCTGCTCCACCTGATCAGGGGGAGACAGGACAGAGCACAGGAAGAGTCAACACACACTTAAATTCCAACGGCTCCAAGAGTTAAGTCATAAAAACGAATTCTCCCAGCCCTTCTGCATTCCCAGTTTTCTCTTCCCAGCAGTTCGCTAAAGTCCATGTAGAGATAGCAAATACATATTTAAAACCTGTGCAGGTTTCACTTAATCAATTTTGGTCATTGATCTGTTTCCATCATCCATCCATCCATCCATCCATCCATCCATCCATCCATCCATCCATCCATCCATCAATAATACTTCTCTCCTTTTTAAGATTTATTTTATGTATATGGGTGTTTTGTCCTCACACCAGAAGAGGTACTGCCCATCCCCAGTAACACTTCTTTTTTAATGTAATTTAATATTCTCCTTTAAGATGCATAATAATGTGGTTTATTGATGAGCTTTGAGATATTAAAATGCCTCCAAGTTTTTATATCATACTAATATCTAAATATCCCCATATGTGTGCATGTGTCTATGTGGGAGAATAATATGTGTCTTCATGTCTGTATTTTTGTCTGTATAATGAGAGCATGTGGTGTGTGTGTATGTATGTCTGTGTATATGTTTGTGTGTGTACACATGTGTACGTATGTGTATACGTCTAAATATATATGTATATGCATGTCTGCATGTGTGTATGTGTATATGTCTATGTGTATATGTGTCTGTATGTATGTGTGCATATGTATCACTCTGTACATATTAAAGTATAATGACAGCTAAATTCCAAAAATTGACATTTAGAGATTAGAAATTATGTATGATTTAGACTTGAGGAAAAATGTCAGACTGATAAAGAATTGTATTAATTAATACTTTCACGAGCCATGTACAGGAAGTAATATGGAGAGACTGGTCATTCAGTACAGTATCTGCCTTGCAAACATAAGAACCTGAGTTCAAACCTAGAACACACATAATAAACCTTGGGTGTGGCGATATGCACACATCTCACACCCACACACTCACATACACATACAGAGAGAGAGAGGGGGGGACAGGAAGGGAGAGAGAGAAGGAGAGAGGACATTTTCTGAGCCATTTCTTTCCAAAACTCATCTCTAACATTCAAAGTACCACGGGTCTATGTAAGTCTCTTAGGCATGCAGGCCCTTAGCTGACACAACTTCATTTTCCCCCTGAAATCAGCCCTTGGGACCACCAGCTACAACCTAACCTCCCACAGCAGTCACATCTCCTAGCTCCACACTGGCCCTTTCATTCTTCAAGGCTCTCTGAACAAATTCATCCTTTTACTAGTAGATCACATGATGTCCCAAACACGATTTCCTCCTCAACCACAGGCCTTACGGTCCCAAGTGGAAGAGTCTACTTCACTTTCCCCATTCTCCTTCACAAGATTCACCTATGAATTGTCTAACATCACATACAAAATAAAAACTCTGTGTATGCACACATTTGTATCCCATTCTCAGCAGTCTCTAAGACCACAGAGCATAACTAATGCTCCAAGAGTTCTGCCAAAGGCGTCCCTACCTTGATGCCTCAGGATGCTTACCACAAGGAGTGCTCATTACAGAACACTGAAGTGACTTTTTTCTCAAAGCACATCTATAGGCACAGTTGAAAAGGGGCACATACTTGTATAAAAGCCTTTGATGCTGGTGTTGTTCAATGACTCAGCAACAACTGCTTTCAAACTGTTCTTACTCCGAGTATCACTTGCATTTAGTTCCACGTAACTGTAGCCCAATTCCTAGTCAAAATATTAAAAATCATTAATGTCACAGTGCAAATGATCCTGGGCAGCAGCTAATTAAGGAACACAAAAGTCACATTAAAAATGAACAAAAATATTAAGTATGACACCAAAAGGCAACAAATCTAATATCCCCATAGCATTAGAAATGCTTAAAACACCACACAGACACACAACATACAGAGGAGTCTTAAAACCACAGCTGGCTCATGCCATGGTGGCTCGTGCCAGGTTATTAGACCACTTGCCTATATCATAGTGGGTGTATTCAAATAACCCTTACTTAATAACGGCTGTCTAAGTTAAGGTTTCTATTGCTTCGATGAAACACCATTACTAAAAAGCAAGCTGGGGAGGAAAGGGTTTATTTGGCTTACACTTCCATATCACTGTTGATCACTGAAGGAAGTTAGAACAGGAACTCAAACAGAGCAGAAGTCTGGACTCAGGAGCTGATCCAGAGGTCATAAAGGGGTGCTGCTTATTGGCTTGCTCAGCTTGCTTTCTTATAGAACCCAGGACCATCAGCCCAGGGATGGCACCACCCACAATGGGCTGGACCCTCCCCCACTGATCACTGATAAAATGTCTTACAGCTGGATTTCATGGAGGTATTTCCTCAGCTGAGGCTCCTTCCTCTCTGAGGTCTGGCTTGTGTCAAGTTAACACAAAACCAGCCAGTACAGTGGCCCTAGAGAGTAGGAGAGAGGGAGGAGACGAGGAGGGTGCCAGAACAGGAGGACAGACTAACTGTATGAAGCAGCGATGCTGCAGAGCACAGAGGGAAAGCATGGTACATGGGGCTCTGTACCACTTGTAGCCACAGCATCTACTGGGCACTAGTAACACATCCTCCACCTATAAGGGAAAACGGATGTTTTTATAATAGCCAATAGAATAACAGGTTTGAAGTGCTTTTTTTATTTTCTTTAGTTTTTGAAAAAGACTTATTTCTATGTGTCCTGGAACTCACTATGTAGACCAGGCTGAACTTGAATTAACAGAGTTTCACCTGCCTCCCCAATGCTAGGATTAGAGGCATGTACCACCACACCCAGCCAGAATAGCATTTTTTTTAAGTGACAAACATCACTAAAGCCAAAGAAAATTCTTTTTTTTTTTTTTTGGTTTTTTCGAGACAGGGTTTCTCTGTGTAGCCCTGGCTGTCCTGGAACTCACTCGGTAGACCAGGCTGGCCTCGAACTCAAGAAATCCGCCTGCCTCTGCCTCCCAAGTGCTCGGATTAAAGGCGTGCGCCACCATCGCCCGGCACCAAAGAAAATTCTAAAGTTTGACTTTAGAAAAATATACACTTGCCGGGCAGTGGTGGTGTACGACTTTAATCCCAGCACTTGGGAGGCAGAGGCAGGTGGATTTCTGAGTTCGAGGCCAGCCTGGTCTACAGAGTGAGTTCCAGGACAGCCAGGACTACACACAGAGAAACCCTGTCTCGAAGAAAAAAAAAAAAAAGAAAGAAAAATATACACTTTAGGTTAACACACACACACACACACACACACACACACACACACACATTATAAATTAAAACAATGTAAGAATGCAGCTAGTGGGAAGACTCACTAGATAAAGTCATCCCACATACTGCACCTGCATGGGGGGTCCTGAGTTCTGATCCTCAGCCCCCATGGGAAAGCCAAGCATGGCAGTGCAATGCTGAAGAGGACACACAGGACAATCCCAGAGCCTCACTCCCTGGCCAGCCAACTTAGAAAAAATGGGAAGCTCCAAGGTCAACTGCAGTGGAGGACAAGACCTGACATCCATCTTCCTCTGGACTGAATGTACACACACACACACA
>JANHMN010000007.1:5011286-5025151 GCA_030674055.1 Rhabdomys pumilio
AAAAAAAAACAACAAAACAAAAAACAAATGTCTCCTCAAAAACTCATATATACAAAGTCAGAGCAGCACTGTATTATTTGGTATACATACACATTACAGACATAAAATGGTAGAACCCAAACATCCACTGGGGAACTTAGCATACACAGAAAATGACTGAGATCCACCCAATGGGATATTATTCAACTGTAAAAAGGAATAGATACTAATATATACTACAACTTGGTTTGCCTAGAAACCATTATAGTAAAAAGGCTAAAACCAGAAAATTCTACTTATACAAAATGTCCAAAATAGGTAAATCCTTAAAACAGCACAGTGGCCTCCAGGCAGAGGGTGCAACAAGCGATTATGATAAGTATAGGGTTTCTTTTTGGAGGTAATGGCAGTGTCTGGAATCAGATGCAGTAACTGAGTCAGCAAAATGGCTCAGAGGGTAAAGGCACTTGCCACCAAGTCTACTGACCTAAGTTCAATCCTCAGAACCCTCAATGTGAAAGGACAGAACTAACTCAAGCAAGTTGTCCTCTGACCTCCACATGTACACTGTGTGCCCAGACACATAAATATATACATTCAATAATAAATAAATGTAATTTTTAAATTTTATGTACATTGGTATTTTGCCTTCTTGGCCTGCGCCACCACCGCCCGGCGCTGAGCCATTTCTTTAGCCCCCTAAATAAATGCAATTTTTTAATTAAATAGTAATGATCACTGCACAGAATTATGTTTTCTAAACAGTCAACTTTAAAGAATGTAAATAATATCTTAAGTTCTAAAACAGTTAAATGCCTTCTAGTAATGCTAGAACTTACGAATAACTAGCTAGAGCGGAGGTTTCTGGAAATATAAGGTAACTATCCACTCACAAAGTTGTAAGTTACAGAGCAGAAAGTCCTCTCACTCACGGAGACCAGCAGACACTATCTCAACCACGTGATCAAGACATATCAATATCAAGTACGTGAGACACACTGAGCAGGACACAGTAACATATTCTTCCCAAACTGGGTAACACCATCTAACTGTGAGAAACATCACACAATACTATGACAGACATTCTGCAAACAACTGACCGGAAGAGACTGAGAAGACACAGGACTACCTTAGGCTGGAGGAAGCTGAGGCAGCGCAAGCCAATAGGGCCCTGGAGCAGAGAAAGGACACCAGGAACCAACATATACCGTGTGGAGAAAACGCTGCACTTGGCCACAAAGGAGCAGCAATCATTCCCTACTTGTTACAGCTCCACCATGGTTACAGAACACATTTCATTCCTGGAACTTTTCTACTGGAATAAACTGGGAGGACCATCTAGTCACATTGGTGACAGTCTAGGGACCATAATCTTGGCATGCAGGTAGACACTGGAATGGATGTGACAGCACTGGTAGATGCAAACACAGACAATGGAAGGGTTCAGAAGTCCTGTTAACTTGGTAGACTAAGCCCATTACGCCCAGAGCTTAGCTATATGTAAGCCAACTCTTTCTTCTTTTTTTTCCTTTTCCCTTTGTTATAGAGATTGGCTTCTGTCATAATTGAAAAACTCCTAATAACGTTTTCACTAAAGATGCTAATAAACTCCTCTTTTAAAAACAGAAAACAAAAGTTTTAGGCAGTAACATTAACAATAAAGACAATGCAAAAATACAGAATATGAGCTAGAGACACAGTTCAGCAGTTAAGAACACTTCTCTGGCAGAAGACCTGAGTCCAGTTCCCAGAACCCATGTCAGGTGACTCACAACTGCCTATAACTCTGGTTCCAGAGAACTGATGCCCTCTTCTGGCCTATGTGGATACTGCATTAATGTGCACATACCTCCCACCCCCAAACATGCACACGCACACGCACACGCACACGCACACGCAGATGCACACACACGTACATATAGACACTGAAACAAAACATTTCTTAAATTGTGGACAGGTATGGTGGCACATGTCTTTAATCCCAGTATTCCTGAGGGAGAGGCATGCAGATCTCTATGAGGTGGAGGCCAACCAGGTTGCTATATATCAAGTTCCATACTAGACAAGCTAAGTCAAATTTTCAAGCAAAAAAAAAAAAAAGAAGAGAGGCAAGTATAATGAGTGGGTATGTCATTTACAGCACACTATTCCCTAACCCATCCCTCCCTCCTCCACAGGAGGTAAAGAAACACTAAAGACAGGCTCCCAGGTCAGAAGGAAATAAGGTAAATTCACCTGTGGTACGGGGAGTCTGCCAACCTAGCCAGCAGCACTGTCTGTGACTCATCCCCATAAGACAGGAGGTTCTGTACACCAATAAACCAGTTTGTCTTACACACCTCAGCCTCAGCAGCTATTTCATACTTGGATTTCTTGCCTGGCATAGTTCGAATCAGATCCAACAGGCCATCTTCATCAAGGATTTTTGTTCCCAGAGCTGCCGCCTGTTGATTAAAATAAAACTCATCAGAACTGTATCCAAAACATTTCTTTCTGTAGTGGAAAATAATTTTAAGGCCTACTGGTAGATGAAGAAACACACTGTAAAATAAATAATGCTGCAATTTATTTTTAATTATTTTTAAGATTTACTGTATTACTTTACATGTTTAAGTGTTTTGCTCATGTGTATGTCTGTGTACCATAAACATGCCTGGTGCTCAAACAGGGCTTCAGATTCCCTGGAACTAGAATCATGAACAGTTGTAAGTGCCATGTGGGTGCTGAGAATTGAACCCAGGTTCTTTCCAAGAGCAACAAATGCTCTTACCTGCTGAGCCTCAACACTAAAATTTAAAGAAAAAAATCACCAGAAAGTTATCAGTAAAAATGAAATCCAGTAATGGATATATGAATTATGAAAGAGATTATAAAGCTAGTTTTCCTAGCTGTAACTCTGCTGTTGAGTTTTCAGTTTGAGGTGTACGGTGAATTACATTAAAAATATAATTGAAGTTGGTTGGTGGTAGCACAGGTCTTTAAATCCCAGCACTTGGGAGGCATAGGCAGGTGAATCTCTGAGTTCAACATCTACAGAGTGAGTTCCAGGACAGCCAGGGCTACACAGAGAAACCCTGACTCAAAAACCAAAACAAAACAAAACAAAAAACAACAACAAAAAAAAAAAAAAAAAAAAAAAAAAGGAGAGGGGGAAATAAATATAAATAAATATATAACTGATAATGAAAGTATCAAGTCCAATGTGAAGCTCCAGCCTCAGAATGGCTATTCTAACTGTACAAAAGTTCCTATGAGATATATAGATTTTGAGTCTGGATAATGTCACTACATAATGCAAATTCTTCACATACAGTTTAAAAATTACCATTAAAAAGAAAGAAATGGGACTAAGGACGTGGCTCAGCAGCTAATAGTGCTGGGCACACCAGCGAAAGAGTCTGAGTTCAAATCCCCAATACCTACATCAAAAGCTGGGTGTGACTATGTATGTACTCAGAACTGCAGCTCTATACAAAGTGGAGATGGAAGTGGCTTCCTGGCCACCAACCTTGCCCCAGGTTCAGTAAGACTATCTCAAAGGAATAAGGTGGAGAGTAACAGAAAAAGATAAATAACAACCTCTTCTGCCCATTGCTCGTGTGTGTGTGTGTGTGTGTGTGTGTGTGTGTCTGTGTGTGCGCGCGCGCGTCTTTTCCACACCCCTCTGCTAGCAGGACTCCAGTATATCCATCTCTGAGTGATATTGACTTGCAGCAGGCCTACCCAATCAGAAGCCATGTCAATCAATGAGGTGGCATCCTAGAGTATTAATGGGACAGAACCTGTAAGACTGGTCACAGCTACAATGACCATCCCAATGGGACCATCCCTCTCTCTTTCCTGCACAAGCACAAGGCAAAAGGCTTGATGCCCATAAGGCTGACAGAAGTGGCGGCTGGGACTCTCTAGGTTAAGTTTCTGAGCTGCTAAAACATCCCAGTGACTACAGCCTTGATAGGGCAAGTTAAACCAATTAGTCAGGTAACATGTTACTTTCCCACTGACCTCTGCTTCTTCCTCACACACATCCAATAATGAAAAACTAAAATGGGATCTATAGTGGCATGTATCAGAAAACTTGTAACAAAAAAAAAAAAACAAAAAACAAAAAACAAAAACAAAACAAAAAAAAACCTCTATATATGTTAACATTTTTTTTTTAAGTTTTAAATTAAAATATATAAAGAAAGTCAGCAACTATGTTTCCAACTGAAAAACCAAAATCCTATAGTCCCAGCAGACAACACACCACATGGTATGCAGAGAAGACAAAGCTGTAGGGTAAAGGCTTTCTCCTCTTCTTTGTTCACAGAAATTTGGCCAGGGACATCACCACAAACAGCCACACTGTGCATGCCACGGCAGGGAGGCACCACTGTGAGAAGAGGAGGCAGAACCCACCTTGTCACTCTTGGACTGCCCACTGTCCCGGCCCATGACGAGGTAGCTGGTTTTCTTGCTCACGTTTCCTGTTACTTTCCCCCCATAACGTTCAATTAGAGACTTGGCTTCTTCTCGTTCAATGGACTCCAGCACTCCTGTGATCACAAACGTCAGGCCTTCCAAGCAATTTTCAGCTCCCTACAAAACCAAAATGTTCAAGCAGAGAAGAAATTATATGGTAGCTTTCCAAAGAAATATTTGACGGCCAAGCTGCAGCAAGCTGACTTTTCTCACCCAACATCATAAATCACCCCAGCAGGAAACCTGGCTAGAGAATTACAACAGAGCCTCAGTGAATCTTGGTGCACATCCCATGAATTCCTTACAAAGCTAACATCTAACAGATACCAAGAGAACAAAGAAACATACTGTTAACAAAATTACTCACGTGTGCTGTCCTCTGCTTTCCATATTTAAATCGGTGATTAGCTTTGATACCCTGAAGTAAACAAGCAAATGTAACCTGCCCACTGAAACACCTGCTGCTGCTAAAGACCAGCTTTGGTTCTGGAAAGCTCATCAAGTGTGAGAGTAAAACTGAGAAACTGCTAGAAACATAAAGACAGGAATGCACCATCCACCCCCACTGGAAAGAGAACAGCTAATCTAGAGCTGACCAGGCTTCTCTCTTCCTAAGTCTGAACCACAACTCTCCACGGTTGCAGACTTTTAAAGTTGTTATAAGAAACCAGCTAAATCATACACCAAGCAAACTGCTTACATAAGGAGTCCATGATGTGCCATGCTCCTTATTACTCTGAACAAATTGAGACTGGTAAAGATGGAAAGTCTTGAAAAGAAGCTAAACAAAACTCAACACATGCCCTGACCAGTTCCCTCCACATAAAGAACTTTTCTTGGAAGAAGAAAAGAAGGAAATAGTTACTATTCACTGGGGGGGGGGGGGGGGGGGGGGAGAGAAACACACACAGCATGTCTCAGTCTCTCCATTTCCAGGAGTGAAATGAACTATCAAATCTTCTCAACAACAGACTCCAAATCACCCTGGGAAACTCCATATCAAAAAGCTCCTCTACATTTCAAAACCCAACCTACCCTCTCCTGAGTTTCTATCCCACCCCCCAATCCATCTATTCCACCTTTATCTTCAGAAAATGGCAGGCCTCCCCATGGATATCAACCAAGCATGCCATATCAAGCTGTAGTCAGAAAATATTATAATAATATATAATATAATTAATATTATTAGCCTTATATTAAGGCTGAACCAGGCAACCCAGAATGAGGAAAAGGTCCTAAAATCTGGCAGATGAGTCAGAGACAGCCCGCTCCCTCCAGTCACTGCATTTCTGCTCACACTGCTCTTGCCAAAGTCAGTAAGAACCATTAGTCATTTTTCTACAGGTAATGGACAAATCTGAGTCTTCTCTGTTGGAACTTCCATGACATGACAGACCATACCACGCAGTTGTCCTAAGAATACTCTTTCTCACTTTCTTCTCTTCTTTCTCTGTGCTTGTGTGAGCAGGTGTCCTTTCTCTTTCTCTTCTCCCATCCCCCCTCTTCCTGTGGTGACTCCCCTGGCCAATGAACTTGCAGCTTCCCAGTAAACCTGCCTTTAATATAATCTTTAAAAAAAAAAAAAAAAAAAAAAAAAAACCATTCTCTCCTGCGCTTCTCTGATGCCACTCATCAGACTTTCTTACCTGTGCCTGCTACTCATCAGGCCCACTTTGGTTTTCACCCTCCATTTCATAAAGAAGCTGTGAGAAGGCCCTCTTCTTGCAGCCAGGGTTTCTTGATGACAGTTAGTTCTCCTCCACACTAGCAACACACTAATACTGCCAAGGTTCACATGCAATCAATCCCACACAGCTCCTTGTCTACTCAGCATCCCCACATAGATGCACACATATCTAAATCACAATTTAGCCAACATCAAAAATGTTCTGCCTTGATTTACCCAGATGCTGTCCAATATGCCATCATCAGACCATTCCTCATTATACTTCTCACTTCCAATAGTCACCAAGTCCTATATGTTTTTTTCTGTTTCATTAAAAACCATGTCACACCGGGCAGTGGTGGCACACGCCTTTAATCACAACACTTGGGAGGCAGAGGTAGGCAATTTCTGAGTTCGAGGCCTGTGGGGAGCCAACAGAAGGTGGCTATCATCTGTACAGCCATATTAAGCCATATATCCTGACAAGAGACTTGTTTACAACAGCCTACAACAGCTGAGCACACTCTGATAACATCTTGTTTTAGATATCCAGGATTTTCCCTTGGGTGTATGAGACTTAAAGGTGTGTGACTTAAGGGCATGACTTAAAGGTGTGATTTAGAGACAAGACCTAAGGGCATGACTTAAGTGAGACATAAAAGGCAGAGGCAGACAGAAGAAAGCAACTAGGGATTAGACACTTGTACTTGGAAGAGTACTTGAGACTTGAGGCAGGTAACTTGGAACTGGGAAAGAGACTGGCAACTTAGAACTAGGATTAGGACTTGAGACTTGGTGCCGAAGCCCAGGACCTGAGACTTGCTACTAGGAAGTAGGGACTTGGAGAGAAGAAGAGAGACTGAAGAATAAACAGGATTGAATCACACTCTGTCTGGTCTCCATTCTTTGCGTCCATCCTCTCTCTCTCTTGCTGAACCCCGACCTGTGGACTGAAGCTTGGGGCAGTGCAAGCTCTAAAAATTTAGCCCCCAAGGCTTCTGGCAGTGTGGGTTCCAATACTGATAGAGTGGTCTGAGACATTTTGGCCCCCAAGCATGAGGCAGAGTGGTTCTCAACATTTTTGGTGCCCAACGTAGGGCAGCTCAGCCACAACATTTTTGGCCCCCAAACGTTGAGTAGTGCGGTCCACGACATTTTGGCACCCAACCTGGGCAGTGCGGTTCTCAACAGAGGACAGCCTGGTCTATAGAGTGAGTTCCAGGACAGCCAGGGCTACACAGAGAAACTCTGTCTCAAAAAAAAAAAACAAAAAAACAAAAAAACAAAAACAAAAAACCAAAAACAAAAACAAAAACAAACAAACAAACAAAACATATCACTTGGGGCTAGAACAATGACTCAGTGGTTATGAGCACTGACCGCTCTTCTAGAGGGACTTAAATAGATGAATTCCCAGCATCCACATGGTGAATCACAACCATCTGTAACTTCAGTTCCAGGGAATCAATGTTTCCTCTGGCTTCTAAGGGCATTGCAAGCACATTGTGTGTGTATATATACATGCAGGGAAAACTCCCATATGCATGAAATAAAAATAAATTAATCTTTCACACACGCAAACATTCTCTTCAGGACTTAGAATATGGCTCTATGGTTAAGTGTTCTTCCAGTGAACCTGGGTTTAATTCCCAACACCCACACGGTGGTTCTCAACTGTCAGCAACTCTAGTTCCAGGAGATCCGACACCCTCTTCTGGCCTCAGAGTACACCAAGCATGTACATGGTGCACAGACATATATGTAGGCAAAACACTCTCTCTTTTTTCTTTTTTTATTTTTTAAAGATTCTTGCAGAGGACCTGAGTTCAACATCTATACTCACAGAATGGCTCATAACCATCATAACAGGTCCAGGGAGCAGTACCTCTGAGGGTACCAGGTATGCATGTAATACGAACACACATGCATATGTATATGGTTCTCTACTATATTCTCTGAGAGCACCTTGGCCTTTTCTCTCACAGCACATAACAAAATTACTATCAAACATGAATGCACTTACCACGGTGTTCCTTAAGCTCTGCATGCCACAAAGACAAATAACATTGGAATTCTCACCAGTGCATGGAAAAACACATCCCTTCTCAAGCTACTTAGTGTCTAAAGAAACATGTCTAAGTGTCCATACCATTAGTCACAATATGAATACAAACATCTAATTCATAAAACAGCAGCTGACATCTTCTGGGAACACTGGCTCCTTAGCTCCTTGATGACGTAGCAGTGAATGCACACCAGAACCATGAGGCAGAGTCCTCACAGAGTAGCGCACTCTTTGTGACCTTACCTTGGGTATTTCTTTGGAGCCCAGAGCTTTGGGACCCTCTCGATTTAAGTAGCTTCGGTAAGCCTGATAATTAGCACGCTTCTTTTCAGAATCTTCTGGGCTTACAGACTTTGGGCAGAAGGAAAAAAAAAAAAAGCTATGTAAAATTAAAATATACCTGAAAAAATTACAGATAATTTATCCAATTCCTGTTTTATATTGCTTTAACTTATGAGTAAGTCCAAATCTCTTGAAATAGACAAAATATTATTTTGTATAAATAAGTGACATAACCAATAAAATAGTTAAGTTGGTTATGAGTTAAATAAACTATTACAGCTGATCCTAGAATCCAAGCCTCATGCTGCTGCTGCAGCTGCTGCTGTAGTTATCAAGACAAGAACCCAGTGTGTAGACTTGGTTCGCCTGAAACTATGTAGACCAGGCTGATTTTGAACTCAGAGATCTACCTATGTCTATCTCTTGAATGCTAAGATTAATGGTATATACAATTATGCCTGGCCCCAACCCTACTTAACAAAGGCTCTCACCCATTCAAAGGTACACTCAAATTATGGGGGAGTTGGAGGGAGGGTGTGGTTATCAAATTATAGCTGTCTAGGTCATATACCCTAGAAAGCCATATTTTTAACAAGATTCAAAACACGGTCCCATAAACCAACTGGGAATGGTATTCATTTGTAACAATTCTATTTTGTGAAAGTCTGAAATTAAAAACAATTTTAAACTGTCTACATGCCTGCCTGCCTCCTTGTTTGTTCTGTAACAAGGTCCGTGTCTATGTAGCAGAAGCTGGCCTTGAACTCTCAACCTTTCTTCCTCAGCTTCCCAAGTGCTGAGATTACAGGTATGCACTGCCCCTGGCTATAGCTGAAGCATATTCAATTACTATGTCAGAATTATTTGACTAAGATCAATTGAATTTACTATTGAAGTACAAGTTCTACATTATTTCTAGTCCATCTATGAAAAACACCATAAAAATAACAGTATCACTTTTTAAACTTTTGCTTCCTCATCCCCCCAAAATATTCACCTTCTGTAAACTTCCCCATGTACTTAGTGTGCCTGAAGAAAGAACTCCACCAGGTAAATATTTAGTGAAGAAAAATCTGAGGCCAAAAAGTTAACTGATAATTCAAACACGTTTATGAGAATTTCCTACAAACAAAAGCATTTCAAAATCTTTACCACTTCACGGTTCTGTGCGTACACACACACACACACACACACACACACACACACACACACACACACACACACAAAATGGTTATGAGCAGTTAAAATAGACAGCTTTCTGCCTTTAATGCTAAATGCCTAAGAGGCATAGATCTAAAGCGTTTCCAAACTGGAGGTTCAAAAGGACCGTTATCTTCTTGAATATATCTGAAGACAAAGAAAATTCAGTGTGTGTGTGTGTGTGTGTGTGTGTGTGTGTGTGTGTGTGTGTGAAGGTCAGAGAACAATTTGTGGGAGCCAGTTCGCTCCTTCCACCATGTGGGCCCAGGGATAAAACTCAGGTATAGTACCCTTACCCACTGAGCCATCTCACTGGTGCCAAATACATATCCTTATCTCCTTTCTCACACAGAAATAACCAGATCAGGACCCCTTATCTGCTCAGCACTAGCAGTATGATCTAAAGCTGGCTCCAGGGTGTCTCAATGCTCACACTGCTACTTTGTCCTCAGAGAGCTCAAGTCTAGCTCTGCCTTTGATACTAAGTGCCTAAGAGGCATGAAGGAGTGCTGGTTTGTCCTTGTAAATCTAAAGAGCTTCCAAACTGGTGGTCCAAAAACACCATTATCTTCTTAAATATATTTAACACAAAATTCTTTTTGTGGTTCTGAGGACCACAGGCAGGTAATCTTGGAAAAGCTACTTAAATTCTTTCAGCCTGTTTCTTCATCTTTACAACAAATAATAAAATTAAATGTCTCAAAGGTTATTGTGACAATTACGATATATAATTTATGAATATGAGCACAGGTTCTCATATACAACAGCAATACATATTGCCTCATTTCTCATATTAATAATGAATATTCTTTAAGAGATTTAAATGAGATGTCTTCTGGGGACCAAACAAGGAGTAAGTATATTGGGCAAGCACTCAGCCACTGAGCTTCACCCCAGCTTCAAATGATGCTTTTACAACAACACAGGAACTTGATCAACATTCCAACTCGAACTGCCATGTGTCCCTAAATTACACACTTTTCATAAAGTCCCTACCTCTCTCTTAGTTGGAGAACCTTTCATTTTCCTAGGAGTTGTTTTCTCTCCTTTGGGCTCAATGGTGCTTTCTTTTCTTCTTGCAGCCAGCTGCTCTGTTTCTCTATAAGAACTCTCTTCTTTTGCTTTCATAAGAGCCAGTTTGGAGCTGGTCTTGGGGGAGGAACAGGCTTCCTTCTGGTGAGCTGACTTGCAGGGCTGCTTAGTGTCTTCTGAGCCTCCACCCTTGCCATGCTTAGCAGGACTGCAGGTCTTTCTTCTGTTTGAGAAATGCCCTGCTTTTACAAAGAAAAACCATGACTGTTATTTGGGGAGTATGACAGCCAGTATCAGCATTTTCTTCATCTTTCAACAATGTGATTTTAGTACCACACAGTGCCACATTATTTCAAAACATTTACTACTTCAGCTTACATAGCATACTTATTTTTAAGCTTATATATTCACATCCTATTTCTTTGTAATCAGTTCAAATTGAGAACTGTCATTTTAAGAACAAACTGTCCATTTGCAATATTATTGTAAACAACACTGAAAGATATGGATGTAGCCCAAGTACATACTTGTCCACCAATGCACAAAGCCTGAGATCAATCCCAAACGGTGTAAAAAAAACAAAGACTCCCTTCCACAGATATGCTATAAAATGGACAGAGACAAAACTTACTGACTGAAATATGTTGTACAGAATTCTGTAAAGCAGTGGGAAACCCCAAGTCCTGAGTCATCAAAGCTAAAAAGTACTACATAATCAGATTTACTTCTATAATTAGTTCATCTATTAGCCCCCCACATCTGCAGGCTCTACTCATGGGTCAGCCAGTCATGAACAGAAAATATTTTAATTGTGTATATACAAACCATGTACATTTATCCTGATCACTGTTCTCTAAACATATCAGTACAATAACTATTTACATACCATGATATTGTATGAAAGTAATCTAATAATGGTTTAAAGTATACTGGAAGCCAAGCTGTCTACAAATTATATGTAAATTCTACCTTTTTGCATAAAGAACTTAAATGTCCACAGACATGAGGACCCATACGGGTCATGAAACTAATGTTTCACAGATAATGAGGGGCATCTAGGCCACAGGTCTGTATCCCAACTACTCAGAAGGCAGTGGCAGAAAGACTGCAGCCTTAAGTGTAAAGTACAGAACGATTCAGGCTGGCCTGGGTGACTCAACAGAACCCTATCCTAAACTAAAAAGTGAAAGGAGAGCTGAGAAGATAGCTCAGAAACAGATCACTTAAGCAGCATGTGCAAGGCCCTAGATTTAATCCCTGGTATAGCAAAGTAGACAGAAAAGGGTAAGAAAAGGCAAGGGGTGACTGTATCAGTAGATGGTGCAGTGCCAGGACTATTGCAGAATAGGCCATCCAAGATAATCTCTAAACGATCCAGAGGCCTACTCTGTGACACTACCTCTAACATGAAAAGCTCAAGATATCTGCTTCTTTGTGTTCACACAATAAAATCCACATACTGAAAGATACTCAGACATTAACAAAGTGTACCCTAATACACTTTACATTACACTAAATGCAGAAGGGCATTCTCCTCCAGTATCTAGCTTTCAAAGTGCAAGTAATCCTTGACTTAGGACTATTCAACTTACAAGTTTTCAACTTTATCTTAGAGGCAAAGGGGAGGAAGGATGGGGTGGGAGGTTTACAGGTGGGAGACCATGAAGGGGGACAACATTTGAAATGTAAATAAATAAAATAACCAATAAAAAAAAGTTTTCAACTTTATAATGGTGCAGAACAAACATGTAATCAATCAGAGATGGGTAATTTTGAGGTTTGATGTTATAGGAATGTGGCTGTAAATCAGCCTGCCATCTCTGTGGGCTCCATATTCATGGATTCAGTGCCTTCTTGAGATATCAGGCATTAGCAGTGAGATGCTATGCTGCTGACACTCAAAAGGCTGGGTACATACCTGTACTTCTCACTATGACATGATTTAAATGCTGACAAAGTCTTGGAGCATAAGTCCACCATAAACCTAGGAGCATCTTTATCTAAATGCAAACAGTTCTCTGCAATGTCCACGAAACACTTAGTGAAAAGAATGGTTAAGCAAAGTTAGCAAGTATTCTCTTCTACAAAGACAAGCCAGTGCTCCCTTACATTCCTCTGCCGTCATTACCTTTATTAGGGCTTTTCTGCTTTTCTGCTTTTCTTAAATCAGCTTGGACAGGTGAAAATGATTCTCCCTCTTCAGGGTCCTTTCGGGCCTAAAACAAGTTTAAAAAGTGTCAGAAGTATTAAGTAAGAGGAAAACTATCACTATAAAATGTGCTGTTAAAACAAATTAACATTTTAAATGTAAGGGCCACTGTCCAAACCAGCAAGATTCCACAATAAAATGTCATCCATTTATCCACAAAAACTACCACAGCAAAGGAAATGTTATATTACTTCATTTTGCTGATAAAGAAACAGATGAAAGATTATAGCAATAATTCAATAAAATACTTCATTCCATCCCAGTCTCCTAACCCAGAAATGCAAGTATTATTAGTGTTTCTTTTATCTAAACTCCCAAACTACTAATAGAGACAAATAAACAATGCAGGAAAAATGATAACAACTTAAAGTCCAGTAGAAAAATAAAAGAGAAGCCAAGAGTAGCAGCTGATCTCAGTACTGGTAACTGAAGGCTGAGCCAGGAGGACTGCCATGTTTAAAAATCCATCCTGGCTACATAGTACCAGGCCACCCAAAACTAACTCAGCAAAGATTGCCTCTAAAGACAAAGCATAAGAGAGCACTTTCTCAAGAGAAAATAAAACTGCTACATGGAGACTCTGCTTCCTGAAAAGAGTGTTTTAGTTACTAAATCTGCATTCTGTAGGAGCTAACATTTATTATTCTGAAATAATACATGAAAATACCTTTTGCAGGCTGGAGAGATGGCTCAGCAGTTAAGAGCACTGACTGCTCTTCCAGAGGTCCTGAGTTCAATTCCCAACAACCACGTTGTGGCTCACAACCATCTGTAATAGGATCTGATGCCCTCTTCTGGTGTGTCTGAAGACAGCTACAGTGTACTCATATAACTAAAATAAGTAAGTCTTTTTTTAAACATCTCTTTTAATAAGAAATAAAGGCAAAACCCACTGTATTTTGTAGGGCAGGTTCTGCTTTATTTCTTGAAACCTTTCAAAAAAAATAACATTGTAAATGAATTTGCAT
>JANHMN010000007.1:5041427-5078218 GCA_030674055.1 Rhabdomys pumilio
TTTTTTTTTGGTTTTTTGAGACAGGGTTTCTCTGTGTGGCCCTGGCTATCCTAGAACTCACTCTGTAGACCAGGGTGGTCTCGAACTCAGAAATCTGCCTGCCTCTGCCTCCCAAGTGCTGGGGAGTGTACCTTTCTACACTCTTAATCTCTCTCTAAATCTCTTCTGCCTCCTACTCCTTAGGCACATTGAGCCTGTCTTATTTTAGGATCATCTGAACCACTGTGCGGCTCTTGTTTCCCTTTGCTCTACAGCCGAACAGAGTCACAGTCTAGGAACTGGACTGTGGGTCTTTGGGAGATAGCACTCTACTGACTCTGCCTACTTGGCCAGACTACTTAGTCCAATTTAGAGCAAAGCATAAGCACCTAACAGGGCCCAGTACACAGTCCACCATTCATAAATTCATTGCCTTTCCTCCTCCTCTCTCTACATCTAAAAGTTCTGGCTGGTTTTGGGTTCTGGTTCTAAGACAGGGATTCACCACAGCCCTAGCTGGCTGAGATCCATCTGCATCTGCCTCCAGAGTGCTGGGATTACAGGCATGTGTCACCACACCCAGTTCATGCTACTTTACATTAGCATTTAATATAACTGTTTCCAAGAGGAACCTCAGAAAACACAGGTACACATATTCAATATCCTTATGATAAGGATATTTAAGTACTCTGAAAACTCAGTCCCGAGCTATCCCATCACTGTGAAAGCCACAGCACCGCCGTGCTGGGACACACCTGCAGTTCTAGCTGCTGCACATGAGGCAGGAGAGCACTTGAGCTCAGAACACCAGGACCAGCCTGGGCAACAGAAGTAAGGCCATCTCAAATATATACAGAAAACTAAAATAAAGAGCCAAAAAACCAAATATATTAACAACACACAAATGCTTCCTTAGGCTACATTATTTTACAACCACTAGGCAGCCTGGGCAACAGGGGTAGCACCCATCTCAAATAAATAAATAAATATCAAAATAAAGGATAAAATATTAACAATACACAAATGAAATGCTTCCTTAGATTACATTATTTTACATCCACTAGGCATAGTGGCAGAATTGTGTCCTCATCAGCTACACAGGGAACTCAAGGCCAACCTGGGCTACTTAGGACCTTGACTTAAATAAGGGGGAGGAGGGCAGATAAAATGAAAGTTAAGTCAGGTGTGCCGGCCTGCAGTCCCAGCTGCTTAAGAGCCTAGGCAACAACCTGTTTCAATAATACAAACAGGGCTGGGGTATAGCTCAATGGTAGAATGCTTGCCTACCAGGCAGAGGACCTCAGTTCAATCTCTGGCATTGCAAAATAAAATGAAAGAGAGAGAGAGAGAGAGAGAGAGAGAGAGAGAGAGAGAGAGAGAGACATGGGCACAAAAAATACTGTTCCTCTTCTCAAAACTATATTTAAAGAAAATCCTTCAAATTGGGTTTATTATTTTTTTTCAATAGAAATGAAATTACCAAGTCTTCCTGTCACACATAGAAAATCAATTTTAATTATTTGCTTTGGAGCCAGCAAGATGGTTCAGCAAATAAAGATACCTACCACCAAGCCTGATAATCTAAATTCAACCCACCAGGAACTTCATAGTGACAGGAGAGAACAGACTCCTGAAGTTGTCCTCTGACCTCCTTGTATGCCATGATGGTACACATAACCACAAACACTCAAATTAATTAATTAAATGTAACCAATATTTACTTCAATAGCAGCATTGAAAGGTACTTTTTTTTTTTTCAAATTCAACTTCTAAAAACCTTAGTTTGAAAAAAAAAAGATTGATGAGAATATTTTTTACAATATGGGCCAAGAACACAGATCAGAGGCAGAACACTTGCTTAGCATATATAAGGCCCTGAATCTGATCAGATAGATAGATAGATAGATAGATAGATAGATAGATAGATAGATAGAGATGAGCAAGCCACACTCACAGTAAATCTGAGACCTGCTACATACTCTTATCCCTCATAAAGAAACCTTCAGTACATTAAAATATTTAGGCACTGTAGCTCTGCTGTTAACAACTGTTCTAAGGACTACCCACCAGAGCTCTCTCCGCACAGTAATTATCAACGAGACTTGGTGTCTCAGACATCAGTCTGAAAAATACAGTTACAAGGGAAATTAAAACCTTTTAAGCCTTTAAAGATCCTCAGAAAAGTCACCTGAATCATAGATGATCCTCTTCTTCTTGCTGTGCTGCTTTGGTTTGGAGGCATCCTCTTTACAGGAGTTATTAACCTGTAGAAGCAGGGTAGAATTAGAACAGAGGAAGCCTATACAACTTAAGCCTGGCATTCTCATTAGACTTGGGCTTAGTAGCTTCCAACTGAAGCAACTGTGCCCCATGGAGACATCTGTTGATATCTAGAGACACTGTTTATCACAAAGTGGGAGGCAGAGGTTTTGTAACATCCAGCGTACATAAGGGTACTACTAACATCATGTAACACAACACTCATCTAGCCCAAAATGTCAGGAATGCTTTTGCTGAACTGCATCAGGAGAGGAGACTTACAGAAAAAGCTACACTGTTATCAGCTACACACTCAAAACTAACCCACATATAAAGAAGAGTAAGAGGGTGTCAGACATTCCAGGGTCGAAAAGGTTTATTAGATCCTGCACGTCCATGAATGCCTTGGTCTCCAGGGTGGTGCTACCTCTCAGTGGAACCTTTGGAGGTCGAGTCCAGTGCAAGGCCATAAAGGGAGAAGAGGACCCAATCCCTTCTTCCTCTTCTCTGTCTCTTGGCCATAAGGACCACTCTACACTATCACATGCCCCCACCATGATATGCTGCTTTGTCAGGAGTCCCACAGCAATGAGGCAACAGGTCACAGGGTAGAAACCTCCAAAACTCTGAGCCAAAATAACCTTTCTCTTTATAAGTAGATTATCTCAAGGTATTTTGTGATAGTAACAAAGCGGTGGATAATACACAGGTGCTTCCTAAAAATGCCAGATAAAAACAGAAATAAGGGGAAGTAGTGTGTCTGTGTGAGTTAAGTCAAACCCGGCTTAAAGGCTCGTGGAGTCCGAGACCCAGAGCCGCCAAGATGAAGGTGAAAATGCTGAGCTGGAATCCTGACAACTATGTCCGCGAAACCAAACTGGACATACAAAGAGTTCCAAGGAACTATGATCCTACTTTACATCCTTTTGAAGTCCCACGAGAATATGTAAGAGCTTTAAATGCTACCAAGTTGGAATGAGTGTTCACAAAACCATTTCTTGCTTCCCTGGATGGTCACCGTGATGGAGTCAATTGCCTGGCAAAGTATCCAAAGAGCCTGGCTACTGTCCAGTCTGGGGCATTTGATGGAGAGGTTAAAATCTGGAACCTGACTAAATGACAATGCATCTGAATGATACAAGCACATGAAGGTTTTGTACGAGGAATATGCACTCGCTTTTGTGGGACTTCTTTTTTTTACTGTTGGAAATGACAAAACTGTGAAGCAGTGGAAAATGGATGGACCAGGCTACGGGGAAGAGGAGGAGCCATTGTACACCGTGTTAGGAAAGACATTTCTCTTGGGAAGCTGTGCTTCTGATAGGAATATAGTACTGTATGATATGCGGCAAGCTACTCCTTTGAAAAAGGTTATCCTGGATATGAGAACAAATACAATCTGCTGGAACCCTATGGAAACTTTCAATTTCACTGCAGCAAATGAAGACTATAACTTGTATACTTTTGATATGCATGCACTGGACACTCCTGTTATGGTCCACATGGATCACGTGTCTGCAGTACTTGATGTAGACTGCTCTCTGACTGGGAAGGAATTTGTGTCTGCTAGTTTTGATAAGTCTATTAGAATCTTTCCTGTGGACAAAACCCGAAGCAGGGAAGTGTATCATACGAAACGAATGCAACATGTTATTTGTGTGAAATGAATTTCTGACAGCAAGTACATTATGTGTGGGTCTGATGAAATGAATATCCGGCTGTGGAAAGCTAGTGCATATGAAAAACTGGGTGTGCTTACATCACGAGAAAAAGCAGCAAATGATTATAACCAGAGGTTAAAGGAAAAATTTCAATACCATCTGCATATAAAATGGACTGCTCGCCACCAACATCTACCAAAATCTATCTACAGCCAGATTCAGGAGCAGCGAGTTATGAAGGAAGCTCATCACGGAAAGGAAATGAATAGTCGTAAACATAGCAAGCCTGGATCTGTGCCAATTGTGTCAGAGAGGAAGAAACATGTAGTGGCGGTTGTGAAATAACAATGTTTTGTCTTTCTACCAAACTTGATATATAATTATTTGCTACTTTTGATTTGGGAACTCTGTAAATAAAAGTCCTGGCTCTGGTTTAATAGTTAAAAAAAAAAAAACAGAAATAAGATCTAAGCTGGCAGCCCATCACAAGCACGTGCATGCTGAAAATTTGAAAGCAGGTCAAAAAGCTAAATAAACATATTTATAAGCATCACATTTCTAATATACCCATATTTCCAAAATGTATCAAGAAAGTAGACAGAGAAAAAAATGATCACTTAGTTGAAAATATCTACGTATTTCTGTCCATTATGGACCATTACAATTTACAGATGCAACGAAGTAGTGGACAGGAAGGTGAACTAAAGACAAGTACGGTAACTAGACATCTAGAGACAGACATCGGGACACAAAGTCTCAGCCCCTTCCTATAGGTTCTGCCCACACCTCCTGCCTTCTCAAGTACTGTTGTTATAATAGAGCTACAAGGACTTGGAAGGTGGGGTTGGGGATTTAGCTCAGTGGTAGAGCGCTTGCCTAGCAAGCGCAAGGCCCTGGGTTCGGTCCTCAGCTCTGGAAAAAAAAAAAGGGACTTGGAAGGTAAAAGCTTTAAAAAGCTAAACTAAAAGAACTAAACCAAGACTTCACCTGCTGCCCATCTAACAGGAAGCAAGAATTTCAAGCCTGAGTTTGATCAAGTTAACTACACGCTAAGCCAAAAGAACCAACATTCCTTGTAGGAATATAACAGAATCCAATACAATAAAACCAAAATAAGGAAAAAGCAAGAAAAACACGTCAAGACAACAAATCATAAAGGATCCAGATATCTGATCAAACATCACTCCTAAAATTGTGTGAGGTGAAATAAAGATGTCCCTCTCCAAAGTAGTTGAGCCTTATCAGATAAGCTGAGGCCCTGAAAAGAAAAGCTGGCCCTCCTGGAATGAGAGAGAATTCTTCCAGCCTGATCTCTAGTAAGGACATCAGCGTTTTCCTGCCTTCGGACTGGGACTGGACCATCATCTCTGTGGCCTCCAGTCTACTAAATCAGACAGATCCATGTGCTCAACTATTCTGCTCCTCAGACCTTACACCCAGACAGCAACTCTACCACCTGCTCTCCTGGGTCTCCAACTTACAACTGCAAACCCTCTCAGCTTCTTCAATCCTTTGAACCTACCCTTAGTAATGAATCTAGTTATGTTCATACCATTGGTCTGTTTCACGGGAAAGCCTAGCCAGATTTTTAGTTCTAAAAAAATGGAATACTGCTATTTAAAATGTATCTAAAAACCAGGGACTGAGTAGAGACTGACGGGATTTGACATACATGCCAGGAAAAGCCCAGAATGTCACAGGAGCTGTGAGGAGCGGGATGGGTCCAGTGGGGCTCATGGAAGAGAACAGAGCCATAAGGGAAACCTTCATCTCAGAAAACATGTCCATCTCCATCAACAGCATGCTGATCCATGAATGAGGAGTCTAGCTCAGCAACAGGAGGACCTTGCCCGACTCACACAAGGCCCTACACTTGGTCCTCACCATCACCATAAAAAATAAAAATAAAGAAAAAAAGAGAAATGAAAGTTAAAGGCCAACCCACTGTGTTTTCTGATGGAAACAGTAATACGCTTTTGAAAACCATAGTAGAGATATGGGATGGAGTCAGGCAATGCTGGTCTAGGCCTTTAACCCCAACACTCAGGGAAGCAGAGCCAAGCCAACAGGTCAGCCTGAAATACAGAGTGAGTTCCAGGACAGTAAGGGCTACATGAGAAACCCAGTCTTAAAAAACAAAAATAAAAGCAAACAAAAGAAAAAAAACAAAAACAAAGATAACAACAACACAAAGAACATGGTTGTGTCTAGACCTGAAGGCTTTTGATTCCAGCACCTTCAAAACACAAGCAGGCAATTTCTGAGTTGGAGGCCTGAATGGCCTACAAAGGGAGTTCTAAGCCAGCCAGCCAGAACTAGATCCTGTCTAGTTCTCTAAAAATGAGAGAGAGGGGAAATGAATCTTCATATGGACTAGAGACGGCTCAGCAATATACATCACTTGTTGCTCTTACGTAGAACTTGGTTCAATTCCCAGCACCCGCACAGCAGCTCAGAATCATCTACAACTCCATTTACAACCGTTCCAAAGGATCCAAAGTCCTCTTCTAGCCTCTGCAGGCACTAGGCATAAGTGGCACTACATACATATAAATGCAGATTAAAAAACTCATAATATACATACATTTTGGAAAACAACGTGGTTGTGCTCTAGTGCTCTATTAAAAAAAAGGAAATTCAGTATTGAACTACAGAGATTCTGAAACAGAATGCTAAAGGTACAGGCTGGGTTCCGACAACTTATGGTAAAGTTGGTAAACTAAAGAAAGGTGAACTAAAGTACTACTAACCAAAAAGACCTGGAAAATTCTTAGACTATCCACACTGCAAAAATGAGCCAGCATATTCTGAAGAAAATATCAAGGGTATAGCTGAACTATCACTGGAGAGATATTAATACAAGCAGAAACACTGCCAATTTCAACTAAAGAAGATAAAAACAGTACAAAACAAAGAAATCTACTTGACTTCTTACAATCCATAGATGGGTCAATAAGGTTTTTCCTAAGACATCATCAGAACCGACTCTTCATTTTCAAAGGGTAGGGACACCATCTTGGTTTCAAAAGACCAGAGAGCCTTCACCTAAGATCACAAGGACAAGACTGCTGCCTAGGCTTACAGGAGTAGAACCCCAGCAGGTCTGCAAGAGATTATAAAACCAGGTTACTACTATTGTACCTGAAAATATAATGGCATTTCCTTTGCTAGGCTCTGGGTTTGTCATAGAGCCATTAGATCTTCCTTCTCAAGAATGGAAATGTCTACTCTGTGTCTGTACCACTATTATATATGGTTTCCCAACAACTACAAGAATTTGCTTAAAAATGAATCATACCTTCAAACTTTTATATTTGACTTAGATGAAATTTAAATACTAGTCTTTATACTTGATGAGAGAATAAACATACTAGAGAGAAGTGTGACTGAAATAGAAAGAGTTCTTTAGGTGGTCATGGATAAAATGTTATAGAATGGATGTTTACATCTCCCTAATTCCTATGTTGGAGTTCTAACCCTTAATCCCAGCACTCAGAGGACAGAGGAAGGTAGATCAGTGTGAGTTCAAGGCCAGCATGCTCTCCACAGCCAGTTCCAGGCCAGTCTGGGCTACATAGAGAGACTCACTCCAAAAGAGTAAGTCAAGTGAAATGATTAAATGTAGGTAGTTGTAGCTGGAAAACGCAGGGTTCCTCTCGCCAGGTTGTGGGTAGTTGGCTGGGAACGTTCTGGGTTCCTCCAGCGGGAAGTTAGGCCTGGCTGCTGTGGCTCACTAAAGGCCTCTCCACAGTTCCTCACTGTGCAGTCCCAATAACACACAAGAAAGTCCATCTGGATGTGCATCCCCCAAAACCCAAGGCAGACCTGAGTTAAATAGGGAAAGAGAGAGGTGAGGAGGGACTGGGGAAGAATGCTTAATTGGTTCCACCCTCTGGCCTTCAGGTACCTCATTAGTATGTAAATCTCTCTAGGGCCTGAGGCCTGTTCCTTGTGACTGCTGGCCATAGACCTCTCTGTGGGAGTGGTTGTTGGAGAGCTGAAGCTAAATGAAAAGAACCAGGGCCTGGGAGCAGAGCTGAACTCCTGCCATCTAATAAGGTTCCAGGGGTTCCAAGCTCGTTCGACCAAGCACCCAGCTGCTTCTCACAGCCCACCGCCCCACAATTAAAGGAGGTCATAGGGTAAGGTCCTGATCTGACAGCATTAGCATCCTCATAAGAATAGCAGCAGAAGGCCTGATCTCCCCTTCTCTCCCTCTGAGCACCGCACCCAAGAGTGAGGACACAGGGAAGACAGCCACCTGAAAACCAAGAGCCCTCACTAGAAACTACATCAGCCAGAGAACCCTGATCACAGACACACAGATCCCTGAACTCAAAGAAAGTAAGCGTCGCCGGGCGGTGGTGGCACAAGCCTTTAATCCCAGCACTTGGGAGGCAGAGGCAGGCGGATTTCTGAGTTCGAGACCAGCCTGGTCTACAGAGTGAGTTCCAGGACAGCCAGAGCTACACAGATACTGGAACTTTAAAGTGACCTCTATAAACATATACAGAACAACAAAAAAAATAAAATAAAATAAAAACAATGGAAATATCAGAATTAAAATAAATACAACAATTAAAATAAAAATATTCTTAAAAGAAAACTGGCAATGAAGAAGAGTCAGTGAAGCTGAAAAGTAGTAAGTGTGGTGGTCCCAGGCCTCAGAGCATCACTTGATCCCACTAGTTCAGGAAAAGCATAAATAAACAGCACAGTAACTGTTTCTGAAAGACAGAAGAGAAAGTATCCAGTCTAGGGAGGTTAGGGGGGGAAGCAATAAAAAAGGAACAAGTCTCAATGATCACTGAGGCTCTACTAACAGTCTATACTTGTACGTTAAGAGTAACCAGGTATGCTAGCTCACATCTGTAATCCTGTAATCTTTATTTAGGAAGTTGAAGCCTGAGGACCAGAGGTCAATCTCACCTACAGGGCAAGTTCCAAGTCAGTCTAGTCTACATGAGACTGTCCCAGGGAGACACAGAATTAGTAAAACAAAGTATATGAACAACAGCAAAAAGGCACCAAATTTGACAAAAGACATAAATTAAATAAGCTTATGGGCTGGTAAAATGACTCAGCAGTTAGAACACTTGTTGCTCTGGCACAGGACCTAGGTTTGGTCCCTAGCACCCACATGGTGGCTCACAACCATATGTAAATCTAGTTGTGGGCACCTGACACCCTCTCTTCCTTGCACACTAGGCACATACCTGTGCACAGACATACATGCAGGCTAAAGATTCATATATATCAGAAAAAAAAAAAAAAAGACCTTAAAAAAATAGCAAAGCATGCTGGCTCATGCCTTCAATTCACATACATAGGGGAATAGGCAGATTTCTGTGAGTTCCAAGGCCAGTCTGGTCTATATTGGGGTTCAGGAATTGCCACACAAACCATTTAGACTTCGGTCTTAAAAAGGGCTGGTTTATTGAATGCACACCCCAAGACAGATGGATCCCGACTATAGCTCAGACCCATGAGCTGAAAGCTACAACCTCACACGTTTCTCAGGGCCAGCTTATAAAGGAAAAAAATACAATGAGCTCCTACACAGCATGGCAGGGTGGTCAGCCCTGACTCAAACTATTCTGGCTAGTTAGACAGAACAGTTCTTCTAACTGAACATAAGTGAAGACTTTGGTTGTGGAATTTCTCAAGATTAACAAATCTCAGAACACACAGAACATAACAGGAAATGTAGTCAACATGATCCTGCTCTGATTCTTCATCAATGATATGAAATAGTTGGCAGACATATTACAACAACATTATGAAACAGATGGCAGGCATGGAACAAAATGTCTATACTGGGGGTGGGGGGAGCCTCAACAATTCTATATAATCAGTTCCATATCAGCTAAAGCAATTTGGTAAGACCCTGTCTCAAATAAATATGTAAAATAATTGTTTTAACCAAAAAAAAAAAAAAAAAAAAAAAAAAAGGTAGAAAATAAAACCACACCTAAGCAGTTAAATTGTAAGAAGTTTTATGACTCTTACTTCTTACAATTTATAGCATACATATCAAATGTAAAAAGTTTAATGATATCTGTTAAGATGTAACTAAATATGGGAAAAAATATTACACACCAAGAAAACAATAAGAAAGACTGCTATCTCATCAAACTGGACAAAGCACAGAGGAACATCTTTACAGGATCACAACAGAAGACTGGTAACTCAAAATTTCATACCCAGCAAAAATGTCCCTTAAGATGAATGCAAAATACACTCTCATACACACTTACAGCTTCTGTCAGAAACAGAACTACACTAAAAGAAATTTAACGAAAATTCTTCAAGTTGCAAAAATAGTATCAGAAGAAAACTCAGCTCTTCAGTGAGAGATAGAGCACCAGATATGTATACAGAATTTAAAAGAACATTCTTGTTTGTACTCTTTTTTTGTTATTGTTTGTTTTGTTTTTTCAGACAAGGTTTCTCTATGTAGCCCAAGCTGTTCTAGAACTGTAGATCAGGCTGGCCTTAAACTTGGAGATCCACCTATGTCTGCCTCCTAGATGCTGGTATTAAGGGCAAGTTCCACCACCACCCAGCTCTTCCTTGTAACTTCTTTAAAACACCTAACTGTTAAAATCAGAATTATGGTCAATTGTGTAATATAAACAGATGCACAATATAGCATATAATACTGATAAATTAACTTATGGAGTCATAAAACTTCTTACAATTTAAATACAATACAATAGCATTAATTCAGATACACCATTGTAGTCAGTGTCTACATTCTACAGTAGCATAGCTGACCTTCTCTGGGTCGAAAAGACAGAGACTGAATCTTTTCTGCAAGGCCTCACCCTGAGTCTAACAGTAGCTACCTAAGACCTAAGAATAGATCCTTATGTCTCTATGAGCAAATCTGCTTTGTTTTGTTGATTATTTGTTATTGTCGGGTTTTGTTTTGTTTTGTTTTGTTTGGTATTTTGGGGTTTTGTTTTGTTTTTTGATTTTTTTGGTTGTGGGTTTTTTTTTTTTTTTTTTTTTTTGAGGTCCAGGATGGCTTCAAACTCAAGATATTTGTGCCTCCTCTCTTCATCTTTCCAGAATATGCTATGCCACCACAATCAGCAAATTTGATCTTAAAAAGGAAAGGTTTTGTTAGTTGGTTCTGTTTTGTTGTTGTTACTATTGTTTTCAATGTGGGTAGGTATTTTTGCCTGCACAGAAGTCTGTGCACCATGTGTATCCCTGATGCCCGTGGAGTCCAGACGAAGGCTTCAGACTCTGTTAAGTAAAGTTACAAATTGCTGTGAGCCACCATGTGCTAGAAATCAAACCTGGGTCCTATGGAAAAACATCCTGCGCTCTTAGTCACTGAGCCAACTCTCCAAACCAAAATGCAAACTTTTAATGACTAAAAATGAAGCCTGGGGAGAGAACAACAGGCTTGAACACAGCAAACTATAGAGCTAGCCAGATTAGCCTGTTATGTTCTTCCTCCTTGGTATATCAAACTGAATATTACAGCACTCCGCACTTACAAGGTTAGGAGCAGAATTCACTAGACAGCTCACACATACAAACTTGATGTGCAAACTGACCTTGGCTTCCTTTACTCCTTTCTTCCCTTTGACAGTTCCCTCTGAAGGTTTTGTCTTCTCATTCTTCTTTACTGTCTCGTTTTCAGGCTTTTTTCCACTTGATATAACCCCAAAGAATTTCCGAATGTCCTAAAAACAGAATAGGAAACATGCAAATATTAAATATGTAACATTCTAATTTCAGTCACTAACAGGACAACCTTACTCAAGCTGGTCTAACCCAAGACACCTCTCCACAGCAAGGTCATCTATATTCAACAGCATCCTTTCTATAAATAAAGCCATCTGATAAAATTACCTGAAAAATATTTTTCTAATGTAAAGTAATATTAATCCTCAGAATATAATAAAAAACAAGGCAAAAATAAACAAGTAAAATATTTGCCTGTTGGTGGTGCCAAACACCTTTAATCCTAGTACTTTGGAGGCAGAAGCAGGTGGGTCTCTGAGCTTGAGGCCAGCCTGGTCTTCAGAACAAGTTCCAGGACAACTATGGCTACACAGAGAAATACTGTCTCAAAAAATAATAATAATAATTAATAAAGGGTCTGAAGAGATAGATAGCTGAGTGGTTACAGCACTTACTGCTCTTGCAAGGGACCAGGATTAAATGGCTCACAACCACTATCTGACACTAGAGAGTCAGATGCATACAAGGTATACATACACACATACATACAAAAAAATAAACCATTTTAAAAATGGTTTTTGACAATGACAGCAGGGTTCTAACAGGCTTCCTTATTATTTACATACACACTGTTCATCCCTTCCCTTTTTGTTTAATTTTTATTTGGTTTTGAGACAGGATTTCACTCTGTACCCCAGCTGTACAGGAACTCACTACATAGGCCCTACTGGCCTTTACTTCCTAAGAGTCACCTGCTTCTGCCCTCACCCCCAGTGCTGGGGTTATAGGTGTGCACCACACACCCAAACCCTATCTTTCTCTAATTTAGTTGTGAAGAAACAACTATAGAAAGGAACAAACCCTTAGAATCAAGAAGCCTAGGTTCATTCTACTTGTGTGATCTTGGAAAATTCATTAGTATCTCAATCTGTTTTCTGATAAACAAAGTCAATTCATTATACCTACTCTTTATAAAGTTTAAACATGCATCTCTTTTTTTTTTAATTGGATATTTTATTTACATTTCAGATGCCAATCCCTTTCCCCATTTCCCTTCCCCAGAAAACCCCTATCCCGTGCCCCCCCCCTTTTCCATTTGGCTTTTATACAATTTTTTAAATAAACATGCATCTCTTATCTTTGCACCTTTCCTTGGGCTCCAGAGACTGAGCTCAGCTTTTCCTTGCTGAGCCATCACACTGGCTTCTTCTTTTTTCATTTATTTGTTTGTTTATCTTTGAGACAATGATTCTTGTATCCCAGTGTGATGGCTCAGCAAGGAAAAGCTGAGCTCAGTCTCTGGAGCCCAAGGAAAGGTGCAAAGAAGTAACTCTACAGGTTGTCCTCTGACCTCCACATGTATGTGACATGTGCTCCCACATAAACATCACACACACACAAATAATAACAATAATGACGATGACGAGACGATGATGATAAAAATTTAAAGTGAATAAAACAAGCCTCTAGTCCCCTTGGCTATAAAACTCCAAAACAGACATCTGTGTCAAGTGGTGAAGAATAAGGCAATAAAGAAAGTCACAGTCATATGTATAATTTGCCAAGAACTCAGCTTGAGGCTGACTACTTTATTGCTTCTGAAGAAAATGACAGTTTCTAGCCAGTCTCCTCTTTAAAATAGTACAGTGATTCTTCACTCAAACAATGGGGATTTCTTAGAAACACATACAAAGGAAAGAAAGAAAAAGAAAAGGACAGACTCGATGTTGGTGACTCCACAGAACCAGCAAAACCCTAAGTTAATAATTAGGACAAAAGCAAGATAGCTTGGAGGGTAAAGACAGCTGCTGTCAGGCCAAGGACCTCAGTTCTATCCCTGAAGCCTACACAGTGAGAGGAGAGAACCAACTCCCACAAGCTGTCCTGACTTCCACACCTACACCATAGCACATACATACATGCACACACACTCAAAAAAAGAAAAAATTATAATAACTAGGGTCCTGGTTTTAAACTTGATTTTTAGACCACAGACTAAAGAAAACAAAATATTGAGAATGAAGCAACTGGTGCGACAGTTAGGAAAGTCTGCCCTGCACTTTGTCTGCTCACAGTCTCTTTTCTCTTACTCCAGCCTACTCCTCAATCCCCAGACTGACGACAGCACAGAAGTGGAGAAATCACAGCTCCCTCATCTATCTTAATACACACTAAAGCCACATGTTTGCAAAATTTTCACTAGAATGGAAGCTGTTCACATCACTGTGCAGGACTGTCCCCACTGTAAGACAGTGGGCCTTAAGCATAAACATGCAAGGTGAGCAAGGTGTCACCTTACTCTCCCGAGTAACACTCCCTGTCTAGTATTGCAGGTGTTCAACACCTTAATGAAAAGGCAGAACAAGCCAAATCATAAGCCAAAAAAAAGGTCAAGCCCCTCAGCTGCCAGTGAAAGTTCTGCTGAGTAGTGAGTTTAAAAAGGAACTAATTGGGGCTGGAGAGATGGCTCAGCTGTTAAGAGCACTGACTGCTCTTCCAGAGGTCCTGAGTTCAATTCCCAGCAACCACATGGTGGCTCACAGCCATCTGTAATGAGATCTGTAATGATGTCCTCTTCTGGTGTGTCTGAAGGTAGCCACAATGTACTCACATACAATAAATAAATAGATCTTTTTTTTTAAAGGAACTAATTCTTTTTTCACGTTTATTTCTTCTGTATGTGTGAATATGTACGTGGGTACACATCTGTGGAAGTCCAAGGACAACTTTCAGGAGTCAGTTCTCTTCTTCTACAACATGGGTCTTGGGAATCAAACTCAGGTCAACAGGCTTGGCAGCAAGTGCCTTTTCTTGATAATTAATCTAGCTAACCCAAGAAAAAGAAATTATTTTTTATATTTACTTTTACAATTTTAACAATGACAAGACCTTCTAAGTGAACTAATACGATGTTCAAACATACATAAAGACAGATATCCCAGGCATCTCACCTGTACTCTCACTTGGAAAGCTGAGGCAAAAGAAATGTAAGTTCAATGCCAGCCAACTACCACAGAGTTAAGTCCCTGTCTTAAAAACAGAAAGTTAGAGTGGACGTGTGGTTTAGTGAGCAAGTGCCTCCCTACCAGGCATGAAGGCCTGGGTTCCGCCCAGCGTCACATAAAGGCAGATGTGGTGGCATTCAGGAATGGGGAAGCAGAAGACCAGTTCAAAGCCAGTCTAAACTATGTAAGGGAGCCCATAACTCAAACAAGTTAATTAACTAAAAATTCTGACTACAGAAAGTGAAACGAAAGATATCATACACAAAAATATGTACTGGAAATATAGAAATGGGCTTTTACAAATCAATAAAAGACAACCAAACAGAAAACTGAATAAAAGTTAATAACAGGGAAATTAGAAATGTAAATAGTAACAAAATATGCAAATTCCTTTTCGCCCAATGATGACATTTCTAAAAGAAATAGAAAAAGAAAAGATAGGGAATGGAAAAGCATATACTGCTCTTGCAGAGGACCTGAGTTTGGATCCCACATCTCATGGCTCCTAACTCCCTGTAACTCCAGCTCCAATAGATCCAAAACCCTCTTCTGGTCTCCCAGGTGAGCCGATCTCACATGCACATGTCCACACAGACACACACATAATTTTTAAAAATAAATCTTCAGAAAGTATAAAGGAACCATGCATGAGTAGTAGCACGCACCTTTAATCCCAGCACCTGGGAGACAGAGGCAGGCAGATCTATGAGTTCACAGCCATACTACTCTACATAGAGAATTCCAGGCAGAAAGGAAGAGGGAAGGAATCAGGAGGGGAGAGCAGCTAAGTGTAACCCCCCCCTTTTTTTCTTGCTGAATAGTAGTTTTAAAAAAAAGGGAAATTCAAGCAAGACAAAAAAAATCAAGCAAAACTGACACAAGAGTTAATTTTAGCAGAGATAATGAAAAGTAAGCACATTCCTCATGCCTTACTCGAAGCAACTCAACACAGACTTAGGTTTTTTGATGAGCCTATGAGGTAAACAGTTAAATAAGATATCCCTCTACTAACTAATCAGAACATATCCCATCTTAAATGAGGAAGTAGAACAGGTGAGACAGAACAAGGTCTTGACAAAGTCAACACTTACTGGAAGGACACTTTGAATGAGTTACCTCATTCTTCTGTCCCTTAGTTTCCTCATGATGTCACTTGCCTCATCCTTCTGAAAGCCAGGGATTGGTGGCACATGTCTTTAATCCCAGCACTTGGGAAGCAGAGACAGATGGATCTCTGGGAGTTGGGGGCCAGCCTGGTCTACAAAGTGAGGATAGCCAGGGCTACTCAGATGGATCTCTGTGAGTTGGAGGCCAGCCTGGTCTACAAAGTAAGTTCAAAATAGCCAGGGCTACTCAGAGAAAACCCTCAGGAAAAAAAAGAAGAAAGAAAATCCTTCTGCCAATTCAAGTGGCAACCTAAAACCTCTGAACCTGAACTCTGGTCTTCTATCTCCAAATCCCATTCAACCTCCACTTGCTCTGACTACCTAGTGATAACTACCTAGTCACTATTCCCATAACTCTAAGGACTATGCAAAAACAGACAGACCCTATCATTAACAATTTTTCCCTTGACCCATTTGATCTTATACACTTATAGGATGGCATAGTGCCTAGGACTCAAGATACAAAGTGAGCATCCCTTTATGAGAAAAAGGCCCTTGTGAAGCTCCTTTGGAGACTTATAAAGACTTAAACACAATCTGGTGGGAGTCAATGGCAATCATAAGGTCATCAGAGAACCAGAAACAGCTGGCACAGGACCTGGGGGACACAACCTAAACCAGGCCTTACCATGACTAGCAGGGGCATCAGGTGATAGTCATCAAATTTTAAGCTTAGTGACACTTCTATAGGTTCTACCCACAAGGCTGACACTCCAGATAAGCAGGGTATCAATATTTAATAATCACTTGGGCTCAGAGAGACTCTTGTCTGCTGACAATGCTATTACATCTGTTTTTACAACACTTTGGGCCACAGCCTCCTGAACCAGGCCTTCTGCTTCTCACCTCCTCCCAAACACAGACACCCAGCAAAGCTCACCAATATGCAGCAAAACAAGCAAGCCAGCTATAAGCCTTCACAAAAATATGCAAGCAGGATCAGAGCTCTCTGCAAACGCAGGAAATGAGTGACAACCCCGGGGAAGGGGTTACTGAGAGTAATGAAGCTAAATGAACACACAGTAGCAAAGAAAAGCAACAGCAAGGGGTACATAAAGTCGTCTCCAGCCAAGTGATCTGAAAGGTGACAATGAAGGTGTAAGTCACTAGACAGAGAAGCTTCCCAAGAAATGGAAAGGTGCGGGCAATGGTGGCACGTGCCTTTAATCCCAGCACTTGGGAGGCAGAGGCAGGTGGATTTCTGAGTTCGAGGCCAGCCTGGTCTACAGAGTGAGTTCCAGGATAGCCAGGGCTACACAGAGAAACCCTGTCTCAAAAATAAAACAAAAAGAAAAAAAAGAAAGGAAAGAATGAAAGAGAGGAGGAGGTGCAGGGCACGTGTGGTGGTACACACCTTTAATCCCGGCTAAAGCAAATGGCTTTCTGTGACTTCAAATGCAACATAGTGAGTTCCAGACCAGTCAAGACAACATAGAGAGCTCTTGTCTCAAAAGAAAGGAGGGAGGGAAGGAGAAAAGAAAGAAGGAATGGGGAGAAGGAAAGGGAGAAGGGGAAGAAGGAAGGGAGGAGAGAGAAAGGAGGACGAAACTAGACATGAAGAAGCAGAAACGCAATCCCTAGCACTCTGAAGACGTGCGAGCCACAGGAGGATCATGAATTCAAGGTCAGTATTAGCTATCAAAGCAATTCCAGGCTAGCTAAGTCTACATGAGACAGGTAGGCACAGCCACAAAAATGGAAAGTGCAGAACTAAGCAAGACGCTGGGGAAACCTAGTGAAAAGGACTGACATGGAAGCCCCACGGCCTTCTTCAGAGTTGCCATCAAGCTAAAGCCCCACTTGGTCATTCTGTCTCCTAGGAGGATCATGGTACTCAGCACATTACAGAGGTACAATGCTGCCATCTAAGACAGTGACAGACTCGGAAACAAACCCTGACTCCCTCAGCCTTATGGTGGGAGGGAAAGCTCACACACTGTTGGGCAGCTAGGAAGCAGCAGTCTACAATCTTGTCCTGGCCTGACAGAAATTCAACGATGAAGGTGCTAGAGGGCTCAATGGTTGAAGTGTGTGCTGCTCTTGCAGAAGACTGAATTCAGTCCCCAGCACTCACGCACGGTGGCTCACAACCAACTGTAACTCTAGCTCCAGGGCATCAGATGTCCTCCTCTGGTCTCAACAGCCACATGAACTTACAAGCACATACCTACAGAGATGCACACATATACATGACATAAAAATAATAAATCTAGGGCTGGAGACATGGCTCAGCAGTTAAGAGCACTAGCTGCTCTTCCAGAGACCCAGGTTCAATTCCCAGCACCCACATGACAGCTCACAACTGTCTTTAACTCCTGTTCCAGGCATCCAACACCCTCATACAGACATACATGCAGTAAAAACACCACAGTACATAAAATAAAAATAAATAACATAATAATAAATAATATAACAAAAGTAATAATAATTTCATATACATATATGAAAGAGAGAGAGAGAAAGAGAGAGAAAAAAATTCAAGGGTAGGCCTAGAAAACTGTAGAGCATTTGGTTAAACAATGAGTCAAATCAGAGTAGAAAGGGTTAAAAGGTAAAGCTCAGAACAGGTGTCCTGCATGGCATTGCCGAAGTGATGCCAGTCAGTTCCCTGAAGCAGAGCCTGGAACAGGAAGGGCATGCGTGCCTGGAATGGCAGGAATGCCCCAAAGGTTCTTGCAGCTGTGCAGGAGCCAGAAGTGACTGTGGCCTGTCTAGACGTGTCCGAGAAAAAGGTGAATATGGCAAGTATCTCAACACCCACAGTTTATAATCTCATCAGTAACTGTCCAGTCGACTTTAGAGTGATGAAGCCTTTACTCAGCTCTCATCCAAGACGTCTAAACGACACAAACCAGTCTTGGCCATCCCAAGCAGAACTGTGCTTTGATGCTAATCTCTATCCCTTGACCAAATACAGCTTACCATTGTTACAACAGCTGGCTACCAGGGCACTGCTCCAAGTCATGTTTCTCTAGTAGGAATTATAAATTTTCAACTTACTACAGCCCTGGGGCTTGAACCTGAGGTCTTGCCCACACTAGACAAGTACTCCACCACTAACCTCCATTCCTGGCCCATTTCTTGCCTTTATTTTAAGACAAGGTTCATTAAAATGCCCAGGCTAGCCTTGAATGTATTCTGTAATCTAAGCAGGGCTTGAACTTGTGGCCCTCCTGCCTTAGCCTCTCTGTGGCTGCAATTACAGCTTGCCCCACCAGGATGGCCCAATATTTTTTAAGCTAAAAATGTATTAAATGCAACAGAGATGGCTCGGTGCTAAAGAGCACTGGCTGCTCTTCCAAAGGACTTGGGTTCACATCTCAGCAGCCACATGGTGGCTAACAACCATCTGTGTCTGCAGGTCTTAAGAGTCCAACACCTTCTCTTGGCCTCTTACAGGCACTGTAGTCACATGGTACACAGACACACATTCAGGCAAAAATACCCACACACATAAAATAAAAATAAGTTAAAAAAAAAAAAACAACCAACTTTTCAGTCATGGCGCACATCCTTAATCCTTGTACCTGGAGCAGACAGATCTCTGTAAGTTCAAAATCAGCCTGGTCTACAGAGTGGGTTCCAGGTGAGCCAAAACTATATAGTGAGACCCTATTTCAAAAAACTAAAACAAAAACAAAAAACAAAACAAAAAAAATGATGCAAGAAGACATATAAATTGCTAAACAAAATAAATATTATGTGTACTAAACAATCTTTAGCTAGGCATGGTAGCACACATATGCAATCCCAGCACCCGGGGAAGCTGAAAACAGGACTACCAAATTCAAAGCCAGCCAGGGCTACATAACAAGTACCAGGCCAGAAAGGGCTAGACAGCAAGAACCTATCTCATAACCCTCCCCCAGGAAATCCTAGACTGAGATTTTTGCTATGACTGTACTTTCTGCTTTTTGTTTTAAGAAAATGTAAGAGGTGGCCAGGGAGACAACTCAGCTGTAAGAGTGCATGCTATGTAAACATGAGGGCCTAAGTTCAAATCCCCAAACCCCACACAAAGATCCAAGCATGAGTGCACACATCTGAAATCCCAGCACTGAGATGGGAGCATAGACAAGAAGACTGCTGGGGCTGGCTAGCTCGGGGTTTAGTGAAAAACCCTATCTCAAAAGAATAGGGTAGAGAGTAAAAGAGCAGAATGCCAGGGGTCTTTCTCGGGACAGACGAACAGACGGGGAGACACAGAGGGGGGGGGGGGAGGGGGGGGAGGGAGATTAAATTAGCACTGTATGTTATTCTGAACTAAATTATTAAAATTCACCCATGTTAGATCCGTATGCCTGGCTCTTATGTCACATTACCATATTGTGGCTATAAAAGACAAAAACAACTTTCACTTTTAGTAGGCCATTTCCTCTCCTTCAAAACTGGTGTTTAGCCACACAAATTACTTTTTTTTAGAAATCAAAACTGTCATGACATACAGCAGACATTACTGAGTTAGCATAGTCTAGCACTGCCTCAAGCAGTTCCCTGAAGAGGACACCATAGCTAACCAAGTGCAGTCTCTACAAAGGTGGAAGAGACCACTACATGGGACACGCATCACAACTCTAACAGGTTCCGGGAAGAAAACTGCTCTATGGTCCCTTGAGATTCCCTTATTCACTTGGGCCACCACTAAATATTTTTCAACGCCTTGGACAGGCCAGGATCAATGCTCAGTGCTCAGAAGAAATGACACAGGAAAGAAATAAAACACAAAACAAAACCCCTCCGCTCTCAGAGCCTCCATTTGCCTGCTTTCTGGTCTGTCCTTACAGAACACAAGCTGAGCAAAAAAAAAAATGAAGCCCAGCTGGGAAGAGAAACCAGGACTTACTATTCCTCTTCCTGACAGGATCTTCCCAACAATGAAAAAAAAATCTTTGTTTGTTTGTTTGTTTTGAGGGGTTTCTCTATGTAGTCCTGGCTGTCTTAGAACTCACTCTATAGACCAGGCTGGCCTCAAACTCACAGAGATCCACCTGCCTCTGCCTCCCAAGTACTGGGATTAAAGGGATGCACCACCATCACCAGATGACAATGAAAAATTCAGAGGATACAACAGAGTCTCTTAAACATTCATCATAGACATTTTCAGGTCACTGATCCAAATTTACAAAAATGAAAGAAAAAAAAAAAAAAAAACAAAAAACCTGAGCACAACATGAAAATAATTATCTAAATCAGGTTTAAAACAGTAAGGTTTTTTTTCACACGGGCTAAAGTGGGATAACGAGTGTCTGAGTTATCCGACTGTGCCTGATTTATTTCAGAATTCTGATATTCACCACAGCTAACACACTGGGATTATTGTTCTCATTCATCCACAGGTTAACATTTCACAAATTATTTCTAATCCAAAAATTTCAAATTTCAACTATCTATATGACCACATAACTTAAGCTCAAACCAAAAACAGACCTATGATATAATACAGTAAAACACCGTGTTCCCATAGGCTACCTTATAGTCATAAAGAAAACTAAAATAAACCAAGGTTTCACATGTAGTCCTGACTGGTCTGGAACTGGCTATGCAGACCTCAGACTCAGGACCCTCTGCCTTCTGAGTGCTTCAGAAACCCCAGAGTATGAAAACTGATGCACGCCTTTAATCCCAGCACTTGGGAGGCAGAGACAGGCGGATTTCCGAGTTTGAGGCCAGCCTGGTCTACATAGTGAGTTCCAGGACAGCCAGGGCTACACAGAGAAACCCTGTCTCAAAAAAAAAAAAAAAAAAAAGAAGAAAAAAGAAAAGAAAAGAAGAAAAAAAAAGAAAACTGATGAACGTTTGCTCTGAAGCAAACACAAGCTCTCGTGACTTGTCTGCATTCAACCAGCAGATGCGGTACTACGTCACTGCCATTTGCCTTTGATGCTCTGCAGAGCAGCTGCCACGGCATTACACATTGGTCTTACTTCTCTATTTTAAAATTAGCAAAGAAATAAAAATATTGTTTAACTTCCTAACTGGCCCACCAAATTCACAAGAAAATTATCATCAACATACTTCCCAAAAGCTACTCAAATATTTAACAAGCTCTGACTTTATAAATCACTAAAATGCAAAACTATTTCTTTTCTTTTAGTTTTGGCTTTGGTTTTTCAAAACAGGGTTTCTCTGTACAGCTCTGGCTGTCCTGAACTCACTCTATAGATCACCCTGGCCTTGAACTCAGATCCTCCTGCCTCAGCCTTTCCCATTTGTACTAAAACTTGGCCTACTGGGTATGAAATATAAAGGTACAAGTTTATTCCTTATTCATCCCTGTTTTCTATCAGGTATGAAATGTAAACATTCTTTATTCTTTTGCATGAGGGTTATCTGGCCTTTTTTGCTTATTTTGTTTTGTTTGTTTTTCCAAGACAGGGTTACTCTGTGTAACAGAGCCCTGGCTCTCTCTTTGTAGATCAGGCTGGCCTCGAACTCACAGAGATCAGCCTGCCTCTGCCTCTTGAGTGCCAAGATTAAAGGTATGTGCCACTATGAATGGCTTTGACACCCTTTTTTTTTAAATAGACTACTGAATTCTCTGATACCTCTGTCAAAAGTCAAAAAGCTGGAGACCTCATGTTCAACAACTCCCAGAGCAAAAGTTACAGATGAGCTTCAGAAGAGAGGGAAAGCCCCTAAAATGGTGTTATGTGCCTATAATGCATCTCTATCAGCCAGAAAATTTGCATACCTCTCACCACACTTCTCAAAGGGAACAGTGGCCCAAGCAGAAGTTAAGAACTATTGTCCTATAATATAACTTATGCACAGGTGTTCAATAAACACTTGTTAAATTGAACTTTATTCTGGGATTCTGCTAGGCTTCTTTTTGTGCTAACTGCTAGAGGACTAAAATACCAATATAATATATAATTTTTTAAACATTTACTTTATCTTTTTATGTGAATGGCTGTTTTGCCTGTGTATATGCTTGCATACCATGTACATGCTTGGTGCCCCTGAAGCTCAGAAAAAGACTCTGAATCCTCCTCAGACTAGAGCTACAGATGGTTGTGAGCCTCCCTATGAATGCTGGGACCCAAACCCAGATCCTCTACAAGAGCAACAAGAGCCTTTAACAGCTGAGCGAGCCATCTATCCCATCCCAAATACATATGTATGTATGTATGTATGTATGTATTTTACATGTGTGTATGTATACATGAGTACAAGTGCCCTCAAGGACCAGGTGCCTTGAATCCCTTGGGGTTGGAGGCAGGCAGCTGTTAGCCACCTGATATGGGTGCTAAGAACAGAACTAGAGTCCCCTCTGCAGGAGCAGCAAGTACTCTTAACCACTAAGCCATCTCTCTAACGCAATACAATCCTAGAAACTTTTCCTTTTAACAAACAGTAAAAACAAGCCGGGCGGTGGTGGCGCACGCCTTTGATCCCAGCACTTGGGAGGCAGAGGCAGGCGGATTTCTGAGTTTTCGAGGCCAGCCTGGTCTGCAGAGTGAGCTCCAGGACAGCTGGGGCTACACAGAGAAACCCTGTCTCGAAAAACCAAAAAAAAAAAAAAAAAAAACAGTAAAAATAGCCAATTTACCCATTCCTTTTAAAGAGGATTACTTTAAATGCTACAAGAATGAACCAGGAGCTGGGGAGATGGCTCAGTTGGTAAAGGGCTTACCACACAAGAATGAGGAACTGATTCCAGATCCCCAGTGCCCACATAACAAGGTAGGTGTATAGTGGCATACACCTGCAATCCTATCACTGGTGAGGCAGACAGACAAGCTACTTGGAGCCCATTTAGGCAATGAGTGAGTTCCAGGTTCTGTGAGCAATTCTGTCTCAAAAACCGAGGTGAGTCTAGGGGCGTGCGTAAGTGGTAAGCGTACTTGCTGTGCAAGATAAGGAGCTGAGTTCGGACTGGCAGAACCCACAGAAAACTAAGCATGACTACACGTGCCTATAACTCCAACATCAGGGAAAGCAGAGGCATGAGGATCCCTGGAGTTTGCTGTCCTGGAGGAAAAACAGCACACTGGGTCAATGAGAGGCTCAATCTCAAGAAGAGAAAGCAGAGAGAGCAAGCTGGAGCCACACATCCAATGTCCTCCTCTGCCTCTACTCACACAGACACACACAGAGATTAAAAAGGAAATCCCACAGAACACAAATGCTCAGAAAGTTCACCTACCGTCAGAAGCATCTATGATGCCCCTACTCTTTTTTTTTTTCCTCCTAATTTTCTGAGATAGAATCTCATGAACTGCAGGCTGGCCAGGAACTATGAGCAGAGATGGGACTTGAACTCCTGATCCTTCTGCTTCTGCTTCTGCTTCATAAATACTGGCTAAGAGCATGCCCAGCTTTTTATGCCCTTAAAAACTGATGTAAACACGTATGAAATTTTTCACCAAATAAAAAGGACAGACTGGACATGGTGGTGCATACCTTTGATCCCATCAGAGGCAGCAGAGGCAGAAGGATCTGTTAATTCAAGGCCAGCATGACTTACATAGCAGTTCCAGATCACTTAGGAGTACACAGTAAGACCCTGTCTCAAAAACAAAACAAAAACCCTATGTAATTTTCTAGTATCCTTCCTGAAAAACAGATTAATGCAGCTGGAACAACTATATACTGCCTACTACATGCCAAGCTCCAGAATCAAAGCTGTACATACACTGTTCCTCTCACTGAGCCTGCAGCAGACGACTCAGGGAGGCTGGTTGGTCATAGGCACCAGGGACCCACCTAGCTCCCTCCCTCAACATTAGGGTCATGACTCCATACAACTACTGCACCTACATTTTGAGTGCTGGGGACCCAAACTCAAGTCCCCATGCTTGTAGGGCAGGCACTATATCAACTGAACCATCTCTCTAGCCCTTAACTTGTTTTAATTCTGCAAATAATCGATTAAAGTAGGCTGAACTGTTAACAGCACTTGCCGCTCTTATAGAGGACCCAGGTTCAGTTCCCAGTACCCACATGGCAGCTCACAGCAACCTGTAACTCCAGTTTCAGGAAATCCAACACCCTCTCCTGGCCTCCTCAGGCACCTAACACAATTCATGGTGCACAAGCAAGCATGCAGGCAAACACTTATATGCATAAAATAATAAATATGTATCTTTTAATTAACTTAAGAGGACCAGGTTGCTATAAGCTGTCATGTGGGTGCTGGAAACTGAACCTGGGTCCTCTACAACTATGCTATGACACACACATTTTTTTTTTTTTTTTTTTTTGGTTTTTTGAGACAGGGTTTCTCTGTGTAGCCCTGGCTGTCCTGGAACTCACTCTGTAGACCAGGCTGGCCTCGAACTCAGAAATCCACCTGCCTCTGCCTCCCAAGTGCTGGGATTAAAGGCGTGTGCCACCACTGCCCGGCCACATTTTTTTTTTTTAAAGTAAGTAAATATAATTTTTAATGTTAAGTTATCAAAGTAATCATTATTTATCCCATCCTTTTTGCAAGAAGAAACCAAGAAATTAAGCTACTTGCTGGGTCCAGTGGTTCACACCAGTAATCCCAGCACTTGGAAGTCTGAGACAAGACTCATACAAGTTAATCTACTTGTATAGGTCCAGATAATTATTAAGCAAATTAGCATATTAATATAACTATTAACTATTAAATAAAGTCTTTATCCTATTCTCTATCACCAAAATCTTATCAACTTTCCACAATACCAAAATATCTAAATTCCAAAATGTGATGCTGATCATTTTAGGGAGGCAGAATAATGAAGTAGTCAGAAATGCCTAGGTTCTCCTTCAAGTTTAACTGACTTCCCGCTGCATGACCAACTGTTTAAAAGTTATCTTTACTGTTATAAAACTGGACGGTGGAGTGCCTAGAAGCTGAGGCAAGAGAATTATGAGTTCACACCAGCCTAATCTATATACACTGTAATTTCAAGACCTGATACATGATACTATTACCCAAAATTTTCCTTCAAAACAATGAACTTGGAGCTGAGCATGAAGGCACAGGACTTTAATCCCAGCATTCAGGAGGCAGAGGCAGAAGCATCTGTTAGTTCAAGTCCAGCCTGCTCTACATAGTAAGCTCTAGAACAGCTTGGATGACGTAGAGACCCTGTCTCAAAACAAACAAACAAACAAAAACAACAAAAAAGAACTTGAAAGGCTTGAGACATGGTTCAGTGACTGGAAACACTCATTGCTCTTGCAAAGGACCTGGCTTCAGTTTCCACCACCCACATGATGGTTCACACCCATGTATGATTCCAGTTCCAGGGGATCCAATGCCTTCTTCTGACTTTCTTGGGACCAGGGCTGCATGTGCTGCACATATATGCATGCAGACAAAACACTCGTACACATATTTTTTTTTAAGTTTTTCAAGACAGAATTTCTCTGTGTAGCCTTGGCTGTACCGGAACTCACTCTATAAAGCAGCCTGGCCTCAAACTTATAGAGATCTGTCTGCCTCTGCCTCCTAAGTGCTGTGATTGAAAGCATGCACCATCAATGAACTGGAGAGGTTTAACTGGAGAGATGTCTCAGTAGTTAAGAGTACTTCCTGCTCTTTCAGAGGACATGAGTTCAACTCCAATTCCAAAGGGTTTGACACCCTCTTCTGGCCTCTGATGGCACCAGGCATACACATTCACAGAAACATACACATTACAAGCTAAACAGAAATTTAATGAACTTGGGAGCTAAAGAGATGGTTCAGTGGGTAAGAATGCATATTGTTCTTTGCAGGGACCCTGACTTCCATAACTAACACCCACAGAAAGCAGCTCAAAACTACCTGTAACTCCAGCTCCAGAGGATCTGACACCCTCTTCAGGACACGATAGTCCTTCAAACACATGTGTGCATACACAAACACGGACACACATGCACACATAACTAAAATAAGAATAAACCTTTTTCAAAACAACACTTCAGATGACTATCTAGAAAGTATTTAAAACAAACAACTCACATACTATCCTGAAAATAAAAAGGCTGACTCTAGGTGGCTACCACCACTATCTTTTTTCCCCAAGAATTAAAAATAGAGAGCTGAAACTTTTTTTTCCAAATTGGTATAGCACTTTTCTCCCTTGAATGCTAGTATTCCAACAAGCTTAATAATAAAAGTATATATACATGTATACATGTGTGTATACATATGGTTATTAAATATCTAAAGATTAGCTAAACATCTTCAGTTGTCCTGCACATTAAAAATTATTTCAAATTTAAAACTGTCTCCTGTGCCAAGGACTATTTCACTTTCAAGCTATTTGAAAGTCCACTACAAAGAACTATGTATTGAAGTTGGAACTGAAGGGCTTTTTTAAAACTACTTTTCGTAACAGGTGATAAGAGATGACAGCTGTCAAATACATAACATCTATCTGTATTCGCTGTGTTTCTAATTCCTGGTAAACCAGGTTGTGCTTTCAACTCCTACAAATTATTGTAAACAAAGTAAAGCAACTTCCGTGTGTCATCAGCTCTTCAAACAGCTGAGACGCGCTTCAGGAAGCTGATTCAAGCTGAAGGCCGGAGCAACTTCTCCCTGAGAAAGCCAAGTGTTACATTCTTCCTCGCAAAGCTTGAAATCACGACTTAAGGAAGAATTCCAACAGAGATTTGGGATAATGCTGAACACGAAAGTAACTTTTAACGCCCAGTCCAAATCAACATTCTTCTTCCTTCCTCCCTTCCCCCAAGAGTCGGGGAGCCGGGTGTGAAAGTGCCGCGTAGCAGCCACATCCATGCACGCTGCGTCCATGGTAAGCCCCGCACCCTAAGCGAGCCCCCCCCCCCCAAGCACTCTGCACGGTCCTCCCCACCCCGCACCGCGGCGGCGCCCAGTCCACACCCCGCCTGCAAAGCCTCTGTAGCTGCACGGCCTCCCGGGCGGCTCACCATGGCAGCCCCACAACGGAACAGGAGTAGGTGGGCAGGCCCGCGGCTAGGGGAATCCGTTATCGGGGCTCGGAATCCATTGGCGCCAACAACTTCTCCCGCGAAGTAGCAGAAGCTCAGGCGGCGGCGCGCGGCGATGACGTCAGGAGGCGCGCGCTCCCCGCGGCCCCGCCCCGAAACGAGAGTTGCGCACTGGGTGCTGTACAGTCCTAGCAACCGGAGGATTGCTACCGCTGTAGGATACGGAGTGCGCATGCAATCGTGCGATATTCGCCCGGGACGCCCAGTTTGAGATCTGAGGCTGACTTCCTCTAAAGCGGGTTCCTAGGTGGCTTCCTTCCCCTCCAGTACACGTGCTGCTAGGGCAGTGCTCTGTAACAGCTTCCAGAAGTTCTTACTGCCACCTACGACGAAGTGTATTTGATGCGCCCGGCACAGGTCAACTGATCTCATCAAACTTTACCCTGATTTGTTTTATTTTTATTGTCTGACCTATTGATTTTGACTCAAACTAAGAGACCCATAGTTTAAAAACTACCATGATAATAGACAATTTTTTTTTTTACTTTTTATACATTTATTGTAGATGGAGTACACTAGGAGTAGTCAGAGAACAGCTTTCAGGGAGTCCTTGTCTTCCATCACGTGGGTATGTGTTTGCATTTAAGGGACTGTTTACATTAAAGGAATTGATTTATTCGTTTGCGGGGGAGGGGGGAGGGGAAGGGGCGTTGTTCTGAGACAGAAGATCTTGTATCCCGTACTGGTAAACTCCCTATGTAGCTGAGGATGACCTTGAACTTCTGGTTTTTCTTCTGCCTCCCAAGTGCTGAAATTTCAGATACCAACATTCCTGGTTTACACAATGCAAGGGATCAATCTCAGAGCTACTATGAATACAGGCGACCAACTGGGCAACCTCAGCCCCAATGGCTTTGTTCTAAAACTATCAAGCTAGGAAAACTAACCCCTTAATTCCTTCCTAAAGCTTCATTAAGTCTCTTAAAGAATAGTGAAATCGCCGGGCTGTGGTGGACCACGCCTTTAATCCCAGCACTTGGGAGGCAGAGGCAGGCGGATTTCTGAGTTCAAGGTCAGCCTGGTCTACAGAGTGAGTTCCAGGACAGCCAGGGCTACACAGAGAAACCCTGTCTCGAAAAAAAACCAAAAAAAAAAAAAAATTATTCATATAACATTACAGAACCTAAACCAATGTACAGTACTCATTATGTTTTAAATCAATGACTAAGATACATAAAACTTATGTATGCCAGCTATGGTGGCATACACCTTTAATCCCAGCACTCATAGGCTAAGATCTCTGTGAGTTCAGCCCCTTGTCTCAAAAGAAAGAAAGAAAGAAAGAAAGAAAGAAAGAAAGAAAGAAAGAAAGAAAGAAAGAAAGAAAGAGAGAAAGAAAGGAAGAAAGAAAGAAAAAGAAAGAAAAAGAAAGAAAAAGAAAGAGACCAGGGAGGCTGAAGAGAGGGCTCCACAATTAAGAGCACATGCTGCTCATACAAAGGACCCAAACTGGGTTCCTGTCACCCACATGGCACCTCACAACTCCCTGTAATTCCGTTTCCAAGGGATCTGTGCCCTCTCTGACATTCTCAGGCACTGCATATATATGGTGCACATATGCACATACCTCCTCACAGATACACATAACTACACATAATTTTATTTCTTTCTACGGATATTTTTAGGGCTGGAGAGATTATCTCAGTGGTTAAGAGTACCAGCTGCTCTTCCAGAGGTTCTGAGTTTAATTCCCAGCAACCACATGGTGGCTCACAACCATCTGTAATGGGATCTGATGCCCTCTCCTGATGTGTCTGAAGACGTCTACAGTATACTCATACATAAAATAAATAAATCTTTAAAAAAAGATATTTTTACTTATTATGTATACTGTGTTCTGCATGCATGTATGCCTGCAGGCCAGAAGAGGGCACCAAATCTCATTATAGATGGTTGTGACCTTCCCTGTGGTTGCTGGGGATTGAACTCAGGACCTCTGGAAGAACAGCCAGTGCTCCTAGCCTCTGAGCCATCTCCCCAGCCCTAAACATATTTTTATCTTTTTTAAAGATTTATTTATTTTATGTATATTAGTTCAATGTTGCTGTCTTCAGACACACCAGAAGAGGGTGTCAGATTCCATTACATATGGTTGTGAGCCACCAGCCATATGGTTGCTGGGAGCTGAACCTCTGGAAGAGCAGTCAGTGCTCTTAACCTCTGGGCCATCTCTCCAGCCACCTACACATATTTTTAAAATATTTTTTTTAAAAAATAAAATAAAACCCTTATCTTACTTGTGTTTTCTATTGCTGTGAAGAGACACCATGACCAAGGCAATTCTTATAAAGGACATTTAATTGGGGTTGTGAGATTCTGTCCATTATCATCATGGCAGGAAGCACAGTGCTAGCAGAGCTGAAAGTCCTATATCTTCATCCAAAGGAAGCCAGGAGCAGACTATTTCTAGGAAGCTAGGAGGAGGGACTCCAAGCCCACCCTCACAATTACACACTTCCTCCAACAATGCCATACCTCCTAATAGTGCCACTCCCTGGGCCAAACATATACAAACCACCACAACCCTAACCATCAACAAAGAAAACTTGCAACTGGGTATAGTGGCTCACACTTTTAATCCCAGTACTTGGGGAAAAGAGGCAAGAGGATTTCTGTGAATTCCAGGCCAGCCTGGTCATATAGCAAGTTCCAGGACAAGCCAAGGCTATACAGAAAGAACTAGCCTTAAAAAAGAGTGAAAAAACTTGTATATTTTTGTATCGTATTATTTTCAGTACATATTTTTTTTTCTTTTTGAGACAGGATAACATGTATCTTAGATTGACCTCAGACTTGCAGTGTAGCTAAGACTGGTCTTGAACTTCTGATCCTCCTGCATCCAGTTCCCAAGTGCTGAGTCAGATTACAGACCTGCACCACCACACCCATTTTATACCATGCTGGGGTCCAACCCAGTGCTGTTCTGCAGTAACAGCTGGTGCTATTAACTGCTGAGCCGTCTCTCTAGTCCCTGTTTGTTGTTGTCTGTCTGTCTGTTTTTCCCTAATGATTGAAGACCTAGTGTTGAAAGGACACATTCGAATCAAAACATTACATCTTAAATCTGCTTATCTAGTGATCACTACCTTTGTTTTAATCCTTAAAAGAAAGGCTGTGGGAAATTCTTTTTTATCAAGAAAGGCAATTTTGTGAAAATCAGAACTATTTTCCTTCCCACTTAGGAAGAGAAATGCTAAGGGAAATTGTCTATGTTCCGTGAAAAACTCTGTCCCAAAAGTTAGAATACTGATGAGAGGATCTTTCTTAGTTGTTCCTCAACTTGTGAACAGTTGGATCTAATGGTCCCTAATCCACATACATGAGCCTCGACACACAGACAGGAAAGGCAGCGCTCTGAAACATCTGACAATGGCTTAGAAGCAAGGCACAAGAGCTGACTCCCAGCCCTCCTTTATATTCTAATCACAGCTATGTGTGACTCCTGTATCAATGCCTCTGTCTCCCTTAACTTATCTAAGCCGTAGGACTCCTGACTCCCTTTGAAACCATCCTCAAGAGCACAATGGTCGCATTGTCTTTCACTAGACTTTGAAAAATCAACAGAAATCAATTGAATTTTCACTGTGCCGCAACAAATGACCTTCCACCCTCTGGATAAATATTTGCAAGTCCTGATTCATTGGGTTTATTGGAATGTTTTCATCATAGACAACAGTCTGTCGGGCAGTCTCTCTGTGTCATCTGCAGTCCCAACCCTTGGTTCAGACTAATGACCTAAATGACCTTGGAGCCATTTAGGAACACAGTCATCTGTCACCACTCAGAGTAACATATTCTAATTTAGGAAATGGAAATCAGGCATGAGCTACATCAATGATCTTGATTCTTGGATGATACTCAATTAACATGTTAACTCTTGAGCGGACTATAGGTATATAAACTTTGCCTAGCGGTTTTTATATCCTATCGCTGATAGGAAGTTTCTGCCAAGCCAATCTACATATTCACTTACATGAAAAAGAACTTTCCCTTTTAAAATAATAAGATAATAAGAAGTGTATCATTTCACTGTTGACACACAGATTTGACTACATACATAATCTCAAATTACAATTCTCTAAAATATCCATTGGCCATTGTTATTAATTTTATTTTTTCTGCCTGGACATTGAACCCAGGGGCTCTCACATGCTTCTCATCACTTCACCTCTGAACTATAGCTCTGTCTTTTCTGTTTTATTTTGTGGTTATTTTGAGACAGGGTCTAGTCAACCTGCCTGAAAAGCCTTGAACTTGAAGGTTTGTTTTGTTCTGTTGGTTTAGAGGAGTTGTTTATTTTCTAGCCCAGGTTGAGCTTGAACATGCTATGCTCTGCCTCCCAAACATGTGTCTGTGTCTGTTCACATACACACGGGCTTAGGATGTAGAAGCCCAAGACTGACATCAGGACTCCCCAGGGATTGCTCAGTTGAACCCAGAGCTCAGTGGTACTGCAGTAGTAAGGCAGTTTACTTCCCAGTCCTGCGAGGGACCCTAATTATCTGAAACTCTATAGTGCCAAGCACCTGCAGTCCCAGTAACCGGAGGCAGGGATGGGAGGATCCCTTAAGTCCTAGAGTGTGTTTAAGACCAGCCTGGGAACCATAGCCGTATTCCATTTCCAAAAGGAGAGGAGGGAGGAAGAGAAGGAAGACAAGGAAGGGAAAGAAGAAGAGGTGTCAAAGGAGAGAAGAGGCTAGAACAAGTAAAAAGTCTTGGATGATGCAAGCCCAGAGTCCTCATTCATAGTTCAAAAGCTTCTCAGTAAAAGGATTGTGATTCCATGAAGGTCTTTCTCATCATCTTCCTTGCCATACAGTTGAAATAAATTGAAGGCATTGTCTCCTCTCTGTATTTTTGTTTTTAAGCAAAAGGCCTGTCAGGGTCTATCATGATGCTATGTGCCTGTCCTCTCAGACCTTAGTAGGCTTGAGAGTTTGAGACCAGCCTGGAAAAGGTCTCAAAAAGAAAACAGTGTAAATGAGCATAGGACTGACTTAGTTAAGTGACTGATCAACTGAACAGAATTTCTCTGTGTATCCCTGGCTGGCCTGGACCTCACGGGGATGGAGCTCCTGCCTTGGGAACTGACTGTCTCAAGAGTTTCAGGATTAAAGGTGTATGCCACCCCTACAGGTCTGAATTTAAAAGCCCTAACACAAGGAAGTCTAATAAGGTCTTCCACAAAATATACATAAAAATCCTTGCCAGGCCAAGTGTGGTGGTTAATACCAGCACTCAGGAAGCAGAGGCAGGCAGATCTATGTGAGTTCAAAGCCAGCCTGGTTTACAGAGTTCCAGGACAGCCAGGGCTCTGTTACACAGAGAAACCCTGTCTCCAGAAAACAAAAAATAAAACAAAAGTCAGGCATGAGGGCAGAGGCAGGTGAATCTTTGTCAGCTGGAGGCTAGCCTGTTCTACATAGCAAGACCCTAACTCAAAAGGAAGATGTTGCAGATGAACACAGACCTGAAATAATTAATATAATTTAATTAATATATTTCTTTACATTCACATTTTTTTTAGCAAGTTCCAGGACAGCCATGGCACGGACCAGAAAGATGGTTCAGCCAGTAAAGGTACTTGCTACCAAGCCTGACAACTTCAGTTGAGTTCAATTCCCAGGATCCACATGGTAAAAGGAGAAAAGAACCAGCTCCCACAAGGTGTCCAGCACTGTATATATGCACCAACACAAGAGACCAACACGAAGAGAGACACATACAAATCAATGTAAAAACAACAACAAAAACCCTCAACCATATAAAGCTTGGCTCGTTCTTCCCCCCCCCCCCCAGACAGGGTTTCTCTGTATAGCCCTGGCTATCTTGGAACTCACTCTGTAGACCAGGCTGGCCTCAAACTCAGAAATCTGCCTGCCTCTGCCTCCCAACTGCTGGGATTAAAGGTGTGCACTACCACTGCCCGGCAAAGTTTGACTCCTTAACACAGAAGAGAAAAGAAATATCTAAACTGCCAGCTTTTGTTTTAAAAAGCTAATTTTGTTTTAGGACAAATAAGTTGAAAACCCACCTACTGAGGAGGCAAAGGCAAGCAGATCTCTGAGAGTCTGAGGCCAGTCAGGTACACACCATGAGTTCCAGGACAGTTCGAGCTACACAGAGAAAAACCTGTCTAGAAATAAATTAATAAATAAACATTTTTTAATGCCTTGCTGTCTAGATTGTAAACTATCACACCCGACTTTATGCTTTTATATAGATACCTTTCTTAAGTGGTCCTTTGGCATTCAAATGTACATACACACAAAAGGTTTACTGTTTTATTGATATAAAGCGCTCGTAATTTGGGCTAGATATTAGCCTAGGCTAATATCATGACCTCATCTCAAAAACAAACTTTAAAAATGAGAGCTAAGCACAGTTTCCTGCCTCAATAGTCCCAGTTTCCCAGATACTCTAGGGCTGAGGCAGGAGGACTGCCTGAGTCAAGGAATTTGAGGCCAGTCTGGGCAACATAGCAAGTCTATCTAAACAGCGGCAGCAGAAGTGACAACAGCCATGCATCAACTCTGGGCTCATGCTAAATTAAATAAACTAGACACAAAGGGAAAGTGCCCCATTATCCTGCTAATATAAGGTTCATGGAGTGGTCAAATTTATAAACATAAAATAGAACGATGGTTGCCAGGGGCTGGAAAGATTGGAGGAATAATTCCAGTGGGCAGGAATTACTGGCTAGAGAGTGTCAGCCAGGGATAATAAAAAGTTTGGGTGTAGATGTTAGTGTTTACTGTCTGGGTTTTTCCTGAGATTTTATTGAGTCTGTAAATCAAATTCCATAGAAAATTGGCTATTTTGTTGTGTTGTTGTTGTTGTGGGAGTTATTGTTTTGGTTTGATTTGGTTTGATGTATTTGTTTTCAGCTAGGGTCTCATTTAGCCCAGGCTGGCCTCAAACTCACTGTGTAACACCAACCTCAGCTTACTGAGTGTTGGGAATCAAACCCAGGACCTAGAGAGGCAAGGCAAACACTCAACAGCAAAACTCCATCTCTAGTACCTGAAAAAAATAGCAGAAAAAAATTATAGCACATGTATTTTTTATTTTGATCCACATAACTGGACTATCTCTATTTATATAGATCTTGTTGTTTTTGAAACAAGTCTCACTTTAGCTGAGGCTAGCCATGTATCTGAGGATGAGCTTCAACTCCTGATTCTCCTGCCTCCAGCCACCAAGTGCTGGGATTACAGGAACTCACCACTGCATCTAGTTTGTTACTTTTTTAGGTTTGGTTTGGTTTTTCGAGACAGGGTTTCTCTGTGTAGCATTGGCTGTCCTGGAACTCACTCTGTAGACCAGGCTGGCCTTGAACTCAGAAATCCGCCTGCCTCTGCCTCCCAAGTGCTGGGATTGAAGGCTTGCGCCACCACCGCCCGGCAAGCTTGTTACTTCTTTAAGGTCTTTTTACTAGAGTTTTGTGGTTTCTCTCATGGAGAAAATACTTAAGTACTTATCATTTTGTTTTTTATTTAAGATTCATCTAAAAGGGAGAGTCATTTTAGGAAAATTCTAATAAGCTAATGCAAACAGAAATTTCTTCTTTTCACATGTGTGTGTGTGTGTGTGTGGTGTGTGTGTGTGTGTGTGTGTGCCCGCGCGCGCGCGCGCGCGCACACGCGCACCTAAGACTGACCACAGCAGTCTTCCTCAGTCTTCACTAGCCTTAGCTAGCCAGCATACTCCAGTGGTTTCCCCTAATCTCCACCCCAAAAGCACTATAACTTCAGGCGACTACCATGCCCACCTGGCATTTATGTGAGTTCCCGGAGTCCAAACTCTGGTCCTCAGTCTTGCTGCCTGCGTGACAAGCAGTTAGCTACTGAGCCATCTCCCCAGACCAATTTATTTTTTGAAGATTTGATTTTATTCTAAGACAGAGTCTCATGTAACCCAAGCTTGTTTCACACTCACTAGGTAGCAGAGAATGGCCTTCGATGTCTTTTTTTTTTTTTTTTAAGATTTTTTTAAATGTATTTTATACATATGAGTGTTTTGTCTGCATATATGCCTACATGCCAGAAGAGGGCATCGGATCCCGTTACAGATGGTTGAGTATGTGTATGTGGTTGCTGGGAATTGAACTCAGGACCTCTGAAAGAGAAGTCAGTGCTCTTAACTGTTGAGCCTTCTCTCCAGCCCCAGGCCTTGAACTTCTGATCTTTCTGCTTCCACTACTCAAGTGCTGAGATTACAAGCATGCACCACTGTTCAGTTTATACAGAGTTAAGAATTGAACCCAGGGCTTTAAGCATGCTAAGCAAGAACTCTACCAACTGAGCTACATCGCCAGCTAATTTACTTTGTGTGCATGGTATGTTTATGTCCACGAACATATACAGGAGTACTCACACTCATGCCTTCTCATGCAGAGGACTCAGGAAGAAGGCTGTCCTGCTCTGTTACTCTACCCTATTCCTTTGAGTCCGGGCTTCTCACTAAACCTGAATCCACAGGGGCGGGGCGGGGCGGGGCGGGGCGGGGCAGAGCGGGGCGGGGCAGAGCGGGGCGGGGCGGGCTACTGAAGCTGTTTCTGCCACTGAGGACATCTGTGTAGAAAAAGAAATGTCCTTTCCTTTCAGGCCTCTAGATTTTGAGTCTCTGAGTGTCTGAAGAGAACAACAGGTTGGCTGCGCACACTTTCTAGAATGAGTGCTTCTCCGGATCTTGATGTCATCAAGGTTTGAGAAGCTGCCACCCCTGGAATTGAATGCCCTTTCTGCCTTGGGAGTCAACCCAGCAGTCTCCTTCCATCGTCCTCTAGACACTGACATGATTTAGAATTTTAAACTTATTTCTTTATAGTTTGTGTATATTATATTAGCAAAGCATTCTTGTGTGTGGAGAAAACAAATTTTGTCTGTCTTTACTCCCCCAACATTGGAGCTACAGACGCCTGTGGCTGTATCAAACTTAAAAAAAACAAAACAAAACAAAACCCAGGGTCTCACTATATGACACTCACTGGCCCAGAACTCACTACGTAGACCAGGCAGACTTAAAGCTCACAGAGATCTGCCTGCCCCTGCCCCTGCCCCTGCCCCTGCCCCTGCCCCTGCCCCTGC
>JANHMN010000007.1:5078228-5098120 GCA_030674055.1 Rhabdomys pumilio
GCCCCTGCCCCTGCCCCTGCCCCTGCCCCTGCCCCTGCCCCTGCCCCGGGATTAAAGGTATACCACAGCAGCAGGCCCCACGTTGAGCTTTCTTTTTTTCGTGTGTACTGGGAATTCGAACTCAGGACCTCAGACCTGCACAGGAAATGCTTTTACCCCCTAAACCATATCCCCAACCCCAATAGAGTCTTTCCAATGTCAAATTTTAAGTTTTATTGCCGGTATACAAGGAAGCATTTAACTGGCTTTTTCTACATTACCTCTCATTTAATAACCTTGATACAATTGTTAGTTTGTATCGGGATTTTCAGTTGATTCAGTTTGAGATTTTTTTTGCATAAACTATCACGATCCCCTATGAGCTTACAGTCTTATTCGTTGCTTCCTAGACAGTTGGATACTGTCCGATTCATTCCTGATTTTTTCAATCACACTGGTTAACTCGGCTATTCAGTTCACCTTCAAGACACAGTCTACTGATAACTACACTAAGAACCTGTCTCAGAATATTTTTTTAATTTAAATTCATTGAGCATTGCCGGGCAGTGGTGGCGCACGCCTTTAATCCCAGCACTTGGGAGGCAGAGGCAGGCGGATTTCTGAGTTCGAGGCCAGCCTGGTCTACAGAGTGAGTTCCAGGATAGCCAGGACTACACAGAGAAACCCTGTCTCGAAAAAAAACAAAAAACAAAAACAAAACAAAAAAAAAAAGTTCATTGAGCATTTATGTGTTAATCTCTAGTCTAGGTGCCTTGCATGTGGTAACTCTACCCTCATAATAATCCATAAACATATTCTTATTATGCTTCTCTGTTTTTTTTGTTTTGTTTTATTTTGTTGTTGTTGTTGAGACTGGGTCTCACTATGTAGTTCTGGCTGGCCTGGAAATACCCACTTCTGCCTCCCAAATGCTAGGATTAGAGATACACACATCACACACCCAGTGTGTGCTACTTCTTATGTAACAGGAAACCGTAGTGCAGAATTGAGTCCTGGGTCAGACAGGGCTTTGTAGTGAGACTGTGCTTAAAAAAAAAAAAAAAGTTTAAGTAACCTGCTGGGTCTGGTGCTACAGGCCTGTGGCAGGGGAATTGCCACGTGTTCAAGGTCAGCTTGTACTATACATATCGTTTGTGATTGCATATTGCACCCCTGCTTCAAAATGAAAGTAAAAAGAGAATTGGAGATGTAGCCCAGTGGGTAGAGCATTTTCTTAGCATCCTACAAGACCTAGGTTTGATCTCTAGTACAGCCAAAAGAAATTGAACTCATAGGCCCCAGCAAGTCCTCAAACTCACATCCAGTGACATATTGCCCCCGGCTGACTTCAGATTCCCTGTGTAGCCAAGTACAACTTTGAACTTCTGTTCTTCTTGATTCTACCTCCAAAGGTAGATCCCAAAGCACCTGGCCACTTGGTTTGGTCTTTGGGTCTTTGAAATGGAGTCTTGCTCTGCAGCCGTTATGGCTTTCAGTTACATAACTGAACTTAAAACTCAGCAATCCTCCTGCTCCAGCCTCCCAAATGCAGGAATTATAGGCAGCAGCCACCATGTCCAACTAAGTTTTCTTGAAATAGATAACATTAAGACTATTCGGATGTGTGTATGGTTTTGGTTGAAGTGTAATTAAATATTCTGCTTTTAATTATTTACTTCTGGCTATTGACTTGTACGTAAAACTGCTTTTCCTAAAATGGGAGGTGATAAAATTATCACTCAAACTCTAAAAATAGAAAAGTAGATCCCTTATTCAATAAAGTTCAAAACATTCAGAAAAGATCTTCGGCCGTGTGAAAGGCCACAGAGAAAACGCCATTCTCTGGCACGGTTTCCACACATTTATTTAACACATTTAAATTAGTGTCCGGGATGCATTTTCACTCGTCGGATTTTCCTCATCCCAAGAAGACGACACATGTTGTTGATGGCAACGAAGCCACCTCCCTCCAATTGCGTGGCTCTCATGACCCATCCTAAGTCTCCCGGTCCAGGCTAATCATTGACAGGGCTTTACAATCACAGGCTTTTACTGGAGCGCTGATAAAGACAGTCCAGCAGTTAGTGGCAAATGAAGACAGGCTGTGCAGCAGGGTCTCCGGGGAATGAATGGATTTTCTTCAGCTCTGATGAAAGAAACACACGCTCTAGGAAAACAATGTCCAACAGGGCACTGCAAAGATCTGCCGTGCTGTCTGCGTTTGTTCTGCTGCGAGCTGTGACCGGCTTCTCTGGAGACGGGAAAGCACTATGGGATAAAAAACAGTACGTGAGTCCGGTAAACCCAAGTCAGCTGTTCCTCTATGACACTTTCCCTAAAAACTTTTCCTGGGGCGTTGGGACCGGAGCATTTCAAGTGGAAGGGAGTTGGAAGACAGATGGGAGAGGACCCTCGATCTGGGATCGTTACGTCTACTCACACCTGAGAGGTGTCAACAGCACCAACAGATCCACTGACAGTTATGTCTTTCTGGAAAAAGACTTGTTGGCTCTGGATTTTTTAGGAGTTTCTTTTTATCAGTTCTCAATCTCCTGGCCACGCTTGTTTCCCAATGGAACAGTAGAGGCCGTGAATGCAAAAGGTCTCCAATACTACAGTGCGCTTCTGGACTCGCTGGTACTTAGGAACATAGAACCGATTGTTACCTTGTACCACTGGGATTTGCCTTTGACGCTACAGGACGAATATGGGGGCTGGAAAAACGCAACTATGATAGACCTCTTCAATGACTATGCCACATACTGCTTCCAGACCTTTGGAGACCGTGTCAAATACTGGATTACAATTCACAACCCTTACCTCGTTGCTTGGCATGGGTTTGGCACAGGTATGCATGCGCCAGGAGAGAAGGGAAATTTAACAGCTGTCTACACTGTGGGACACAACCTGATCAAGGTACTGTACAGCCGGCGTCTCACAAGAACTTCAGAACGGGGGGAGGGGCTGTTGGGGGTTAAAAGAAACATTCTTTTAAGGGGTAGTTTGCCAAAACTCAGCCCCACTAAGTTCACGCTAACTTACAAATTCTATCCTCCAATTTTATATTTAAAGTCGGATGTGTCTCATCTTCCAACATTCGTACTAATATATTGATTTAGTTAGTTTCCTTCACAGCTGCTCTTTAAGGCCATTTTTAAACTGTACAGTTATGTAGTTGAATGTGAGGATGGGAGTCTAGTTTTATTCTATGGGAAAGGAAGACTTTACAGAGATTGTGTTTTTCTGACAATATCTCCCGATGGCAGAGTAACGTTAATGCACAATGATTTTAACATGGATTTGGTGCTCCTGTGCTTAGGGGTCCTTAGCCGCAGTAAGGGGAATCGCTGGTAGCTCACCTGTGCAGATTAAATACAGAAAATGAAGTGATTTACAGCTCACATTTGGCATTACATGGGTCCCATTATCAAAACAGGTGGGACAACATGTGTTGGGAGCTAAAGGAAACCAACAGTATACAACATGAGAAGAATAGGCCCTGCTGGGGGAGAGGGATTTAAAGTAAGATGTTTCGGAAGCCAGAGTTTATGCTGGGGAAAGCTCCATGTATTAAAACAATAATGAAAGTGCATGAAAAATAATAGTTCCTACTGTGTGCACAGCACAGGTCGCGGGAAGCACTTTTTGTGTAACCCGTTTGACTGACCCTCATAGCAGCCATGAGCTAGGCCGCCATTCTCATTATTCTCATCTTAAGGTTGGAAGCTCAGCGAGACCAAACTCAGCCATGTTCAGAATAAAATTCAGCTGCTGTGAACATGATATTTATGATTGGCAATGTTATCAAACACTCTTTATTTTAAATTTTTTTTTATTAAAGGGTAATCTAGGGACTGTGGTGGGACACACACAGCCTCACAGGAAGCTGACATCTGGAAACAGAGTTAACTTCTGGGATAAATAATTCACTTGAGAAAAATAAATGACTTGAAATACTTGTTACATTTTTTTTAAGATAAAAAGGAAAGGTTATCAATAACATTTTATAATGGGTATATAAAGGGGAAATAATTTATTCTAAGGAATCAAAATTTCAAATATGTAGAAACAGAAAAAGTGTCCAGGAACATAAAACTGCTCCATTTAGCCCTTCATTTCCCTTGGATTCTGGATTCTTTGTAAATACATATCTTACATATTTAGCCTGATTGTTTCAGTCACATCTTCCCTGAGCAGGAAATGAACTGCATTGTGATCTGAAGCTCATTTGTTACATCCAAAATAGCTGTAAAAATGCCTTATTCTCGTGTTTTCCCTTTTCCTCTACGTCACCAACTCTACTTGTTTCCGAAATGTACATTTATGCATGACTGCATGTGTGTATGCGAGTAGGTGCTTGTGAGCCTGTTCAAACACACAGACACACAGCAGACCTTGTGCACGTGCCATGGTTCGCTTGCGGAGGTCAGAGGACATCTTGCCAGAGTCCGTTCCCTCCTCCCACCCACCACGTGGGACCGGGGGAACAAACTCAGGTCCGCAGGCTTCACTACAAGTGGCTTAGTCCACTGAGCCATCTCCGAGGAGTTTAATTTTAAATAATCATGCTGCCCCAAGTTATTTCTCTGTTGTCCTAAAATTTCTAAACCACTAGTCTGGATAAATGACCTAAGGAGTCCCTTGAAATCACTAAGACGGTGAAATTCACTGCATAACCCAGTGACCTATCGCACCAGAGAAATCTTGCAATGCTTTGGTAGCCTGAAGTGAACTTGTTCCCCATGTCTCCTCTCAGCCTTTGAGAGACAGAGAGAGACAGAGAGAGAGAGAGAGAGAGAGAGAGAGAGAGAGAGAGAGAGAGAGAGAGAGATTTGATATTTTATGCTACAACAAAGAATTTTTCCTTCTTGTTTCTCCTTGTGACCCAGGAGAAGCATTTTTTAGAATTAGTTTTTACTTCAAAAAAACATGTATTAAACTAACACTAACTTAGGACCCAATTATGTGGATTGTAGAATGCTTTTGACTCTACCCGAGGTTTTTGGAAACCATATGACCGATAGCGTTCTTCTTGTTCTAGAATGATCTTGAAAAGTTTGTCTCGATTTGAAATGTCCTAGTTTAGAGGGAACCAGAATGGTCCAGCTCACTACAGACTAACTTAGAGTTTAGGTTTTTGTTTGCTTGTTTGATTTTGTTTTTAAGATGAAGCCTCCCACAGCCCTGACTGCCCTTGAATTTGTTATACAGTTGAGGATGGCCTTCAAATTGTTACCCTTCTGCTCCCAACTCCTGTGCCATGAATACAGTCTGGCCACCATCCCTGGTTTCCGTAGGTGTTAGAGAGCAAATCTAGTACTTTGAACATGCTGGTCAAACAAACTACCAATTGAGTCATATCCCCAACCCTAACCTGAATCAGACTATGTTATTGAAGACACTTTGAGATTCCTTAAAGTAAGTCTACACCTCTGGCATGAATTTTCCATAATTCCACCTACCAATGGATGTTCTCTTCTGAGTTTTTAAATAGTGTTTGGAACAGAATAAGGTGGAGTTTTGTCTTAGCCATTTTAAAGCATCTAATCAACTTAACTCATCTGCAGTTTTCACAATGACCTTACAAGGTATCATGCCTACTATCATGCCTGTCTAACAGAATAATATTTGAAATATGCACCGTGTTGCTTTCCCTGCTTCCCAAAGCTTTTGCTACCCAGTCCTTCCAAACCCCCTTTCTGGCCCCTCTCATCCCACTATCAGATCACCCTCTGGAAGCACACACACAAGACGTCATAACGTGTTGTTGGCAGTTGTCCAGGTTTACCTTGCTAGTTCTCCACACTCAGCTCATCTAGCAAGTGCTATCCAGATAGAATGTCTTTCAAAGCCCTGCTTTTCCCTTCCAACACTGTGACAAACTTGCTTTAGCCAGTCACCACTTCAAAGCCCACTGTCCCTTCTGTGGGCTCACCACAGACATATCAGTTGATCTTTTCTTCAAAGGCGTTTCTGTCTGCTTGAGGGTGCTGAAGTTACAGCCAGTTGTGAGCTGCCACGTGGGTGCTAGGCATTGAACCGGGGTCCTTTGGAAGACCAGACAGTGCTCTTAACCACTGAGTGATCTCTCCAGCCTCTGATCCCTTTTTTCCCCTTCAGTTAGACTAAGAGTTTCTAGAAGGACTTTTGTTGTTGTTGTTGTTGTTGCTGTTGTTTGTGCGTGCCTCTTTTATTTTGTGTTTTTAAGTTCTATTTATTTATTTATACTGAGGCACGGGTGTGGAGTTGGAGGGTGACTTTTACAAGTTATTCTCTCTTTCTGTCATGTGGGTCTCAGGGATGGAGTTCAGTCAGGCTTAACGGAAAGTACTTTCCCCCGCTGAGCCATCTCTCCAGCCCTGTTTGCTTACTCTCTGATGTTTCCAGCATCCAACACAGAACATTAGGCCCATGTTAGAGTATATATGTTCATTAACTGAACACTCTAGGATTTTTTTTAGATATTTATTTATTTTTATTTTATGTGTACTGGTGGTTTGCCTGCGTGTATGTCTGTGAAGGTCCCAGACCCCCTGGAAGTGGAGCTACAGAGAGTTATGAGCTACCTTGTGGGTGCTGGGGATTGAACCCAGGGTCTTTGAAAGAAGCAACCAGTGCTCCTAAAATGTTGAGTCATCTCTCCAGCCTCTCTAACTTAATCTTTGTAATCAAAGAACCGATGTCAAATTCAATCTTCCTGTTTCATTGTATTGTTGCTAATTCTTGAAATATTACTGATATTAATCTGGTGGTGTATTAGTCAGGATGCTGCTGGTTGCAAGTGACAAATTGAATTCAAGTTGGCTTTAAGCAAAAAGGAGCAATTTCCTGGCTGACTGAGCAGAGATGATGGATTCAGCAAGTAGGACACCCTCAGAGGACCCTTCCCTCCTCCCTCAGGTCTGTTCCTTCTTATTGGTTGACAAAGATTTTACCTGTGCTAGATGGCTTAATCCTAACAGTTCTTTGTGAAGTTGAGGGCAGCCTGGACTATGTGGAGTCCTAGGACAGCCAAGGCAACAGTGAAGCCCTGACTCAAATTTAAATAAACACATTCTTAAAAGAGGAAGAAAGAGATCTCTTATGTTCGGTTTTTAAAGTTCAACAGTCATATGGGTGTGGCAATATATGCCCAATTAATTCTGGCACTCAGGAAGTAGAGGCAGGAAGATTTTGAGTTCAAGGCCAGCCTGGATTACATAGTAAGAATCTATCTCAAAATGCATACAAAATAAATATATAGGCCTAGCAAAATAGCTCAGCTGGTAAAGCCAACTGATGCCAACCCTTATGATCTGGTGGACAGAGAGAACCTCCACATCAGGCATGTGGCATGCATCCCCTGACACACACAAACTATACATATACACACATGTCCACAAGATAAATACGATGTAATTTTCAAAATAAGTAAGTAGCGTTTCATAGATAGTTGGTCTATGTGGGTGGTGGCCTTCTTTCTTGGATCATCAAAACCCCAAGAGTTCACATAGAGTAGTCAAGGCAATAATGGCATTTGTTTCTCATTAAGTCAATAAGTGCAAATAATAATCTAAGTTTGTAAACTTTTCCCTTAAAGTAGAGCATCTTGGGTAGACAGCCTCAGAGGTTGGGGTGTGAATCTTAGGAAGTCCCTCAGTTCACCCCACAAAGCATTGCTGGCCTCCGTGTTAGTTGTGACCATTTTGTGGCTTTGAAATGTTATCTTTCATAGACATACACTGTTGACACAGTGCGAGGATTTCTCAACCCCAGAGCTATTGACATTTGGGCCTGGGTAACTTTCTGTTGGGATGGACTATCCCGAGCATTCTACCATCTCCAGCCACTCTGGGGCCTCTGCCAGCTACAAATCTTCCCCACCCAGCCTAATTACTCAGCCTGAACGGATCCTCAGGCTTGTGACAACCAAAAGTGTCTCCAGATATTGCCAAATGTCTGAGTTCTTCCCTTTCCTCCACTTCTCAAAAACCAATGACTTCTATCAATACTCAACAAGTGGTCAGATGAAACATGAGCAGGATGCAGGGCGTGTAGAGATGACAACATTGCCTCAAGGAGGTTCTCACAGGATCTGTAAGGCGTATGTACAACCTCAAAGTTAACGTGTGCACTAGTCTATTTTCAGAGAAGACACAATACTTTAAAAGATGTTCTTAAGAGGGGACTGGAGAGCTGGGCATGGTGCTGCACGCCTTTGATCCCAGCACTCAGGAGGCAGAGGCACATGGATGTGAATTTGAGGCCAGCTTGGTCAACAAAGCAAGTCTAGGATAGAGCTACACATAAAAAAAAAAACAAAAACAAACAAACAAACAAAAACAAAAGGAAAAGGAAAAAAGAAAGAAAAAGAGGGGGCTGGAGGGGTGGCTTAGTGGTTGAGAGCACTGTTGGAAAGGAACTGAGTTCAGCTCCTAGCACCCGGGTTAGGTGACTCACAATTGCTGTAACTCCAGCTCTAGGAGAGCCAGCGCCCTCTTCAGAACTCTGAGGGCACTGCACTCACACGTACTTACATAAAAACACACATATATACAGAATTTAAAAAGTAAATCTTAAAACATGTCTTTAAAAGCTGGGTGTAGTGGCACATACCTTTAATCTCAGCATTTAGGAGGCAGAGGCAGGAGGATCTCTTGAGTTTAAGGCCAGTCTGGTCTGCAGAGTGAGTCCCAGGACAGCCAGAAATATGTAGTGAGACTCTGTCTTGAAATGAGCCCCACCTCCTAAAAAATAAAAAATAAAAAATTGAGTATGGTGTTGCATGCCTGTAATTTCAGCACTTAGGAGGCTGGGGCAGAAAAGTTATGAGTTTGAAACCAGCCTGAGTCATATGGTAAGACTATCTCAAAAATATAAAAAATGGGACGCTGACTGTGGGATGGCTTAGCAGCTAAGGTGCTTGCTGCCAAGCCTGATGACCTAAATAAATTCAACCCCTGAAAACTTACATGCTGAAGAAAGAAAATCAACTCCCACAAGCTGTCTGCTGACCTCCACATTCACACCATGGCAGCTGAGGGCCCATACATGCAAAACACACACACACACACACACACACACACACACAGAGAGAGAGAGAGAGAGAGAGAGAGAGAGAGAGAGAGAGAAACAAATAAATGTAACTTTAAAAAAAAGTATGTATGCCTGGCATAAACAACACCACTGAATACATAAATTTTACAAAGCATTTTAGTGTGCGTTTACTTCTAAAACTAAACATGAAAATATGCCACAAAGTGCTTTTTCTTATATAAGTAAAACAATTTAAATGGTGTGCAGCACTTATTAGATAAGAAACGCCAGTGTTTGCACGTGTGTATTAGGAACTTCCCCCCAGTGCTGGAGAATCAAGCCCAGCCAAAGCTCTGTCACTGAGCCACGTTAGGATCTTAACGATTGGCGATTTAATCCATAAATATTTTGTTTTAAATTTACTTTTTTTTTTCCAGGTTTTTTTTTTTTTTTTTGACAGAGTTTCTCTGTGTAGTCCTGGCCATTCTGAAACTCACTCTGTACTCCGTAGACCAGGCTGGCCTTGTACTCACAGAGTTCCATCTGCCTCTGAGCCTGAGAGCTGGAGTTAAAGGCATGTGCCACCACTGGTTTATTGTGTATGCCTGACAGGGTAGCACACACCCTAAATTTCAGCATTTGAGAGGATGAGTTACATGGTTCTTTGTGAGTTCGAAGCCAGCCTGGTGTACTTAGCAAGATACAGGACGGCTAGGGCTACATAGAGAGACTTTGTCTTTTTTTTTTTTTTTTTTTTTTTAAAAAAAAGGTATTTTGTTTGTTGGGGGTGGGGATGCTCACGTGCTGCATGAAGCGTGAACATCAGAAGACTACCTAGGGCAACCAGTTTTCGCCTTCTACTCTGTGGGTCTCTGAGATCAAACTCACACCATTAGGCTTCGCAACAAGTCCCTTTACCCACTGAGCCATCTCACTGACCCTAAAGTTATTTTAAATGAACTTTATACCACAGTCCTCAAGAACACAGTTTTCTATAAAATGTAACCTATGTCAACACTTTTTTTTGTATGCCACACACAAACGCTCACAAGCTTGCCGAAATTCCTCAGGGATCAAGAGATTGCTTCACACTGTGAAAGAGGCACTTAGGGCATTAGGGCACAGAATGTTAGGAAACTCTACTCTAGGTCAGGACCTTCCTGGGCTCGTTCCTGAGCTTGAAATAAGCCTGTACTTCATCATTTTCTGACCTCCTTGAGGACCTTGTTGCAGTATTTTTTTGCATCATTAGTTGAAGGAACTTATATTATGCTGGGCATATGTTAGGTGTATGACAAAGAATTAAATAGATTATTTTAATGATTTTTCTTTTTTGAGACAGGGTTTCTCTGTGTAGCCCTGGTTATCCTGGAACTCACTCTGTAGACCAGGCTGGCCTCGAACTCAGAAATCCGCCTGCCTCTGCCTCCCAAGCACTGGGATTAAAGGCGTGCGCCACCACCTCCCGGCTTTCATGATTTTTCTTTTACAAAATGTTTACATATCTACTTTATTTGTATTGTTTATGAGGATTTAGACAGGTTTCACTAGATACTTCTGGCTGTCCTAGAACTCAGTATGTTGACTGGGCTAGCCTTGAAATCACAGATATCCACCTGCCTCTGTCTCCCCAGTGCTTGGATTAAAGGCTAGGACCACCATGCCCAGCTGTTAATTTTTTATATATGTGTGTGATGGGATATGCCTGTAATCCCAGAATCAGGAAGTGCAGGCAGAAGAGCCAAGAGGTCAAGATTACCAATTACATAGCTAGCCTGAGCTACATGGGACCCTATCTCAAAAAGCCAAATGAATAAAAAATTTAAAAACAAACAAACAAACAAAAAATCAACCGGGTGATGGTGGTGCATGGGTTTAATCCTGGCACTCAGGAGGGGGAGGCAAGTGGATCTCTGTGAGTTCAAGGCCAGCCTGGTCTACAGAGTGAGTTCCAGCATGGCCAGGGCTACACAGAGAAACTTTCTCTCTAAAAAAATGAAAAGCAAACAAACAAATAAACAAACAAAACAAAGTGAAGGCCCTCCCAGGGAGGGGCTGGAGAGACAGCTGAGTGGTTAGAGCACTCACTGCTCTTGCAGAAGATCTGTGTGGTGGCTAACAGCTTCCTCTGATTGCAGCCGGATCCCAGGCCTCCTTAGGACCTCCTCAGGAGCACATACACACAGCATGCCCACACACAGCAGAACACACACATTAATACAAACAAAATAAGCCTTACAATTATTAGGTGAACAAGGCTCTGGGTTTGATCTCCAGCAACTCAAAAAAGAAAAAACAAAAACAAAAAAATTTAATATATATAATATATATATAAATATATTAATATATTATATATACTATATACACACACACATATATATACATATACATATATACATATACATATATATACATATATACACATGTATATATATACACACACACACATATATACATATATATATACACACACACACACACACACACACACACATATATATATATATATATACCTCCTGAGTTGTGTAAGCTGAGTGGCGGGCGTTCGTCAGGCTATTTATTTCTGTGCTCATTGTTCACAATTTTCACTAGCAAAGGTAAAAATAAAACACAAGAAGTAAATATTTAAAAATAATGGAGGGCTGCTAGGCCTGACAACCTGAGCTCACCCCACCCCCAGCTCCACCCCATGGTGAGTGGAGAGAGCCAATTCCTACTGGTAGTCTTCTGCGTGCACACGGTGGCAAATGGTGTCCCTGCACACAAATAATAGAAATAGCTGGGATAATCTTATAAGATTAAACATACTTATAATCCCCGCCCTCGGGAAGCTGAGGAGGTTCCATAGATGGAGACCAGCCTGGAGACATGTTAAGAAAAAGAAAAAAGAACCTGTCTTTACATAGTTTGTTTTTTCTTAAAAGTGCTGTTGAAATTCTTAAGCAAAAGTTGGTGTTAATACCACAAAAACCACTGGGAAAAGCCTCATCCCCGTGGTTTATTAATCTTCCTTTGCCCACACTGAATCTCCTGTCAGGAATGTCAGGAAGACTACAGGGGTCTGAGACGCACGGAAGTAGATTAGATATCACCTCTAAATCTCTCCCAGCCAAGCCCCCACCAACATCTTCAAAAATACAATGTTCAAGTGAAGGGCAGAGGAGGATTTTGGGGGCTGTCCTTTTACTTCATCACCTTTGCACCTTACTCCCTTGAGGCAGGATCTCTGCAAGCCCCAGAATTCCTTAGGTCTCTGCACAGCTCAGTGTTGGTGCAGACCACACCCAGCCGGTCCTCAGTGCTGGGACTAAACTCAGGTCCTCCTGGTTGCTATACAGCAAGGAAGTGGATTTTTTGTTGTTTTGGGTTTTTTTTTTTTAATCTTTTTTTTTCTTTCATTTTTTGATTTTTAAAGTCAGGGATTCTCTGTGTAGCCTTGACTATCCTGGAGCTCACTCTAGCCTCAAAACTCACAGAGATCCACCTGCCTCTACCTCCTGAGTGCTGGCCCTAACAGATTTTAAAATGGAATTTCTTATTTGTCTTGATAATGTTAATTTTATTTGTTCAAAACTTTAGAGTCCCATTGAAGGGATATTAGACTACTATATGTGCCCTTATCAATATTATTTAGTCTTTAAGTAACTTAGTTAATAAATTCATTTAATCACCTTACATTATAATCACATACATACTTTTTTCATTTGAGACAAGTTCTCTTTTTTTATTTATTTTTATTGGATATTATATTTACATTTCAGATTTTATCCCCTTACCCCCATTCCCCCCACCACCCAGGAACCTCCTATCCCATCCCCACTCCTCATGCTTCTATGAGGATGTGCCCCCACCTACCCCCAACTCTCACCTTCCCAACCTCGAATTCCCCCCTACTCGGTGTTCAGCCTTCACATGACCAAGGATCTCCTTTCCCACCTAAGCCCAATAAGGCCATCCTCCCCTGCATGTACAAATGGAGTCATGGGTCCCTCCCTATGCACTCCCAGGCTGGTGGTTTAGACCCTGAGGAGCTCTGGTTGGTTGGTATTGTTGCTCTCCTCATGGGGCCACAAACCCTTTCTGCTCCTTCAGTCTTCTCTCTAACTTCTCCACTGGGAACCCTTGATCAGATCAGTGGTTAGCTGTGAGCACCTGCTTCTGAATGTGTCAGTCTCTGGCAGACCTCTAAGGAGATAGCTATATCGTGCTCCTGTCAGCATGCACTTCCTGCCATCTACATCGATGTCTACCTTTGGTGACTGTACATGGGATGGATACCCAGGTGGAATGTTCTCCAGACGGCCCCTCCTTCAGTTTCTGTCCCACACTTTGTCTCCATATTTGCTCCCTTGAGTATTTTTGTTACTCCTTCTAAGTAGGACCGAGGCATCCACACTTGGTCTTCCTTCTTCATGAGCTTCATATGATCTGTGAGTTGAGTCTTGGCTATTCCAAGCTTTTGGGCTAATATCCGCTTATCAGTGAGGAATACCATGTGCGTTCTTTTGTGATTGGGTTAACTCACTCAGGATGATATTTTCTAGTTCCATCCATTTACCTAAGAATTTCTCAAATTCATTATTTTTAATAGCTGAGTAATACTCCATTGTGTAAATGTACCACATTTTTTTGTATCCATTCCTCTGTTGAAGGACATCTGGGTTCTTTCCAGCTTCTGGCTATTATAAATAAGGCTGCTATGAACATAGTAGAGCATATGTCCTTGTTATATGTTGGAGCTCACTGTGTAGCTCTGGGTGGCCTGGAACTCACAGAGATCCTCCTGCCTCTGCTTCCATAACTCTGAGATGAAAGGCATATGCCACCATCCCCAGAATGTACCTTTTCAAAAAAAAAAAAAAGTAGGGAATACTAACCTGACAGATTTAAAGTAGTAGTTTTGAGCTGTTGGAATGGCTCAGTGGCCAAAAGCACTTGCTCTCAGAACAGGCAACCTGAGGTCAACCCCCAAGACTCACCATGAAGGAGAAGATGGAATCTGAAAGTTGCTCTCGGATCGGATCTCTTGCTCTAGGGTTCTCCCAACCCTCAAATCAAACAAACAAAAAAAAAAAAAAAAAAAAAAAAAAGAGGAGGAAGGGGAGAGAGGAAGGAAAGAGGAAGGGAGAGAGGGAGGGAGGAAGGCAGGGGGAAGGAAGAAAGGAAGAAATGAGGAAGGAGAGAATGAAGGGATGAAGGAAAGAAGGGGAAAGGAAGAAGGAAAGGAAGAAGAGAAGAGAAGAGAAGAGAAGAGAAGAGAAGAGAAGAGAAGAGAAGAGAAGAGAAGAGAAGAGAAGGATTAGATTTCTTCTCTGCCATGTGGTTTCCGGGATTGAACTCAGCTAGGCCGTCTGCCACAAGCACTTTTACAAGTTTAGCCAATCCCTCAACCCTGAGATCCTTGTTTATTTATTTACTTATTTCCCTTTATTGCATCTATTGTTTGAAACAGGGTTTCTTGATAAAGGTGAGGCTGGCTTTGAACTCCCAGTCCTCCTGCCACGGTCTCCTGACTATTGGCACTTCAGGTTTATTTCCATGCCTGGCTCTACCACCAGTATTAGTCTTTGAGATGCTTTTGATCACATTTGATCACATTTAAATAACTGATAGAATTGCTTGTGGGAAATTGCTAAAGACAGTTTCTACACCCCCAACATTTGTTATTTCTAAGAGTCACAGACTTAAAGGCTAAAAATGGCATTTTAAAACCTTCAAGGGAGGAGTAGTAATACTTTTTTAACTGTTACATAGAAAACGTTAAACTTCAGTGAATGATTAACAAGAGTTTCAATAAATATAATTATAAATGATCATAGAATAGCATCGCAGCCCCGTCTAAACAGTTTTGAACACGCTCACACATGGAGAATGAACCAGCTAGAAGTAAATACGACTACAAGCCATGGGGATGGTGATGGATGCTTGGAAGACATGGTGTGAGAGGAACTAACTTCAGTCTGCACTGAAGTTGCAGTCATTTACCATGAGGTCTTGGAGAGAAAAAAAAAAAAAAAAAAACACCTCAACATTAGAAAACAGGCCATAGGGTAGGTGTGGTGTATGCCTTTAATCCCAGGAAAAAGACAGGAGGATCTCTGTGAGTTAGAGGCCAGTGTGGTCTGCAAAGTGAGTTCAGCCAGAGCTACACAGAGATACCCTGTCTGAAAACAACAGCAGCAGCAATAACAAAGAAAGTCCATAGAAATACCAGGGGCGCTGGGCAGTGGTGGGGCACACGCCTTTAATCCCAGCACTTGGGAGGCAGAGGCAGGCGGATTTCTGAGTTCGAGGCCTGCCTGGTCTACAGAGTGAGTTTCAGGACAGCCAGGGCTACTCAGAGAAACCCTGTCTTGAGAAAAAAAAAAAAAGAAAGAAAGAAAAAAAAAGAAAAAGAAAAAGGAAGAAATAGCAGGGGGTTGAAGCGGAGGCTCAGGGGGAAAGAGCACTTGCTCTGCAGGCATGGGAATCTGAGTTTGCATCCCAGCACCCAGGCAAAATGCCAGGTGAGGCCGTGCTGGTGCCTGTAACCTCAGCGCTATAGAGGGTGAAGACAGGAAGTCTACTGGGCCTTGCTGGTCACCAGCTTACCTTCAGGTTTAGTGAGAAACTGTCTCTTAAGGCAGAGAGGGATAGAGTAGAATATTCCGTGTCTTCCTCTGGTCTCTGTGTGGGCACATGTGCACGAGCCTCTGTGTATCTATACATATATAGATCCACAAGAGTAATAATTATAATAGCATAAGGTTTCGTTCAACCACTGAGCACTGGCAATTTGAACAATGTGCTCGGGATGCTGAATATGGCCTAGAACCTTCTAACTTATCAGTCAATCGTGAATGAGTCACAGAATCACTTAAAGTGGTCCTTGAGTGATCTGACGGTATCATTTGAAAATGTTTTGGGAGGACCCAGCAGTGGGTGAGAGCCAGGATCATTTAATGTTGGGTGTTTTAATATGAGGGTGGTACACTGCCAGGTTTGCCGGGTGCACTTGTACTGGCATCCAGGAGGCTGAGGCAGAAGAAGCTAACCTGGTTTATATAGTGAGTTCCCGGGCAGCCAAGACTACATAGCAAGACCCTGTCTCTAAAATGGAGGAGGCTGGGCAGAGAAAGGAATGTCATGGTGGTACCTCCTCCTCCTATCTTAACCAGCGATTATGGCCTAAATCTTAAATAGAGGCCGACCTTGGCTGCTATCTGATCTACTTTCATGTTAATCCAGTGTGCATCACAGCCTCCTCCTTCTGCCTTAGGTTGAACATCAACAAGTTATCATTGGGTTATCTTCCCACGCACAATAGAATCCAGAATAATTGAGTTTAATAGTTACATTCATTATATTTTTTTTCTTTTGGGATTTGTAGAAGTTTGGGAAATCTGTAGGAATAATGACATAAAACAGTCCAACTCCCTAATAGGAACTATTTCTGTTTTCTTGACTTTTAAAATTCTTATTTACTTATCTTTAAAAATAGGGGCTTGCTAACCCAAGCTGGCCTCCGATAGAAGATCTTCCTGCATCAGCCTGCTGGGATAACACATGTGTGCCACTAAGCCTGGTTCTCTGAACTTTTTCTTTTTTATTTTCTTTTAATTTTTTAAAAAATTTTAATTATTTATTCATTTTTATTTACATCCTAAACACTGTCCCCCCTCCCAGCCCTTCTACCCAGAGTTCCTTCCCCCAGCCCCTCTCCCCTTCTCCTGAGAGAGGGGGTACTCCCACCTGTATCTCCCCCTCCATACCTTCCCCCCAGTGCATCAGGTCTCTTCCAGGTTAGGTGTAGTCTCTCCCTCTGTAGCCAGACTAGGCAGCCCTGTGTGTCAGGGCCTTGGTCCAGCCTGAGTATGCTCTTTGGTTGGTGGCTTAGTCTCTAAGAGCTACCAAGGGTCCTCTCTGGACTTTTTCAAACTATAAATACAATATATTTTTTTGTTGTTTTGGTTTTGTTTGGTTTTGTTTGGTTTGGTTTGGTTTGGTTTGGTTTGGTTTGGTTTGGTTTGGTTTGGTTTGGTTTGGTTTGGTTTGGTTTGGTTTAGTTTGGTTTGGTTTCTCAAGACAGGGTTTCTCTGTATAGCCTTGGCTGTCCTGGAACTCACTCTGTAAACCAGGCTGGCCTCAAACTCAGAAATCCACCTGCCTCGGCCTCCCGAGTGCTGGGATTAAAGGCGTGTGCCACCACTGCCCAGATTATAATATATTTTGTTGATAAACCAAATTGCACTGAAACATATTGAGTTAAGAGACACAGGTCTCTTGTCTCTTTACCTCTTGATCCCATTCCCAAAATATACTTTCATCAATGTCCAAAAGTTTTTGTATATTTAATTTGTTACTTTCATTTTATTCTGTTTTTTGGGACAAGAGCTCACATTACTGTAGATCAGGTTGGCCTTAAACTCATGGAGATTCTTCCAGAGTGCTGAGGTTAAAGATGGATGTAAGCCACCACAACTGGCCTCACTCACTCATTCATTCATTCATTCACTCACTTGTCTATCGTTCTACCTAGCTACGTATTTTTATTTGTTTGTGTCTCAGTTAGGGTTATATTGCTGTGAAGAGACACCATGATTAAGGCAATTTTTAGAAAGGAATACATTTAATTGGGTCTTCCTTACAGTTTCAGAGGTTCAGTTCGTTACCATCATGGTGGGAAGCATGGCAGCATCTAACCAGACATGGGGCTCTAGAAGGAGCTGACTGTTCTACATTTTGTTCCAAAGCAGCACCAGAAGGAAACTATCTCTTCCTCACTGGGCGGAGCTTGAGCATAAGACCTCAAAGTCCACACCCACAGTGACCAACTTCCTCCAACAAGGCCACACCTCCCAACAGTGCCAATTCCTGTGGGCCAAGCATATACTAACCACCACAGTTTGTTTGCTTGTCTTTAAGACGTGTCTCCTGTTCCCCAGGCTATTTTCTTGGAACTCAGTAGGCAACCAAGACTGACCTTGAACAATCCTCTGGCTTCCAAGTGCTGAGATTATAGGTGTGAGCCACCATGCTGGGTTTTGTAGAATTAGACATCAATTCGAGGACTTTGTTCAAGCAAGGCCAGCACTCGAGCCACTGAGAAAATCTCCAGTCCTTGGTTCTGTTTGATTCGGTTCTTCAGAACATATGGAAAGGCAGGAGTGTAGGCATTCTCCTATGCTACTTACTTCTGTTAGCTGCCAGAGCTCCCCTGAAGGCAAGGCCTGTGCTGTTCACCTTCTCTCTAAATATCTACGATGGTGCCTTATATTTTTAAAATAAATATTTGTTGCCAGGCATGATGGTGTATGCTATTAGTCCCAGAACCAAGAGGCAAAGGCAAGTGGATTTCTGTGAGTTTCAGGCCAACCAAAGCTATATAAAGAGACCCCTTATCAACAAAACAAAACAAAAATTTTATTAGATATTAGAACTGAAGCAAAGCAGCCTAGGCTTGATTTATTCAGTGAATGAGACAGGGGATCTAATTTCTCCACTTTCTGTTTTCCTGCCCTTTAAAATAGGAGTGAGAATGCCTGCTTCATAGGACTTAAAGTGAGTTTAAATGAGAGAGCAGGGGGGTGGGGGAAGACAGCTAATGGTTAAAGCACTTGCTACAGAAACAAGGACTGGAGGGACTAGAGTTCAGATCTCCAGAACCCAAGTAAAGAGAGAAAGGGGGGGAAGAGAGAGAATTGAATGAATGAATGAATGAATGAATGAGAAAGCATGCCGGAATGAAGCACCTAGAACATTTGGTGCTAGAAATGTGTCCTTGCTATTTATATTATTACGCTTCCCTGCTCTTAAGGTCACCACTATTCTATGTGATGGTTAAAGTCAGTTGCCCCTAGGAACGCGCACTTTTCCTTGTTTGGGTTGGTGCTGTCCTAGGCGCTGTGCAGACACCACACCCTGTCCTTCATGCCTGACATCGACGATAGTGGAAAGATCACCATCTTCCAGGGAAGAGTCAATGCAGGTGCCCTGAGGGATTCATGTCACCTCTGCCACCACTAAGGAAAATGTCCAATGCCAGCATTACTGGTTCTAGGAAAGAGGCACAAGGATTTCCCCATCAGCACATGCTGTGCTAGGCACTTGGACAAACATGTGGCTTTCCAATTTGGGGTGGGAGGATTTGCTGACAGGTCCTCTACGAGCTTTCTAGAGAGCTCTGAATTCCAGAAACACATAGATGCAAAATAGGAAAAGTGGTACTGTCTTTTACTGATGTAATAGCCAGGTATGGCCAAAGTGCCACATACCTGCAGTCTCAGCATTCAGGGGGTTAGGGAATTATTTCCAGCTTGTTCTTTCCTGGTTTGTTTGTTTTGACAGAGGCTCATTCAGCATAGCCTGGCCTAGAACTCACTACATAGCTAAGGTTGATATTAAGTTTCAGGTCCTGCAGACTCCTTCTCTTCCTCCTGAGTGCTTTGCCAACACATATGTGTGTGCCTGAGGAGGGTTAAATTGAGGGTTTCTCCCATTCTAGGAAAAGCCCTCAACCAACTGTGGGTCATCTACAGCCCTCTGTCTGCTTTGAAGCAAGCAGTTCTCAGAGTGTTTAGTTCCAGCTCACTATGGTGATGGAAGCAACTGAGGACTCTAAGAGAGAAACCATTGGTCAAGGTTATGAGCCTCAGTAACAACAGAACCAGAAGCACAGCCCAGATCTCTTTCATTCAAAACCAGGGTCATTTCGGCAACAGGAGGATGTAAGTGAGGGACAAGTTCATGTCATGCTCAAGAATAACTTCTCTGCAAACAGAGCAGTCAAGGTTTGGCACCAGGTGGTCAAAGAACGCGTATACCAATGGGCAAAATGTGCGGCAAGTGATTTGGGAATATTCAAAGCAATTCTCTCTCTCTCTCTCTCTCTCTCTCTCTCTCTCTCTCTCTCTCTCTCT
>JANHMN010000007.1:5098130-5113254 GCA_030674055.1 Rhabdomys pumilio
TCTCTCTCTCTCTCTCTCTCTCTCTCTCTCTCTCTCTCTCTCTCTCTTACTCCTGGTTATATCTTAGCTGTGAGCCAAGAACATGCACTTTAATGGGCTTTCTTTTATTTTCTTTCTTTTTTCTTTTTTTTTTTTTTCATCATTTATTTTTTTATTCACGTTACACCAATCACAGCTCCTACCTCCCTCCTCTCCTCCCAGGCCTGCCATTACAAATCCCTTCCCCTACTTTCCTCTACTACCCCCCTCCCCTCAGAGAAGGGGAAGCTCCCCTTAGGTACCACCCTATCTTGGAACATCCAGTCCCAGCAGGACTAAGCACATCCTTTCCCACTAAGGCCCAACCAGGCAGTCCAGGTAGAGGAGGGGGACCCAATGACAGGCAACAGAGTCAGAGACAGCCCTTGCTCCAGTTGTTAGGGGACCCACATGGAGATCAAGCTGCACATCTGCTCCAATGTGTGGGGGCAGTGCTCAAACCAGTTCTTAGAAATATGTAACCCAGGGCTCAGTGGGTAAAGGCATTTGCAGCCAAGCCTGATGACCTGAGTTCAATCCTCAGCACCCAAATGGTGGGAGGAGAGAATGAACTGATGTGAGTTGTCCTCTAATCCACGGATTTAGGCGTGCACATACTCTGATCCACGTACTTATACGTGCACACACTTAGGCACTGCACACATACCTGTACACACACACACACACACACACACACAAATAAAATAAATACTTTTTCATTTACTTTATATGTATTTAGTATTTTGCCTGCATGGATATCTATATATCATATGCCTGTCTGGTGCCAGAAGATCTGATCCCCTAAACCGAAGTTGTAGATCTCTGGGAATGTATGTAGATGTCGATGGGTGCTGGGAATCAAATCTGAGTCCTTTGGAAGAACAGGCAGTGGGTGCTCCTAACCATCCTCTACTTCCAATAAATGTACCTCTGGGGGCGGGACATTCAGACAAGGTTTCTTTATGTAGCCCTGGCTGTCCTGGAATTCACTCTGTAGATCAGGCTGGCCTCAAACTCAGAGATTCACCTGCTCTTGCCTCTTGAGCGTTGGAACTAAAGGTGTGTGCCACCACTGCCCGGCTACATGTAACTTTAAAATCTGAAATAGTCAATTTGTTCCTGATACTGACAGAAAAGAATTCCACTAAATTAAAAGCTACCTGTCCAAAGTCAGTTAGTATAGTCTTACTATACTACGTTTTTTTTTAAACAAAAAAAAACAAAACAAAACAAAACAAACAAACAAACAAAAAAAAAAACCTGAAGCAAAACAAGCTGATTTCTACCAACATACAGAGCTGTCCAAGGGAGTCAATGTCATCAAATCAGTGTTAAGACAGTTATTAAGACCATACCGTGGAACATGTTTCAACCGATGTCAGCAGGAAAATACCTTCTAAAAGGTAGATGGGAACACAGAAATATGAAAACTTTTGTTATGTTATGGAGACTTTTGTTTGCTTGCTTATTCCTTGGTTCCCTGGGCTAGGATCTCAATATAGAGCCAGACCAGGCCAGAACTCACTATGTAGCCCAAACTGGCCTCAAACTTACATTCATGCTCCTGCCTCGAGCCTGTGTGCTACCATGCGTGGTGACTAAGATATTTTAAAGTAAAATTTAAGTTTTTTGATTTTGTTCTCTACTCAATCAATAGCTTTAACAACCAACAAACTTACAAATTACATGATGATATTTTGACCAAAATATGTATGTATGATATGTGTGTGACTAAAATCTCTCAGATTTGGAAAATAAACTTTTTATTTATTAATCATTATTATTATTATTATTATTATTATTATTATTATTATTATTATTATTATTATTTTGGAGACAGGGTCATACTATGTAGGCCTGGCTTGTCTGGAACTCTCTACATAGACCAGGCAGGCCTTGAACTCATAGCGATCCACCAGTCTCTCCCTCCCAAGTGCTGGGATTAAAAGCATGCAACAATCTCACACCTGACCCTGACCTGAAAATTGAATGTCTTTTATTTATACTTCAGTTTCACACATGCAAACAAAATATCTTGATCATACCCATCCATCCCCCACCTCCTCCCTCCCATTACCCCCAGGCACCTCCAACAGGTAGAAAATTAACTTTTCAAACAGACAGTGGTCCCTTGATGCTCTCAAATGCCATCACCTGCCTTCAAGTCAACCTTTACACCATGTCATCCTGTCCCCTGACTTCTTCATCTCTGTTTTAATTATCCTGCTTGCTTCCTGTCACCCATCAAATCTATCAGTCTGGACTTCTGAAGGACTCAAAACAGCCAGCCTGTTGGACACGGAAGGGACCTGAATAAGGATGAAATGTTGGGACTCCTACTGTCCCTCAAGGGTATTGAGTCCCAAGAGCTGATTCAGAAAGAGAAGACAGCTAGGTTCCCATCAAGCTACTGTGTCTAAAGAACAAAGGTTGACAAGCCCTTCAAACAATCATTCCAAAGGTAGGAGGCCTTGGACAAGATAGAAGATAACCTTGGAAAACCATGGGAGGTTATGCAAGGTGGCAGAGTTCTGGCTGCAGTCCTCTGCATTGTCCCGGCAGGTCCTTCTGAGTATCATCCGTCCACATATCTGCAAGATCCTGGTCAAATGGACCATCTCAGGGCAAAACGTTTTTCCTGTTATTTGGCCACAGAGTCAAATCATAACCGTAAGTGCTACACAGAGAGCCTCCCCCATGTTCTCTAACAAGAAGCATTTTTGCCTTTGCTCCAGAGCAAAGATAACCTGAGATACCTCGATAGCCTATGCAAACAGCAGCAACAGAGCAAGAGACAGGGGAAGCACGAAGGTCACCTTGGGCTACTGCTGCATGAGCACATTGGCGATCTAGAAATCCAGATTGCAAATGAATTGCAAAAATGCAAACCCATTGCCTTCTAAACTGTCCTGATTCCCGTTTTAATGCTGATGTGACTAAGATGTTATCAGGACTGAAGGCATCTTTCCTATAATCACTGAATCAGTAGAGAGCTATTTTGAAGACACTCACCTCCATGTTCTTCCCTATCTGGCTGGTTAGTTTCTGTTAGTTTTCTAAAACTATTTATTTATGTATCCATTCATTCATTCATTCATTCATTCACTCATTAATTGGGAGAGGGGTGTGTGTATACTACAATGTACATGTGAGATCAGAAGAAACCTTTCAGGAGTTGGTTCCCCACACTTCGTGTAGCCCAGGCTAACCTAGGACTCCTGATCCTCCTGCCTCTAGCTCCCAAATGCTGGGATTACGGGCCTCCGACACCACCCTTGGTTCTGGTTAACTCCTGTTCAGAGTAGGTCACACACTGAGCCTCATTCTGTCACACTGTCCCTATAATGCTGCTGGCAATCCTGTGAGTGACGTAGCTAGCTTATGGCTCAACTCTCATGTGCATGTGGCGCTCTTTAGTTTCCACATCTGCTGTGCACAACCCTGAAGGGAGTCGCTGATCACTGTGTTGTCAAGGGGTTGAGTGACTACAGTAAGACAGGAATGTCCCCTTGTGGGACACCAGTCACAGCTGTAAAGAAAGAGGTCCTCAAAGCTCTCCCCGCCCCATTTGATTCTAGCCTCAGAATAGCTCAGGAAGAAAGGGCTTCTGTTCTTTTATTCTTCAATAATTTCACACAGTATATTTTAATATTCCTTCCCCATCTTAGAGGGGAGGCATCTTTGCTTGTGTTCCTTTTCTCTCTTAAAAGACAGGAACAGAACAAAACAATCCACTAAAAAGCATGGAATTCAAAAACCAAGGGTTGGCTCATGGGGCCTGCCCAGAAGTGTGCTTGACATAACCAGTGTCACTCCATAGAAGATTTTCCTCCTCTCAACATTTGTCATTTACAATCGCTTCTTGACTAAGGGTGGGACTTCTGCCTCCACTTCTCCTCCGTTTTTGGTTTGATCTTCTGCAGCTGAGTCTCTGTGAGTTCATGGTAATTAATGCAGACACACAACTGGAGAAAGTAGAGAGTAGCAGACTTTGGAGTGCTGGTTCCAGAATGGGACAACTTTATGACACACACCCTCCCCCCAACTCACGAGTCAGGAATCTATGCAGAAGAGGAGGCCAAAGAATTTGAAAGAGCCAGAGGTGGTAGACAATGTTAAGGAAACAGCATCTTCCAGACACAAAAGGCAGATGTATGTACCCAGACTGTGGCTGAGACCATTTAAGGCAGCCTGTCCCAGTCTCTGCTGGCTCCCTGTAGAAACTACAACCTCTTCCTGAAGGCTAGAGCACTTCTCTGAGATGAAAGCATCAATAAGATCCTTCATCTTGGTGTCACATGCCATTAATTCCAGCGGCAGCAGAGACGGGCAGATCTCTGTAAATTTGAGACCAACACAGTCTACAATAGTGAGTTCTGGGACAGCCAAAACTACATAGTAAAACTCTGTCTCAAATTAATTAAGTAAGTAAGTAATGTAAAAATTAAATTAATCTCTGAAGTTGCTTATGGCAGTCCACACCTATATATAACTCCAGTACTTGGGAGGTTGGAATACGAGATCTGTGGTTTGGAAGCTAACCTGGGGTACATTGAGAGTCCTCGTCTCAAAAGAAAGGAAATCTTAGGATGATTTGGACATTTTGGTGCTAAATTGTTCCAGGATCCTGCAATGCAAACAGAGAGAGAAAGGGGTGGAGCTGCTGAGTGTGGACAGATTGCTGAGGTAACATCTCAAAATGTCTTCTGCCAGAAAACTTCCCTAGGATGCGGCTGGAGAGATGGCTCAATACTTACGAGCTCGGGCTGCTCTTCCAGAGAATCCAGTTTCAATTCCCAGGACCCAAACGGCAGTTCACACCTGTCTATAACTGCAGTTCCAGGGGAACCTGATATCCTCACACAGACATACATGCAGGCAAAACACCAATGAACAGAAAGCCCTCAGATCAATCCCTAGCATCCCACAAACCAGACATGGTGAGCCCAGTACTCTGAAGGTAGCGGCCAGAGGATCAGAAGTTCAAGGTTATAACCCTCCACTATATATTAAGTTCCAAGCCGACCTCTGCTCTATGAGACCCTGTCTCAGAAGAAGCAAGTCAAATCCTGTGGAGAAGCACACTGGTCGTGACCCTCATGAAGGGCAATTCTGTGGGAGGTCAGAGTATAGAAGCAGCTTTGAGCATTTCCTGTCTAGAACCTGCACTGAGTCTCTTTCGGTCCCATCTCCTTTAGCTCACGGCTTGCTGGACCACACTTCTGGTTTTTAGGTATTTTTTTTTTTAATGTTTTGTTTTGCTTTTTAAAATGTCTTGTGCTTCTCTTTCTAACACCTCTTTCTTGTTTTCCCGATAAGGACCTTCCCAAGAGCCTGGTACTAAGTCGATGTTTCAGCCTTTTGGGACAGGACAAGCCAGACATTCAGTGCTCAATAAACAAATACAGGTTCTGCTTTAAGAGACCACAACTGAAAATGCTAAATAATAGCAACAATAGCAGCTGAAACCGATGTAAAACTTAACGTATGTCAGGCATTGTTCTAAAGTCATTTACAGTGTTAATGAATCCTATCCTCACAACACCGGATTCATGGACTGTTATGCATTTATAGAATACGCAGCCTACACTGTCCTAGAGTTCTACATCAGAACCAAAGGGAGGGGCTGAGGAGATATCTCAATCAGCAAAGTGCTTGCCTCACAAGCCTGAGGACTTGAATTTAATCCCCAGAACTCATGAAAAACAAAACCACAAAACTTGGTGTCGGGGGCCATCCAAACTGCTCCGTGGGTAAATGAGCTAGCTGCCAAATCCGATGACCTCAGTTTGTTCTTCTAGGAACCAGTCGGTGGAAGGAGAAAACCAACTCTCCAAAGTTGTCCTCTGACCCGGACATGTTTGCCTTGGCATGTGCATGCAGAGAGAGAGAGAGGGAGGGGAGAGAGAGAAAAGGAGAGAGAGAGAGAGAGAGAGAGAGAGGGAGAGAGGGAGGGAGAGGGAGAGAGAGAGAGAGAAATAAAAAGGCTTTTCTGAATTGTCCAGGATTACCAACCATGTTACGACCTCAGCGAGTAAGCACAGTAAAGACAGATGGTATTTTCTTTCCCACCAGGCGCATTCAAAAGTGTGGCATAACTACGACAAAAACTTCCGCCCTCATCAGAAGGGTTGGCTCTCCATCACCTTGGGCTCCCATTGGATTGAACCAAACAGAACAGAAAACATGGAGGACGCAATCAACTGCCAGCACTCCATGTCTTCTGTGCTTGGATGGTTTGCCAACCCCATCCACGGGGACGGCGACTACCCTGAGTTCCTGAAGACGAGCGCCATGATCCCCGAGTTCTCTGAGGCAGAGAAGGAGGAGGTGAGGGGCACGGCTGACTTCTTTGCCTTTTCCTTCGGGCCCAACAATTTCAGGCCCTCGAACACCGTGGTGAAAATGGGACAAAATGTATCACTCAACTTAAGACAGGTGCTGAACTGGATTAAACTAGAATATGACAACCCGCGAATCTTGATTTCGGAGAACGGCTGGTTCACAGATAGTTACATAACGACAGAGGACACCACGGCCATCTACATGATGAAGAATTTCCTCAACCAGGTTCTTCAAGGTTGGTTACACTTTGGCCCAATTTTTCTTTTAAATTTGTGTATATATGTTTGCTTGTGTGAGTCTGTGCCTGTGTATAAGTGCTCTTGGAGGACACAATAAATCATCTGGTAACCTGGAGCTGGAGTTACGGGCAGTTGTGAGCCCCTGACTTTGTGCTGGGGACCAAACTCAGGTCCTCAGGGAGAGTTGTAAACTTTGGTAAGTGCTGAGGTATCTCTCCGATGCCCCTCAGGATTTAAGGTAGTTACCCTGAGTGTGTGACTATTGTTGGGTTTTTTTATTGTTCAGTGTTGACTGAAATGTGTTTGTGAGGGAAAGGGTTTCTCATAACCCAGATCAGCTTTGAGCTTCTTCCCAAATGCTAGGATTACAAACATTTACCACACCCGGCCACTTCGGTTTTTTTATAGTAGACATAGTCCCTGTGGAGATACGTTTAACGCTTTCCATCAAGAGTGATTTATTGAAATCATGATTGTTTCATCTCGACATGACTGAACTACGAAAGGTCTAAGGCAAAGCTGAGCTGCTCCTGCTCTTGGAGATTTCTGTCTACCTAAGGTCACCTCATTCACTGTCCAGTCAGTGACACCTACAGGCTGATGGAAAGGTTGAGGCCAAAGACAGCTCGTGTTGTGTCCCCATCAGAGTTGGGCTCCATTGTACCTGACTGTGATTCCTTGGATCTTTCTCCAGCTGTACAGCTCCCTTGAGAAATCTTAAGTATGGGGGCTGGGGAGATGACTCAGTGGGCAAAGTACTTGCTTGCTATGCAAGCAAGGGGACCTGAATTTGACCCACACAAAACAGGTGGATGCAGAACTGGTAAGATGCCCCAGCCAGTAAAGCACTTGCCACAAGCCAGTCCCCTGAGTTCAATCCTGGGACTCACGAGGTAGAAAGAGAAAAGTGACTTCAGCAAGTTGGCTTCACATGTGTGCTGAGGCATGTACTCATCCACATAGAGGCACCCACACACACACATGCACCACACACACAAACACACAAACACATGCACCACACATACACACACACTCACCACATGCATACATACACTCATCACACACACATAGGCACCACCCACACAAGGCACCACCCACACAAATGCATGCACACCACACACAGCACATACACACGCTCACCTATACATATGCACTTAGCCACACACAAGCACCACACATATAGGCACACTCATACATATGCACTTACACACACATGCACCGCACCACACAAACACACACACCACACATACACACACACACACCACATACATTCACTCACCTCCCACACACACGCTTCCTCCACTATGATACATAAAATGTAACTTAAGTCCTAAATGTAGAGAGAAATCCCATCTCCTGCAGGAAAGAGACTTTAGGAAGAGTTTTTAGGAAGAGCAAGTCCCTCTCCCAGTCTCCCCACCCACCCAACTCTATAAAAAGGAACAGCTTAGGACACAGCCACACCCAGCTCTGGGCCACATGAACACGAAAGGAGAAGGGAGTGGCTCATAGGACACTTACATACAGGCCCTCAAGTCAAGTGTCATTCGCTTGTGCAGAAGGGGTCTGTCTGTTCCACCTTTCCTTCCTCATGACACCACACATCCAGGGACCAGAACCACAACTTGCTTTGAAATTTCTTATCATAGTTTCCTACCTTTTTTTCAAAGAAGGATTTTTTTTTTTTTTAGATTATGTATCAGTGCTCTATCTGCATGTACACCTGTGTGCCAGAAGAGGGCATCAGATCTCTTTATAGATGGTTCACCGTGTAGTTGCTGAGGACTGAACTCGGGTCCTCTGAAAGAGCAGTGCTCTTAATCACTGAGCCATCTCTCCAGCCCCTGGATTTTCTACCTTTTAGAAAAACAATGTTAATAATAATAAGATCCCAAAATGCAGAGATGAGGCATTTCTCTGAGGGAAATAAAAGGGTTTTTGTTTGTTTTAAGAAAAATGGTCCAAGTGGGGGATGAGGAGATGGCTCAGCAGCTGAGAGCGCTGTCTGCTCTTACAGAGGTCCTGGGTTCAATTCCCAGCACCCCAACCCTAACCCTATCCCCCCAACATGGCAGCTTATAACTGTCTGTAACTGAAGTTCTACTTAATTTGATGCCCTATTAGGCCTGCTTGGATACAGACACAAAGGTAGCTCACAGATAAACATGCAGGCAAAACACTCCTATGCATGGAATAAAATTAATAAAAAATTTAAATGATTCAGGGCTAATTTCAGTTTTTATTGTAGATCCGGTTGGCCTTGAATACAGATATCTGCCTGTTTTCATCCCAAGAATGCTGGGATCAGAGTTATACACCACTACACCTGGCTCCTAGTCAGTTTTAAAGCTGAAAAAGTCCTTAGAGAACATCCTTTCCAATATTTTCCTTTGCAAATGAGGTAACTGAGGCTCTGAACCTTGCTCAACAGCTCCCGCCCGAGACGCAGCAGGACCTGGCCTTGGGCCTGTTGCCCTTCAGCCCAGCCACCTCTCACACCACTTCCATGCCTTCTGACTACATTTGCTGAGACGTCTTGAGAGCTGCTATTTCAGTCCCTGAAGGATAATTTCACAGAATGGACAGTTGTACACAGACAGGAACCAGCCCAAACTAGGAATGAGAAACTCTAGGTTACCAGTCAACATCTATCTATCTATCTATCTATCTATCTATCTATCTATCTATCTATCTATCTATCCATCCCAAAAGGCTCTGAGATTGTCATGCCCCACGACACAGATCTGCACACTAAATATCACTCCCTACCTCCCTTTTTTAAAAATTTGAGACAGGGTCACACTATGTAGCTATGGATGACCTGGAACTCAATATGTTGCCCAAGCCAACCTTGAAGTCAGAGATGAAGTCTCTGCTTACTTCTGCTTCCTGAGAGTTGAAATTAATTAAAGGCATATACCATCTGTCATATCCTGCTAAACAATGTGGTTAAAATGTTTAACTGTCAGGAAGAAAGTATTTAATGAGATCTTTCAGCTGTCATCCACCAGTGTAGGGACCTCATACTGTTGATTTATTTTGCGTGTAGGACACACGCAGAAGTCAGAGGACAACTGTGGAGACTTGGTTCTCTCCTACCATGCAGGTCAAGCTTCATAGCAGGTGTCTTTACTGATGCAGCCATTTTGCTGGCCCCAAACCAACAATTTTTGGTTTGATTTAAAAGACCTGATATTTAGGAAAAGCGTTACTTTTGTAATCTGCTGTGTCCTGGCACTTTGTAAATGAACTAGAATGTTTAGGCCTCTGAAAATCTCTGCTTCCTTTTCTCTTTGCAGCAATAAAGTTTGATGAAATACGCGTGTTTGGTTATACAGCCTGGACTCTCCTGGATGGCTTTGAGTGGCAGGATGCCTACACAACCCGTCGAGGGCTGTTTTATGTGGACTTCAATAGTGAGCAGAAAGAGAGGAAACCCAAGTCCTCGGCTCATTATTACAAACAGATCATACAAGACAACGGTTTCCCTTTGAAAGAGTCCACGCCAGACATGAAGGGTCAATTTCCCTGTGACTTCTCCTGGGGAGTCACTGAGTCTGTTCTTAAGGTAAATGCCTACTTCTAAATTAACCACACACCAGGAGAGATAGTATACAGTATGTTTTTACAAGTGTTATGTATAAAAATATCTTAGACATTGTTCTATTGCTGTGAAGAAACATCATGACCACAGCAAGTCTGGGGTCTTCAATTGGGGCTGGTTTACAACTTATCGTCATGGGGCAGGAAGCATGGCAGTGTGCAGGCCACACCTCCTAATAGTGCCATTTCCTATGAACTTATGGAACCTATTTTCAAACCACCACAGATGTTTTGCTTGCACATATGTCTGTCTGCTGACCACAGAGACCAGAAGAGTGCATTGGATGCCCTAGGATTAAGGATATGTGGATATATTAAGGATATATATATAGGATGTGTGTGTGTGTGTGTGTGTGTGTGTGTGGTATAAGAGAGAGAAAGAATGAGAGAACATTCATGTGTATACTGCTGAGCCATGTCTCCAACTCTGTGTGTGTGTGTGTGTGTGTGTGTGTGTGTGTGTGTGTGTGTGTGTGTGTTGCATATTGCAGTTCACGCGGAGGTTAGAGGAAAAATTGTGGAGTTAGTTCTTTCCCTCTACCTTATTACCACTTATTATTGGTTTGAGAAATTGAACTCCACCGGGGCACACGCCTTTAATCCCAGCACTTGGGAGGCAGAGGCAGGCAGATTTCTGAGTTCAAGGCCAGCCTAGTCTACAGAGTGAGTTCCAGGACAGCCAAGGATACACAGAGAAACCCTGTCTCAAAAAAACAAAGAAACAAAAAAAAAAAAACCAAAAAAAAAAAAAAACAAAAAAAAGAGAAATTGAACTCAAGTCTCCAAGCTTACTGAGTAAATGATGTTTCCCCCTCTGAGCCATCCCCCCACCTGAATCCACTGTTTGTTTGTTTGTTTAGGTTTTTCAAGACAGGGTTTCTCTCTGTAGTCCTGGCTATCCTGGAACTCACTCTGTAGACCAGGCTGGCCTCAAACTCAGAGATTCGCCTGCCCCTGCCTCCTGAGTGATAGGATTAAAGGCGTGCCCAGAGAATCTACTGGTTTTTATTATACGAAATAGTGTGTTTCAGTATCAGCTCGTCATGTGTGTATAAAATGCACTTTGGTCTTTTTTTTAACCTCCACATTATATCTCTTATCTTCCTCCTAGCGGCCCTCTTCCACTTGGGGCACCTCATCTTTATGTGGTCTCTCTCACAGATAATCACACGCATTGTCCACAGTTAGTGCTTTCTGGAGGGTTGTAAAGCACAGCGCATTTTGTTTGATCTTGTCTTGTTTTGTGGCAAAATGACCTTTTGTGCATATCTTTCCAACAATACTGGGATGCTCTAAACTTTTCAAAGCACTGGAGCTGGCCTAGGCTAGGAAGACGGCTCAAGTAATTCATTATACACAGGTTGGACTTCAAGCTCACATGACCAGTGCTCTCTGAGTTTAATGTCCTAGATTACTGGTTGGCAGATGGCAACTGGGCAGCAATATGACTTTGTAATTAGACTATGAAAGATGACACATGAAAAAACAATTAGAGGGAAAATATTTACCAAAGGTTAATTATTAGTTTTCCAGGTACATTTAAATTCACTCACAGATGGATAAGTACTTTAGCACAAGTACAGAAGTTTTCCTCGCTCTAATTATCTTGAATTTGGAAGTGTTTTTCTTAAGTCTTTTGTTTCATTTTACTTTATCTTGTTTTTTTGAGACTGGGTTTCCTCTGTGTACCCCTGACTGTCTGGAACTAAATCCAAGTCACCTTACTTTGGTACAGTGGTTTCCAGTTGAGATGCAGTCTTCTCAGAGTGGCTCTCTAGTCCTTAGGCTGCACCTGGGAAATCAGAGACACACGACCATCCCCGTATGGTTATGTAGGACCATCCTCGTATGGTTGTGTAACCCAAACTCAAAGAGGAAAATGTGGGGCTGAGGCTGTAGTTTCGTTTGTACAGTGGCTGCCTAGCAGGCAGGGGCCTGGTTTTGATCCCCGGTGTTGCATTAGGTGGTGGTAGTGGCATATTCCTGTAACTCTGTGCTTGGGAAGAAGGAAAAAGAAAAGCAGGAATTTCAGGTCATCCTCAGGTACTTACTAGGTTTAGAGCTAGCCTGGGCTGTAGCCACCTACCCCTCAACCCCATTCCCACCCCAAAAAGAGGGGGAAAGAAAAAGGAAAGGAAAGGAAAAGTAAGACAGAAAAGTCCATGACTCTCCAAGGTGGAAAGCCAGGGAGAACAAAAGGGCAACACACCTTCAGGATTTAGGCTGAGCTCACTCGTTCCCCCTCATAACCGAAGCTCCTTGCATAGAGAGAACAGTCCACAGTCTTCCTGTAGAGCAAGTGCTGTGCTCACAGACACACGGTGGAAGAGATACTGTGCAAAAATGTGATGCTTTTGGACCTTCTTCCTCCATTCTATTTTTTGTTTAGGAGATGGGGTATCTGCTGTACAGTCCAGGCTGGCCTAAAACTCAAAGGAGTCCTCCTGCCTCAGCCTCTGGAGATTATAGGCATGCATCACTGCTCTGTGCTGTCATTTCTATCCCTCAGCCACTCTCAGGGATGGTCTGTCAACCGGCCTCCTCTGAATGCATGTGCTGCTTAGTGACAACCACATTTCACCTGTGTCATCAGCTGATGACAGGGCTTCAGTATTGCCTTTGACTGAGGGTACTGAGCCAATTTCCTGATGCATTTGAACTCTTACAGGAGATGTTATATAACCTGGATTTTTAGGTCAAGTGAGCTGGAAAATGGCTTATTAGGTTTTTCACAAACAACTGGTCTTCCTTTCCCTGTGTGTGGTTCCTTCCTGGTATTTCTCAGTCTCCCTGGAGAATCAAAGGGCTAAAGACGGTCCTTTTTCCCATATTACCCTCAGAACATGCTGAATACAGAGACCATTATGAAGAGCAAAGTTATCGTTTATCTCGTAGTGAGAGGCTTCGTAAAGCTCAGCTCTTCCGATCTGACAGGTTGGGATATGCCAGGAGCCACACTTGATTTACCTGGATGCGTTTGTTTTCCACAGCCGGAGTTTACGGTCTCGTCCCCACAGTTTACTGACCCTCACCTGTATGTGTGGAATGTCACTGGCAACAGATTGCTATACCGAGTGGAAGGAGTAAGGCTAAAAACAAGACCGTCCCAATGCACAGATTATGTGAGCATCAAAAAACGAGTTGAAATGTTGGCAAAAATGAAAGTCACCCACTACCAGTTTGCTCTGGACTGGACCTCTATCCTTCCTACTGGGAATCTGTCTAACGTTAATAGACAAGTGTTAAGGTACTATAGGTGTGTGGTGAGCGAAGGGCTGAAGCTGGGCGTCTCCCCCATGGTGACGTTGTACCACCCGACCCACTCCCATCTAGGCCTCCCCATGCCACTTCTGAACAGTGGGGGATGGCTAAACACGAACACAGCCAAGGCCTTCCAGGACTACGCAGGGCTGTGCTTCCAGGAGCTGGGGGACTTGGTGAAGCTCTGGATCACCATCAATGAGCCCAACAGGCTGAGCGACATGTACAACCGCACGAGTAACGACACCTACCGTGCGGCCCACAACCTGATGCTCGCCCACGCCCAGGTCTGGCACCTCTATGATAGACAATATAGGCCGGTCCAGCATGGCGCTGTGTCGCTGTCCTTACATTCCGACTGGGCAGAACCCGCCAACCCTTATGTGGATTCCCACTGGAAGGCAGCCGAGCGCTTCCTCCAGTTTGAGATCGCTTGGTTCGCAGATCCACTCTTCAAGACTGGCGACTACCCATTGGCCATGAAGGAATACATCGCCTCCAAGAACCAGCGGGGGCTGTCTAGCTCAGTCCTGCCCCGCTTCACGGTGAAGGAGAGCCGGCTGGTGAAGGGGACCATCGACTTCTACGCACTGAACCATTTCACCACCAGGTTCGTGATACACAAGCAGCTGAATACCAACCGCTCAGTTGCAGACAGGGACGTCCAGTTCCTGCAGGACATCACCCGCTTGAGCTCGCCCAGCCGCCTGGCTGTAACACCCTGGGGAGTGCGCAAGCTCCTTGGGTGGATCCGGAGGAACTACAGAGACATGGATATCTACATCACAGCCAATGGCATCGATGATCTGGCCCTAGAGGATGATCAAATCAGAAAGTACTACTTGGAGAAGTATGTCCAAGAGGCTCTGAAAGGTAAGGTTTGGAGATACAAAGAGGTGGGAGAGGTATAGAAACTTGACAGCAATGAAAACCTAGGCCTAAAACTCATCACCGACTCAAGATTTGTGGCCCCCAATTCCTGTCCATTGGATTTCTTCCTTAAAATATGCCTTTATTGTTGAATTTTAATTTTTTTGTTTGTTTGAGACCATGTCTCTATGTAGTCCTATCTTGAAACTTGCTATGTAGACCAGGCTGGCCTTGAACTCACAGAGATCCACCAGCCTCTGCCTTCTGAGTGATGGGATTAAAGGCATGTGTGCCTACCGTCATGTCTAGCTGAAATTTTTAATTTTTACTTTCATCATTAATGTTTTTTAAGACAGGGTCTAAGTAGTACCCTGAGCTGACCCCTAGCCTGCTTCTGCCTTCCATGTGGTGGCATTATAAAGCTAGGTTACCACATCTGGACCTTTATAAAGTGATATAATCGCACTATGGAAAAATTACAAAGCATTTTCCCCCCTGGGAAATCTCACTTCCCAAGAAAAGTATCATCCATTTTAGAATATCTCCAGTGAGCTTCCTAGTACAGTTGAGCTGAGGCTATTATTCCGTTTGCTTACAACTTTTTGTCTGTTTGGGGAGTTGAGCCCAGGTCCCATTTGGCTGTACTAAAAAGCTACATCCCCATATCCATAATTTTGCACGTGCGTGTGCGTGTGCGTGTGTGGTGTATGTGTGTGTGTATGTGTGCGTGTGCGTGTGTGTACTAGCCTATACACTCTACCACTGACCTACATCCCCATATCCGTAAC
>JANHMN010000007.1:5113264-5127333 GCA_030674055.1 Rhabdomys pumilio
TATACACTCTACCACTGACCTACATCCCCATATCCGTAACTCTGCACGTGCGTGTGCGTGTGCGTGTGTGCGTGTGTGCGTGTGCGTGTAAGGACCTCATGCACACTAGCCTATACACTCTACCACTGACCTACATCCCCATTCACCAGCATTTTCTTTGTGGGGCTGGGGTTCAAACTCAGGGCTTTATGTGTCCTAAGCAACCAACCTCAAAACAGCCACATCATGAATTTCTTTCAAGACAGGGTCTCATATATCCTAGGCTGGTCACAAACTCCTACTCTCCTGCCTCCTCCTACACTTGCAGGCATGTGTAATCACACCTGTCCCTACTTTTTTTAAAACATTAGATGTGTTACATGTCATTAAATCTGTTTGTTTGTTTGTTTGTTTACTACGTATACAGCACTCTGCCTGCATGTATGCTTGCAGGCCAGAGGAGGGCACCAGATCTCATCATAGATGGTTGTGAGCCACCATGTAGTGGCTGCAATTTAAACTTAGGACCTCTGGAAGAGCAGCCGGTTCTCTAACCTCTGAGCCATCTCCTCAGCACCATTATTAAAATTCTTATCCACCACCACCACCACCACCACCACCACCACCAAAAGAAAAACAAAAATGAGAACCCCAAAACAACAACAACAACAAACTACTCTTCTGAATGTGCTGGGTGGGTGGAACACACACACCTTTAATTCCAGCACTCAGGAGGCAGAGACAGAATGATCTCCATGAGTTTAGGGCCAGCCTGGTCTACAGAGTGAGTTCCAGGAAACCAGGGATACACAAAGAAACCCTGTCTCAAAAAAAAAACAAAACACTACCACTATCAACACACACACACACACACACACACACACACACACACACACCTTCTTCATGCATTCAACCATCTTTCTTTAGGCGGGAATAGCACCTCCCTGAAATATTTATCTTTATAGAGAAATTTATTTCTAGTTACTTCCTTAGAGTAGACTGCCCAGTACATGAAAATATCATGGCAGCAGTTCTCAACCTGGGGTTAAGACCCCTTTGATATTCAATCGATCCTTTCACAAGGTCACATATCAGATATTTACATCATGATTCAGAACAGTAGTAAATTTTTTTTTTTTATTTGCTTTTTCGAGACAGGGTTTCTCTGTATAGTCCTGGCTGTCCTGGAACTCACTCTGTAGACCAGGCTGGCCTTGAACTCAGAAATCCGCCTGCCTCTGCCTCCCAAGTGCTGCTGGGATTAAAGGCGTGCGCCATCACTGCCTGGTGAAAACTAAATTTTAAAAATTGTTTTATTTATTTATATTTCAAATGCTGCCCTGCTTCTCGGTCCCCCCTCCAAGAGTTCTTCACCCCCCTCCCCTTTGCCTGGAGAGGGTGCTTCCCCCAACCCCCTAAGTTCTTACTCAAAGATGCTTTACTATTTGTGATCAACAATGGTTTTTATTTTTTTCAGCATATCTCATTGACAAGGTCAAAATCAAAGGCTATTATGCATTCAAACTCACTGAAGAGAAATCTAAGCCTAGATTTGGATTTTTCACATCTGACTTCAAAGCTAAATCCTCTGTACAGTTTTATAGCAAGCTGGTCAGCAGCAGTGGCTTCCCCTCTGAGAAGAGCAGTCCTGCATGTGGTCAGCCTGCAGAAGACACAGAGTGCGCCATCTGCTCATTTCTCGTGCAGAAGAAACCACTAATCTTCTTTGGTTGTTGCTTCATCTCCACTCTGGCTGTACTGCTTTCAATCACCATTTTTCATCACCGAAAGAGAAGAAAATTCCAGAAAGCAAGGAACTTACAAAATATACCATTGAAGAAAGGCCACAGCAGAGTTTTTAGCTAAACTATCATTTCTGTCATAGTTTAAAGATTCACTCCAGTTTCATATACTGGTAACTTACAATGTGAGAGACAGCTGTAACCAAGGTGAAGACAATCGATGCCTTTGAAGTGTGGTTCAAATCATTCCTTTAGGTACTGACAATCAGTGAATGGGAGCTGAAGACACCCTGACAGTAACTCTGGGTGTGACCCTAGACATTGCTTCAGGAAGTGTGAATCACTACTTCATATACCTTTTCTCTAGCTTTCTTCTGTAAATAGCAATCACTATTCATGGTAAAGAAATGAATTTTAAAAAGTGAAATTTTGTTGTCTTAAACTTCATAGTTTAAACCTGTTTTGATGTCATTGTTTTGACTATTATGTAGCTCTGACTGTCATGGAACTTGCTATGTAGACCAGGCTGGCCTCAACCTCACAAAGGTCCACCTGCCTCAGCCTTCTGAGTACTGGGATTAAAGGTGTGCTACCATGCCCAGCTAAAACTATTTAAATTGGACAGTTAGTGACATACTCTTGCCACTTCTAACAAGGTGCTCTCTGCTTGGTTAGGTCAGAGTTGTCCTCAGATGAAATGTACAAACACAACAGGATTCTAGATCATGCTTGTCCATAGGTAGTTAGAGCATAAGTTCTAAAACACACCAATGTTTGCTTTTCTCAAAAAATTTTTTTTCAGACACTTCTTAAACATTCAAGTTTATGAGCTCTTTTACTGGACTTGCAATTTTTATTTTTATTTCTTTTTGTGGCAGGGTGAGTGGGTTCTGTGCAGCCCTTGCTGTCCTGATACTTGCTCTGTAGAGTCCAGGATGGCTGGAACTCAAGAGATCCACCTGCCTCTGTCTCTCAAGTGCTGGGCTTAAAGGTGTGCACCACTATGCCCAGTTTGGATTTCTGATTTTAAAGGAGCTTCATGGGTAGAAAGATGGCTGAGCGGTTAAGAGAACTGGCTGCTCTTCCAAAGGACCCTGGTTCAATTCCAAGCACCCACATGGCAGCTTACAACTGTTTGTAATCCCATTTCTTGGAGATCTGATACCCTCATTTAGACATTCATGTAGGCAGAACACCAATGTACATAGGAAGATCAGGAAAAAGAACAACTAGACCCAAGTATTTATGCAAATCTTTTCTTAGCCTTATTGCAAAGCAATTTCCATTTTAAAATAAACTGGCATTACCCCTGTTACCCTGAAAAAAAAATTTTTTTTTGAGGTGGCAAGATTTGGCACTTAGCAAAGTTTAAAAGATGTAAACTTGCTGGGCAGTGGTGGCGCACGCCCTTAATCCCAGCACTTGGGAGGCAGAGGCAGGCAGATTTCTGAGTTCGAGGCCAGCCTGGTCTACAGGTTGAATTCCAGGACAGCCAGGGCTACACAGAGAAACCCTGTCTCAAAAAACCAAAGATGTAGACTTTTCTTTTTTGGGGGGGTGGGGATGGGTTTCGAGACAGGGTTTCTCTGTGTAGTCCCGCTTAGGTTTTTCTTTTGCCACTTGAATTCACTCCAGAAAAACTATTGATAAAACAACTTTTAAAATCACTTTATTAACTTCCACAAACCTCCATGTCAGCCTTGAAAGATGCAGAAGGCAAAGAACTTGGAATCAACCCTTAATTCACATAACATGTTTGGGCTTTATTACATAGAACTGGCAGAGATCCTCCTGCCTCAGTCTAAGCTGGAATTACTGGTGTACTACCATGCCCAGTTCAGTTTTCTATTAACCATCACTACTTTTGAGACAGGGTCTCACCTATTATACAGCCCAAACTGGACATAGTATCTCAGACAATATATCTCTCAGGATAAGCTCAGCTCCTGGGCCCCCTGCCTTAACTCCACTGCAGGGGCTACAGGAATATACCACCACATACCCAACTAAAACTTTTTCCTAGATTAAATACGATGTGTTCTCATTGAGCTAAGCTCAGAACTCCTTTCCAGAGTTCCCCAAATGTTCCTAGCAAAATGGCTTCTTGCTGCTCCACTTGGGGGTTGGGCACATGTAAGGATCATATGGAAACCATTAGTTCATGAACTGGTCATGACTAGATCATGACCAAGGAAAAGTTCTAACTCAAGTGGGTAGCTGCAGAAAGACATTTTACATATCCAATAAAACCTACTTCCCATTAAATCTTTAAATGGAGTACCTTGTGTCTAAATATTTTAACCTCCAGTACTATACCAAGTAACCTGGTTAATGCCATTTAACTAGTGCTGGTTGGAGATCAACAGATTTTAGCAATTTTTCTTGTCTTCCTAACTGGCCAAATACATAACTGACAATGATCTTAGTCTGCTTCCACCCATGCACCGCTGAGATTAGACTAGACAAGCCACATCTACCTGTGCTGCTAGCTGGAACCTGGTTAATCCTAAGCAGCATGCTTCCAACTTAACCTGGACCTTTTCTGGTTGTCAGGCTCTCCATAGCCTTCAACGGCCACAAGGCATCTGAGTTATCAGAAAATGAGTAGCAGATGCTCTCAGCCAGCCCAGACATTCTACTCTTGGTTGTTAAGGCAGCACTGGAGATGGACACTACTGCATTACTCTTGCAGCAGTGACAATTCTAGCTCCAGGGAAACACTTCTGGACACCCGGAAATATATTCAGACACAGGCAGTTAGATTGGTACTACCTGCACCCTAGTCCTGGGGAAGACATTGCCTCAAACAGAAGGTCACAGGGTGACTATTAAAAGCTGGTGTTATGGCACTTGCCTTTGATCCAAGCGAGTAGGGAGTCTGTGGTCGTCATAGGAGACAACCTTCTCCAAGGAGTTACAAGTGTTTGCTTAGCATTTACAAGTCACTTTCCCAAGTGGGTGGGGGAAGTAATTCACACAAACACCAGATCTGTTACATTGAAAGCCAACCACTGGGCTGGAGAGATGGCTCAGTAGTTAAGAGCACTGACTGCTCTGCCAGAGGTCCTGAGTTCAATTCCCAGAAACCACATGGTGGTTCACAACCATCTGTAATGTGATTCAATGCACTCTTCTAGTATGTGTCTGAAGACAGCTGCAGTATACTCATATAAATAAAAACAAACAAACAAAAAAAGCCAGCCACCACCCCAGGTTCCTTGATCCTCCACTTCAACCCCAGTGCTAGAATTACAACTCTACCAAGAAACCATCTCCTATGTGTTCCAGCTCTTAATGAGCTGCGCCACCCAACAGTCAATGTAATGCCTGGGTCGAAGTCAAACACCTCTAGGACCTTCCCAAAGCGCTACACTCACTGAACATCCATTATGACAGTTGCCTGTTGTTATTTTAAGCCACTTGTTTACATGAAGAACCTTCCAGCAAAAAAACAAAAACAAAAGGATCAGCTGACCCATTAAGTAATCAGAAAAAAAATCAAGACATACAAATCAATATATAAGTCCTTTATTGCCCTCAAAGAGCCCAAATTGTACTTGTGATCAGGATCTTGTTTCTGGAGCTGGGAATCTGTAAATAAAACCAAACAATATACATAAGCATTTGTCAATACTCCTGCCCAGAAAGTTCTTCTTCAATCATTTTTAGCACACTGTGCTCATCTGAAGCAGTCAGCTGTAGACACAGGGACCCACCTGAGGCCTCACTCGTCAGCCTGCTGCACGGTTCCCTTCTCAGACACATAGATGCCATCCAAAAATTTTCTGATATCTTTGTTTTTAACTGTTGTAGCTTGCTGAATCAGAGCCGCTATACAGGAAGAAGCACACAAAGCCATTATTTCTTTCTTTCTTTCTTTTTTTTTTTTTTTTAACTTTTTTGGTTTTTTTGAGACAGGGCTTCTCTGTGTAGCCCTGGCTGTCCTGGAACTCACTCTGTAGACCAGGCTGGCCTCAAACTCAGAAATCCGCCTGCCTCTGCCTCCCAAGTGCTGGGATTAAAGGCGTGTGCCACCACTGCCGGCAAGCCATTATTTAACTAGTCAAATTCATCTTAAACAATCCCTGGAGCATACAGTGGAAAGAGGGACTCCTTCACCACCCTTGGATCAAGTGAGCAGTGGCATACATACCCCGATATAGACATAAAAACAAAATACTTTCCCAAAAAAGCCAGCCATGTGCCACCCATTTTAAAATTCATATACAAGCAGAGCACACACAACCACTTTGTATTCATGATACAAAGTACAGTATACAATTACATACACAACAGATTCATAGTGATTTTATTCTTTTTCTGAAGTTTTGAAACAAGAGAAATCAAACATGCATTCTACCTGAAGGCTCAGGTAAAATGTTAGCATCTGTTATGACATAAATATACATACCTGAATTTGAAACAAGTTCAATATCATTTCCTTCAAGGATTAATTCATCCTTTTGGGCTTGGGAGACAGAACAAGCAACACCTGAAACAGATATGTATTCAGGAGTTAACATGAGATCTCACAAATACATTTAGATAAATTCTTATCTAAAACTCCAAGCAACCAATCAAGTTCTCTAAGATTTCAGGGTTGGACTTCTGAACATGCAGTCATCATGACAAATGTGTCTCCCAGATCCCACAAAAAGCTGTTGTATCCCACAACTATTTCAACACACTCTCTTCAGGAAAACCTCAAGCTATCAGAACTATCAAGAGACAGTGCTGAGATAGCCTTCACCACACCCAGACACTAAGACTCCACCCAAGGGCTTAGAACTGTAGCAATTTCCCCATCATTCCTGAAGGCACACACATACCGTTCCTCATCCGAACCCTTCGGATGTATTTTTCACCCAAGAAATTTCGGATTTCAACCAAAGACCCATTCTCCTGAATGACAACGTTGATGGGGAAGTGAGCGTACACAGACCTCATCTTGTAACGGAAGCCCTGCATTAAACAAGCAAGCTGTGAGCAATCTTGGACAAAGTCAAAGGTTTTCAGTTCAGGCTGGCCTAATTGAGATTCCTCTTCAGCTTTCCCTGGCATCACACACGTGTGCCCCCAGGGCCTGAGTCAGCTCTAAATCCCTACGGTGCTTTGTTGTAACTCAGAAATTTAATATACACACCACACCTACGGTCTTACTAAAGCTCACAGCTTTACTCTCTCATCCTTTCAAGGAGAGCACAAGATCCTCAGTTTTGGCATCACAATATTTGTGGAGTGACAGACACTAGCAGATAAGGGACTTCAAATAAGCTAAATAAAAGGCCCAGTCCTTCACGGGAAGTGGGAGCAACAGGTACATGAGAGACCAAGTACAGGGTGCATGTCTGAAACAAACTTCTTTAGCATTATTTGTATTTTGGGAGAAAGGATTTGGAACTAATAGTGACTTCAGATATGCACAAGTTAGACCTTTTCTATCCATGAGTCCCACATATGCCAACTAGTAGTAATCTCATCTCCACTATAGCATATTATCTCCCAATCCCCCCTGAAATTCAAGTGAAGGAGCCTGCCCAGCAAACCCTAGGTTTGATTGGGCAACTCACCCCCACCTCCAATACCTAAAATGGCCTTGTTTATAAGAGTCTACAGTCATTTCTGGCCCTAGACATTTATATACACAAAACACATCTAAGAAACCTCTTCCAAGGGGTTAAAAAAAGCAGCAGCTGGCTTACCAGTGTAACACCCTTGATCATGTTCTGAACATGACTGCAGATGGTTCTGACAGTGGCCAGTTCCTTTCTGTTACCCCACCATTTGTCGACCCGGAGCTGTAACAGAGCAAAACTTGTATGTCATATGCACAAGACACGAGAGGGGCGATACACCTACCCGCAAAACTCTGAGAACACAACCAAGTTCACTCAGAAAAAAACTGAGTCTGAAAAAGTACCAAATCACATACGGGGGTGGGGGTGGGGTTAATATCAGTTACCGGGCTTTCGGGCATTGGACTTTATAATTTCACCAAAGAAAAGTCCTAACTCCAGGCACCTAGTTGGTAACGTTAAAAGTCACCCCTCTGTGTCCCCAGTGGTGGGATTAAAGGTGCCACCACGGCCGGCCAAAGGCACCAAATCTCATGCTGTTACAAACAAGCACCTTAAGCATACGACATTGAAGTCCTTACCCTTTTCTTTTTCTTCCCAAGAAGGCTCAGCTCTACATTGATGTGATTGAAGTCCCTCCGCAGAGTTCCCCTGGGGCCCTTCACAATGACTGTGCGCCCCTTCAGAGTGATGTCGACTGCAAGAGAAGATGATCTCGTGAGACCACAGGCCGGGGCTTAGAGCATGAAAATAAAAAAGTAAATAAATAAATAAATAAAAAGACGTCAGGGCAAAGCGTGAAGCCTCCTACCATTTTCTGGAATGTCGACAGTCTGATTGCTGAGAATGGTCTTCATTCTGAAACACAAACACCCGGGTAAGAAGGCTGGAGCAGGGAACGCTCTACACCTGATACCGGGCAGAGTTCCGCTCCCAACGGAAATCGCCAGCTAGGAAATCCGGCGTGAAGGACACAGTGGGCCCGTGACAAGGAGTGACCAGGGGCGCGTGGGCCGGGAGCGAGCGGGCCCCGGCGCAGTGTTAGGAAGCCCGGCCCGGTGCGCCATGGCGGAAGGGCTGAAGCCGGGTAGGGCCTGAATGCCCGAACGCAACTTCCAGCTCGCGCCACCAAATCCAAAGGACGCACGTCGTGCTGGGGGACAGTTGGGACAAAGAAACGGGTCATCGGGTCCATGCCGCCGGGGTCCCCAAAAGAGGATGGGTTTAGATTCCCAGGGCACACAGCCCGTAAGCTCCTCACCTCGCAGTAGATGGGGCAAAGAGAGAACGTCTTTCGTCATCACGTTCTTGTAACCCGTCAGGACCCTGCGTGTTGCGTCACGACCGAGCGACGATTTTAAGGCCAAACGACTCGATCGCGGAGCTAGTCGAGTAGCGCAGGTTCGGCGATAACGTTAGTACGTCATAAGTGAAGCGACGGGTTTTTTAGACGCGTCCTGTTCCGCGAGTGTTGTTCCCTTGGATCCTTGCCCCTCCTAAGACCTAAAAGAGGGGATGGCTCTACGCTGCTGGGATGCAGCTCGCAGCCTTGGGTCCCGGGTGAGCCTCAGGAACGCCTTTGCTTATGCCAAGTTTAAAACTAGGGAAATTGTTCCAGATATCCTTTTTTAAAGTCCTGACAGCCAGTGGCATATCTTAATTATTGCAAACTTGTTGACAACATAGTTTTAGGACCTGTCTTAGGAATAGAAGACTTGAAAACGTGGCATGTTAAGTCACTTCCTAAGATTTTCTAATCTATATTTAGCAGTTAACTTTGATCTGGTTCCTACTTTTTCCCATTCGTCAGGGCTGAGTGTGAATCACGGTCCCTGTAACCTAAACTGACCTGAAACTAAATTCTTAGACCAAAGAATCCTCCTCACTCTGCCTCCTCTGAGTACTGGATTACATGTTTGAGCCACCATGGCTTGTGGTTCTTTCACCTTGAGTCTTTTTCAGATTCTGATCTACGTAGTTTGAGCTCTTAAATCGTTTTACATAATTTCTGAATCAGTTCTTTGGCTTTGGTATTATAATGGGTTAAAACTAAATTATTCCAGAGTCTACTGAGTGAATGTTGTACTGAACCCTTTCTGTAGGTATTTGGAAGATATGCGTGCTCGGTTAGAGCATTAAGTTCTTTGTCAGATAAGAAAAAGGAATTTTTTCGTAATGGACCAGACCTTCAAGATTTTGTGTCTGGTGATCTTGCAGACAAGAGTACCTGGGATGAATATAAAGGAAACTTAAAGCGTCAGAAGGGAGAAAGGTAATTGAATATTAGAAGCCATTTTGATTTTGTGCATTATTTTTAGTCAAGCCTTGTAGTAGATTTTTCTGTACCCTTTGACCATTTTCTTCATCCTTCCTAAAATGACTTGACCATTTTACATTGCCATATTCCATTTTATATCTAGCATCTGATTGAGAAAGTATAGGTTTTCCTCTTGGTATTTACTGCTTTATCTTATTTATTTATTTATTTGGAGTTTTGGAGATGGTTTCTCTGTGTAGCTCTAACTGTCCTTGAATTCTCTCTGTAAACCAGGCTGACCTCAAACTCAGATGCATTCTCCTTTTCTTCCTGAGTGCTGCAATTAAAGGCGTACACCACCACCACCTGGCTTACTTTATTGATGTATACCTTCATATAATTTTAATTGTTAATTGCTATTGATCATCTAACTTACTCTTTTGTTTGTTTGTTTGAGATGGGGACTTGCTATTTGTTCCTGGCTAGCCTGGAACTCACTATATAGGCTAGGCTGGCCTCAAACTCAGAACTGAGATCTGCCTGCCTCTACCTCCCAGGTGCTGGTTCTAACTTGTTCCTTTCCTGAGAAAGTTTACATATAGCCTATGGTTACTTTATCTTAATATTTTTTAAAATGATGTATGATTGTGTGGCATGCAGAAGGCTCTGGATGCCAGATTCCTAGCAACACAGTAAACATATAGTAACAGAAGAGTGGTGTACAGTGTGGTTTTCAAAAATACTTATTAAACAGCTTCTAGATCAGAAGTGAATAGTCAGAGAAAACCAAGGCTATAGCTTTCTTTCCAAAGATTGGACTTGTCTTTTTTGTTGTTGTTTTTCATTTCTTGGTTTCTTTTAAGTCAGAGTTTGATCTATATAGTCTGAGCTAACCTTGAAATCACTTTTTTTGGGGGGTGGGGGTGGGGGGGTGTTTCAAGACAGGGTTTCTCTGTGTAGTCCTGGCTGTCCTGGAACTCACTCTGTAGACCAGGCTGCCCTCGAACTCAGAAATCCACCTGCCTCTGCCTCCCAAGTGCTGGGATTAAAGGCGTGCGCCACCACCGCCCCGGCATAACCTTGAAATCACTATGTAGTTAGATTTGACCTTGAACTCCTGATCCTCCTACCTTTGAGTTAAATTGTAGCAAAACAGACATGAACCACTGAAATTAGCAAATTGTCCCTCTTTATTAATGACTGGAATCTAGAATTCAGGATTTGTAGTGTTCATAGGGAAGAACATATCCTTCCTTTAATTAGAACAGTGTAGCAATGTACGTTTGCAGGTGAGTATAAGCATAGCAGCCCCTTAGACTCCATTATCAGTGTTTTCTAAAGCAGTTTAAGCAGACCTAAACTTGAGTCTTTGTTCTTACTACTATGATAGAATTGCATTAGTTCAGAAATATGGAAAAGGCTATCCTGGGAAACGGTGCTAGAGCAAAGGTACATGTTTTCCACAGGCTGATAATAGACCATTCTCTCTGGCTTTCTCTAGGTTAAGATTACCTCCATGGTTAAAGACAAAGATACCCATGGGTAAAAATTACAATAAACTGAAAAATACATTGCGGAATTTAAATCTCCACACAGTAAGTGGCCAGTGTATTTCCTCTCCATTTTACCTAATGTCTGTACTGTTTCTCCATATTTGCAAAGTTGTTTTTTTTTTTTTCTCAAACTTGTGATTTTCCTGCTTTACCTTCCTGGGTGCTCAGATTATAAAATGGGTGGTATCAGATGAGACCAAAAAGAAATGATTAATGAGTATATAAACTTGAGCAAGGAAAGCAGATCCAGATGAAAAGTGAAGTGTTATCAACAGTAATAGAAATGTACATAAATGTTTAGGGGCCGGGAGAAAATCAGACATGTAAAACCACGTCTGATTTTCCTACAAAAAAACAATTATATTTCTTCTGAACTCTGTTGGAAACATAGGCAGTAGTTTAAATTACCTAATACGGGGCTGGAGAGATGGCTCAGTAGTTAAGAGCACAGGCTACTGTTCCAGAGAACCTAGCTTTGATTCTCAGCACCCACATGGCAGTCGTAACCATCTCTAGTTATGGAGTGAAACCAACTCTAGTTTCAGGGGTTCTAACACTCTCTTCTGGACTGTTTTGACACAAGGCATGCATGTGGTTCAAAGATGTACATGCAGGCAAAAACCCTATACACACAAAATTATAATAAAAATAGTCTTCTTTGTTTTTCTTTCTTTTGGTTTTTCAAGACAAGGTTTCTTTGCTTAGCCCTGGGTGTCCTGGAACTCACTATGTGGACCAGGTTGGTCTCCTGCATATCCGCCAGCTTCTGTCTCCTAAGTGCTGGCACTAAAGGCATGCACCACCACCACCCAGCTAAAAAGAATGATCTTTAAAAACAAACAAACAAACAAAAAAAAACCACTTAAAATACCTAACACTTCATTGTTGGTTGACAGATCCTTTCAGCTTCATCGTCTCCCTTTTTCACAGGTATGTGAGGAAGCCCGATGTCCCAACATTGGAGAATGTTGGGGAGGTGGGGAATATGCCACAGCCACAGCCACCATCATGGTAAGACCACCTGGTCTCTATAGCTTAGTTCAGACATGGTACAGAGATGTCTATGCCCCCCTTCTAAAAATGTATACTGTGAAGACCCAGGGAGACTCTTACCACATATGAATTTATAAAGTCACAAAGAGAGAACCTGTCGGTCTTGTCACTTGTGACTTCACCCTCTCTGATTTCATCTGTTATAGGTTCTTCCATGTATCTGATATTGAGCTCTTTGGTGCCTTAGGGTATATGTTTGTGTGAATGTTTTGAAATATTTTTTATAATTATTTGTTTTGTATATGTTTTTTTGTCTCATCTATTTAACAAGCAATACTTCCAGTGTAACTCCACTCAGATCTGCATGCCTGTTCCTCTTCCCTTCAGGCCCAGCCACATGGCTCAATGGGTAAAGTCATGTGCGGTCAAGCCTGGTAATCTGAGTTCAGCCCATAGGACCCACCAGTGGAAGGAGAACACCGACTTCCACAGGCTGTTCTCTTATGTCCTTATGTTCTCTCACACGTACATACCCACAAAATAAATAAAATGCCAGTTTAAAAAGAGTATATTTTCAGCTGGGCAGCAGTGGTGCACATCTTTAATCCCAGCACTCAGGAGGCAGAGGCAGGCAGATTTCTTGAGCTTGAGGCTAGCCTGGTCCACAGAGTAAGTATCAGGGTAGTCAGGCTACACAGAGAAACCCTATCTCAAAAAAAAAAAATGTTTTTTTCCCAAATCATTCCTTATTAATTATTGAGTTGTGTGGAATGTTTACAGACTATGTCTAAGTTGTAAAGAAAAACAATACCACAGATGGCCTGATCTCTGGTTAGCCTCTCCACACGCTCTACACTGGGACCCCATTACTTCATTTTATTTCTACTTTGTTTGTTTGTTTGTTTGTTTGTTTGTTTGAGACAGGGTCTCTTTACATAGCCCTGGATGGCCTAGAACTCACTCTGTAGACCAGGCTGGCCTCAAACTCAGAGATCTGCCTGTTTCTGCCTCCCGAGTGCTGGGATTGAAGGTGTGCACCACCACCGCCCAGTTTAATTATTCTTAATTTTGTGTATGTGCACGTGAGTGCAGGTGCATGTAGAGGTTCACTCCACATGGGTGCTGGGAGCTGAACGTGGATCTTCTGAAAACAAATCCTCTTAAACACCAAGCCGTCTCCCATTTAAATTCTGAGACTGAGCTGCATGTGGAACCTAGGCTGACCTTGAACTGACTGTGTTATCTTCCTGCCTCCACCTCTAAGGTGCTGGTATTACAGACTGTCGCCACACTTGGCTTTAAGTTGGAATTCTGTTGCTGTTGTTGTTGTTGATGATGACGACGACGAGACGATGACAACGATTGTGTACATGAGGAGATGTGTTTTGGAAGTCAGAGGACAACTTTGTGTCTGTTCTTCCCACCTTTACATGGGGTCTGGGAATCAAACTCAGGTCACTTGCTCGGCAAGTACCTTTCCCCACCAGCCATCTCGCTGGCCCCTTAAATTATAAAATTATCTATTCCCTCCTGGTCCCATACCCCCTCCAGTTCCCTTAACATTTACTTGAGTGTATCCTTTCTCTTTTCATATAAATTTGTATTTCTTAACCAGATATCATTTATTCCTGAATGTTTTGGGTTCCTTATACACAGAACCAGTCTGATGACATTTTTTGCCATTTATTTTTGGCATTGTATTCTTGGGGGGTCATCTTCCTACTTGATATAAATTGTGACATCTCTATTCTAGTTGATGGGGGACACATGCACAAGAGGTTGCAGATTTTGTTCTGTTAAGACTGCAAGAAACCCCCCTCCATTGGATGCCAGTGAGCCCGACAATACGGCCAAAGCAATTGCAGAGTGGGGTCTGGATTATGTCGTCCTGACCTCGGTGGATCGCGATGGTTAGTAGTGCGCCCTGCGGCCTTGGTTACATTGTGGCACAGCTTACTTGGGTGGACCG
>JANHMN010000007.1:5127343-5158242 GCA_030674055.1 Rhabdomys pumilio
GGTTAGTAGTGCGCCCCTGCGGCCTTGGTTACGTTGTGACACAGCTTGCCTGGGTGGATCGTGATGGTTAGTAGTGCGCCCCTGCGGCCTTGGTTACATTGTAGCACAGCTTACATGGGTGGATCGGGATGGTTAGTAGTGCGCCCCTGCGGCCTTGGTTGTGTTGTGACACAGCTTGATCAGTAGCTTCTTCTCTTCCTAGATGTGGTCGACGGGGGAGCTGAGCACATTGCCAAGACTGTGTCGTGCTTGAAAGAAAGGTACTCATTCTACAGTTGTTAATGTGAATTTGAGGTCTATTTTTTCTCTCTTCTTTTTTTGAGACAGTCTATGTATCTCTGGCTGTTCTGAAACTCATTATTATAGACCAGGCCAGCCTTGAACTCACAGAGAAACACCTACTTTTGCCTCTCAAATTCTGGGATTAAAGATGAGCCACCACATCCAGCCCAGCACTGAGTTTTTAATAAGTTACCACTTAAGAGTAGTTAGCTGAGGATACAGCTTTATGGTAGGATACTCGCCTAGCATGCTCAAGACCAAACCGTAGGTTTGATGTTTACTCCTTTCCTCTATATACACAGAGAACTAAGCATTTAAGAACTTGTAGTGCTAAGCTGGGCGGTAGTAACACACGCCTTTAATCCCAGCACTGGAGGCATAGGCAGAATTTAGAGAGCATAGGATCTCTAAATTCAAGGCCAGTCTGGTCTATAGAGTTCAAGGACAGCCAGGACTACGCAGAGAAACTGTCTGGGGGGAAAAAAAAGACAAGCCATGTTGTGCTGCTCTTGCAGAAGACCTGGGTTCAGTTCCCAGCTCATATGGTGACTCACAACCATCCTAACTCCACAGGAGATCCAGCACCCACATATACAGGCAAAACACACAGAAATTGGAAATATATAGATCTCTAGGAGAATAAAAAGCCTAAAGTGGGCTGGAGAGATGGCTCAGTGGTTAACAGCACTGACTGCTCTTCCATAGGTCCTGAGTTCAATTCCCAGAAACCACATGGTGGCTCACAACCATTTGTAATGGGATTTGATGCAGTATGCTCATATACATAAAATAAATAAAATATTTTTTTAAAAAAAGCCTAAAGTTAGATGAGATAAACACCGTCATTGTAAAATACATGTCTGAACACAGTTTTTATTTTTATCTGCCTGTCCTGCCAATTTTACTCATAGTCTACATTAAAAAAATTTTAATTCCACTCATTTCAAAAACGTTAAAAAGGAGCAAAGTTCGACAGATTGGTGGCACATGCCTTTAATCCCAGAGTTGAAGAGCAGAGACAGGAAATTCTGAATTTAAGGCCAGCCTGATCTACATAGCTCCAGGCCAGTCAGGGCTGCATAGTCAGACTTTGGCTCTAAAAGCAAAAAGGAGCTAAACCATTTCTGTAACTTGGTGCTAGTGTAAGGTCTAGTGTGCTAACACATGTTTTTCCACTGATTCACCAGTTTTTCTATTTGTTACGGTTCAAAAAATATATTTTGTATTTTTCAGCTCACAACATTTCTTTCACAAGCCACTAGTGCATCTCTGGTGCGATTTTTAGAAAGTCAGTTTCAGAGTCTCACACTGATCTTTCAGCATCTTACCCAAGGGGACACAAGGGGACAAGTGTGGTCTTTCCTGTCTGTTCTCAGGGAACAGCTGCCCTCTGCGGCTGGGTTTGCAGACAGCTCCGACCTAGCTCACGTTTCAGCACTTCCCTAGATAAACTCAGCCGCCACAGAAACAGGAAGGTTATTGTCTGCTTGGTACTTCATTGAGAAAGTAAACCAGCCCATGAGTCAGCAAAGCCAGAAACAGCTTTTAAAGCTCAGAGCATGGTGAGATTTTGCCTAGAGGAGGTGAGGAGGACAGTGTCTGATGACTTACAGAAGAAACCAAAGTTGAAGAAGGTGGCATTTGCAACCACAGAAGAAATATCCCAATTTGTTTTCCAAACAGTAAAATAATAATGATAATAATTACGTTTTATATTTTGGTTCCTTTAAATGATTTTGTTTTTTAATCACCTACTCCAATTGGGTTTAAAAGTCAGATTCTCCTGTTTGCTATGTGCGTAGACATCCTGGTTACGATGTGCATACAGTTCACATCTGAGGGTGTTCATGTAGTTGCTCACTTAGGACCAACCTGTGTCTGTGCCTTCCTTCCGCGGCCCAAGGCCTGCGGAAGTGCAGCAGCCGATGGTGACAGTCCGTGTGGACAGCAGACCTGCCAGCTCTTGTCTCAGTTCAATGCTTGCCTTTTCCTCCTAGGAACCCAAAGATCCTCGTGGAATGCCTCACCCCGGACTTCCGAGGAGATCTGAGAGCGGTAGAGAAGGTGGCTCTGTCTGGATTAGATGTGTACGCACACAATGTAGAGACTGTTCCAGAATTACAAAGGTGATACATGTTAGTGGGTCACAGCATGCTGTGAGCTCACTTCATAGCAGCTCCTTCCTTCCCTTCCTCTCCCTTCCCTCCCTCTGTCACTCCTTTCATTCTGTTCTTTCTTCACGAATTAGTAGGAAGTCAGAAAAGATAGCCACCAAGAGTGAGTGACCAAGGGCTAGAGAGGGCTCAGTGATGAAGAGCACACATGCTTTTGCAGAGTTCCTGGCACCTGCTTTGGTCACCTGTTACTCCAGCTCCAGCGTGGTCCACGGACACCTGCACTCATGTGCACACTCCCACACAGCCACACATATGCACATAATCTAAAACAAAAGTCTTTTTAAAATGTGCAAACATTGCTCATACGTTTCTAGCCAGTCATGTGACTATTGTGTTTCAACCTGTAACTGTATATGCTAATGTGCTAGGAACTGATGATGTTGCTGATGTTTGAGTGACAAGTGAGTTGAGCATCTTCTTTGATGTCTCTCAGGGCACTGCAGGTGCAGCTCTAAAGGCAGGATCACTGCACATGCATTGAACTGTGGTTCTCCCCCAAAGAATACTTATGAAACGGAAAATTATACAGCAGGAAAATCGCTGTTTTAAGTCTTCTAAAAGTAGACAGGGAGACACTGCCGGAGACACTGCCCTATTAAATCTTCTAAAAGTAGACAGGATGGCTGTCGGAGACACTGCCCTGTAACTCCAGAGCTTACTGAGGCAGGAGATCAGAAGTTTGGGAACCAGCCTGGGCTATACCTTTTCAAAAAAAAAAAAAAAAAAAAAGCCCAGAGAGATAATGCATGCCTTTAATCCCAGCACACAGAAGGCAGAAGCAAGTGGGTCTCTGTGAGTTCAAGGCCATCCTATCCTACATTTCAAGTTCAAGGCCAGCCACCTACGTAGTGAGACCCTGTCTACAAACAAAACCCAAAACAAACACCCACCAACACACACCCCCTCACACACAAGAAAGCAGACACTGTGCTCTATTCTTCCAATTAATTTTATAGTTAGGAATTATGAAGAACTGTTAATCTATATAACGAGCTATATAACGAGTATATTCGGATTTCAGAAAACTTAGACGTATTTTAGCTGCAGACAAGATTAATATTTCCCATTAACTTTATCGGGTATTTGGCTGTGATTTAATTAGCTACTCTTCATTGTTCTGTGTCTCAAATCTACAAGAAGTTACACTGAATGGTACCAGGCGCATCGCTCCTAGATTGTAAGTGTTGCAGAGCACAGCTGTAATCCAGGAGGGAAATATATGGAGAAATATTTTGTACAAAATAATTCCGGGCTGGGTAGACCACTCAGCGGGTGAGGTGCGTGTTGGTAAGACAGATGGCGTGAGTTCAGTCCTGGAGCCCACATGGTAGAAGGAAAGAACTAATTCCAGCAAGCTGTCCTTGGTGACCACAGGTGCCATTGTGAGTGCTTACACACATGTGCATGCACACATCCACACGGAGTGCATAAACAATAAAAACAGATGTGTGAAGTGTATCTTGCTAAGTGTAGTGGCACACAGCTGTCATTCTAGCCCAGCACACATGTATACCTGTGTACAAGTCAGGAGGTTGAGGCAAGGGGGTTGCAAGTCCAAGGCCAACATGGCTAGCATGACTATCTCACGAAGTGATAGTTTTCTATACTGTCAGTTTTATGACTTTTAAAAATGGCTGTTTTTTAACTTGCATTTGTGTGTGTGAGTATGCACGTGTGCAAGGACACAGACATCTATGTACAAGTCAAAGATAGCTTATTGGTTGTTGGTTTTTTCCTTGTATATAAGTGTATTGCCTGTGTACTGTGTGCATGCAGAGCCCCTGGAAGTCAGAGGCCAGAAGATGTTAGTCTTCTGGGACTAGTTGTTAGCCCCTTCTGGTACTGGAAATTGAACCTGAATCCTCTGGAATAGCAGCCAGTTTTCTGAACCACTCACCCATCCCTTCAAACCTCTGCCTTTTATTTAAATTAAAACAAAATAAAAATACAGAACACAGGCTGCATTCAGCCAAGTGCTGGTCTTACACTAGCTACTTCCAGCCCTTTGTCTTTCTTCTCATTTAACCATATTGCTTTGGCCATTGTTGAAGGGTAGCACCCAGCCTGTACCAACCCTTTGGTGATATCGCCAGCAGTGGGTGCCAGTCTCCCTGGTTTCATTCCAGAAACATTATCCTCCCAGTGAAAATTCCAGAATGCTTTTCCTCCAAGCCTGCAGTGCTATTACTGGCCAGCAGAGGGCAGTCCAACCTGCAGGAAAGAAGTGCTCATAAAAGTTTCAACCCCCAAAGTGAACGTTCTTTCCTTAGAGATTTGTCTTAATCTTCTGCCCGGTTTCTTTTCTTACTAGAAGTTATTATAATTTTAAATTTCAGAATTCTGATTTCTTAGTGTATAAACCGAGTGATTTCTAGTCTGGTTTTCTCTGTCTCAAGACTTGGGCGGCCTGAAGAGTTGACAGACCTAGGAAGCCAAGTGAAACTGGTTTTCTTTTCATTGTTAATAAACTTTGAGCACAAATGTACCATTGACACATATGCTCAGTGAACCATATATTTTAGAGCGGTGGTCCTCAACCTTCCAAATGCCAAGACCCTTTAATACGGTTCCTCGTCTTGTGGGGACCACTAACTATAATGTTACAGGTGTGACCTTGCTGCTGTTATGAAGAGTAGTGTAGATACTGGTGTTTTTGATGGTCTTGGGCAACCCCGTGAGAGGTTGAGAAGCACTCTTCTAGAATGTGCTTTCTGGTCTTCCTTGTATAACAGTGTAGTTGGCTGAACTTTTTTTGTCACCGAGAGTCTCTTTGTTTTCCAGGAAGGTTCGTGATCCCCGGGCCAATTTTGACCAGTCTCTTCGTGTACTGAAGCATGCCAAGGAGGTCCAGCCTGGTGTTGTTTCCAAAACATCGATAATGCTGGGCCTCGGTGAGACAGATGAGCAAGTCTATGCCACGATGAAAGGTAAAGAAGCTGAAAAACAAACCCTCTCTGTTTCCCTGGAGTGGCAGCAGGAACTCCGTTCTCAGGAGCCTGTTAGTTATGTCTCCTCCGCAGGTGTAAGTGCCGATGACCCCGAGAACAGAGCACCTGGAGCTGCGGGTGTGGGCCAGTGGGAGCATCCCTGCCTTCATGTCCAGAAGCAGAAAGGACATGAGTGCAAATAGCAACATGCGAGGGAAGGAGGCCTTCTTAGATCATGGAATGGGGTGCATTTAGCCCTCTTAACCGTCACCTGTTCAGTAAAAATGGGATTTCATCCACTCTTCTCTTTCTGCCACTGGCTGGTTTGAAAGGAAGTTAGCTACCAGGCATTGGTAGATAAGCAAGACTGTGTAGCCATGGCTGTAGCTTAGAAGTAGGTGTTTGCCTACCAAGTACAGGTGACAGATGAGGATTCTGGTATGCCACGGGTCAAGTCGCGCTTGGAGAACACATCCTGCTCACTGAGGAAAACCCTAAGACAGCACGTTTGGCTCAGACAAATGCTTTTTGCTTCCTTTGCCGTTTTCCCCCCCAATTCAGGTAGAGTTGGCGTTATTAAGAAAAGACTTTAGAGCTGATGAGATGGCTCAGCTATTAAAGGCTAGGTTCACAACCAAAAAGATAAGAGTTCAGTCCTAACAACCATGGCTGTCTCTCCAGCCATCAAGAAAAAAGAAAAAAAAAGATTTTAATATAGGCTTAAGCATGGAGATTAATAGAGACACAGTAAAGGAAAGATAACATACCTCCAGGCTTAGGCATGGCTTCTCAAGAGCCGTCTCCGTCTTTTGTGCCTAACAGACTTCTGCTCTAAACCCTCTCCTATTTGATAGGACAGCTATTTGACAGCTTCTATTTGATAGCATTGAATTTGTCTTTTCCCCTCTGTGTACCTCTAGCTGTCCTGGAACTTTGTCTGTAGACTAGGCTGAGCTTGAACTCAGAGATCCACCTGCCTCTGCCTCCCGAGTGCTGGGACTAAAGGCGTGCGCCACCAGGTCCAGCCTTATATTTTTCCCTCTGTCTCCCAGCCTCACACTATTGTAGTAATCATTGCTGTGTTTCCAACTCTCATCAGAACCCGTGGCTCCATGTTTCTGAATGAATGGGTTTTGTTCCATCTTGTATTGCCAATGACAGTTAGAGCCCACAGCGTGCAAGTCGTCCTCACAGGACCTGTGCTTAGATCTGTAATTGTAGCTGAACACTTGCTAAGTGGAATCTTTGCTTTTTCCCCCTTTCAGCTCTCCGTGCAGCCGACGTGGACTGTTTAACTCTAGGGCAGTATATGCAGCCAACAAAGCGCCACCTTAAGGTACAAGTGTCTTGAGTTGCCAAATCTTTTCTTAGTAATTTGAAGTAAATCTTTATTGTCCACAGGTGGAAATTAGAAAACATTATTGTAGGATAATGCCGTGTGTGTGTGTGTGTGTGTGTGTGTGTGTGTGTGTGTGTGTGTGTGTGTAAGTTTCTGTCTTATTGCCACATAGAGCAGTGGTGCTGGTACTTACTGTTATACAAACTGTTCCAGTGTTAAGAGTTGGGAGATAGTACTTCCTAGCGTGTGGTGGTCCTGTGACTTGGTTACAGTTGCCTGAAAGACAAAGCTGACTTAAGAAAAGGAAGGCAGTTGTCTGTTTCTATAATGGAGAACATTATATCAGGTAGCATTGTGTGCTACAGCAGGCTCTTTGAGACTAGCCTGTAAGAGGCCCAGGTTCGACCTCTAGTACTGCCAAACAAACAAAAATAAAACATGCCAGGATTAGTGCTAAACATAACATACAAGTCAGGTTAACTGGTGTTGTCCTCAGGCATCTTATAGGAGGTCTTGGAGTGACATGAAGGTGCTTGCAGACTGAGGTCAAGTCCCAGAACACACTTTTTATTTTTTGTAAGGCATGGTGGAGTATGGTTATAATCCCAGCACAGGGGACATGGAAACAGGTCGATCCTGGAGCTCAGGCCGGCCAGCCTGATCTACCTAAGAGTCCCAGGCCACTGAGGGGCCCTGTTGTAAAAGAAGGTGAAAAACGTCTGAGGAACAACTTCCAACGATGTCTCTGGCTATACACGTGTGCATGAGCACGTACAAGAGAGTGCATGCGCACACGTGCACATCACATGTACAGAACCTTACAGGCATGATCAAGTCTGCCTGCTACTATTAATAATGAAGAACAAGTGTAAATGGTCTCTGTATTCTTGGGGTATGTTTTACCCTTTGGAGCAGCTAATGTAGTACAAAGCGCCATCTCTTCCTCTCTAAAGCCTTGGTGGCTATGTATGCTCCGATAGAATCCAACAGAAGGGAGGGAAGGAGTCTGGGTAAGTGATGAGCCATCCCAAATACATGGTATAGACTTCAGATAGAATCAGTGTTACTAAAAATTCTGGAGTCTGGTCTAAAGTGATTATTTACATCAAGGTTGAAGAATACGTCACTCCTGAGAAGTTCAAATACTGGGAAAAAGTAGGAAATGAACTTGGATTTCACTATACGGCAAGTGGCCCTTTGGTGCGGTCGTCATATAAAGCAGGTAGGTTGACTGCAGGGGGTGGCTCCGTTGAGTTAATTCCCCACAGTTGTGTTCCATCCCAAAGCACCAGAGCTCTAAAGCAAATTACAATGGCTGTGGTTGTCTCTTACCAGGGGAATAAAAAGAGCTCTTCATTTTCTTCTGCTCTTTTCCTAGAATGTCTCTCATAGCCTTGCTCCATTGGGTCATATTAAAAAGCTTCTCTTTAGCATTATTTGTTTCGCATACACGTCCTCACTGTTCTTGAGATTTCAGCCATTTGACAAGAACACAAACCATTTGCATAGTCGGTTACTCCATGTGTGACTTTCAGTAGCACATCTCCCAGGAACAGCAGAGCACACAGCACATGTGATACAGTTTTCTAGAAAATGTATATTCATTTGACAGTGGTGCCAGCTGCATCTCCGTGCTGCCAATTCCAGATCCACGTAAGCATCGAAAGCCCATAGCATTGCTTCTTGCACAGTTAATCTCCTTGTTGGTCCTTTTGACATAAAAGGGAAAATAGAAATCATTTTAACCCTAAACAACTTTTTAGTGGTTTTACTAACTTAATCTATTTTTTCACTTTTGGTATGTAGCTCTTGCTTTGGTCAGCTGACTGAGCTGATTTTGAAAGTAAAGACATTTTCCAAGGGATTAAAAGTCATTTAGAGCTAGGATGTGTGGTTCAGTGGTCGAGCTCACGCCAAGCACGCTTTAGGCCCCAGGTTCAGTTCTCCGCAGCCCAGGACAGAGTAGAAAAGAAGGCTGGGGAGGCAGGCTGCAGCGCCAGCATTGGGGGGATGGAGGAGGAAGCTCTTCTCTGTTAGTCAAGGGTAAGCAATTGGGATTGGTAAACTAGGTGTTTGGGATATATACAAAATATGTTAATATTCTTAATGGTCATTTAAGGGATTTCTGTGTGCACTGAGATCTGAATCACAGATATAAGTTAGAATTTTGTGTAGAAAAAAAATCAACCTTCTTTTGTCAATGATACTCAGTATGGCTATCAGGGAGTCTAAGGGGGCTGGGCATGGAGGTGTGTGCTTGTATGCCTAGCGGTTGGGAGGAGGAGGGCAGGTCACCTCAGCTACCTCAGTGGTGAGGTCAAGGCCAGCTTGGGCTCCATGAGACTCGGGGGTTTTTTTGTTCTTGTTTAAAAAAAAAAAAAAACAAGAAAAGAAAATAAATTTAAAATATTCTCATGAACAGTTTATCCTAGTTATAAAAGCCAAGAATTTGAACTCTCTGTTATTTCTTAAATAGTAATAAAAGAAAGCATGAAGTTGGGGTATATGAGAGGAGTTAGGGGACAGAGTAGAGGGGAATATGATCAAAATATGTATTCATGTTTGAGATTCTTAAAATTAATAAAAATTCCAGGAATTTGGTTCAGCACTGATTAACAAGCTGTGAATTAGAAGTGAGAGTTAAGCAGGATAGCTGGCAGGTTGGAATACATACATACAATACATACATACATACACAATACATACATATATAATACATACATATAATACATACGATACATGCATATACATACACACACATATAACACATATAATACATACACATACAAAACATACATACACATACAATACATGCATATACACACATATAACACATACATATACATACAATACATACAATACATACATATACATACATGCATACATACACAGTCTAGAACCAGTATTAGCTTCTAGAAGTGGGTACCTGGAGTAATATTTATTTTGTTTTTTGTCTATTCTTTTTTGTGGTGGGTGGGTTCCCCCCCCCCCCCCCAGGTGGGTGGGTTCCCCCCCCCCCACAGGGTTTCTCTGTGTAGCATGGTGGGTGGTTTTTAATTTCTTTGTTTATTTGTTTAGAGACACAGTCTCACTGTATAGTCTTTGCCGACCTGGAACGCATCATGTAGGTCAGACTGGCCTCAAACACAGAGTTCTTCCTGCCCGTACCTGCCGTGCCTGCTCATGCCTGCCTCCAAGGCCTGGGATTAAAGGCTTGAACAGCAGTGCACAGCATAAAGTAATACTTAAAAGGAAATTTCCAACATTTGAAAGGAGTGAATTATGACCTTTTAATGTTTTTAAAGTCACTACTAAAATATAGAATCCTGGTGTGTAGGACACTGGGGCTCAGATGATGGGCTCCAGTCTGGTGACGATTGTTCTGTGTCTACCAGATTTAGACGAAGGACTGAGCAGTACAGATGAGCTCAGGATCCTTGGAGATCGTATCAGATAATGGTTGTGCCCTGATTGTACTTGTAAGATGACAGAGAGGAGGTGACCCGACTCCTCATGAAATGAAGCCTCTGGGGTGTGCTCCGCTCATCTGAAGCCACACTAAGTGGAGCCTAATGGGCTGGAAGGGAGCGTGCTGCTGAGCGCGCTAGCTCAGGCTCCACTGCTGGCAACAGAAGCCCATTATGGAAGATGAGCTCTGGCTTCCCTGGAGGGGAATCAGGGAGTAAGAGATTCCATCGGAGTGCTCAGCTGCAGGGCGGTCTGTCTGCTTTATAAGCAATAGATCCGGGCTAATGATGGCGGAACTGCTCTCTGAACCGACTTTGTCAGCGGTGAGGAATAGTCGGCCTTCACAGTGGGTCAAGCACGCAGGCCCACGGGCTCAGTGAGCCATCTTGCAGAACACTTGGTACCGGAAGGAGTAACAGTTGAGAGTGTAGAGATGAAACAATCCTTTTTGGTCCCTGAGCTGGCTTGTGCTGTTACAGAGAGAGGAAAAGGCGGGAGAGATGGTGGCAATGCATTACAATCTCAAAAAAATAAAAAAATTAAAACAATCAGGGAATGGCAAAGATAAGGAATACTTAGATTATAAATCCTGCCTCTGAGACCTGACAGGAGGGAAGTACCAGTGCATACAAATGTGCTTTGTGAGGGGCGAGATTCTGAAACAGCCCTTGTTGCTGCTTACTTTAGGATGATATTAACCTATTCTTATTTTTCCTAAATAGGTGAATTTTTCCTGAAAAATCTAGTGGCTAAAAGAAAAACAAAAGCTTCTAAAATTTAGCCAAGACCTTCAAGATCACAGGAGTGTTAAGATTTTGCTTCCAGTTGGTACGAGGGCGGTGCCATCTTGTCAGGATTCCTGAGCATGCAAACCAGCACCGTTCTGAAATGTCTGATGCTTGATCCAGGCATGATGGCATATACCTGTAATTCCACCCACCCAGGCCGTCCTGACTTCTGTGTAAGACCCAATCTCAAAAAAAAAAAAAAAAAGAAAAGAAGAGAAAAGAAGAGAAAAGAAAAAAGAGAAGAGAAAGAAAGAAGAAGAAAGAAGAGAAGCCGTAGCCCTGTAAGCTACACGTGTAGTGATGATCCATCTTTGTCAGTGATGATGTGATCGTAGAACGTCTTTGAATGGTTTGCTGTTGCCATTGTAATTTAAAAGTGTGCTAGCATGTAGAAGCTCTTAAATCACAGGAACCCATATGACATTTCTTTTCTTAAAAAGATTTATTTTTATTTGTGTGTGTGTGTGTATGTGTGTGTGTGTGTGTGTGTGTGTGTGTGTGTGTAGTTAGAGGAACAAATGCATCTACACACATGGATTCCATGACACATAATAAATAATCTTTTTTTTTTTTTTTTTGGTTTTTCGAGACAGGGTTTCTCTGTGTAGCCCTGGCTGTCCTGGAACTCACTCTGTAGACCAGGCTGGCCTCGAACTCAGAAATCCGCCTGCCTCTGCCTCCCAAGTGCTGGGATTAAAGGCGTAGCCACCACCAACCGGCATAAATAATCTTTTAAAAACCCTGAGTAGATAAGTCAGCACCCCAGTGTGGAGCTAGGAAGGGCTCACCAGCTCCCAGTCCTGTCAGTAGCTGAGGAGGGAGTCCATTCTCTTTAAGGGTAAGGGTGTGGCCTCTGTGTTGACCCATGCTCTAGAACAGTGGTTTTCAACCTTCTTAATGCTGAGACTCCTTAATACAGATCCTCATGTGGTGCCCACCCTCAACCAGTTGCTACTTCATAACTGTAATTTTGCTATGGTTCATGAGTTGTAACGTAACTATGTGATAAGCAGGATATGTGACCCCAAGGGCTTACGACCCACAGGCTGAGAAGCAGTGCCCCAGTGGCTGGCTCAACACCCATGGGATAAGCCTAAATGCTAGGCTGCTTCCCACTCTCTGGAGTCTAGGGATGGAGAAGATTAGAGAGTTGTTGAGCTAGACCTATAGCTGATTCCCCAGTCAGTGCTCCCCTCGCTCTCCCTTTGGGGTAGAGCCTCTGCGGCCCTGATGGGCATTTCCTCCTGTAGTGATATCAGCCAGCATTTCAGGAATCCCATACCCGTGCACTCAGTGCTGTCCACAAATGTCTTAAAGCCTCTGGGCCTGCACTGACTCCTTCCTACTTGGTTTTATTGAATTACACAGCCCCTACTGGCACCTCTTGCTACCCTCAATTATGATGGGTTCCTTACAAAGAGAAGAACATACATGTGTGCACAGGATAAAACATGATGGTACACACTTCCACCTCAGCAGTTGCATGGAAGATTGCTGAGTTGAAAGCCAGCCTGGGTCAAAGCCCTTTATTATCTGTCCTTCCAAACTAGACGTGGACTTTTTGTTGTTGGTTGAGACAGGGTCTCATGCAGCCCAGGCGAGCCTCCGACTAGCCGTGTAGTAGAAGATGACTCCGGATGTCCTAGCTCTGTCCCTGAGTGCTGTGATTACAGGCCTGCAACACTTGCAGGCCAGAAATACACTCTTTTATTTTATTTTATTTTTTTTCCACCTGCCTCTGCCTCCCAAGTGCTGGGATTAAAGGTGTGCGCTACCACCGCCTGGCCAGAAATACACTCTTAAACCCAGCACTTAGGAGGCAGAAGGAGAAGAATACACTGTTTGAGGCCGGTCTAGATTGTGCAGCAAAGCCACCCAAAGTCACCTTCCTTACCTGCCGCAAGCAAAATTCTATTCCTCATGTTCCTCTTCAACTCCAGACAAAACCAGTCTTTATTTTCCTGTCTGTTGTGTGTGTGTTCTGAGACAGCGTCTCCCTGTGTAGCAAAGGTTGTCCTGGAACATACTTCTGTAGTCTAGGCTGTCCTGGAACTCAGGGCATCTGCCTGCTCTACCTTTCAAGTGCTCACTGTACAGGGAGGGAGCCACTCCACTCGGCCTCATGCCTTTTTTTTGTTGTTGCTAAATTTTAAAACAAGATCTACTTTGTAAAATGATTTGTATATATGCTATTTGTCTGTGTGGTGCCCGTGCAGGCCAGGAGCACTGGGTCCAGCCACGCTGCGTCCCTGGCTCCATAGCCTTTATAAGTACGATTTATTTTCAAAGCTTACATGGGATTATCTCCATTATATACTTTACAGTATAGCCACATAAAATCTCCTTTGTAAGACACAGAATAAACAAAGGCAGGATTCTGAGTCAAAGATAAATTTGAGCTTTATTATTTTAGAAAGAGCTTTCTCAGGTCATTGCTGTCCATATCACTCGGACTCTGTGCCAGGGGTCTCAATAAAAATCTACTTCTGATATTAGAGTGTTCTCAGCAGCAAGGAAAAAAATCTCTTCAAACAGGTTCTGTTAATTATGGGCATTTACACCACTAAACAGGAAGTGGGTGTCAGGGATGATTTCATGGTTCAAGGAAGTCATTAGAAACGACCCGTCTTCAACTCCTCTCGAGGTAAGGCAAGCCTTGTACTTTGGATCCTCTCAGCTTGGACACCCGAGACTGATACTTACTGCCCTGCACTATGAGGACCAGCATAGTTATTTTAAAAAGATATATTGATGTGTATGTATCTGTGTTCATGTATGTGTGGGGTGCCTGTAGGTCAGAGGTGTGTCAGATCCCCTGGAGCTGGAGTTAGAGGTGGCTGTGAGTGGCCTGACCCGGGTGCTATGAACTAAACTGGTCCTCGGGAAGGACAGCAGTGCACTTAACACTGGGACATCTCTCCGGCCGCGTTTGTTTGTTTGTTTGTTTGTTTGTTTGTTTGTTTTTGAAACAGGATCTCATATAGCCCAGGCTTGTCTCATTATGTAGTCAAGGCTATCCTCAAACTCCTGACCCTCCTGCTTCCAGTCTCCAAATCTGTTACTTCACTTGGCTTTACTCTTTTAAAATTATTATTGTGTCTCTATTTTTGTCCAGAAGAACACATGCCAGAGTGTAGTGGAGGTCAGAGGCCAAAGCTACAGAATCAGGTCTCTTCTTCCACCTTTCCGTGGGCTTCAGGGATCAAACGCAGGTGTGTGTAGCAAGGACTAAACCATCTTCCTGACCCTTAGCAATTTTTTTTTCCATCTTAAAAACCATTTTCTCTTACATTTTTAAAAAAAAAGTTTTTATTTTGTGAGTGTGGAGTAACTATATGCATGCTTGCATGCGTGTAGGTGTGCATGTGTGAGTGCGCACACTTGTGTGCCTTACAGTGAGAGTGGAAGTCACAAGACAACCTGCAGCTGGTTCTCCCTCCACCTTGTGATTCCCGGGAATTCAACTCAGGGCAGACTTGGTGGCAAGTGGCTTTTTTAACCACTTGGCCATCTTACTGGCCCCACACTTTGTTTCTTAAAACCATGGTCTTTAATTCATACAGTAGAGGACAAAAGAGTCCCAGATTGCCTCACCGACTCGTATGTTCTTCCCCATCATAAATAGCAAATTTCCAAGGCTCCGTCTTTGGCCCATTTTCTTCCATTTGCAGTTTTTCTACCTTTTGAGCTATAACTGTATTCCACAATTATTTACTTTTCCACTGTATGCACAGACACTTCCTCCAATTAAAAAGGAGTGCCTAATTTTTTTATTATTTTGAGACAGGGTTTCTCTGTGTGGTCCTGGCTGGCCTGGAACTCACTTTATAGACTGGGATTAAAGGTGTGTGGCACTTCTGCCCAGTGTAGGAGTGCGAACCTTAACTGCTTTAGCAACACTGTGTGTTTATAATCCTATTGACAAACATACAGAACGGCTGCTAATCCGTGAATCAATTCTCGGGAGTCTTACAAACAAGGGTTAATCCTTAAACCAACATGAGTTCTGATGTCTGCAAAGCTTTTCTGGGGTGCCAAATAGCCCATGGTTTTTATGTTTTGTAGGCTATGAGACAAAATTGAGGCTACTGTATAGGAAATTATAAGCATTTAAAATGTAACTATGAGGGCTAAAGCGGTGACTCAGTGGTTCCATTCCCAGCACCCACATTGTGGCTTACACAGCTGTCCATAAGCCTAGGTCCAGGGGCTCTGACCTCTTCAATTTCTGTTTTTACTTAATCACACAAGTTCTAAAGGATGAGACATGTATTTGCTTAACAGAGTTTGTATATCCTCAGTGCATAAAATGGAAATAGGACATCATCAACCCAAGTGAAAACAGCCACTGCAAATAACTCATCAAGAGACAGAAAATAGAAGGCTATAGATATGTCTCAGCCATTAAAACCACTTACTGCTCTTTCAGAGGACCAGGGTTCAGTTCTCAGTACCCACATGATGGTTTACAGCCATCAATAACTCCAGTTCCAAGGAGTCTGATGCCACATATAGGAAAACACTCATATACATAAAATAACTAAACATACAAAATGTCTAATGCAAATGAGAAGACACACAAAAATTCTTTAGATGTATACTGGGCTAGCAAGGTGACTTGGGATAAGAGTGCCCACCACTAAGCCTGCCATGGTTCAACCCCCAGGACTCATTCTGTGGAATGACAGAACAGATAACCCAGAGTATCTTCTGACCTACACACACAGAAAAAAAAGACAGATAGATGTAATAAATGTTTTTAAAAAATGCTGAGATGGGTGAAGATGCTTGCTGCAAAGCTGACCACCTGAGTTCAAAGTCCAGGACCCACATGGAAGGAGAGAGCTGAACACTCCTAGTGGTGGTGACCTCTGACCTCTGCCCCACATCCCCTCCAAATAAATAAATGAACATAAAGAAGATATATGTAAATTGGAGAATCTTTCCAGTTTACACATGAGATTTTATTGGTTTTCTTTGCTTAAAGAAAAAATTCAAATTGTAATAGAAAAAAATCAAAATAAAGGTAACAAACATTCTTTGACTCGTAGGTGTAGACGTAACAAGCAGCTGCAGAGGCTAAGAAACAACGGAACAGACCATACTACTGATTTTCTCCTCAGGTTAAACTTTTCAAAAAAAGAAAGCCCTGTTTAAAGTAAGCATACAGAGAAATGCAGTGATCTTTTGGGGAAAACAAAAAACAATTAAAGCCACTAATGACATAATTTCATTAAAACAGAAGGCCAGAGAACTTTAAGCAGCCCATGCCCGCACAGTGATTTCATGGCTTCAAAGTCCCATTTAGTGAGAAGCAGACAGACAACACAGGAGAACAAGACTGCCTTTCCCTCGTGCAGTCTGGACAATCTGTAATGCTAAAAAGTTCAAGGGTTTGTTTTTATTTTACAAAAACTGACATTTGAACCAACATGATTGTTTTCCATCCATTCAATAACCGAGAGGACAATAATATAAAAATATGTAAAAATTATTCTAGACTCATAATTACTAGATATGTTAACACCCATATAGCTAGTATAAATTGGATGATTACAAAAATATTTTTGTTTCCCTAAAAACATGTAGTTCATTACCATTTAGTATCAGACAGACGCTGGCTACCCTGCAGTACCAAATCATCACAGGTAAAAGGGTAATGTCTAGACTTTGGGTTTCTTGTTAGGTGGATCCTGAAGACTAAACTTTGGAATTTCACCGGGAGTATATGGAATCCTCTTGGAAGATACCTTTTTGCCAATTGTTTCAATCTGAAGAGGGAAAAAAAAATAGAATTATTAACCACAGCACATGTATGTAAGAGCTCTATACTGCAGAGAGAAAAGATGGGGAGAAACTTTTTCAAGTTCTCTGAGTTGCTGAGACATCTTTGGCTCCTTTATTTTTTGATGTTTCTAGAATCAAGTGCCACCCCACTTTGCTGGCTTGATTTTGTTGGGGTTTATAGAGACGAGATCTCGCTATGAGCGCTGGCCTCTTAACTCACAGAACCTCCTGCTTCTGCCTCCCAAGTGCTAGAGTCACAGGCATGAACCAGCACCTGCAATTACCAAGTTTAAAAAGACACAAGCACCTCACCTTTTATGGATCCGGGTACCCTGTCTGCACGTACACCTGCCTGAACACTAGAGGTTTTCTCTAGCTACTCAGGAACTCACTATGTAGACCAGGCTTGTGTGTGTGTGTGTGTGTGTTGCCTATATATGCACATATTAGGAACTGAAGTCAGGGCCTTCTGAAGGAACAGTGAGTGCTGTCAAAGCCGGAGCCACCTCTCCAATCCCACACAACCCCTTACTGGTGTGACTTTATCTCCTCTGTGGTAGATATAAACTACTCTGTTTCTATATCTCGTTTGAATTGAAAATCAATTCTTTCATTCTGACTCATACTACAGAGGATGCCTGCTTTATTTATAGTGGTCTGTTTTCTTACCGAGTGACTTTCACACTCTCCCTTATTTAGTGACCCCATTTCCTATTTTATCTTTGAGGCAGGGTATGAAGTCCAGGCAGGCCTGGAACTACCTATGCATTGGAAGGTGACCTTGAAACAAAAATATTTTTGTTTCCTTAAAAACATGTAGTTTATTTACCATTTAGTATCAGACAGACACTGGCTACCCTATAGTACCAAATCATCACAGGTAAAAGGGTAATGTCTAGACTATATATATATATACATACACACACACACACACACATATGGTGCTTTGCCTATACGTGCACATATATATGTACACTGTGTATGTGCCTGGTATTCTTGGAGGCCAGAAGAGGACTCGATTACCTAAAACTGGGGCTAGAGATGGCTGTGACTCACCATGTGGGTGCTGGAAGCTAAACCCGGGTCCAGTGCTAAAGCAGACCTATTTCTCCAGATATTCATTCATTTATCGGTTTATTAGGTTGTTGTGACCGGTTTTCTCTAGCTGTCCTAAAACTCACTCTGTAGACCAGGCTGGCCTCAAACTCAGGAATTCACCTGTCTCTGCCTCCCAAGTGCTCGGATTAAAGGTATACACCCAGCTAAAAATTTTTAGAATATTTATCTTTCTACATGTGTAGAAATAACATTTAGAAGATAACCCTCCCGGAAAAGCAACCCTGCTGCTCACTTGCCAGCTAAGTAAGAGGGAGGAGTTTCCAAGGCGTTAACAAAGTTGCCAGCTGACTCTGCTTAGACCTAGTGTCTCACAAATGGCAGAGAAAAGGACCTTTAGCAAGTGAGTGAGAGGTTAAAGAAACCAGATCCAGCATTTGTGGTGAGTAGATAAGGTCTTTCTAGCCCCTCTAAGGCAGTGCTGAGGACATGCAGAAGCTTAGCGTGGCGCCATGCTGGCAGCCCTCCTCCACCAACTGTTTTTAATCTTCCACAAATTATTCTGCCAGCAGCCTCTACTCCATGTCCACACTGCTCCAGGAGGCAGCAAGTAAAACTTGTTAGTACTTGCAGAACTCGGGCACAGCAGGGACAGGTGGGACACACAGATGCACTGCTCGGGGCCTGTTCTGTCAGCTTTCCCAAGCTCCACATCGATGAATGTGAGTGGAAAGAGGGCTATAAGGCCTATATTCTTCCCTCAGACTTCTCTCGGCACGAAGACAGTGCTGAGTGTCTGAAAGGTGCAGGAGGAACACCAGGTGATGAACATGGGTACCTGGCAAGGCGGATGGTAGCTATTCTTACAGGAGGATGACGGTGTTGCTGCTAGGTGAAGCATTTCCTCAGTGGCCACCCACAGTCAAACCCCACCCCTCACCCACGGCTTCACTGGGGTATGACGCTCAGCTGTGATTAACAAGAGTGCACCATGTAACCACAGTGGGTCTTCTTACTTCACCTTCTTCACCTTCCAGGTATGGGGTGAGAGAAGGCACAAGCTGTTTCCATATGATAGGCACCTGATACCCTCCTACAGCCAAGGGAAGGAAGCCAACCTTAGGTTACAAACAGGAAGGAGTGGAACGGTTCCAAAACTCCGGGCTTTGCAGAGAACGGGCCTCTTGTCTGGTTATCTTACTGTCCTACTGCTAACTTAGAACATATGATGCTTTGAACCCATACAATGAGTTTACAGATGCGTGGCCACTGAGGAGGCTCAGAGGGTAAAGGTACTTGCTACACAAGCCTGAAGCCCTGTGACAGAAGGAAGAAGGGGCGGGCTAACTGACTCTACATCGTTGTCCCCTGACCTCCACATATGCTCCCACCCAAGATCATGCATACGGATACACAATAATAACTAAAATAAAATAACGATGACCAGACCAAACCAAACAAACCAGCCAGCCCAGAGTCCTGATTACCTGGAAGCCTATGGTCTGCAGTTCACTGTGGAGCCCATCCAGGACACGCCGACCATCGAAGATAAAGGCTGGCTTCAGCATTTTTTTATGAATCCGTTCATAATCCAGTTCCTGTGTAGACATACAATGGAATAATTAGAACATACATGTAGACACATCCTCAACTAGTGTTTGCACTGGAATGCTTCCAGAATTTTCCTGGATGTAATCTGAGACGTCACCTTAAACATGTCCCATTCAGTGCAGATGACAAGGGCATGGGCTCCATCACATGCTTCGTATGGATCCTTGGAAATGGTCACCAGTCTGGACACTATAAAAACAGCAACCAAAAGAGATGAGAAACAAGGCGCCGGGAGTTATGTGTTTTTAACACTCGTCTTGTAGGAGTGTCTGACAGTGAATGAATGGGAAGTGAGAACCAGGAGCACCCCCAAACTTTCTTCACAAATATTTCCTGGGGAATCTCTGGGGCTTTGTGGTTATCACTGAGCTGTATCTCTGGCTCCTATAAACACTACCAGATTAAAGCACAGCTGATAACATCCGTTCAAAGCTGAGAGCACAGTGGCTAAGAGTTAATTTTAGAGAAACAAGGCTGAATACCGGGCAAAACACTGACAAAAAGTGACAGAAAAACAACTACTCAATAAAGGGTTGAAAGACAAGCCAGCTGTGTGGGTTCCACCCAAAGGCTTTGTGGGAGAGTCCTACCTTGATCATCTGCTGAGACGCCTGGATGAGAAAGATCCACCACTATCTGTTCCCTGGGTACTTTTGGATCATATATGTGGAGGTGTGCGCCCTCATCCATCAGGTACTTGCTAATATAGATACTGGAGGATTCCCTGAAGGACAAACAAATCATTGTTTGAAAGGGCATATTCTAATAACAAGGAATTTAAGATACCGGTAAGTTCTGGTTAAGCTTAATTGGTGAGGATACTGATGCTTTTTTATTCTGTCTCTCTGACTCTCTCTCTCTTACATGTGTGCACATGCACACACACAGAGAGAGAGAGAGAGAGAGAGAGAGAGAGAGAGAGAGAGAGAGAGAAAACGGAGACACACAGGCCCTCTTCTGCTTATTGTGACACCATACCCCCTCTCCTGGCATCTTTATATAATGGAGAATAAAATACTATAGAAAATACATATATACATATGTATACACACATGAGCTTCCATTCATTTCTACCAATTGGAAGATAAGGATAAGATGAAAGGTTCCATACCCTCAAAGGGTTTGAAATGGGTTTTTTTGTTTATTGTTTTTTTACATGTAGTGTGTGTGTGTGTGTGTGTGTGTGTGTGTGTGTGTGTGTGTACCAAGTGGTAATCAGAGAACAACCTGCAGGGATTGGCTTTCTCTTCCCACCATGTTGAATCTCATGAGGCTTAGAATCAAGCGCTTTTATGCACTTCTGGCCACGACTTGTTTTAAAGCGAGCCAGTGAAGTAATTAGCAGGTAAAAGTGGATCCCACTGTGGAAGAGAGAACCAACTACTCAAACTTGTTCTCTGACTGCCACACACACCATGTGCATTCATGCACACACACTCCTCACCACGCCATCCTGGCTAGCCTGGAACTTGCTATGTAGACCAGGCTGGACTCCAACTCAGAGATCTGCCTGTCTCTAACTCTACTTCCCAAGATTAATACTGTATTTGGTAAACATCAGTAACATTAAAATCAATCAATCAAACAAACAAAAAAACCCACACATACACACACACATTTTTTTTTAAATGTTTTAAAAAACAGGTACCTGGTATCGCCAGTATCCTTTTTGAATGCAAACCCCAAGATAGCTATCTTCTTATCGGTCACTGTATTAAACAGGCTGTCTATGATCCGTGATGCAAACCTTCTCCTCTGGTAGTCATTCATGTCTATGACCTGAAATTATATGTATAATATACAATATTAGCTTACAAAAGTATAGTCTAGGACATACATGTGGTTCTATACTGAATTCTACTATACAAATATACAGCTTACATATTAATAACAAAGTTTACCTAACATTTTGTTATTTAGATTTAAATCTGAAAATTAAAAAAATCCACCAATTGCCAGATGTGGTGGCACACATCTTTAATCCTGGCATTTGGAAGGCAGGCAGAATTTGAAGTTCTGGGCTAGCCTGGTCTAGAGAACAAATTACAGGACAGCTACAGGTATACAGAGAAACCCTGTCTTTCGAAAGACAAAACAAACAAATAAGTAAAATAATAATAAAATACAGCAATTCCCTTCATTAGAGCCTTCCTGAAATGTTCACTTTCTTTTACTTGATTTGCTGTGAGTGAAGCTGAGCCAATTATGTCATTTCTCAGAGTCTCTTCTCATCTAAAAATGGGGACACTGTTAGTGATGAGGACCAAGTGATATTCTGCGTACACAGTGCTCCAGAGAGTACCCAGAACAAGCAAGCATTTGACAAGCTGGGTTGTTTTAAGCTGGTTCCTGTTTTAGCTCCATGAAACTGAAAGTATCCACAGACGCAAACTACTTGAAAAATATTACAGTGCTGGTTCTTAAGTTTCATAGAGAAGCATGCTTCACACCAAGTTCCAGGGTAGACTGAACTACACAGTGACACGGAGCCTTACGATGGGGGCATGCCTGTAAGTCTAGCACTGGGGAGGAGGAGCAGAGGGAGGAGGTATTCAAGGGCACTCTCAGCTACAAAGTAAGTTCAAGACCAGCCTGTTTACAGGAGACAGTCTCAAACACATGGACCAAAACATAAAGGATAATATTACTTCCTGGCTTATTCTGGGGGCAAATTTCGTTTAAAAATAAGAAGTATTGGTGTACCAAAAATGCCCATCACAGTTGACTAGGAAAAAAAGATTAACCGAAAACAGACACTCATTAGATAAACCTGAAATAGGTAAATGCAAAACCATTCCACCAAGGGTGCCATGTTTAATTAGAATCCAAGGAGACGTTATTAACTACAAAGACATATACCTGCTGCCAGTAACGAGCTACTTCAGGGAGATTCAGAGCCTCACAGAGATAAACCAAATTCAGAACATCTTTTTGGAAGCAGCTCCCACCAAAACCTGAGGGAACAAAATAAGCTGACAATACTTTCAGGTAAGACCCAGAAACTAAATCCTGAGCAAAGCTTACACAACATTGACAACCTTTATTCAGATTTTAAGTAATAAAATTCAGACAGCAGAGATTTTTTTTGCAACTATACAGTGAATTTAAGCCAAGCCTGGGCTACATAAGACCCTGTATCAAGATGAAACAACATAGAAAACTTGGCTTATAAATCATGTGACATTTACAGGTAATCCGCCCTTCAAGTACTTTCTAACTGGCTCCCCACACAGGTTTCATTAAAGCTACATTTGACCTTTGTCCTTTGAAAAGAGAACTTTCCTTTTTATTTATGTGTGAGTGTTTTGCCTGCATGTACATGTGAGCTGATTTACAGAGGTCGTGGGAATGCCAGAATCAACACGGGTCAGCCATAAGAATAAACACTCTTAACAGTTTCTCCAGCCCCAACTTGACCTTTTCCTCACATTTCTCTTCTATTTCTTCTGTCACTTACCTGGCATGATTCCCTGTGTCTCCCACTTTACTACAGAGTTAGTAAAATTCTAAGGTAAAGGGCCTGACGGTAAATATTTCCGTCTTGGTGGGCCATAAAATCCCTGCCACGACTGTTAACCTCTGCCACTGCAGCTCCAAAGTACCCAGGAGAAGAGAAAGGCTGTGGGTGTGGGGTGACTATGTCCCCGTAACACTTATGTGCAATGAGCTGTGGGGTGGATGTGGGCCAAGGTGTGCTAGCTCACCTTTGAGCTAGTGTGATTCAGGCTGCAGCAAGGAGGGCAAAACCTCAGCGTCAGCAAAACCTCAGCGTCAGAAACATCTGGCCTCAGTATTTGATTCTGAGCAAGTTACAAAATGTTCCTCTAACATGAATACCCTCGAAAAAGAGTCACAGCACCATCTTAGTAGTCCAAGCACTGAAGACGTCAGGCATAGTGCCCCACATCTGGAATGCTGGCTCGGAGAGGCACAGGCAGGATAAGGAGTTGGTGGCAAACCATGACTATAAAGCAAATTTAGGCCAGCTAGGCTGTATGAACTTCTGTCTTGAAAGAAAAAAAAAAACTTAAAGGATAAAACACTGATGTAGACATAGCACATAGTGTGCCTTTTACAAATAGTTTTCTTATAGTTGGAGTTGGAGAAAACATCAGAAGGGCAGGGTAGAGACATATAGCCTCAAAAACTCTGTGTGTGTGTGTGTGTGTGTGTGTGTGTGTGTGTGTGTGTGTGTGTGTGTGTACACTCATGGTGGTGGGACTGAATCCATGCCTTGGGCATGCTAGGCAAGCACTCTAACACTGAGCCATGTCCTACCTAACCCCTTTCTATATGTTTTATTATGAGACAGGGTTTCACTAAGTTGTGCTCTATAAAGTATTTTTAGTGCTACAATATAGTCTAACTACCACCAATCATGAGAAATTTACTTTACACTAGCTGTAAATTTATAGATTGAAGTAAGGGCAAATATGTGTGGCCAGGCCTGGTGGCACATGCCTATAATCCAGTTACCTTGGAGGCAGAGGTAGAAGCATAGAAGACTCATACCTGCCTGGACTACACAAGTTCAAGGGCATCCTGGGCAACTTACATAACAGAGGCTAGCCTCAAACTCCCAATCCTCCTGCCTTTACTTCCTAAAGGCAAAGATAAGAGACGTCAACAGTGTGCCCAGCTTCTCTTAATCTTTACAACCTAATGGAAGGTACTGTATGGAAGTCAGAGGATGGCCAGAGGGAGTCTGTTCAAACTCCAGTCACCAGGCTCGGGGACATGCTCTCTCACAGCCGGGAAATGTAATGGCTAATGGCAGGAAGAACTACCCACACTCCAGAGCTATTCAGAACAACCTGGGGAGAACTTAGGAATGCATTTTAGGCATCAGAGTGGTGTTGGCCTCCAATAAATGCCTAACCATGGGCCCTTACCCATGGAGCCATCTCCCAGGCCCTAGATCTGTGTTTTAAAGATTTATTTTGTTTTATGTATATGAATGTTTTGCCTGCATGTATACATGTGCACCACATGCATGCCTAGTAAGTCGAGAGAGCTTAGGACGCCTGGAACTCTCGTCCAGATGCTTCCAGATGCTTAGATGCTTCCAGATTCTTATGGGTTACCATGCGGGTACTGGGAATTATACATGAGTCCTCTACAATAGCAACTAGTACTCTAACCACTAAGCCATCTCCCCAACCCCTCTAGAATTTTTTTTTTTTTTTTTGGTTTTTCGAGACAGGGTTTCTCTGTATAGCCTTGGCTGTCCTGGAACTCACTCTGTAGACCAGGCTGGCCTCGAACTCAGAAATCCGCCTGCCTCTGCCTCCCAAGTGCTGGGATCAAAGGCGTGCGCCACCACCGCCCGGCTAGAATTTTTTTTTCTTTTTAAATTTTTTTTCTTTTTTTGAGACAAGGTTTCTCTGTGTAGCCCTAACTGTCCTGCAATTCCCTCTGTAGACCAGGCTGGCCTCAAACTCACAGAGATTCACCTGCTTCTGCCTCCAGAGTGCTAGGATTAAAGGCATGCACCACCACCACCGCCCAGCAAATCTTTTTTTTAAAACAACAGATATTAAATTAAAAATAAACAAACAAACAAACCTCTCCCATAAAGAGGTTCCACAAACCTGGAAGTGTTAGTAACCCATTTACTAGAGAAATATGTAGAGAACATTTTGTTTACCAACGCTGGCCTTTAAAAACTTATTCCCAATTCTTTGGTCCATCCCGATGGCTGTTGCCACCTCTTCCACGTCAGCGCCTGTCGCCTCACACAGAGCACTTATGGAGTTGATGCTGCTGATCCTCTGGGCAAGGAAAGCATTGGCCGCCTTTAAATAAGAGACAGGAGAGATGATGAGAAGCATTGGCCACCTTTAAATAGAGACAGGAGAGACAGGAGAGATGATGAAAAGCATTGGCTGCCTTTAAATAGAGACAGGAGAGATGATACATGAAAGAGCAACTTAGCCGGGCAGTGGTGGCACACACCTTTAATTCCAGCACTTGGGAGGATTTCTGAGTTCGAGGTCAGCCTGGTCTACTCTACAGAGTGAGTTCCAGGACACAGTCAAGGCTACACAGAGAAACCCCGTCTCGAAAAACAAAAAACAAAAACAAAAAAGAACAACTTTGTCAGCAAATTTCACTGAGGTGATGCGAATCACTAAGCAGGCATAAGAGATACTGAGGGACTCATGCTAAGGAGACAGTGGAAGGCGGTAAGAAAACAGCCCTTAAGACGGAAGGGCTGGGACGCCGTGCAGTGCTACAGACCGTGACTACCTGGTGAGGCTCAGGGTTAATCCCCAGCACTGAAAAATAGAACAGAGTAAATGTGTGTGGGGTGTGTGTGTGTGTGTGGGGGGTGTGTGTGTGTGTGTGTGTGTGGTGATTCCCAGTTAGGAAGCTGGGTTTTGAGTCTGACACTGGCCTGAGTAACACCGCATACCTGCCTCAACACAAGAACACTTTAGTGAAGAGTTGCGAGCTCTGCACTAACCAGCTTGGAAAGCTCTGAGGACCAAGTGTTGGTGGTGAGAATCTTCTCCTTAGGAACCCAGTGCTCGTACACGGCACAGAGTGCCCGGACAGCTTTCTGACCCTCTGGGGTCTCATCCCCTCCGATCAGGACTCTGTCCGGGTTCTTCAGGTCCTTGATGGCTGTTCCCTCTGCCAAGAACTCAGGATTGGACAGTACCTAGAACAGCAATACAAAAGGAAGTTTTAGGATACAATGAATTGCGGGTAACATTAAGGCATCAGTCTTGACCTAAGAAGAATTAAGATTTCTTCCTTCATACCTGTAAATTCAGGTTGGGCTTTGTGTTGGCATCAAATATGCGGCGGATGCTTTCTGCTGCCCGCACAGGGACTGTGCTTTTCTCAGTCACAATTTTGTACCCATTTGAATTCTGCACAATGCGGCGAGCACAAGCTTCGATATACTTCAGATCTGCTGCCCGGCCTTTCCCCATCCCATATGTTTTTGTTGGTGTGTTCACCTAGTGAGAGCATTTGGGATGAAGAAGAGAGGGCCTATGAAGGCTGTTCAGTGCTTTCAAGATAGCCCCGACTAGCAGTTAACTAACTAATCATAATGGCCTTAACTCTCACAGAATAACACACTTTACATACATAGCCACTGAAAGAAACAACTGGAAGGATCAAGAGAACTCTTGTGGAGAAGTTGCCGTACGTGTGCCAGATATGGGGTGAGCAGGTGAGTTCCAATCTAAGTCCAGGAGACAAAAATGAACGCACAGTCGCCACTCTAAAGGACTGCCTATTACATGCCATATATTATCATGGTTAACAGCACTGTTATGACTTAATACCAAATAAAACCATGAAGCTTTCACAGACAAACAGGTTTAAAAATCACATGGCAAAGCAAATTACTTACAGAAATAAATACTAGATCGGCTTCTCTGATGGCATCATCAATATTGGTAGAAAAAAATAGATTTTTCCCTCGACAGGATTCGACTACTTCTTTTAGCCCAGGCTAGAGAAGGAAAAAGAGAGAAGGAGCTGAGCACTCAGTATTATCATCAGTCCTGAGAAGACAACCACAGAATCACCCTGGTCAGGGGGACGGTGGTGCTCTAACTTTTTTTTTTTTTTTTTGGTTTTTCTGAGACAGGGTTTCTCTGTATAGCCCTGGCTGTCCTGGAACTCACTCTGTAGACCAGGTTGGCCTCAAACTCAGAAATCCTCCTGCCTCTGCCTCCCAAGTGCTGGGATTAAAGGCGTGCGAGTGCTCTAACTTAAAGGTCCAGATTTCCCGGTAGTGTTTTTAGACTAGCTGAGGACGGCCGGGTATGGCAGTGCACGCTTGAAGTCCTGACATTTAGAAGGCCGAGCCAGGATAACTGAGTCTGAGGCAAGGATGACCTACACAGAGAATTTGAGGTCAGCCCAGGCTACATGGGAGGTACTGTGAGTACCAAAAAAGAAACAAAGGGGGGCTCACACACAGAACACAGTAAGCAAGGCTGTCACCACTAAATGAAGCAAAGCTGAACTCACAGGAAGAGCAGCCGCTCTAAAGTGCTGTGTCATTATTGACCATGTACCTGGGTGATGTGTTAACTATTAACTCCTCCACAGCAACTATTATCAGATCCTTCAAGGCCCTGTGATTTCAAGCAAATATTCTGCACTGTCATCATGAATGCAGTTCCCCCCGGTCTGTGACTCATATCATCAATGTGATTGCAAAAGTCAGTATTTACTTCACACAGACAGACATCAGGACGTATTTTTCTAAGTCCTCCTGTAAGAAACACTGAAAATCTTTATTACTTTTTCCATGCAATTTTATGATTAAAAAAATGAGAGCTGGACGTGGTGGCGCACGCCTTTAATCCCAGCACTTGGGAGGCAGAGGCAGGGGAATCAGATCTATGTTTGAGGCCAGCCCGGTCTGCAGTGTGAGTTCCAGGACACCCAGGAAAACACAGAGAAACCCTGTCCCGAAAACACACCAACCAAAACAAAACAAAAACAACCCTATATTTATTTTGGGTATGGGTGTGTGTGTGTGTGTGTGTGTGTGCACACGCGTGCACATCAGAGATGTCCTTTTTTGTTTTTGAAGACTTTCTGGAGGTGGTGGAGAGATGACTCAGCAGTTTAGAGTACCAGCTGCTCTTGCAGAGAACTGGAGTTCGATTCCCAGCACTCACATGGTGGCTCACAACCACTGTAACACAGTTCCGGGGATCCAAGGTCCTCTTCTGACCTCCAAGAGCACCAAGCATGCATACTGTCTATCTACATACAAACATGTACATACATGTGTACTGTCCACATACAAACATGTACGTAAAACATTCATACATGTCACATCTATTCTTCATTTTAAATTATTTACATTCAATTGTGTGTGTGTGTGTGTGTGTGTGTGTGTGTGTGTGTGTGTGTGTGTGTGGCAGGGGGCGGGGAGGAAGAGCGCACTCGCCATAGCATGTGCTTGCCATGGTGTGCATATGGAGGTCAGAGGACGAGGACAACTTTAGGGAATCAGTTCTTTCCTACCACTCTAGGGGTCCCAGGATCAAACTCAGGTCATCAGGTTTGTCAGCAAATGCCTTTCTCTGCTGAGCTCTCATCTCCCTGGCCCTGAGGCCTTTTAACATAAGCTTTTGGATGAGGAATAACTGTAAACTTATATTCCTGTTACTTAAATGTAAACAGGACCAGCAACATACATAAACCACTAAAACAAATACAGTGCCACTACCTGCCCTGGATGGATGTCTTTGGAGATTTTGACTAGGTTCTAGAAAATGAGAGAGAAGGTTAAGGAGCTGGGATTTTGCAGAGAACAAGGTTAATTCAGTCTTCTGTTAAATGAAGAAGTCTGGCATAGCAAGACAAATGCCACATGTTCTAAATGATGTGGAAGTTGAAGGAGCTGATTTCACAGAAACAGAATAAAACAGAGATTACCGGGGCAGGAAAGCAGGACAGAATGGTTGGATGAATGATGGGTTCAGAAGTCCAGCTGGATAAGAAAAGGGACTTCTCGAGACAATAGCTGGTAACTGGGGTTTTGATTTTTGGGTTGGTTTGGATTTTGTTGTTGTTGGTTTTTTTGTTTGTTTGTTTGTTTTTTTCAAGACAGGGTCTCTCTGTGTAGCCTTGGCTGTCCTGGAACTTACTCTGTAGACCAGGCTGGCCTCAAACTTATAGAGATCTGCCTACTTCTGCCTTCCAAGTCCTATGATTAAAGTTGTGCACCACCACCATCCAGCTGGCTGGTACCTGTTAATCATATGTATTTTAAAATAGTTATACAAAATTCTACTAATGCAAATAAATGATAAATGTTCCAGGGCAATCATTAAACATTGTATATGAAATATCACACTGTATTCCGTAAGTATGTACCAATAACTATTAGACTTATACATAAAATGTTTATAGGCACCTCCAGCTGGTCTGGAACTCAGAGATATGTCAGCCTCTGTCTCCCAAGTGCTAGAATTTGGAAGAATTTTTTTTGAGGTAAGGTCTTTCTTTGTAGCCCTGGCTGTCTTGGAATATGATCTGTAGACCAGGCTAGCCTTAAACTCAGAGATCAGCCTGCCTGTATTGGAGTTAAAGGCATGCACCATGACACCCAGAGGTCTGTTATTTTCTGAGATGAGGTCTCATATATCCCAAACTGGCCTCAAACTCACTCTCATGGGACTGTTCCTATGACTCCAACTCTTGAGTGGACCACCATGCCTCCTCTTAGGATTTGTGCATGCTGAGTAAGCACTCCACGACTGAGCAATACCCCAGCCTGGACACTCCTTTCTAAGGGCTTGTCATCTCAGCATACTTGACACGACTGTCACTGGACTGTCCTTAATTTCTTCTTTTTCTCCTTTGCAGTACTGGAGAGAAAATCCAGGGCCTGTCACACACTAATCATGTGCTACACTCCCATAACATTTCTTACCCGAAATTTTTATTGTATACTTTTAGCCTTTTGCTCTTGATATAGCCCAGGCTGGTCTGGAACTCATTATGTAGTTCAGTAATCCTCCTGCCTCAGTCTCTCATCCAGTAGAACACCTAGTTTGTTTTTCTTTTTTTCTTACTTTTTCTTATTATCTGGAACCCAGGGCCATATGTTGGCTAATCAAGCTAGCATGAACTACACCCTAGCACTATGCAGAACCTTTGCTTTGTTTTGGGAAGGTTCTCTCTATGTTGTCCTGCTTGGCCTTAAACTAGCTATGTAGACCAGGCAGACGTTGAACTTGCTTCAGTGCCCGAGAGCAGAGATTACAGGTGTTGCGAGCATGGCCAGCCAGGCTTTTCTTCATTGACTTGGTTGCAGTCATGGATTACACAATAGTAGTATATATAAAATAGTTAACCAACACAGTAAGGAAACAACAGGCGTGAACACAAACAGCTGCTTAATAAATAGTTCACCTCATAAATAGGAAGGGTTGGAGAATTCCAGGCATTGATCCTTGCCTCGTTGACATCCACAACCGTTACCCTGATCTCAGGGCACATGTGAGCAATGACACTGCATGTGGGTCCACCGACGTAGCCCGCACCAATGCAACAGATCTTCTTAATCTCAACCATGACTGAACTAAAAGGGAGACAAGTAGCAATCTTTTAGCATTGAAAACAGAAAACTGGACAAATCACTGGCATGTTCATCATAAGTGTCAGATATCGAGAGACATTTTCTATGTTTACTCAGAAATTATGAAAATTGCCAGTGAAAAATAATGTTCCAACCAGATGACTCGGCCTCTTCGCAGCTGTGCTAGCACAAAAAAGAGAGAGTTTATAACAACTGATAGTACTGCACACACCACAAAATTATAATGTCCTGTTAGTTGGACAGTAAAGAAATAGAATAAAAGCAGGCTGGGGTGATAGATTTCTTTAATCCCAGCACTCAGGAGGCAGAGGCAGGTGGATGTGGGTTCAAAGATACCCTGGTCTACAGAGCATGTCCCAGGACAGCACAGCCAGG
>JANHMN010000007.1:5172589-5200442 GCA_030674055.1 Rhabdomys pumilio
GTAGCATTACCTGAGGACCCAGCTATACCACTCCTGGGCATATACCCAGAAGATGCTCCAACATATAACAAGGACATATGCTCCACTATGTTCATAGCAGCCTTATTTATAATAGCCAGAAGCTGGAAAGAACCCAGATGTCCTTCAACAGAGGAATGGATACAGAAAATGTGGTACATTTACACAATGGAGTATTACTCAGCTATTAAAAACAATGAATTGAAGAAATTCTTAGGTAAATGGATGGAACTAGAAATTATCATTTTAAGTGAGTTAACCCAATCACAAAAGAACACACATGGTGTGCACCCACTGATAAGTGGATATTAGCCCAAAAGTTTGAAATACCCAAGATACAACTCACAGACCACATGAAGCTCATGAAGAAGGAAGAAGACCAAAGTGTGGGTGCTTTGGTCCCTCTTAGAAGGAGTAATAAAGCCAGGCAGTGGTAGCGCATGCCTCTAATCCCAGCACTTGGGAGGCAGAGGCATGAGGATTTCTGAGTTCAAGGCCAGCCTGGTCTACTGAGTGAGTTCCAGGACAGCCAGGGCTACACAGAGAAACCCTGTCTTGAAAAACCAAAAAAAAAAAAAAAGAGTGAAGACTACTCTTGTTCAGTTCCCAGCACCTGCCTCAGGGACACTCACAACCACCCCAGCCCTGGAGACCCACAGAGACACAGGCAGACTTCTGCCAGGTTTGTAAAATCAATATTGGAGAGGCAGAGATAAAGAGGAGCCCTGGGTCTTGCTGACCAGAGAGTCTTGCCAAATTGGTAAGCTCCATGTTCCATGAGGGACTCTGTCTCCCACAAAAAATAAGGTGAGAGGGCTGGACATATGGCTTAGCAGTTAAGAGCACTGGCTGTTCTTCCAAAGGTCTTGGATTCAATTCCCAGCAACTACATGGTGGCTCACAAACAACTGTAATGAGATCTGATGCCCTCTTCTGTTACACAGGCATATATGTAAATAGAACACTCATATACATAAAGAAAAAGTCTTTTTTAAAAAGCCTTAAGGATAAATAAAGTGAGCACTCCCTTGGGAGCTGGAGGGGGAGGAGATTACAGATGAGAGTGAGGGTGAACATGATCAAAATGAATTATATGTAAGTATGAAATTGTATAAAAATCACTTAATAAAATAAAGTGAAAGCAAGAGGAAGACAACAACCTCTGGCCTCTGGGTGCACATGTACACATATATACATACATGTGCATGCTCAAAAATATTTTGGGTTTTTTTTGTTTGTTTGTTTTGTTTTGATTTTGTTTGTTTATTTGTTTGTTTGGTTGGTTGGCTTTTCGATATAGGGTGTCTCTGTGTAGCCCTGGCTGTCCGGAAACTCACTCTGCAGACCAGGCTGGCCTCGAACTCAGAAATCCACCTGTCTCTGCCTCCCAAGTGCTGGGATTAAAGTCGTGTGCCACCACCGCCCGGCTCAAAAAATATTTTTTAAGTTCATAATTTACTTTCTTTTTTCTTTTCTTCTTCCTTTCCTTTCCTTTCCTTTCCTTTCCTTTCCTTCCTTTCCTTTCTTTCTTTCTTTTTTGAAACAGGTTTCTCTGTATATCCCTGGTGAAAATTGGTGTCATATTGTTAGTTTCTATCTTTCTTTCTTTCTTTCTTTCTTTCTTTCTTTCTTTCTTTCTTTTATTGTCAACCTGACAGAAACTAACATCACCTGTGAAGAGGAATCCTCTTTTGAAGATACCTCTATTGGCCTGGCCTATAGGCAAGTCTGTGGGGCTTTAGGGCTTACTGAAATTTACTAAGTACAGCAGTCTGGTCAGGAACACACAGAGATCAACCTGCCTCTGCTTCCTGCATATTTGCATTTTACACACACACACACACACACACACACACACATGCGCGCGCGTGCGCACACGCGCACCTAAATATAGAAATAAACCTCCTAAGTCTATTTAGTGTTACAGGTATATATGATTTCAGAACTGACCACTTGGTGTTGGATAAACAGTGAGAAAGCTTGTATCCTGGGAGAGATTATTCTCTCTAATCTCAGCATTCCTTAGCTGTCTTTAGCTCCTTTGCCTAAGGTGGAGCCCCATGAGATTCCCAACTTCCATGTTCGAGTGTCTACTGGTGTTGTACTTCTTCCGTCTTGTTTAGGCAGCTGTGTTGTTCAGGGAATGAGGTACTTTTGACCTAGTCTTTTACAGGAATTTCATAATAGGAAAATTTGTTTATCTGACTACTGATTCAGAACACTACACAAAGAAACAATCAAATGTTATCAATCTATGCCCACATTTTGTGTTCAACATATTTTGTGGGTGAGCATTGTTTTCAATGGCAAACATTGTTTTCAATGCCTGGGGAATAACAATTACTACATTTTATGCACATATGCATTATTCTGAGTTAGGGACATGAGTAAGTCACAAAGGAGAAGTGGAGAACGTGGTAAAAGCAAAGATATGCTTCCAAAGCTTATGTAGGAGTTAACTACATCAGGAGTCCAAAGCATAGCATTGCCAGACAGTGCAGTCTGCTAAGACCCTATCTTAATAGGGTGTGCTTGCTGAAGAGATGACCCGCATTTAAGATTGATTACAGTTGCTTTGTTTTTCAGACAGGGTCTCACTATGTAGCCCTGGCTGTCCTAGAACTCACTCTGTAAAACAAGGTGGCCTCGAACTCACAGAGACCCACCTGTTTCTGCCTCCTGAGTGCTAGGATTAAAGGTCTGTGTCACCTTACTTAGCTTTATTGCTGTTTTTCTTAAAGGTCAATTAATTTATAACAGTGTGTGAGCAGAAGCAGAATGAGTTCATAGCTCCAAGTGATCTGAAAACACATTCTTATCTTGGTTACATGTTAAGTGAAAGTTTGGTTTGTAAAGTTATAAACAAGATTTTTTTTTTAGAAAATCATTTCTAGAAATACTTTCCTGAGAGAATCTCAAACCAGAGTTCTAATCAAGTGGCCAGTACTTGATTAGAGATACATTGTAGCAGGCCCCCAGACCTAAGTATGCCTTGAGACTGTAACACAACTGACTCCATGATGGAAGTACCATTCAGGATATAAAACACAGCACACAGATAGCACCGCTTGCTAAAAGTAAAACAAAGACCTAACCACCAAAGTCCACAGTTAAGGGAAAGCCTAAATGTACTAACCTTGCTTTTGGCTTCTGTAGTTTTGCTCTGGCTAACTGTTGTTATTAACTGAAATATGTCAACCCAGAATATACACTGAAAAGTCAGATGGCTGAAGATCAAGTAGAGAGATCTTACCTCTAGGCCTCTGGAGCTATCTGATAACACTCCTAGCTTCTGGGGTGGTGGAATCTAGTGGTCAGTTACATTAATACGATCCAAAAAGTTTCAAGCTGTTACTCATAGGATGTTAAGTCCAACACATAGATGGGCGAGGAATGGCTATTTAGGAGGCGAAAGATAGCCCAAGATAAATTGTAATTAGGCTCTTGATCGGCAACATTCCAACCTCCCCAGACCACTGAAGTTCTAATCAATCAGATTTTGCAAACACAGTTTCTTTCTAGGAATTCTCCCTCACATTGCCTCCATCTGTCTGGGTTGCTCTTCCTTATGAATTTCAGTCTGTAATGGGCGCTTCTTGTAGGAAGTTAGAAAAGACTGATTTGTTTATGGGTTTTGGGTTTTTTGGTTGGTTTTCAGTTTTTTGGTTTTTTTTTTTTCCCCCAAGGCTAGGTGCTCTCTATGTGGCCCTGGGTGTCCTGGAGTTTACTCTGTAGACCAGGCTAGCCTCGAACTCAGAGATTTGCCCACCTCTGTGCTGGGAAGGTGTGTATCACTACTGCCTGGCAAAATACATACATACATATATACATACATACATACATACATACATACATTTATTTTTATATATTCAACAAGGATTTTCTATCAAGTGTTTATTGAACGACAGGACTGTCTGTTACTGGGATTCTCATTGTCAGTAAAGAATAACACATCGGTTGCCTGTATAAATATTATTTTGTTCTTTGGGAAATATCAAATAATCACACAAATATATGCAAAATTATCAAATTTTTAATGGGGGGGGGGCATTGAGACAGGGTCTTGCTATGTAATCCTGGCTGGCCTGGAACTCATATATAGATCAGGATGGCCTCGAACTCAAAAATCTGCCTTCTTCTGCTTCCTGAGTGCTGGGGTTAAAGGGGTATACCACCATGCAAAGTTAAAGAAAGATACAGTCTTTATGAAGATAAACAATAGGTCTCCTAGCACTCAAGACAGGATGACTCAAGACAGCAAGAGGATCAGGAGTCAGGGCCAGGGATGATAAGTTAGTCTCTGCTGGTGAAATAAGCCAAATGAAGTCAGATTAGAGAATAGAAAGGCAGGTTTATTGGGAAGCTGCTCTGGGGCAGCTTCACTGGTCCCAAGGAATGAGGTCAGGGGCGTTGCCATGGGGAGGGGAGACAGGGAGGAAGAGGAAGAGAAAGACCTTGTGCACATGGGAGGAGGGGCGGGGGGGGGGGGGGGGAAGAGAGAGAGTGTGCAAATGTCTGGATTATATAGGAAAGAGCCTCTGAAGGAGGGGAAACCCAGCTCCAGGCTGGAAAGTTTAGGGCAGAGGGTGGGGCATGGGAGTCACGCCCTGTAACAGGTAGGGACTGAGGGATGCGGAAAACCTGGAGGCCAGGTGCACTTTGGTATGTAAAATATGAACCTCAGCCCCTTGTCCCAGGTCTGAAATCCAACAATCCTCAGTTGCACAGCCAGCCTAAGCTACACAATACCCTGACTCAAAAACTAGATACAGAGAAAATATTTAGCAGAGCAGGCCATAAATACCTCCTCAAACTGAGATAGCTTCACTCCTAAAGAAAACATAGGTGTTAGCTAGAAGAAATGGAGCAGTTGGAGAAAGGTGACAATGACTGCCAGAGCTGCTCAGTTATGTAGAACGGAAAGTAGCCTGCCTAAGATGGCAGCCATGCAATTCAGCCTGGAACAGTCTCGAGAGATATTTCAAAGTAAAAGGTTATAAAGACTTGGTAATGTCCTCCCCCTGCCCTCCTCCTGTCATATCACACCAAGGACGGAACTTTTATTCGGGTGTGTGCGTCTGGTACATTCATGTCCCTATTTGAGGCCAAAGGAGGACATTTAACATTCTGTTCTCTGTCTGTCTGTCTGTCTGTCTGTCTGTCTGTCTGTCTCTCTCTCTCTCTCTCTGTGTATGTGTGTGTGTGTGTGTGTGTGTGTGTCCGTGCAAGGTCAGAAGACATCTTGCATTCTGTTCTATTTCTCTTATGCTTAACTCCTTAGAGAATGTCTCACTGAAGCTGGAGCTAGGCTGCTGGGCAGGAAGCCATGGTGAGACTCCTCTCTACCTTCCACAAGCACATGGCCAGGCCAGGCTTTTTACATGGGTGCTGGGATCTGAACTCAAGTCCTCATGCTTGCTCAGCAAATGTTCTTACCCTCTGAACTATCCCTCCATTCTGCCTAAAACTTCTTATTTCTGACAATAAAAGTTAGTTTTCCTTTAGACAAATGTGAAATACACTTTACAGAATCCATTTCCAGCTTCTTGAATTCTATACGTACCTCTTCTAAAAGTGCCATAGACCAGTCCATTACAAACAGAAGGCTTGCCTTTAAAACAAAAGAAACCTTCCTGGGACCCATTATCCAGGCAAAAAGTTCTGGGTATCAAGCAAAGGGGTTTGGGCTTTGAGGACATCCCCTCTAAGCAGTCAAGAGTCCTCAACCCTTTCTTTCTCACTTTTAATAACCTATTTTTGTTAAGGTTCAAGTCTAGAGTTAGAAACACGATGTTCTGGGGCTGGAGGTGCAGCTCAATGATATACTATGTGTTTAGCATCATAAAGTCCTGGGTCCCATCAGCAGGAACCCTGTCAAAAAGGAGGGAGGGAGGGAGGCTGAGAATGCGAGAGATGAAGAGGGAAATACAGAACACACTCGAGAAGTTATGAATGCCAAGCAGACTGTGCTTCGTAAATTAGTGACCTTGATTTTTTTAAAAAAGCAACATAGGGTCTCATGTAGGCCAGGTGTCTTAGTCAGGGTTTCTATTCCAAACATCATGACCAAGGAGCAAGCTGAGGAGGAAAGGGTTTATCCAGCTTACACTTCCACATTGCTGTTCATCACTAAAGGAAGTCAGGACAGGAACTCAAGCAAGTTAGGAAGCAGGAGCTGATGCAGAGGCCATGGAGGGATGTTACTTACTGGCTTGCTTTCCCTTGCTCAGCTTGCTTTCTTATAGAACCCAGGACTACCAGCCTAGAGATGGCACCACCCACAGTGGGCCCTCCCGACTTGATCACTAATTGAGAAAATGCCTTACAGCTGGATCTCATGGAGGCATTTCCTCAACTGAGGCTCCTTTCTCTGTGACAACTCCAGCTTGTGTCAAGTTGACACAAAAGCAGCCAGTGCAACAGGCTAACCTAAATTTTTTAAATCTTCATCCTTATATTCATCTAGGAGCTTCTTTTTCATATAATTTATTTTTATTTTGTGTTCATTGATGTTTTGCCTACATAGATGCCTGTGTGAAGGTGTCAGAACCCACCATGTGGTTTCTGGGAATTGAACCCAGTCCTCTGGAAGAGCAGTTAGTGCTCTTAACTGCAAAGCCATCGCTCCAGCCCAATTTAATCTTCCTGTGAGGATGGTCTGAAACTTGTTCTTCTGCCTCTCCCTTCCAAATGCTGGGATTACAGGTGCATGCCATAATGTTCATTGTGTTGGGAGTTTTAGGGAGAGACCAAATTGTACAGCAGTAAACTTAAGACACTGAGACCATGCTCAGTTCATCTTTATAACCTTTGGACAGAGATGGGGGGGGGGGGGGGGAAAGCCCCTCCGTTTTCAAGATTGGAGAGCCACTGCCCTTAGGTGAGAAGTTATTTCTGGGCAGGTGAAACAGTCAATTCAAGCCTCTGGTGGCAGAGTGTTCCAGGTAGGGACTGAGGCATGCTGGGAGAACCTGGAAGCCTTGTCTACTTCGATGTGTACTTCAGTTCTTGTCCCAGGGTCAAAACCAAACATCAGGAGGTTTCAGGTTTCAGTGAATGGAGTACTCAAAGAAAAAGCTGGGCTGATGGTGTCCTTCGAGTTTAGGTTGGGACCTAAGAGTTTAAGAATGCACCAGCTTAGGAGATAAGACCTTGTAGAAAAAAAGGCAGAATGATGACCTGGGATAGTGACAAACGGGTGCCGGAGGGACAGGATTGATCCTGGTAGTCTCGAGCAGTCAATTTTCCTAGTGAGGTCATCAATGTGGGTGGAGGGTAGGAGGGTGTTCAGGGAGAGCTGAGACCAAACAAGGTGTGGTGGAGCACACCTGTATGCCCAGTACTGGAGAGGTGGATCCCTAAGGAGCAGAAGTTCAAAGTCCTAGGCTACATATTGAGTTCAAGTCCAGTTCAAGTCAACATCCCACTGAAGTGATTTTCTGAATTCTCTACCCTCACTCATGGTAAAACTCCAAAAGGTTGCTCATGATCTCTCCTTTCTACTGACATTCTTTTAAAGCACAGCAATAAATCTCTTTACCCAAAATGTCCAACTGAAATTCTTTTTTTTTTTTTTAATGTGAAAATCTTTATTGGAATTTTTTTTTTTTTACTGAAATTCTTTTAAACTTATTTACTGTGTGCTTGGGGGGTGGATGTGGCACCATGCACGAGCAGAGGTCAGAGAACGTGAGGGAGTTGCTTCTTTTCCTTCACTGTGTTGAGTCCCAAGGATGGGACCCGGGTCAGCAGGCCCAGTGGCAGAGCCACTAGTGACAGAGCCATGCCCACTGGCTCCGTGTGCAGCTTTGCGCCATGGCTGAATGCCTCTGCACAGTTTGACTGGTTGATCTGCCTCTTGGAGGCTTGGTTTCTTCTGAGGTTAGGAGACAGTGTACTGCCCTTACTTCCATCTGCTTCCTCTCCTCTACTTCCTTGTTCCTTTCCTCTACCAGAGCTCAGCCCTTCAGATTGTATCCTCAGTCCCAGCCTAGGGTCTTCCTTCCTGTCCACCCTTCCATAACTGATTTTTACTCAGTTCAAAAGAAACACCAGCCACGGCTTGTGGTTCTTAAAGCATCGCTTTATGATGGAAATCAGCTCCACACATCTCTCCCCAACTCCCTACTACAGACTGCTACTTGGATGTGGTGCAACCATGGAAACTATCACTGGATTGCTGGCAGTGACTTTTGGATGGACCCTGTTCTGTTCCATTCCTTCTTTTTTTTTTTTTTCTTAAAGATTTGTTTGTTTTATGTAAGTACACTGACAATGTTTTCAGACACACCAGAAGAGGGCATCAGTTCCCATTACAGATGGTTGTGAGCCACCATGTAGTTTCTGGGAATTGAACTCAGGACCTCTGGAAGAGCAGTCAGTGCTCTTAACTGCTGAGCCATCTCTCCAGCCCAGCCATCGTATTTCTCCAAGTTTAGCTGAGCAGATCTGACCTGAAGCTCTAAGGAGGTGAGTGGGAAATACGTGGACAAGGATGGAGATGTCAGCAGTTAAGAGCACGTGCAGCTCTTGCAGAGGACCCCAGTATGGTTCCTAGCATAAGGCAGTTCATAACAGTTTGTTAACTACAGTTCTAGGGGATCCAATACCCTCTGGCCAAGGCAGTTGTCTGCACACGTTGTACACATAAAACTCTCTATATACATACATATATACATGTATACACATAATAAATAAATGTACTGAGATTCTTATTTTGAAATGGTCTCACTGTATATCTCTGCCCGGCCTAGAACTTGCTACACAGGCCAGGCTGGTCTCAAATTCAGAGATCCATCTCCCTCTGTCTTCTAACTGCTGGGATTGCAGGCGTTTTCAATACATTTTCTGTTTTCTTATGTGTATGAGTGTTTTGTCTGTGTATCAGATGAATGCTTAATATTTTACTGAGAATTTCATACACGTATACAATGTGTTTTGAGCATATCTACAATCTCATCCAAACTCCCTCAGACACCCCAAGAAAGTCTCCCTCCTAACTTCATGTCTTCTTTTTAGAGTACGATTTCCATTTCATTTCCCTTGGAACATGGCTTCTTTTCTGTCCGTAAGAAGCCGGCTCTTGGGCTGGAGAGATGGCTCAGAGGTTAAGAGCACTGACCCTTGTCCTTGGGCATGGATTGGATGCATGCAGGTCATGCTATCAGTCAGATGCAGGAGGTTGAGACAACCGTTGTCTTCTTCTTGTTATCTTGGAACCAGGACCTGAAAGCTTTTTAAAAAAATAACCCATTCAGTGTAAGTAGTGCTGTCTGTATGCACAGGTGTATTGGGGCACACACTGAAGCATGGGCAACCTACCAGTGGCCATACTCCCAAAGGAAAATGACATGAAACCTTGAGTGTGGGTGTTTATGAGAGTTGGTTCTCTACCCCCACAGCGTGGGTCCCAGGGATCCAACTCAGGTCATCAGGCTTGGTGGTGAGTGCCTTTACCACTGAGCCATTTGGTGCTTTAAATAACCTCCCCGTCCCCTGCCCCACCCCCTGCTTGGTCAATAAGTTTATTGACTTTAAGAGGAAAAAATGCTTTGGCTCTCTGAAGCCTGTTTCAAAACCATTCCTGAGTTCTGAGACAGCGCACCTTCTTTAGAGCAATCTCATCCTTCTTCCAGTCAAGGGACATTTGGGGACAGTTTCACCTCTTTTTCTTCTCCAGTCTTGGGCTTCTGGTTGACTGGATTCTCTCATGGTAGCACAGGAGCTTTCTTAGGATTCTCCTTCGCGTCTAGAGTTAGGTTACCCTTTAGGAGCTGAGAGAACGGGTCCTTATACCGTCTTCACTTTCCTCCATGACGTAATGTTTGTAGTCTGCAGCATTCTGACCTACGCTGTGCGCCCTGGGGGGCTTAGGGGGGTGTGGGGCTGTTGCAGCATTCTGACCTATGCTGTGCGCCCTGGGGGACTTAGGGGGGTGTGGGGTTGTTGCTGACAGGCTGGTCTGAATAGTAGAGAAGGAGTCTGAGGGGAGGGAGAACATCAGGCAGGCGCTACGGTCAGGGGAATCTCCACGCTCTGACTGACTAGCAATCAGGCTGCTTCTACGGCTCTGACTAACTAGCAACCAAGTGCTTCTTTGTGCAAGTTTCACAGAACAAAGATAGACTAAGTACCAAGTGGTACAGAATATGTTTTTTTTTTTTTTTATTTTTCTCATAATATGTCTAGGGTTACATGTTCAGTTACAATTAGAAAACCAAATGGAACAGATTTTATGCTTATTATTAGCTCTATAACTACAATCTAAAGAATCTAAAGAGTGTCTCCTCCAAAGCACTCCACACAAACAGGAAATATCTGAACCAGTCTTTTTATGAATAGCAAGTAATAATACCTAACTTCTTTTAGTATACTGTTTTATCATCTAGGTTATAAGATAGGAAAAGTTTAAGTTTATTTTAGTCAATTCATCCTATCTGACTTCCATTTCTCAAGGGGTGTACCCTATGTGACCCCCCTATCTCTAAACTATATTTTCTGCAAGCTCTAAACCTATAATAAAAAGAGGCCTTGAATCTGTAACCTATTTTCCTGGCCAGTGAGAGTTTGTCCATTGTCTTTGTTTATCCTGCGCCAATTGTATTAGCTCAGGGGCAGATTTCTCAAGAAGATTCCTGGAGTAACGGCCTCACCTAGCTCTGTGCTTCTCTGTGCTTAATAATCTGCAAGGCTTAAGGAAGACTTCCAGATAGTGGCCAGATAAGGTTAATTTTAGGATTTTCCTAAAAGCACTCAGACATAATTTTTCTCAGGAAAAGACATAAAATGAATCATAATGCAGAAAGTCCCCAGGAATGCAACATGCATAGACCAAACCCCAAAATTAGAGACAGAAGGACAGTGACCGTAGCAATCCGCTCAGCTTTGCTGGAATGTGGCACACAGCTGTGCTGTCTTTCCAGCTCTTGCGGTCTCCAGTGGATGTGGCACTTCTGCACTGAACTTGCTTTCAGAGACATAACCATGGCAGCGTTTGATACTGTAAGGGACAGACAGGCTCCATCCATAGCTCCCTCCAGGGACCCAAACATCTGTCATCTGAATTGCCTGCGCGCACATGCGAGTATGCACACACACACACAATCTTAAAAAAAAAAAAACCTCAAATTTCAGAAACTAAAATTATATAAGATCAGATTTAAAGAAAAACAAAAAATCCTTTAAAAAAAACCCCTCAATTTTCAGAAACTAAAATTAGAGGTCAAATTTAAAGAAAACCCAGCAGATTTCAAAAATGGGCTGTCAATATGACAGCTAGTTTTGGGTTTTCTGCATCAGGGAAAGAAAAAGCTCCCCAGACAGGATGCTGAAACTAAGCTGATACACTTATGTTCCATGGGCCCAGGACGCGCTCCCAATTTGCAGTACTGAGGCCAAAGTGTTTCTACCATGCACCACTCAGTTGCTCAGGCTCCAAGATGAGATGCTATTCTCATTTTCTATCTTCCCCTTCATCCATCACCCGGTCAGGTTGACCTATTGGCACTACTCCAAAATACCCAAATCTGCCAACGCCACTGCTAACACCTTTTGTCCTAACTCCCATGGTTGGGTGGTTGGTTCACTCATGTTAGCCTGTCCCTTCTCTTTCTTCCTTTCCCTCTTTTGGGGTGTGTGGATCTGGGTAGGAGAGTTAAGGCAGAGCTTCCTATATGCTCTGCTGTGGAGCAAGCCCGCCCACCCAACCTGTGTTTCCTGTCCTGATTCACGACATGCATCTATACAGCAACCAGAAAAACAGCCTTTATCTCCACTGCTAATCACTTTCTTTATGCCCAGTGACTCCAAAGTTTGCATTTGCCTTGCCGGGCCCTGTAAGACAGAGACTTTATCTCTGAGCTCCTTTGGCCCAATCTTGTGATTTTGTTTTGATTCCCTGGGAACGGCAATTCTATTTCAGTCTCAGGCCCTTTGCACTTGTCTCTCCGAGAGCGTGGCATTGTTCGGGTCTCAGCTCAGATATCATCTCAGAGAATTCTTAAAGTGACTACTGGCTCCTGAAATAATCTCACACTCTGTTAGCTTTTGTACTGTCTGACTGTCGGCACCTTGCTGTGTGTGTGCGTTGCTGGGATTGTACTCAGGGCTTCGAACGGATCATTTTTCTTGATGACCAGGAAGTTCAGTTATGTGAAGAACGAACATTCACACTGCTACCATTTTAAAGCTTCTCTTTGTGACAAAGCATCCTTATTATTAATTGCTAAAATATATCTTTTTTTTTTTTTTTTGGTTTTCTCTGTGTAGTCCTGACTGTCTTGGAACTCAGGCTGACCTCAAACTCAGAAATCCACCTGCCTCTGCCTCCCAAGTGCTGGGATTAAAGGCGTGTGCCACCACTGCCCGGCTGCTAAAATATATCTTAATTTTCTTTGAGACAGTGTCTTGCTTTGTGGCCCAAGCTAACCTTAAAGGTGGTCTTTCTGCCTCAACCTGTGAGGCCTGAGGCTTCAGATAAGCACAACCATGTCCAGCTGACAGTATTTTTAACTCCCTGGTCCGAGTATGTTTTAACACACAGATTTTATATTAATGGGATAGACTCTAGCTGCGAGTCACTGGTGAAGGATGGCATTTGTCTTCCTCACGCTCCCAACAGCAAATTCACAGTATAAAATGCATTACTTCTAGGTACAGGGAAAAATCCAAGTGTCACTCTGTTAAAAGTAGTTCTACTGTAATGGAATTTGCTATCAGCTAAGCCAGCCCATGAGTATAAAGACTAGTGGTCAAGAAGGAACGGTGTTAGCCTGGGCTTCTAAGCTCTAGAATGAGTTGGGCTTGCTTTTTGTTTTTGTGTTTTTGTTTGTTTAACACTTTGCTTTCTTTTATTCAATGACTTAACGACATCAGTAGAGCTCATGGATGTTTCATACTTTAGACTGTAGCACCGTGTACTAGTTGGGTGTGCTTAAACACACTTGCAATTCCAACATGGAACACGAAGGCAGGAGGGTTGTTTGGCTTCTCTGGGCTGTTGAATCATGAGATCCTACAAATGTTGGCACATTTAATTCTGCAGCACAAGGTGGATCCGAGAGCAGCCCGTGAAGTGTTTATGATACCACACACCAGGCACTGACCGAAGGTGCCGCTGTCTCTGCCGGGTAGGGTGCATTTCTCCCAGTTAGAGGCCAATGTCCTGAGTCTGGCTCCCACGCTGTCCAGCCACAGCCCTGTCAGTGCATCTGGGGCTTTACAAGGTAGTTCAGGACACTGGCAAGGGGAACCCTAGGAAGAGTTTCATCAACTGGGCTGTGCTTCTGCAGCTCTCTTGAGTCCTTGATCTACGTATCACCAGTACTATAGCCCAGAATGGACACTGTGGGATGTTTTGACGCACAAGAGCTTCAAGCTACTGGTGACATAACCCTGTGTAGCCGAGTATTTCCTTGACTATCTGATTTTTCTGTCTTCATCTGTGAGTGCTGGGATTTAAAGGCATGAGCCACCATGCCTAGTTTTATGCAGTACTGGAGATGAAATCCTAGGCTTTGTGTACATGAAGCAAGCCCTCTACTGACAACCGAGCTAGCTTCCCAGCCCCACACGTGAGAAACTTTAGATTGAACTAATGCCTCCAAGAAGTCACATACTTCACAGAATTTGTTTGTGTCTGGTGCATGTTTGTGAATATGTATGTGCATAAACAGGGACACATGCAAGATGCAAATGGGTAAGCATGTGGAGGCCAGAAGCTGGCATGGTGTCTTCCTTCATCAGTCATCTTACTTTTTGACAGTGTCTCTCACGGATTCTGTAGCTCACTTGTTCAGCCAGTGCAGCTCGCCAGCAAGCCCCACGGATCCTCCTTTTCTCTCTCCCTGGCACTGGGATTACAGGCATTTACCACCACACCCTTTATGGGGAAGTACTTCTGTGACTGAGCCATCTCCTCAGCCTTATAAAATCTTAGGATTTTTTTTTTTTTTTTTTTTTTTTGTGGTGCTGGGCTGAACTGAGAACCTTTTGCCTACTAACCAAACTACCACTAAGCTACAACATCAGCCAACATCAGCCTAGTGTTCTATGTTTTAGTGTTTATGTTCTTGTTCAAAAAATCCTCCTGCCTCAGCATTCCCAGTAGCTGGGTCTTTTAGTACCATTTAAGATATTTAGCTAAGCTTGACATGTATCTGCAACCCTAGCACCAGAGAGGCTAGGCTACATACTGAGACTGTCTCAAAAACATATCATGCACAGAAACTGGCACCAGGATCATGAAGCAAATTTATCATTTCCCCACGCTAGGTCTTTTTTTTTTAATGCTTACAGAAAGCTACTAAAAATATTCCCTTTGTCATCTAGTTGTCCCCAAATTTATAAATGTTAGAAAAATGTAAAGGTATAAGCAGGACCAGCTGCTGGACTTAGTTGGAAGGAAGCTTAACAAGAGAGAACTGATTGGGACAAGACCTTATGCATAAACTGAAAGCCACTGCCATTTTCTCTGATGACGAGACACAGACTTACAGATACACAGCAAAATGTTGGTGTCTCACTCTCTGTCAGGAAAAAAATCAACCCCCAGGACTGGCCCAATGCCAAGATCCTCTAATTGTTCAACTAACCAGTTCAGCTAACTCTGTCCAGATTAAGCAGTACCAGTGACCCTGGAAACAAAAGGCTTTATGCTATTATGATCTTTGTGTCTGGACACATTCTGGGTTGAGCGAAAGCAAATTTTTACCTTTGTGTGATTTGAGTGATTTTAGTGCAGTATAGCTCCGGGTACAAATGTCTGCCCATATAAATACTACTGCATGTTACTCCCTCAAAGAGAATGTCTGTCTGACATGTTCTAGGAAGACAACGATAACTAAAGAAATGCAATGTAACTTCCTAGAGGTTCTTAGAACTTTTTCTTCCGAACGCTGACCCTAAACTTTTTGCTCTGTTTTAAATTTTTGACAAGGTCTCCTGCATCCCAACCTAGCTTCAAACTTGCTATGGCACAGTGACCTTGAACTCCTGATTCTCCTGCCTCTACCTCCCAAGTGCTAGGATTATCAATGCATCCCACCGTGCCTGGCTTACGAGCTGTGGGTGATAGGACCCAGAGCTTCATGCATAAAGACACTAACAGCTGGGCTTCATCCAGAGCTAGCATCTAAGTATTTTCCTTATTTCTTGGGAACATCTTGAGTTGAAAAGTTGTACCTAGAAATGTTAACACAGAGTATTAACATTTTACCAAATAGGGAGTATCTTTTTCCACAAAAGCCAGACAGAAAACAAAGTGTTACTAACATTTTCTATTTATTCATTAATAAAAAGTGCATAGTACAAGCCCTTAACCCCAATCCAAGTACTCAGTAAAAGATTAACACCAACAGCTAGATGGCACAAGCTGATTTGTTTGGCATGATTTAAAAACATTGAGAAACAGCAAATTACATTTAGTACATCACATGAACCCTTCGCCTTTAACAAAATCATCGTTGGACACGTAATGATACACAGGGTTCTTCACTGAGAAACACAAGACTATATCTTCTACTGCAAAGACAAAATTCACACCATTTGTCATTTTTCTTCTTCAAGTTGCTGTTCTGTGTTTTAAAGTGAGCTGGTCAAACTTAAGGAAAAAAAAAATCACTGAGAGAGAGACAAACTGTCATTTAGAATGACAGACTTCCACAGTTCCTTTAAAAGTCTGATAGTAATTCCATAAATACTATCACAGACACTAAATGGAACCATGGGACGGTGATACTCGATAGTGACTCTGGAGAACCTCTGTACGTTGTGAAACGCTGAGTTCTTACGCATGGCGTAGTGTCTAGATACATGATCAAATCTCTGCTATAAAAACAGACCCGATGTTAAACTGTCCCACGTGGAAGACAGAAGAACAAAACTACTAGATTCTGTATGAAGCAGTATGAAGGGACTCTCAAGTGAACTCTCTAGGTGGCGTGGATGGCCCAAGCCAAGACTGTATGCTTTCTCTTTAACTTTATTCTAAGAGAATTGTAGCTACAGATCAAGTGAATCTTTGCAAGCCAAATAATGGTGCACAAATATGCTAGGTTATAGGCCACATGTAGAAACTCAATACAGAGAGTAACAAATTATTAGTTGGGTTAATAATAATATTCTATGCAAGATATTATCACTTTAGGAATATAGAAAAAAATTACCAAAGAAAACAAAAATAGCGAAGACTAAAGGTAAAAACCCAAGGCCAAGTACTTCTCAAAGAAATTCAACTGTTAGCAGGCAATGAAATGCCTGGATCAGGTGGTGGTGGCGCACGCCTTTAATCCCAGCCGGGGAGGCAGAAGCAGGTGGATCTCTGAGCTTGAGGCCAGAGCCACACAGAGAATCCCTGTCTCAAAAAAAAAAAATTGTCTGGATCGGCTTTTCTGTACAACTGTGATCATATGTACATCTGATGAACACATTAAGCCATTTCTATGTCAGAAAGTAAACTCTTTACCGGGTTAAAAAAAGCGAGGCTGTGTTACTAACTTACTAGAGGGTTTACATAGGAAAAAGCTATGATATTTAGATGTAAGTGTGTGTGGTAGAAATGAATACCTGGAATAAGAACCTACTTTTCCAGGTCTCTAATACTACATGTTCTGTACCCACATTTTCTCCATTAAAGAAATAATTTATTTATTCTTATTTATGTTCATCGGTCTTTTGCCTGCCTGTACGCCTATGTGAGGGTGGAGTTACAGACAGTTGTGAGCTGCTGTGTGGGTGCTGGGAACTGAGCCTGGGTCCTCTGGAAGGACAGCCAGTGCTCTTAACTGCTTAGCCTTCTCTCCACCCTTCGACATTTTCATTTTAATCCAAGGTGAAGTCTTAACTGTTTGTGAGACAGACTCTGTGAAGCCATCAGCAGGTTAGAAAGCACTGTTGGGTTGTGTGCAGCCTTCAGAGGCTTAGGGCAGGAGAAGAAACACTACAGCTTTAGATCCACCTGAGGCCATTCCAGTTTGGCTCAGGTTAAGTCCCTCACCCCATCTTTTTCTTTTTCTGAGCCAAGGTCTTCCTTCCCATGCAGCTCAACCTGACCTGAAATTTTACTATGTAGCCTAGTCTGGTTTCAAGACTGCTACCATATCTGGCTTTTGTGTTAAACTGGCTACTGGCTATGAAGCAGGTAAAACTTCTGGGTGGCCACAGCAAGAGAGAAATCCTTTACCCTGTGTTATTCATTTGCTCAGAATTTAACTTACCTGGTAAAGTCACTCCTTATAAACACAAGTAGCTCAGAGGTGGTTATATTATTTTTTAAGTGTTGAGCACAAAGCCAAGTGAGCCAGGAAGACGGCAAGTAGCCAGGAGTACCAATCAGGACAGAGAGATGCCCTAAACAATGTGTATGGGCCAGATCTTGATAACCATTGCTGGGGGAACAAGCAGAGTGTCACACAGTTGGATCACAGGGCAGTCAGCGGTACAGTGTGGCGATGTTTATTTAGTTCATACAAACGGCTTCTCGGCTCTGTACAGTGACAGCCTAGACTGACCGAGGAGTCTTGATAACAAAATATGTTTTGGCCCCAACAAATCCCCTGCAGTGATTCCTAGGAGGAAGGAGTCCAGGCCATCAGGGCCTGTTTGATGCAGCCTGTATTCACTGCTTTTGAACCCTGACTGGCTAAACACATTTTGCAATCTCAGTTACCAATGCTTCCAACTTCGATGTATCTGCATCCCACTATTAAACAGGATTGAGCTGAGAGGTGACAAACATATTCTCATTTGTCATTTTCCTCCTTTCCCTTGGAATAAACCAAGACCTCAGATTAAAGGCTTTTCTCCTCATAAGTCAGAAGGGCAACAAGACTCATTTTTTTTAATTTAAAAAAAAAAGGTATGCAATTAAGCCATAGGTATGAAACTGTCAGCCCCACACACAGATGATTTTATTTTACCAGGGAAGTGTTAGAATGGAAGGGAAGCTTGCTGAAGAGACACTCACTAAAAAACAAGTATCATGAGCCGAGTAAGGCTAGCATACAGTGGCTTTCAATGACACGCAACGGATTCTAAACCAACCACTATATTAATCATCATGTTTATTTAGAGTATTCTTAACATCAGAAAATTTTAATGGAAATTAAAAAAAAAAATCAGTAAACAATCAATTGCTTTTCCTATTCTAGCCCTGTGAGCCAGCTGGAGATTGTAAGGAGATGCTCAAAAGTATCACTGTCCCAGGATACAAAAAACTGCCACCCACGGATAAACTGCCACAGTAAAGTAACTACAGCGTGGCTCTGTCACTCATACCAGACAACCCCAAATAAATACCTTATGAAAAGAATTAAAATCTATCAAAACCACTTAAAATAGTTAAATGCAGAAATCTCCATTTTCCCTAAGCTGGGCCAGAAGCCACCACAGACGTTCCGGTCAGGGTTCCAGGGAGGACGAGTGGAATGTTTAAGCTTAGGCTACCCAACAAAGCCCTCGACTTTTCAATAGAATCATTTACTCAGGTACACTGTAAATAAGGACTGTGGCAACACAGGAAGTAAAAGGCAGTTGGCAAGTGAAATTTCTAGAAGCTCATGAAAACAATACCATCCAAACTGCAGATGGAAAAGGAGACAGTTAGTGCCTGGTCATCTTCAGTCGTTCGGTCGTGCAGGGTGTTAAACAATCGCTGCTTCCCACACCAGGACGTTAGTCCACGGGAGGGGCTGGCGGGTCCTGACCCTGGCATTAAAAAAGACTGGGTTAAGTGACGTTAACACATCCCATGAGTCACGAAGGCAACGCACCCGTCCCCATCTGAGTCACACTAAACATACTCGCCGTCTTTTTACATGGGGAACATAAGGTGAAGGCTGTGCTTTGGCAGGCTTTGCCCGTCCTTGCCTGCGGTACGGAAGGGAAGCTGTAACAGTACCGGGATTATCCCAGCCTCCTGGAGGTAGTATCCAGCTTTCTGGGAATGTGACTGGCTTAGTGCAGCACACTCACAAGTGAGACTTCTGTCTCACTGTGGAATCTCTACCAGAACGGAACTCTAGTGCTGTGGCAATGAAGCCTGTAGTAAGAGGAAAGAAACTGGCTATGCATGCATGCATGCGTGTATTTAGACTGAGTCACATGTATCTCAGAAGCTGTACACACTAGTCAAGTGTTCTATGAATTGAGCTGTATCTCCTCAGCCCAGAAACTTGGTTTATGATAGCACTGTTAATTTTTTTTCTTTTTTGAGACATTGGGGATTTGCTGGGTAGTCTATGTACTGGGGTTACAGTTGTGTACAAGCACAATCTGCTTCATGATGTTAAACTTTCTCAGCATTGAACCTGATTGAATTTTTGGTGTGTAAACCAATAAATCTAACTTGCAATAGCCAGCACCTGAGCTAACAGAAAAGATGAAAGCTATGCCAAACTATATGGGCTGAGAAAGGAGGATCAAGAGTTTGAGGTTGGAGCCGGGCGGTGGTGGCACACACCTTTAGTTCCAGCACTTGGGAGGCAGAGGCAGGTGGATTTCTGAGTTCGAGGCCAGCCTGGTCTACAGAGTGAGTTCCAGGACAGCCAATGCTACACAGAGAAACCCTGTCTCAAAAAACCTAAAAAAAAAAAAAAAGAGTTTGAGGTTGGGGGCTGGAGAGATGGCTCAGTAGGTAAGAACACTGGCTATTCTTCCAGAGGTCCTGAGTTCAATTCCCAGCAACCACATGGTGGCTCACAGCCATCTGTAATGGGATCTGATGCCCCTGCTGGTGTGTCTGAAGAAAGACAGTATACTCACATACAAAAATAAATGAATTAAATAATAATAATAATAAAAATTCACAATTTAAAAAAAAAAAAGAGTTTGAGGTTAGCTTGAGCTACAAAATGAGTTCAAGGCTAGCTGGGCCATATAGTAAGACTTTAATCTCAAAGAGAGGTGAGAAGGGAAGGAGGGAGGGAGGGAGGGGGAATGGGGCTTTTAGGATTGCCAGGAAGGCTTTATTTACTTAGCTGGCATGCTCTGTAAGGTCAGCAGCCTTTCTAGTGTGGTTTGTTTTTTTCTGTCCCTTGCTTAGGACACAGAGATCATTGTTCCTAGGACCAATAAGGTCCGTCACTTGTAATGGCTTCTAAGTCAGAGTTGGATTTCTTTCTCTAAACATTGAAGAAATTGCTCCCTGACACAAAATAATAAAGGTGTACACAGAATGAAAGGCATGGGGAAAGGCTAAGAAAGAAAGACTTTACGTCTTCAAGTTATTTTTTATGCACATTCCCCTTTCCAAGAAAAGCCTAAAGTACACTAAAGCGGTCTCCCTTTTCTGCTAAGGCAGATGGAATCTCACTGTGTAGATTAGAGTAGGCTAGCCTTGAACTGCAAATGTAAACCCTCATGTGCCAATAAAGCCATTCTTAACTCGCTCAGCACAGGGCATGTCTACACTCTCCTCCTAAAAGCTCCATGGTGCGGCCAGTTCTCACTGTATGCCTGCTTTCCTCTTAGATGAAGAATTGCTTATAAATTCTAATACTGACAATGTAAGGCTGAGCACTGTGAAGGCTGAATAACAGAATTCGTAGATTAACATGAATCTAACACGTGTTCTAACGCGTGGTTTCTTCATGAAGAAACAAACGTGTTTTGAGACAGGGTTTCCCATAGGAAAGCAAGCTAGGCTCTAACTTGCTACGTAGCAAAGGATGATCTTGAACTTTTGATGTCCTATCTCCCCCTGCCCGGTGCTGGGGTCACCATGCCCTGTTTATGAGGTGTTGGGGAGCCAAGTCAGGGCTTCATACATGCTAGGCAAGCAGTCTACAAAGTAAGGCACATCCTTATTGATGGGTGCCAGTCACAGGGGTAGCAACATTTCATATAAAGCCAGACATAAAGGCCTTACTATACACATCACTGCACATGCCTAGCCTGGAAACTTTTTCTTAATTCTTTTCATTTCTGAACATGTTTTGCCTACATGTTTGCCTGCGGGAAGGTGTCAGATTCTCCAGAACTAGAGCTATAGACCGTTGTGAACTGCCATGTGGGTATTAGGAACTGAACCCAGGGCCTCTGGAAGAGCAGTCAGGGCTCTTAACTGCTGAGTCATCTCTCCAGCCCAACTTTTTTTTCTGGATGCTGTGTAATTATATAGATACCCATCCCCTCCTTGAAACAAGATCTCACTTCACAGCACAAGGTGGCCTAGAACTTATGGCAATCCTCCTGGCACACCCTCCCAAGTGCAGGGATTACAGATAGGAGCCACATCTAGCTCTGTTTTTTGTAATTTTTTTATGTTCATCTCCACAGAAGACAACTGGGGACTGAAAAATTTGATTACACTGAAGGACTCAGTCCAAGAATTAAGTCTTCCTCTTGATAATTTCGGTATTTCAGCCAAAGCAACCCCCCACCCCCAGCCACAAAGGATTGATAGAAACTCTTACACTGTGAGGACTGGAGGGCTTTCCAGGAAGGCTGGAGCCTCTCAGGTTAGGAGGCCTCAGTAGGAAGAGGAGCATGGCGATCACCATCCAGGCCATCAGGATCACAGTGACGCTGATGCCACTGTCACTGGAGGGGCCGGGCACTGAGGACAAACAGAAAGAACATCTGTGCAAAACTGCATCCTGACTGTAACACTGCAAGATACACCTAAAACAACTGCAATGTTTAAGAGCTAGCTTTAAAAGTCACATTAAGAAAACCACTGACGCCGGGCGGTGGTGGCGCACGCCTTTAATCCCAGCAGCACTTGGGAGGCAGAGGCAGGCGGATTTCTGAGTTCGAGGCCAGCCTGGTCTACAGAGTGAGTTCCAGGACAGCCAGGGCTACACAGAGAAACCCTGTCTCAAAAAACCAAAAAAAAAAAAAAAAAAAAAAAGAAAGAAAGAAAACCACTGATAACTTAAGTACAGCTGTCAACTAGTACATTTCAATTTCCCTCTTTCAAGTGACAAAATCTACAAGGTAACTTCTGGTAGTCACAAACCAAAGTGTAAAAAGGCTTTGACTAGTCTGATAGTACTTTATGTTTTATTTTTCTTTGTATTATGTGTGTATCTCTGTGTGGATATGAGCACGCGTATATGGGTGCCTGTGGAGGCCAAAGAAGTTGGCTTCCCAGAGCTGTAATGATAGGCAAACTGTGAGCCACCTGAAATGGATGCAGGGAATGGAACTCTGGTCTTCTGCAAGATTAAGTAGTATATGCCCTTAACCAGAGGCCCTTGTCCAGCCCCATGTAGTAAGGTAACAATTTGTACTAACAGACTCCTGAGAGCTTGGGAGCAGTTAGGGACACTTATCGCTGTGACACTCCATGGCCTACACGCATTCAACAGTTTTGCATTGATTTGCAAGGATCATGGACTCAGGAAAGCACAAATGTATAGATCAGCGGAGAGACAATGAAGCCAGATCAAGAATAGCTAATGGAGGGCTGGAGATATGTCTCAGGATTAAGAAAACCTGTTGCTCTTGCAGAGAGAGGATCCCAGTTCAGTTCAGTTCAACACCCACATCGGAGGCTTACAACTAACCATCTGTAACTCTATTTCCAGGGGTCCAACATTCTCTTCTGACCTCTACAGGCACCACAAACATACATGCAGGCAAAGCTTAAGTAAATAAATCTACAAGAATTTTAAAGAATACCCAATAGTAGGCATGGTGGCATACGCCTTTAATCCCAGGACTCAGGACATAGAGGCAGGTGAATTTCTGAGTCTTAGGGCAGCCTTATCTACATACAGAGTTATAGGTCACTGAAGGCTAGATAGTAAGTCTATGTCCAAATAATAAAAACCAAAACAAAAAAATCTAAAAACAAAACAAAAAACAAATGCTCAATTTTCAGAAATCAAAATTATAAACTAGATTTAAAAAAAAAAAACTCAGCAGTTTGTAAAAATGACTTGTCAATATGACAGCTAGTTTTGGGTTTTCTGCATCAGGGAACCCAGACAGGATGCTGAAACTAAACTGATACACTGTAACAGGTTCCACGGGCCCAGGGCTCACTCCCAACCAGCCGTATTGAGGCCAACGTGCTAGCAACTGAAACGCAGTCATTTTAAGTACTTAAGGGGTATAAGAGGAGCCAGATGGGAATGTGGTTATGGTTCTAACCTCAGTCACTTTCTGAGCTACAGCTAACTCAGTGGGGCAGGGGTCACCAAACTGTACGCTTTACCGGCACTGCTTCTTTCTCCTGTGCTTTGGATGCTGGGTGCTAAACCCAGGACCTTGCCATTCTAGACAGGCAGTATACCACTGCACCACACCCAACCCCCACCCACAGCACACACCTCTTGTTCCCTTCATTACTCTAAATGTCGTGGGGCTCTAACATTTTTATTACGTTTACACTTTTATTTCTGTGGAGTAACACATGTGAAGATCACAGGATAACTTTGAGCGTCTGGTTCTTTCTTTTCACTGTGTGAGCTCCAGGGACTGAAGTCATAAGCCTGGGTGGGTAAGTGCCTCTATCAGCTAAGCCATCCGACTTGAACTTTCCTCTTACACTGGGGCTATCCATTATCCATTATCCTCAAGTCTCCAGGGCAGCCTAGGCTCCTGATTTTCCTTCCCTTAACTCCCAGACAAGTATGTGTTGTCATACCCAAGAACACCAGAAACACAAACATCTCTGCTGACCCACCCAGTGACTAAGCCTATGGAGCTCTGAGGACGCCAGCCTGACCTTTGCTGGGGTGACTTGGACTTGCTTCTCTAATCTTCACTTTCTCCAGCATTATCTTTCCTACTTACTTCATTCCTCCTTCTCCAGCCAATGCTTCCCTGCCTGGCTGCACAGCAGGAAGACCTGTGACCTACACCACAGTTTCTGGGGCCCTGTGTCAGACTATCTGACTCAGGAGCAGCATAGGGCTGTGGGCTAGCATTCTTTTTAAGCCTTCCAAATGAGTATGACGTAACACGGATTCAATACTGGCAGGGGGTCCTTGAAGGACTCCTTCCACAGCCCTCCTATCTTCCACCGTAGGACAGCCAACCTCCCGTTCACTCTCTACCTCCCTCTCTCCTATGACAATCCCATTGCTCCTGCTACTGTCCTGCCGCCTCTTCAAAATATCGTAGCATTTCTCAGGTGAAGGAATGGCTTACTTAAGCCATTAACTTTCTAAGAGCGGGAGCTGCCGCATGGCTGTCTGACCTTGGTGCCTTCGTTTCTTCATCTGTAAAAGGTAAACATCCCGTCACCTCACAGGGAAGCAGTGGGTAAAGACACAGAAAGCAGAATGACATTACCCAGAGCAGCATGTGGCAAACAGGGAAGGGCAAGAGAAGGCAGGCAGCAAAATCCCTCCACGTCAAAGTCTAAATAGACACAATTTTCCTGACCTTCAAGGCTAGACACAAGAAACTCCCCCCACCCCTCTCTGTGAGTGTTGGTAATCTAACCCATCTATGGCTTCCAGCAGTTTGGACAGGCCCTCTACCACTGAAACCCCATACCCATATTTTATTTGTGGGATGTAGAAGGGAAATGTGCCATGGCACCCTCTGGGGAGATAAAAAGATAATTTGTGGGAGTCGGCTATCAGTTTTAAGGCTTCTTTACTCTAATGTTAATCATACAGTTGATCTCAGGACTACAGGTGCCACCTGAGGTCTGCTGGAGGTGAGTCTGCTGTATAAGTCCTAAGGACCACGGGTGCTTGTGAGGTCTGCTGGAGGTGAGTCTGCTGTATGTGAGTCCCGAGGACCAGGGGTGCACGTGAGGTCTGCTGGAGGTGAGTCTGAGCTAAGAGTAAAATGCCTTTGGAGGTCAGGGAGAGGTGTGTGACAGTAACACTTAAAGAAAATTTAAAGGTGTGTGTGTGTATATGTATGTGTGTGCATATGCACACACGCATCTGTGTGGGTACCAGAAGAGGGCATCAAATGCCCTGGAGCTAGAGCTGAAGGTGCCTGTGAGCAGCCTGACACGGGATCTGGAAACTGAACTCAGGTCCTCTGCAAGAGCAGCAAGCATTCCTAACTCCTGAGCCATCTCTTTAGCCCTGCACCAAAGCTTTTAACTGAGGGAATGTCATAATCTAGCCTGATTTTTTTATTTAAAATTACATATTTATTTAGTGTGTGTGTGTGTGTGTGTGTAAGCACACATGTCAAAGCACACATGTTGAGGTCTGAGGACAACTTGAGAAAGTTAGTTCTCTTTTTCTATAGTGTGTGGTAGGGGGATGGGCTGAACTCAGATCATCAAACTTGCAGCTTTACCTACCGGGCCATCGTGCTAGTCCTTGATTGTATTGAGATCTCATGTATCCGGGCTGACCTCAAATATGCTGCTATGTAGTCATGGCCGGCTTGAACTCTGTCTCTGTTTCTAGAATGCTGAGATGGCAGGCCTGAGCTCCTTACTCCTGGTTTGCTGAATTTTAGAAAATATTTATGGTCCCATTCCAGGAAGTAAATTTGGTATATGAGACCCAGTAGGACTCCACAAGCCAGAGGTAAAACACCAGGTGAAAAGGATAATTAAAGCAGCAGCAGCAGCAGCATGAGGAAGAAGAGGAGGAGGAAGAAGAAGAAAAGGAAGAAGAAGAAGAGGAGGAGGAAGAGGAGGAAGAAGAGGAGGAGGGAGAGGAGGAGGAGGCGGCGGCAGCAGTGGTGGTGGACAGAATGCTGCTGAGGCATTAAACATGCAGATTAAAGAGGAGTTGAGGAGGTCAGGCACAGTGTACGAGGCAGAAGGACATAAGGTTCATGGCCAGCCTGAGCTAGATAGTAAGTCTGAAGCTAGCCTAGGCACACAGTGGGACCACAGAGACAGGCTAAAGCACAGTGCAGTGGGGGAGCATTTGCCTAGTGTGCATGAGAACTTGGGTTTCATCTGCAGCACCATAAGAAACAATCATTTTTTAAAAATATTCTACAAAGCCTTAACATTTTCTTCATGTTCAGACAAACCTCTGTCTTTAAAAGTGGTTCTATGAAAAGCCTAGCAATGTCTTCAGATGGCTGCCTTCTGCAATGAGAAAACCATGAACAATGGTAACTGTAAAAACAGGGGCCAGAGAAAGGTGCTAAAGCATGGCAGGGTTTAGATCTAGACTGGGAAAACTGCCAGCAGAAATAGGGAGAAATAGGTGATCACTGCCCTGATGCTGGAAATCTACAAGATAGAAGGGCCTGCCTCCAAGTATGGGAAGCTTAGAACCAAGACTGACATAAGATGCCCAAGTGAAACAGTCTCTAGATACACAGTTGCTAGACACAGGACAACAGAATACGATGTGACCAAGAAAACAAAATGTCATTAAGAGTGAAGCCAGCAGGACAACGCTTCCCAGCTAAAGGCACTGCCTCCAAGTTTGAAGATCTGAGTTTTGCTCCCACCCCCCACTCCCAATAAACCAAATAAAAGCAAATGTAGAGAGAGAGGGGGCTGTAAGCAATCTGAGTCAAGAGCCAATGGGATATGTTTACTGCTGACTACTGCAAATGGAGTGAAGTTCAGAAGCTGGTGAGATCTGGAGACCAGAGAGACTCAGTCACAGAAGTAGCCAGTCACAGTCAAAGCATAGGCCTCGTGGGTCAGACCAAGGACCTTCTATTACGCTTCAAACAGAAAACCCCTGAAAAGTTTTAGGTGAAAAGAAGCCAAAAACAAACTCTTACTTGTTCAAGTCAGTTGTTATGAAAAACAGAGCAAGAGGAAGATAAACTGGGAGAGAGTTAAGAACATACAAGGCTGGGCATGTGACTCACCTTTGACCTCACCACCCAGGAGGCTGAGGCGGCAGATCTTTGTGAATCTGAGGTCAGCCTGTTGTACACAGTGAGTTCTAGACTAGCCAAGGCTACATAGCTAAGGCCCTGTCTCTCTCAAACAAACAAACAAACAAACAGAACCTATTATAATAGCCTAGACAAAGGCAGGCGGATTTCTGAGTTCGAGGCCAGCCTGGTCTACAGAGTGAATTCCAGGACAGCCAGGGCTACACAGAGAAACCTTGTCTCGAAAAACAAAAAAACAAAAACAAACAAAAACAACAACAACAACAAAAAGCCTAGATATGATGGTGAACAGGGAGGAGGCAGAATGGGGCACTATTAAGTACAGTTTCGGTTACATCCTGAAGGTAGATATAACAGATAGACCTGGAAGCCAAGGGTCACTTTCAGAACAGAGTTACCAAAACTTACAGTAAAGACAAAAGAAGAAAACCAGCCATGACAGAGCTACCAGGAGCGCAGTTCTGCAGATGACTGTTTTGGGACTGCCTATAAAACACCACAGTGGTCATGTCCATAAGACAGTCACCAGCACACACATCATGAGTCATGAGACTTGAGACCACCATCAGGGAGTGTAGGGAAGGAACAGCTCCAGGGAATGAGCTCATAAGGCCGGGGGTGAGGGTGGGGATAAAGCAAACAGACTAGTTGAAGACAGTAATTAGAAAGTTACAACTGGAGAGCTGGAAAACCGAAAGACTGGATGGCTACAGGTGCTGAGTAGACAAGCAAAGGCTTTGTCTAGAAACAGGAAAAGATAGGGAATTATGTCAAGGGTTGTGCTGGGTCGGGAGCTCCAGCAATTAGTGCTTGCCATGCAAACATGAGGCCCTGAGCTCAATCAACACACATAAGGAGGGTATGGGGCATACTTGCAATCCCAGTGCTGGGGAAAGGAAGCCAGGGAATGCCCCCCTGGGACTCACGGGCCGACCAAGCAACAGAGCTGACTCGGTGAGCCCTAGATCCCACTGGGACCCTGTCTAAAAACAAAGGTGGAAGACTTATGAAGAAGGACATCTGCAGTGGTCTACACATGGCATCCATATCCATGTGTGTGGACACATGGCATCCATATCCATGTGTGTGTGGACAC
>JANHMN010000007.1:5200452-5210835 GCA_030674055.1 Rhabdomys pumilio
GACTCCAGGCTAGCCAAGGCTATAGAAAAAGACACTGTCCCAAGATAAATAAGTAATAAAACAAACAAATAAATATGTCAAAAGTTAAGTTTCAATAAAAATAAATAAATAATATAAAGTGGAAGAGAATTATCAAAGAGAAAAACCACTGGTGCCTTTAGCAACCACGTGAGCAGATCAAAACTTAGAACTTAAAAACCCAAACTATATTCACTGACTAATGTCAAAGCTCAAATAGAGTCTACAATAGGAACATAAAATATTTCTCTACCATTTATGCTTTAGGCATATGTTTTCATTGTTTTATATCGCTCCAGAAGTTGACTCTATGAATAACTGAGTAAATGACTTTTTTGGAGACAAGGTCTCCTAGTAGAGTCTCAGTATGTCTGGCTGGCCTCTGAGTCTGAGTAGCAGAGGCTGACCCTGTACTGCTGACCCTTCAGCCTTTGCCTCCTCGGTGCTGGGATTATAGGTATGTATAGGTTTGTATATATGGATATGTATCCCCAGCAGGCCTCGTTTATTTGGTGCTGGAGGTCAAATCTGGGACTTCACATAAGCTAAAATAGCAGAACTGAGAGGACCTGCCTACACACACACACACACACACACACACACACACACACACACACACACGGAGAGAGCGCACACGCACACTTACATCTGATGCTAAATATAAACAACTGACCTATTAACAAATGTAATTTGGGGCTGGAAATGTAGGGCAGACATGGAGTACTTGTCCAGTATGACCAAGACCAAGGTTAGAAAACCAGCACCACTGGATAAGTGAAGACAACATAACCCAGCAACCAAAGCCTTCTGATGTGTGTCAGTGACCTAAACAGCTGAAGTATGCTTTTCAATTTAAAACAAACAAACAAACAAAAAGACCCAAAACACTTCTTTGAGCTGGAAGCAATTTAGAAATAGCAAATTAAGGCAAACTCCCATGAACAGGTTTTCCTGTCTAGTGATGAAATATAAATTCTTTACTGAAGACAGACCTACAGTAGAAACTGTACATTTCCTTTACAAACTCCCTCCCATGCATCCCCTCCCACACTGCCCCACCCTGGAGCCTAGAACCCTTTAAGTCCTATTGGCCTCCCACTAACTTATGTTTTTAGCTAAAGAAGTCAGAAAGAAGAGTTGTGCTTTGTTTTTTTAACACAGGGTCTTGACATGTAGCACAGGATAGCCTAGAGTTCACCATTCTCCTGCCTCAGCCTTCCTTCCTTCCACGTGGGATTTCAGGCATGTACTGCTACCCATGGCAGCAAGAGCAGAGTGACAAAACACTTCTGAGTCTATCAAGCAGCAAGTGTACAATGGAGAGTCACTTACCTTAAAATAAACTAATCAGGCATGATGATACATGCTTAACATCCTAGCACCTTGGGAGGTAAAGGTTGTACAATCAGAGGTTCAAGGCCAGCCTGGGCTATGTAAAATGTTCTTGCCTGTGTCATGCCCCAGGCCCACCCTCCTGCTGCCCACTGCTACTTACACTCCCGAAGGCATTCTGTGTCGGTGCAGTAGGACTGGGACTGCCGGAGCTGCAGTAACAGAAAGGAGGGTTAGCTGCTGAGCCACCAACATGGCGGGGGCAATCAGACCTGGGGGGGATGTGGTGGAAAGGTGCAGGGGTGGACGGACAGAATGCAGCATTGGAGCTATTTCAGCATGCATGCAGCCCTGTATGGAATTCCTAGCACCACACAATTAACAAGCAAATCATCATTTTAAAGTTTAAGCATATTTTATTTTATGTGGATATTTTGCCTGCATGTTTGTCTGTGCACCACATACATCCCTGATGCCCAACAGAGGTCAGAACTGGGCACTGGACCCCTGAGATATAAAGTTACTAAGCTACTATGTGTGTATTAGGAATTAAACCAAGGTCTGGTCCTCTGGAAGGGCAGCCAGTGCTCTTAACCTGCTGAGCCACCTCTCTAGGCCCTTTATTTATTTATTTGTTTATTTATTTTTATTTATTTATTTATTTATTTTGTGACGGGTTCTCAGGTAGGCCACACTAGCCTCAAACTCACTACATAGCAGATGACCGTCAACTCCAGTCCCCCTGTCTCTACCCCCCTAAGGCTGGAGTGAGGAACAGTAGCTTCTCAATTTGGTCTCATGAATGACACCCGATCACACACTCAGTAACCTACCCCCTGCAACTGTTTGCACAGCAACCTGCAGAACAGCTGCTGAGTGTGGGTGCCACAGAACGACAGGCAGCGCTTTCAAGTCAGGTTAGGCAGTGTTCTAGTGTTTCAAGACTGGACGGGTTACCTGACACCTCCGAGCTTCAGTTCTTTTCACCTACTAACATGTGGACAAGAAAACCACCTACTTATCAGGGATTCGCACAGACAACACAGTGAATGCTAGAACCAATCACCGTGTTCTACAGGAAGCATGATCTCATCTGAGCAGGGCTGCAATAACCAACAGACTCTTCTGTAAGTTACCCTCTAAGTCGATCAGTTTTGCTGAGTCAAAACAGAAGTAAAAAGATCTTAAGTAATGTAAGATTATGCTGTATACCTTTTTTGTTCATTTGTTTTTCCAAGACAGGGTTCCTCTGTGTAGCCCTGGCTGTCCTGGAACTCACTCTGTAGACCAGGCTGGCCTCGAACTCAAAAATCCGCCTGCCTCTGCCTCCCAAGTGCTGGGATTAAAGGCGTGCGCCACCACTGCCCTGCCTATTAAATCTTTTAAAATAAGGTGAAGAGAATGAAGACAACATTCAGTGTCAGAAGGTAGCTCCACATCTCTGTGAAGGCACACACACACACACACTAATACACACTAACACACACATACTAACACACACACACAAACTAACACAATACACACACTAACACACACACTAACACACACACTAACACACACTCACACACACACACACTCACACATACACACACACACACACACACACACACACACACACACAAACACATACACAGCTCAAATATAGACCTAAAAAACTTAAAACAAAATTGGGAGCAGTGGGGGATAGAGTTTCTTCGTATAGTCTGGACTATCCTTAAAAACTCATTCTGACCAGGCTGGCCTCAAACTCAAGAGATTTGCCAGCAGCTGCCTGCCAAGTGCCAAGATTAAAAAAGTGTACCAGGCTGGGCAGTGGTGGCGCACGCCTTTAATCCCAGCAGCACTTGGGAGGCAGAGGCAGGTGGATTTCTGAGTTCGAGGCCAGCCTGGTCTACAGAGTGAGTTCCAGGACAGCCAGGGCTACACAGAGAAACCCTGTCTAAAAAAAAAAAAAAAAGTGTACCAGTACTGCCTGGGAATTTAAAATAAATTTTATTTTATTTATTTTCTTTTTCCCCTCTCTCCCTCCCTGCCTCCTTCCCTGCCTGCCTGCCTGCCTCCCTCCCTCCCCTTCCCTTTTCTTTTCTTTTTCCTGAGACTGATTCTCACTATGTAGCCCTGGCTGGCCCAGAAATTGCCATGTAGCCCAGGCTGGTGTTAGACTCAGAGAGACCCACTTGCTTCCTAAATAATGGGATTAAAGGTGTGCATGCAGCTCCATGGCCCAACTTCAAAGACATCTTTAAAAAGAGAACTACCCACATTCCACTTCTTTAGGTTACAAGAGAAAAGAAGCAAAACAAAAAAGAATTCAAGTTTACACATCTAAATTCATGTGTCCTTCCAGAACTCTTATCACTAAGGGAAGAAACTCTATACCAAGAGGCCACAGGAGAAAGTAGGAAAAAGTGGAGAGATAGACCAGAATAAGGAGCTGGAGAGATGGATCAGTGGTTAAGAGCACTGACTGATCTTCCAGAGGTGCTGAGTTCAATTCCCGGCAACCACATGGTGGCTCATAACTATCCGTAATGAGATCCAATGCCTTCTGGTGTGTCTGAAGTCAGTGACAGTGTACTCATATACATACAATGGTGCTGACATCTTTCCACTTGTGCAGTAAATAAAGCTACATGTGACATAACAAGCCTGTATTTCAGTAGAAATGGACTCACAGTGCATCTATTCTCATCCACCTTGTTTTAGAAAACATTTCACAGCTAGGCTCACACTTTTAGGCCCAGCACTGGGGCCAGCCTGTTCTACACAGCAAATTCTAGGCTTGCCAGAGTCACATAGTAAAACCCTGTCTTAAAAAAACAAATTCGGGTGGGGGGGGGCGCTGGAGAAATTAGGGGTTAAGAGCACTGACTGCTGTTCCAGAGGTCCTGAGTTCAATTCCCAGAAACCACATGGTGGCTCACAATCATCTGTAATGGGATCCAATGCCCTCTTCTGGTGTGTCTGAAGCTACAGTGTATTCATATAAATAAAATAAATATTAAAAAAAAAGAAAGGGCAGAGGCAGGCAGATTTCTGAGTTCGAGGCCAGCCTGGTCTACAGAGTGAGTTCTAGGACAGCCAGGACTACACAGAGAAACCCTGTCTCAAAAAAAGAAAAAAAAAAGAAAAAAAGAAAGAAAGACAGACAGACAGACAGAAAGGATTTAATAAGTGAAGCCTAAATGATTACACTGGGAAAGAGAAAGGTCACAGTCCATTGTGAGGATTGGTATAGTGTATAAAGGTACACACGCTTGCTTGCCCATGCCTGCACAACTGGGGACTGAAGGATAACACTGGGTGTCTCTATTGTTCTCCAGTTCAGTTTTTGAGACAAAGTCTCTCACTAAACCTAGACTTTTTGACAAGGTTAGCCCACAGTGATGCTTCAGGGACTGTTTCTCTCTGTGTCCCCACAGCACAGCTTAGGGAGGGAGTGACAGAAGGACATGGTTCAGCATGCATGGTCTTACTTGTGTACCTGGGATCTGAACCCGGGTCCTTGTGCTTACGTAACTCACTGAGCCATTTCACCAATCACCATTTTAAAAAATGTTTATAAAAGCACCACACACACACGTTTTTAAACATCCTCAAAACAAATGGAAACGTATATATATATATATATAACTCCCAAAGTGCAGATGAATTACAAACATTCAATACTCACACATCCAGGAGATATGGGAGGGAGAAAAGGAGAGATCGTAAATTCATGTAACCCAATAATATAATTAAATCATGAGCACCCCAATCTGGGCATTATTTGTATTGCAGTTATAAACAGCTCTGAACTTAAACATTCTAGGATTGTAACAGAAGTTGCTTTACATCCAACAATCCAGCACTGTAGGTAGATAATAAAATGAATGAACAAGTTTGTGTTAAACTTACTGGAATGAAAATCAAGTAATCTGAATTAATGTTGATGTCCATAAAAAGGGGGCCACCTAAGGTTTCTATATTTGTAACTTTTTAATTTATGCTAAGAAGAAATCTCATCAATTTAGAAATCTAAGGTAACACAGCTTTATCATAATTGTTGAAAACTGTGATGGAGAGAGGCCTCAGTGGTTAAGAATTCTTCCTGTTCTTCCAGAGAACCAGAGTAGGAACCCCACACCCATGTCACAGAGCTCACAACTCCATCCAACTCCAGCTTCAGAGGACCCAACCCCTGCTTCTAGAGAGAGAGTGAGAACTGAGCTCACAGACACAGACACAGACTCACACATATGCACATACATAAAAGAAAACCTTTCTGCTGTTGTGTGGGGGGGTTGTTTTGTTTCTAAACAGGGTCACTCTTCATAACTGTGCCTGTATTGGAACTCAGAGATCCACCTGCATCTGCCTCCTGAGTGCTAGGATTAAAGGCGTGCACCGCCACTACCACCGCTACCACCGCCACCACCGCCACCCAGTAGAGGTAGAGTAAGTGCTCTTAACTACCAAGCCATTTCTCCAGTCCACTTCTGAAGTCATCCAGAAAACATCTGCCTTTGCCATTTCCCTGAAATGTTTCCCTAATTAAAAAAAATAGAATTTAATTCTATGTGTATGAGCATTTTGCTGCATGTATGTGCACCATGTATGTGCCTGGTGCCTTTGGAGGTCAGAAAAAGATGTCTGAGCCCTTGGAACTAAGTTACAGATGGATATGCTGGGACTGGAGCTCTCATCCTGTGTAAGAGCAGCCGGTGCTCTCAACCACTGAGCATCTCTCCAGCCCCTCCATCCCCTAATCTCTACTCCAGTAGTTTTCAATACATTCTAGGCTTTACACTAATCCCAGCACTCAGGAGTTTAAGGCTAGCCTGGTCTACAGAGCGAGCGAGTTTCAGAACACTCAAAGCTATACAGAGAAGTCCTGTCTCAAAAAAAACAAAATTAACCGACCAACCAAAACCTCAAAAATAAATAAACAAATAAATAAATAAATAAATAAACAGGCAAATAAATTTGATTTTTGTTTTGATGGTGAGATGAATGCCTAATTTTGTTCTTCTACATATGAAGATCAGTTCTTCCATAAGAAGTTATAAAAGGGTTAATTTTTTAAAAAACTTAATGTGTATCATGTGCATGTGGGTGGTGCCTGTGGAAGCCAGAAAGGGATGTTGGTCGCCCTAGAACTCAGTTACCGATGGCTGTGAGCCTCTCTGTGGCGCTGGGGCAGTGGTTCTCTAAGAACAGCACATGCTCTGCTCTCACTGCTGAGCCATCTCCTCGGCTATCCTCAATAGACACTCGTTTTTATCACCTCTGCTAATAACCAGTTAACAGAAGATTCTGAGTTCGAGCTGTGCTCCCTGGCCTACGTGTCTGCTTGTGCTGCTTTGGCTACAGTGGTTCTCTAGTATGCTTTCAAACTGGTGTTATGCCTGCAACTATTGCTTTTGCCACCGTGGGTCTTTTGTGCTTCCACATAGAGCTCTACACTTTTTTCTAGTTTTACCAGGTTATTGACATTACCCACTATTATACTGCAGCCTGAATCTCCCTTCTTTCTACCAGTGCTTGCTTCATAAAACAAGGTGTTCCAACTCAGTGCATACAAATTCATCATTTTGACAAACTGTTCTATAATCAATATGTAATAACCTCCTTTCTGTGACATATTTTGTCTTTAAGTCAGTTATAGTTAACCTACTCCTGCTTGCTTTTGGATGCCACTTGCTTGTCATTCTTTACTCTTCTACTCTGTGTCCTCACAGGTGAGCTGAGTTTCTTACAGGCAGCATTCTGTTGAGCACTGTCTTCAACCAGGCAGTCTACAGTGAGTTTATTTTTTTTAAATACATGTATGTGTGTGTCTGTGTACCGGTGTGTGCATGTGAATGCAGGTGCCTGAAAGGATCAGAAAGAGGTGTTGGAACCACTGTAGCTAGAGTTACAGGTGGTCGTGATTGCCTCACAACCTGAGAAATGAACAATAAGTGCACATATATTGGAAGAACAATAAATAAGCAATCATTGAGTCTTGTCTCCAGCCCATGTCTGTGTTTTATTTATAAAATTATGACTGTATCCCCTAAGCTGCAAACTTCAAAATCGGTCAAAGCAGCAGCAGGACCCTTCTTCCTGCCCCAGCCTAAGATACCCCCACAGTAGCTGTCAAAAATGGCACCGATAGCACCTTGACACATCTCAGCCTGTACCTTGACACATCTCAGCCTGTAGTCATCACAGAAGCTGTCCCACAAGAGCTGTCCAAGGTGGCTCATCTCCTTCCCTGCCTCAGCCTTCAGCTCTCATAAAATACCTCTGAAGGCACTGTCTCTCAGGAGCTGTCCACAGTGGCAGCACCTCCTTTCTAGCCCCCCTACGCAGCTCCTACACAGAGATGGAGTCTCAGCCAAAGATACCTGCAGGCTAGGAAGGACTTCCCATCCTAACCGATGAACCCAATGCAGGGAAAAGGGGGTGACAAAAAGCCATCAATGCCTGAGTAGGAAAAACCCACCAATCCCTGAGTTTCCCATAAAAACCCACTAATCACTGGACATGATAACAAACAAATCTCTGAGCTCCCCAAGCTCACAACTTGAAACCATACCAATCCTCACTCTGGAAATCTCTGCCCCTCAGAAATCCTATAGAAGCCCTGCCCTGTGTCCAGTTCCCTGCTGTCCACTCCTGGGAGAAGAGGGCAGTCATCCCTGGATTCATCCCTCCATACCCTGGACCTCCAGTAAATCTCTCTCCTGAGATTTGCTGCCTGGTGGGACTCATCAGAAGCCAGAAAGCAACGAAGAGAAGGAAAGTGGGAAGGCTGAGGCTCCTGAGCTCCTCAGCTTAGCTGGGGTTACCCTCCCCTCAGCTTAGCTGGGGATACCCTTCCCTGGGAGCTGCAATGCCTCTGAGGAGGGTTTCTCTCAGGGCTGTGTGGCTCCTGAGCTCCATGTCCCAGGATGCCCTTCCATTGGGATATCTTCTCTCAGAGCTGTATGGTTCCTGGATTTGAGTCCCAGGATACCCTTCCATCCCAGCAGAAACACAGTGACTACGCACAGTCAGGGTTTCTGGTGAAAGCAATGTATTTAATCCTGTCATTTTGCCAATTTTCTTCTGGTAGTTTTGAATATATTTTGTTCATTTACCTTGTAAAAGTGATGGCGTAGTGTACTGATGTCTTGATTCTGTCCTACTTCTCACTAGCACACTGTCTTCCTCTAGCATTACTCCCATGTTTGAATGACAGCGTTTACCACAGTCTCCCTCTTCTGGGCTGCAAGGTTTCCTTAAGCATTGTTTGTAATTCTGGTCTAGTGGTCATGAATTAATTCCCTTATTCTATCCTTACCAAAGACAGTCAAACTTCTTCATCTGTGCTGAGTACCCTGGATAGTTTTCTGTTAACCTGACATAAACGTAGACACATCTGGGAAGAGAATCTCAGCTGAGAAATTGCCTCAATAAGACTGGCCTGTGGGCAAGCATCTGGGAAGAGAGAGTCTCAGCTGAGAAAATGCCTCCATGTGGGCTGTGCCATCCCTAAATTCTACAAGAAAGCAGGCTGAGAAAGCCATAGGAAACAAAGCCAGGAAGAAGAACCCCTCCATGGCCTCTGCTTCAGTTCCTGTCTCCAGGTTCCTGCCCTGATTTCTCTTAACGACTGACTACAAACTGTAAACTGAAATAAACTCTTCCCCAAGTTGCCTTTGGGCATGGTGTTTTACTATAGCAATAGGAACCCTAAAGAAGACACTAGGTATAAATAATCTTGTTTGATATTTTCTTTTAGAGCAGTGGTTCTCAACCTTCCTAATGCTCCTTTAATTCAGTTCCTCATGTTCTGGTGACACCCAACCATAAAATGATTCCACTGCTGCTTCATAACCACAATTTTGCTGTACTGTAGTGTATTTATGTGTATTTATGATATGTGACCTTCCTCCAAGGGGTTACGACCCACAGGTTGAAACCTGCTGTTTTAGAAACTGCTTTCCTGGCATCTAGGATTTCTCCTGGAAAAAAACAATCTGTCAATCTAATAGCTTTGCTTGGGAATTGAACTCAGGACCTCTGGAAGAGCAGACGGTGCTCTTAACCACTGACCCATCTCTCTGGCCCCTAAATACTTTTTAAAAAGCACTTTATTATTAATAGTGCTCAGTTTTCTGTAAAAAGTATACACTATGATATAACAGTATTAATTTTAAGCTTAGGGACTAGGGAAGTCTTAAACACTAAGTTAGATCATACTACAACAGATCAATAAGACTATCCGAGTTTCTGGATCAAAAAATCTGCCTTTGGAGCCAGGCCGTAGTGGCACATTCCTTTAATTCCAGCACTCAGGAGGCAGAGGCAGGTGGACCTCTGTGAGCTTAGGTCCAGCCTGGTCTACAGATTGAGTTCCAAGCTAGCTTTTGCCTCCTAAGTGCTGAAATTGCACCATCACTGCACAGATCAAAAAGGTAATTTTTTATACCTTTGTCAAACAACTTACTAGATCTAGAAATGCTTTCTACAGAGATTCTTGCTGTGGTGATTTATGTTGGAGAAGGACTAAACTGTGTATATCAGAAAGGAGCTATGGTTTCATAGTAGCTTGGCAGGCAAACGCCACATAACTAAAAACAATGATCCGTTCCAGCATGAATACAACAGGCTCAACATGATCGTGGTTAACACTGTAGGACAGCCAATGTCCTTAAGAGAAATCTATAGAAATAAAGAGAATTGGTTTTCATCTCTTAAATAAAACAAGTACTGGCAAGTGTTTTATCGTTGTCTTAATTAACCACAGAGTTTCCATTATCAAGTACTTTTTAGAGACTATCTGGAGAAAACTCTCTATTAATTTTGGTGCAGAGGCTGGAGAGATGGCTCAGCTGTTAAGAGCACTCACTGCTCTTCCATAGGTCCTGAGTTCAATTCCCAGCAACCACATGGTGGCTCACAACTGTCTGAAATGGGATTTGATGCCCTCTTCTGGTACATCTGCAGAGAGCAACAATGTACTCACATAAAAATAAGTAAATAAATCTTAAAAAATAAAACCTTGGTGCAGGCTAGTTTTTT
>JANHMN010000007.1:5215835-5229925 GCA_030674055.1 Rhabdomys pumilio
GTACTGTGTGCAGCCAGCCCCAAGAAAGCTAGGAAGTACTGTGTGCAAACTCTGGGTCATTCCATCATCTAGAGCTACGCCAGAGCCACATCTTAAAAAGAAAAGCAGGCCCAGGCATGGGCGGTGGTGGGGCTGGGAGTCAGCCTTCTCCTTAGCTAAGGAAACTCAAAGTAATATCATCTATTATATAGTGGATTACATTTGTCCTTCAGGTTTGCTGGTGTGGACATAACCAGTGTCCTTTAACAACACTAGTCTTTTCTTCCTCCTGTCTGAGTCTTCCTCAGAATGAAGGTTTGGTTATTTTGTCTGTTTGAGGCAGGATCTTCTGTAGCCCAGGCTGGTCTGGAGCTTGATATACAGGTCAGAGTGTGAACTCTGATCTTTCTGCCTCTGCCTCCCAAATCCTGGGATTATGGGTGTGTGCCATCACACCCAGCTTCTGAAATTCAAATACCAGAGTGCCCAAGCCCTTTCCAGCTCTACAGCCTCTGAACATGGAGGCGTTTGAAAAGCATAGGGAAAAGAGTAGACTTCCTTCTACTCGCAACAATCCATCACAAGTGCAAGCTCTTCTCAAGTCTGTCTTTCAATTTATAAACAACATCCAGGTTGACCCGCCTCTCCTCTAAGGGCTCTATCTTAGTCACCACCACCCTCAACCAGAGCACTCACTGAAGAACTCTGTTCTAGGAATGCATCAGCAGACTGTGGTCTTAAAGTCATGCTCATCTTGATTGGCTTCCACTGTGCTATGCTTCTACGAAGCTTTGCACAGGTAAAGGCACTCTTTCAGGTCCATACAGCCTTCTCTTTATGGTTGCCATCTTTAAATAACCTTTCTATTTTTGGCCAGGTGGTGGTGGCTCTTGCCTTTAGCCTCTGCGCTCAGGAGGCGGCAGCAGTAGGATCTCTGTGAGTTTGAGGCCAATCTGGTCTACAAAGTGAGTTCCAGGACAGAGAAACCCTGTCTCAAAAAACAAAACAAAACAAAACAAAACAAACAAAACAAAACCCTGGAATGTGGGTTAGGGATGACGGGACTCAAACAGAATAGGAAGGACAGATAAACAAAACCCGACCGAACTAAGACTTTTTAGAAGAACAGACACAGTTGGTTAGGAAGTACGGTGTGCCAACTCGCCACAGAAGCTGAACAATGTGACCAATCTCACCTCATACTTGCTTCACAGCAAATGAGGCTGTACTGTGCTGGGCAAGACTTAACAGGGCCACTGAGTCAGAATGCTGGAAATTAGCCTCAAAGAGGCCGTTGATGGAGTGATTTAATACCCTGCTCTCTCACCTTTCCTGCTGCTACAGCTGCTTGCCCTTTAGCATACCCACATCCTTGAAGTCTGGCAACAACGCCAACATCAAAGGAATGGGCTTGCTCCTTAAGGACAAACCCAGCCCCACCACTGGTTTCCTTAAAAGGTGCAGAGAGAGAGGGATGCAGCATGGCTGACAGTGGGCTTGTGTAGCACACAGGGTTTGAGTCCCCCTAACCTCATAAACAGAAAAGGCATGCTAGAAAATTCCTGTAAATGGCAGCATTCTGCAGGAACATCAGAAATTCAAGGACATCTTGATATAACGAGAGCTTGTCTCAAAAAAAAAAAAAAAAAAAAAAAAAAAAAAAAAAAAGTCCAAGTGCAAGTGATTACAAAAGGCCTAAGTCATAAAGACACACCAGGGCTAGGAAAAATGGGTCAGCAGTGACTAAGCACTTATCCTCTTGTAGAGAACGCAGATTAGTACCCAACAGCCACAATTACCTGTAACTCCAGTTCCAGGGAACCCAATGTCCCTTGGTCTCCATAGGTCACAAAGACACACATACACAGCTAAATAAATCAATCTTTTAAAAGTTAAAAACACACACACTAAATCTTTCAGCAGTGGTGGCATACACCTTTAATCCTAGCACCCAGGAGGCTGACAGAGGCAGATCTCTGAGTTCGAGGACAACATGGTCTACAGAGTGAGTTCCAGGACAGCCAGGGCTACACTGAGAAACCCTGTCTCCAAAACAAAACAAAACAAAATCAAGATAATCTAGGGAAGTTAAAGAAACTGCATATTGCTTAAACAAAACTGGCCCTGAAGTCAGGTAATTAATGGCTCTTTAGAAGCACTCATTCTAAATTTTTACATTTGGAAATAATACACTAAACATTTAACTTAAAATGTCAGTACTTTCATAATGACGTTAGTATGTGAGACAGCAATCTGACTGTAGTATATGACCAGGAGTTTGTGTGGTAACAAGGAGAAGTGGGCATATACATCCACAGCAAGCTCTCACACCCACCCACCCTAGACAACTCCTAGTAAGGAGAAGCAGCAGATCGACACTGGCTGGCACGAAGCAGAGCCATCCCCAGTGCTGTGGAAACGGTCAGCCTCTCTCCACCAGGACTGATCTTGGCGGATTTGGCAGCTGAGTCATGCTGTTTCTATATCTAGTAAAGAAAATTTCCAGTGTTAATCAATTTATAATTTGCCATTAGAAACAAATATTCAAGCTTGTCTCATGGTTTCAACTTACCTAAGTTCACCGTTTCAAGGGTTAAATTTAATGGCCTCATCCAACCGTGGAGGTTAGGAAAGGGACAAGTAATCCTACTATGTGTGCTTCTGAGAACGAGGCTTATGGCCAGGATTTGATTCCTTAAAGAAACAAACTTACACGCCGGGTGTTGGTGGCGCACGACTTTAATCCCAGCACTTGGGAGGCAGAGGCAGGCGGATTTCTGAGTTCGAGGCCAGCCTGGTCTACAGAGTGAGTTCCAGGACAGCCAGGGCTACACAGAAAAATCCTGTCTTGAAAAAACAAAACAACAACAAAAAAAATTACATCCTTCTGTGTGAAACCTAAAAATACCAACTCTGGTCTTAGGGCCTTGCCAATTTAAACCAAAACACTGCAGCACTTACTTTAACGGTCAGACATTTTAGAATGGAATATTAAAACTAACATGTCTCAGTTTAAGGGCTTATATAAAAAGAACTTACTGCTTTTCTTTTCCTTCAATGCTGAGGATCAAAGCCAGAGCTTCAGGAGGCTAGGCAAGAGCTTTGCCACTTTTTTTAATAGCACAGGGTATACACTGCTAATTATATAGGAATAGAGTCCCACAAATACTACTACTCCAGTATGTGCGCATAATCTATTTACAAAACTCTTTCCAAAGACAGAGTCTCTTAAGATGTCCAAGCACACCCAAGGGGCACACTGCATTGAAACCATTAATTTTCTCTTTGAACAAGGTCTCACTGTACAGTTATGACTAGCTTACAACTGGCTGTGCAGACCAAACTGGCCTTGAATTCGCAGAGATCTGTCTGCCTGTCTCCTGAGTGCTTAAAAGTGTGCGTCACCACAAAACCCTTTGCTAGGATGTCAAGGCCCCAAAACGTATTTCTTGGTTTTTCCTCCCTAATCTTAATGACACTGAGCATCTTACCAATTTCTCCTTTTTCAAATTCTTTTTGTCTGATTCCAGGGGTATTTTTGATTACTGGCTTTTAATCATCTGTCATGTAAAATTAAGAATTTCTTTATTGTGCTGTAGAGATGGCCCAGTGGTTAAGAGTCCTTGCTGCTTGTCTATAAAACTCAAGTTTGGTTTCCAGAAACCATGTCAAGTGGTTGACAGTGGCCTGTATAATTTCACCTCAAGGAATCCTATGTCCTTTCCTGGCCTGGAGACACATGCACATACATGTTTGTGCATGCTCGCACACACAGATACATTGCTTATTTGCTTTTCTCTTACCTAAGTGGCTCCAACGCTGTACTAGAAAGTGGGGGAGGGAATAGTTCAGCACGTGCTCTGCAAGCCTTATGACCTGTGCAAACACTGTAAAAGAAAGGGACCAACCTCCAGAAGTTTCCTCTGACCTCCACATATACATTGTGGTATATGTGCATGTACACACTCAGAACTCTCTCTCTCATATATACACATGCAAACATACACACACACATACACACACACAGTAAATTTATAAATAACATTAAAAATAAATTATTTAGCCGGGCGATGGTGGCGCACGCCTTTAATCCCAGCACTTGGGAGGCAGAGGCAGACGGATTTCTGAGTTCGAGGCCAGCCTGGTCTACCGAGTGAGTTCCAGGACAGCCAGGGCTACACAGAGAAACCCTGTCTCAAAAATAAGTAAGTAAGTAAGTAAATAAATAAATAAATAATTTAAATCCTAGCACTTGGAAGGTAGAGGCAAGTAGATGTCTAGTTCAAAGCCATACTGGTCTACAGAGAATTCTAGGAAAGTCAAGGCTATACTGAGAAATCTGGTCGATAGATAGATGGATGGATGGATGGATAGATGGATGGATGGATGAATTGAAAGCTGGATGTGGGCTCCACCCTCAGTCTCAGGGGGCAGGAGCAGGGGTGGTTGGACCTTTGTGAGTTCAAGGCCAGGCTGATCTACTTAGCAAGTACCAGGTCAGACAAGGCTACACGGTAAGACTGTTCTCTCTCTCTCTCTGTTTTTTTTTTTTTTTTTTTTTTCCAAGGCAGGGTTTCTCTGTATAGCTCTGGCTGTCTTGGAACTCACTCTGTAGACCAGGCTGGCCTGGAACTCAGAAATCTGCCTGTCTCTGCCTCCCAAGTGCTGGGATTAAAGGCATGCACCATCTCTGCCGGCAACTCTTCTCAAAATAACTGTTTTAGAGCAGGGCCTGGGGCACAAGGTGTAGTACCAGCTTCTTGGGAAGCTGAAGCCATAGGGTTCCATGTTCAGGATGTCTGGTTAAAGCCAGTCTGATCAGCTTAGCAGGGAAAAAAGAAATATACCCTGCTCCAAGGCCCTCACATGACTGCAAATTGGATTTTCCTTAATTTTTGAGACTTTATTCTAAAAATATACACCCCTATTTAACCTTTCTTTTATCGATCCTAGATTTTCTTTCTTCAATAAATGCTCGTTCTCTACTCCAAGAGGAATCTTGAGAAGACTACACAGAGAAATTCTGTTTTCAAACACACACACACACACACACACACACACACACACACACACACACGGGGTTGGAGGGGGAAGGCACACAGGCACTTTCAGTTTCCTCTTAAGAAAGAAGCAAGAAATTTCCATGCTCAATGTGAAATTCTTGTGGTTGAGGCTTTAAAAAACTATGCAGGGCTTGCACACACCCAGAATTTAAACTAGGGAAGTGAAGAGGGATATTATTTGAAATAATCAGAGTGGTCAGATGATAATAGTTCCCCTTATTTTCCTATTTTTTATATATATTTAAAATGTATTTTACTATTTGAATAAAATAATATTTTGACATATCGGTATGTATATGTTCATATACGTGTTCATATTTGCACATACATGTGAATGAAAGATGTTACTGAAAAAAACATGTTGGGTGGCTAGAGAAGGCCCAGTGAGTAAGACTGTGTGCTGCTCTTTCAGAGGAGTCAAGGCAGATTCCCAGCACCCATGGTGAGCAGCTCCAAACTCCAGCTCCAGAGGATTTCAGGCCCTTTTCTGGCCTCTGAAAGGACCTACATTCCTTTGGGGCATGTGCACATGAGAGCGAGCGCACACGCGTACACACCAATAAAGTACATTAAATCTTTTTTTTTAATGCTGGACTGATGCAATGACTAGAAAGGTGCCTGCTGCCAAGCCTGACAACCTGAGTTTATGAGAACCACTTGGTGGAAGGAGAAAACTGACTCCTACAAGCTGTCCTTTGACCTCTACCATGACATGTACCAGAGTGCACACATGCACATGTGCATGCACACACACAATTACTGTTTAAAAATTTAAAAACAAACCAAAGCCCTATATACTAAGCCACCCTGTCACTTAGTAACTAAAGAACACTTGTTTATAGAGAGATAAATGCAAACAGCCCAAATCATCACTTGTCTTGGTATCTGAAAGTGTTCTATAACTGTTTACTTATGGGTTATGTGCCTAGGGGACAGAAATAATGATACTTCTCACTGTACTGTGAAGGAGAGCATAGCATGAACAGGTAGTTCCTATTATATGAGAAGATGAGACAAGACCCATGTGAACTCCAGAGTTCTGGGTTAGTTTAGATAGAACAAGAGCCTGTCTCTTAAAACTGTGTCTTCTGAATTTACATGTGTAAAGACTTAGAATTTGTGGGGCTGGGAAGATGGATCAGTGGTTAAGAGCACTAACTGCTCTTCTAGAGGACCTGGGTTCAATTCCCAGCACCCACATGGCAGCTCATATCCACCTGTAACTCCAGTTCCAGGGCTTCTGACACCCTCACAGATGTACATGCAGTTAAAAAGAAAAAACTGAGCGTAAAATAAAATTAAGCTTTAAAAGAATTCTAATTTTTAAGACGACTTGTGTACGTGTGTACTTGTGTGTGCGGATGCCACAAGAGGGCCCTGAGTGTCCTCCTCTGGTACTCTGCTTAATCCACCTGGAATCTTAGTAATCTCTCCCTGAATCTGGGCTGCATTTTCTCAGGGAGGCTGGACCCCAGCAAATGACAACAATAGCTTTGTTTCTGCCCTCCTCAGACACATATTAAATGTGAGGCTTGTTACATGGGTGCTGAGATTTGAACTCCAGTCTTCACGACTATCCACCAAGCACTCTTCATTTCCAACTCATCTCTCAGTCCCCTAATTTTCTTATGTAGATTGAGCCCAGACACTTGTATTCTCTGAGATATAGCACAAACCCCTAGAAAGGAACTTTCTTTCTCCTACTAGAGCTGTTGTCTCCAGGGACAAGTACATTTCATGTTTCTTGCATTGAGCATATTAAATCGTCTGAATCCTTTGATCAATCAGTAAACTTGTTGGTTAACGTTAATACAGAAGTACTCTGTATCAGTTGGGTCATAGTAGTGTATACCTTTAATCTCAGCACTCAAGAGGCAGGAGGATACTGAGTTTGAGGCCAGCCTGGTCTACAGAGCAAGTTCTAGGCCATGGCTACACAGTGATCTACAGAGAGAGCTGCCTGCCTCTGCCTCCTGAGAGCTTACCACTGTCTGGCTCTACTTTCTTCTTTCCTTTTTTTTTTTTTTTTTTTTATTTTATTTTATGTGAGTACACTGTAGCTGTCTTCAGACACATCAGAATAAGGCATCAGATCCCATTACAGATGGTTGTGAGCCACCATGCGGTTGCTGGGAATTGAACTCAAGACCTCTGGAAGAACAGTCAGTGCTCTTAACCACTGAGCCATCTCTCCACCCCTCCTTTAAAAAAAAAAAGTGTTAATTTGTATTTTATATACATTGGTGTTTTGCCTGCATCTATGACTATGTGAGGGTGTCAGATTCCCTGGAACAGGAATTACAGATAGTTGTGAGCTGCCGTGTGGGTGTTGAATTTAACCTGGGTCCTTTGAAAGAGCAGCCAATACTCTTAACTGGCTCTGCCACCTCTCCAACGCCCACCCTACCCCCCACAGTATGTTTTTTTTTTTTAAGAGGTCTCACATAATCCACAATCGCCTTGGTATTCCTTGATAACCTACTTCAGCCTCCTAAGTGCTAGAATTAAAGCTAGAGACATGTTTTTGTTTTGTTCTCTACATTTATTTAGCATGGTATGGTTACTGTTACTCTTTAATTGTGCCTAGTATATACAATTACTCTATAACTTTTTCATAGAAAAATAGATAGGGTTTAATGCTTCATTGCCACAGAACTTACTGACATCAACAGTTTTTCCTTTCTTTATGAAACTGAAAATTTCTACCTTTTTACGGAATAGGAACTCTTTCCAGCTTCTTGGCATTTCAAATCGCCAGGATCACTACTCTTACATACAGACCTGATACTGAAGTTAAACACGGTTTTCTTGAAAACAAGCACTAGCAGTCCGAGTTCTGGTAAATAGATGGTAACCAAGTGACTAACAAGCAAGTAGCACATACAGTGTGGATACACTGAGACAAAGGGCGATTCACCTCTTGGGTGGGACGGAAAGGAAGGGGTAAAGTCGACCGGTGCGGTTCCGAATGGGGGAATCACTGACCCATGGCTCAAACATACAACAGCTGCACCGAATGATGTACACTATGTGACTAACAAACCAGTCAGTTCTGGAATTTTCTACTCGTATGTTTGCATTCAGCCCCATCTTGTTTTGAGGCAGAATCTCCAATTTATGCCGTACTGCCTGTAAGCTTCTAGGTCGGAGATTCTCTTACCTCACATTCTGCCTCAGGAGTGTTGAGATCATGGATGTGTACTGTATCCAACTTCTTTTACAAGGTTCTGAGGCTCAAACTTGGGTCATCAAGCCAGCTTGAAGCTGCCTAAAAACACCAGCACTTGGGAAGCAGAGGCAAACAGATCTCTGTGTTCAAGCAAGTTCCTGGCCAGTCAAGTGCTACATAAGGAGAAAAGGAAACTGGGCTGGGGATGCAGCTCAGTGGGAAGAGGGCTTGCCGCAGGCTTGACCCCAACACTGCACAGCAGTGGGAAGACTGAGGAGGAGCTGGCTCTGTGGTTAGGAGCACCTCTGGGTCTGGCACAGGACCCGACCTCTGTTCTTAGCACCTATATCAGGCAGCTTCTAAGTCCAGATCCAGAGATCCGATGACCTCTTCCGTATTCCGAGGGCACATACCCACATACATACATACACACACACACACACATATACACACACATATACACACACACACACACACACACACACACACATAAAACTAGGATTGGGAAAGACAATGTTCAGGGATCTCTGGCTTTCACATGCATACACACAGGAAACAGAAGTCCGAGATTATCTTTGGCTACACAGTGAGTTTGAGCACAGCCTGAGCTACTGCTATCTCAAGAGGAAAACTGGTTCAGATATGAAAGCAATGAACATACTCAAATAGCTCGTATGTCACAAACTTTGGACAGGAAGTCACGCTGTGAATTCCAGAAGAGATCTCAGTCCCCATGTGTGAGAAAGGACCAATCATGCAAATTACAGCTGTTTCCAGCTTGCAGAGACAACTTCGTAATGCTACAAATCTTAAGACAGCTAGTAGTGAGCTTCCCATCATTTAAGGATACATTTCTGAACAAGACTTGAATGTCTGCTGGGAACAGGCAAGGAAAGACACAGTCATGCTGAAGCTGGTCCACTACTGTTTAAAACCACTAGAGCTCACCAAAAGCATTTCATTTACTGTGGAAATACGCCACTGAGAAATCAGTTACCTTCTGCCTAGGAGTTAAGATTCCCTAACTCTTATCACAGCAACCCACTGTAATTACAAATTTCCTGTAGTACTGTAAACAGTATGACTAGTGAAAAAAGTTCTCTCTGGGCCATAAGGTGGCTTAACAGTTAAACCCCTTAGTCATCAAGCCTGACAACCAGGATTCAATCCCCCAAACCCATGTTGTAGATGAATTGTCTCCCACAAGTTGTCCTAACTTAGACATAGACATAGACATAGAAAAACAAAGAAACAAAAACAACTTATATTCTTACTTTTTTTTTTTCAAGACACAATTTCTCTATGTAGCCCTGGCTATCCTGATCTCTACTCTGTAGACCAGGCTGGACTCGAACTCATATAGATCTACCTGTCTCTGCCTTCCAAGAGCTGAGACTAAAGGTGCATTATATTATATTATAGAATTTTTTAAAAACCAAGAACAAGAGGTAGTGTTTGGCACATACCTTTAATCCCAGAGAAGCAGAGGCAGTTGGATCTATGCTAACTTCGAAGCCAGTATAGTCTACACAGTAAGTTCCAGGATAGCCTAGACTACATAGAAAAACCCTGCCTTGATGTAGGCGGCTGTCCTTGCTGACGCCTGTGTGCGTGAGGTAACAAACCGCGCATGCGCAGCGTCTTGGGTACGCCTACGTCATATCCTCCATCGAACTGCGCATGTACAGTGCAGGGGAACCTGGGAATTTGAGCAAGCAGCCAATCATAATTGTCCACCCCAAAGGGTATATAGGCGGGATCAGGCTCCTCTCGGGCTCTCTCTCTCCGCCATGATTGGGAAAATAAAACACGTGCTGCGATAGAATCCTGCGTGTTCGCGTGAGTTCCTGCGGGCAGGGATATCGCGCGGGCTACACCTTGAAAACAGAAAGACCCCAAACTTCAGACAGAGCATATACTATTCAAAAGGTAGACAGTAAAGCAGGTGGCAGGGCAGTAACCACCTAGCTACACAGAGGCAAATGGTCTATGGAGTATGAAGAAAGAACAGCGCGGTGCCTGGGGTGCTGTGCTGGTGAGCACTGTGTGGCAAGGTCAGAGCAGACAATACAAATGTCCAAGTCTATAGCCAACAAACAGCAAGTTTACAGGTGGTCCTATCACAGCCTTAGAGGAACAGCGATTATCCCCAAGTTGTACTTTTGCTCTTAAAACAGGGTCTCACTATGTAGCTTTAGCTGGCTTATAACTCATTATGTATGCCAGACTGCTCTCAGACTCGAGATCTGCCTGCCTCTGCCCCTGAGTGCTGGGATTAGAGGCCTAGTCCTGAACAGCTAACCCTTTGCCTCTTCTTCCCAAGTGCTGATTATTGGGATTAAAGTCATGGACCATAAGGCCCTGGTTTATATAGTGCTGAGCATATAATCTAGGGCTTCATGCATGCTAGGCAAGTACTCTATTGTGTATCCCCAGGGCCTCGCCTACTTAAAGAAGGAACTAGTTGGGTATGGTGCTTCATACCTATAATGTAACCAACCTGGCTACATAAGTGATTTTTATGCCAGGTAGGGCTACACAGAAGACCCTGACTCAAATGAATGAATGAATGAATAAATGAAGAAAGAAAGAAGAAAAAAGAGAGAAAGGAAGAAAGAAAGAAACTAAAATAAAGAGGAAGGAACTAAGGTCCTGAGAGTTTCAGAGGCTTGCTCAAAAAGATCCAGGGCACAGAGGAGGCATTCAAGCCTATGTCTTTTCTCATTTCTCCTTTCCTGAAAATGACTTAGCTAAGGGACCCTAGGACCAGGCAGAAAGCTACAGAAGAATCAACAGGGAGCCCTCAACTCTAAGAGCTGAATTGCTAATGTTACTTAGCACAATGCAACACACATACTAACATAAATAACTGTTCAAATAAACATGCTGGTCCAGTCTCAGTAAAAAGATCAAAATACACACACACACACACACACACACACACACACACACACACACACACAGAGTCCTAGAGGCAGGCACTACTATGTTCCTTCTATCCCATTTCTAGTAGAGTAAATCTTTTAAAAGCATGTACTTTTAATTTTTGTGTCTGTTTGTCTGTCTGTATGTGTAGGCTACGGAAGTGGCAGCCCTGGAGTCTGGACATCAGAGTTATGTCCTCACTACATTACTGAATGGCCGGAAAGGTCGCGCTCTGGGCCTCTGGGACACGGACTGTTCTTCAAAGGCCCTTTGCCCTCATTCTCTACTTACCTCCCAAAGGCCTTACCCCCTACACCCTTAGACCATCATACTTGTGATTAAAACTTCAATATACTCAGACAACAGCACTTTACCTTTGCCAACTCGCAAAATTCACAAAATCCATGCCCTTCTCAAATATAAAATACCTCAGTCTAATAGCCCTCCCAATACTTCTGTATCAAGTCACAGGTCTGAAGTTCTGGCTCAGATAGCTCAGTGGGTAAGGGGGCCTGCTGCCAACACTAACAATCTGAGTGTGATCCTCGGACCCACATACTGAAGAGGACAGACGTTCTCAAACTGTCCTCTGACCTCCAGAGGCATCACTGTACTCATGCTCGTCCCCAGGTTCCCTCCAAAAAAAAAAAAAAAATGTAATTTCAACAAAAGTCACCAGGCAGTGGAGGCGCACGCCTTTGATCCTAGTACTCAGGAGGCAGAGGCAGGAGGATCTCTGTGAGTTTGAGGCTAGCCTGGTCTAAAAGGTGAGTGCTAGGACTGCCAGAGCTACACAGTGAAACCATGTCTCGAAAAACAAAAACAAAGTCTAGGACCTGGGAAATGGGCTTAGTGGTTAAACACACACACTGCTCTTCCAAAGGACCCAAGTTTAACCCCTACCACCCACATCAGGTGTTCATAACTACCTCCAAGGGATCCAACATCCTGTTCTAGCCTCTGTGAGCTCCTGCATCCACGTTCACACACCTACACAGACCATATACTCATAAACAAAACTCCTATATATTAAGAAAAATCTGAAGCCCGAAGCTTACCTACATGTCACACAACTGGGAATGCAGTTTGGTGGTACAGTGCCTGTCAAGGACGGGGGCCGACTCCTGAATGACTGAATGTCATCTAACCAGGGCCAGACTCAGGATATGACTCATTCTGAGGCAAAATGTTCTACAGATGTGAACCTGTGCCGGGCAGTGTGCAGCCACCAGAATTTACTGTTGTCTATGAAGGGAAGGCTTCCACAGGAGGGCAGCTTCCACAGAACATGCTATCCTTTGGTCCTCTGGAGCCTGGGAGCACCAAAAGACTTGCAGTCCTTTTGCCCCCAACCTTCTGAACTCTAGGCTGGCTGGCTGATGGGAAGGACAGCCTCATACTTTCCAAAGTGCTGTTGGGATCATCTATTTGTGAATGGTACCTGACTACCCACATCCTTATCAAAAGGCAGCTTGAAATTCAATGCCCAACACAAAACACAACAAAACATGAAAAGTCTAGCCGGCCATACTCTTGTTCTCTCCCAAATACAACCAGGCTTTCTCACTCCTCTCCACAGGACTACTCGGGGAGGTGTTCTCTAAGAATGAGATTTACCACCAACTCTCTCCTCAGCCCTCACCAAAATCACCTTGCAAGGTTACATTTGTGAACACATAACTAACTTACTAACGTATGCTTTAAAAACTCCAGTTTCTATGCATTGGACAGGGACACAGCTATTTCACATCTAGAGGGTTGTTCAAGTCCTACTCTTGCTTTCAATTTGCTCTTAGTATGTTTGAGCTCCTACAGCAAGTGCCACAGCCTGGGAGCTTACAAAACCAAAATTGCTCACACTTCGGAAGCTAAGTCTCTCTCATGGCAATGGCTATGTCTATAAGACAGAAGCAGCAAGCTTCTCTCTAAGGCCTTGTCTTGGGGAAGAGGAGGGAAGAGGCGTATGACTCGGGTGTCATACAGCCCAGGATGGCCTTGAACTGACTCCATAACAGAGGGAAGCCTTGCTTGAATTGCTGAACCTTTGTCCGCAATGAATCGCTGTGTGCTGCCACATCAGGTTCCCGTACAAGGGTGCTAGTCTTCTTCCTGATATGCTCACGTCAGAGTCAAGATTCCAGATACACTTCTTGAGGAAACACACACAACCTGGATAATCCTGTTTTCAACACCGTCTTTTCTTTAGGGTTTTTTTGGTTTGGTTTTTGGAGACTGGGTTTCTTTGTGTACTTCTTTTCTGTCCTGGAAGTCTGTAGACTAGGCTGGCCTTGAACTCTCAGAGGTCTGCCCACCTCTGCTGGGATTAAAGATGTGCTCCACCACCACCTGGCATGCTTTTTCTAAGTGATTTTTTTTAATCCTACCAATAATTGATTCATATTCCAGGATTCACTTTAGACAACTTACCAAGTCATCAAGGGATTAGCTCATAAAATGTCTTAAAGGATTTTAAGTTATTAGCATTACTGAGAGGGATAAATCACTTAGCCTCTTTGACTTTGGTTTATCTATAAAATGAGACTGATAATGGAAACTATTCACTTTAAAGGAGAGTGCAAGGATCACGTGAGAATTTTTTTAGGTGTCCTCACTGATTTCTTGTCTATTCCTCAGCTATGGTTTACTCATGTACAATCTCAAGGAATCTCCTTACCTGGTCAAGGTACAGGAGTAAAATTTACCATAAATGGGCAAATAATTGTTTCAATTAAACTATTTATACTCACTATCATTAAAGTTTCAAATTCTGATAATCCTAAAATTTCTCCTCAAGATTGCTTTCACCGGGCGGTGGTGGCACATGTCTTTAATCCCAACACTTGGGAGGCAGAGGCAGGCAGATTTCTGAGTTCGAGGCCAGCCTGGTCTACAGAGTGAGTTCCAGGCCAGCCAGGGCTACACAGAGAAACCCTGTCTCGAAAAACCAAAAAAAA
>JANHMN010000007.1:5230025-5273377 GCA_030674055.1 Rhabdomys pumilio
AAAAAAAATCCACACTAGCCATCTGTAATGACAGTGGGTGTTGTCTATAAAAGCTAATAAAGTGTCTTTAATAGCTGTGTCACAATTTATAGATGAGCTCTGAAGCAGTAAGCTCTATCAAATGCAATGACAGCTGACAGTACTGGTGGCAGACACTGACAGATCTCTGTGAGTTCAAGGCCAGCACGGTCTACAGGTGAGTTCCTGGCTAGTCAGAGTTTCACAGAACCTATCTAAAACAAACCAATAAATCAACCAAACAAACAAACAAAAACCCAACTGTCCTATAAAGGACACTAGCCACCAAAGCACTGATCCCGAGAGCTCTGGAATGTACGTCATGAAGATGCTCGACACACCCACACCCTGATTAGAAGCCCGGTTAGCTGTGAAAGTCTGAAAGTTCTGCCAGTGCGATGGGGTTGGTGAGCGCAGGCAAGCGTAAAGCAGCACTGCTCTGCAGTTACCCAAAGCTGATGCATCTGTGTTTTGACTGCAATTTTAAAAAAAGCAAAATGGGAAATGAAAACCCAGTATGAAAATAAGTAACGGGGGAAACTTTCTCCAAAATAAAAGCAGTGCCATTAAAAATGTTATTAAATGTGTATGTAAGCTCCATGATACACCTAAATATCAGGTAGTTTAGAAAAATATACATGTTTTCAGAGTTGTCTATTTTAAAACAATATATATTTCAAATTATAGTTTTCAAATACCTCATCCTGCCACCCCAGGAAAAACCCAAATTGAAAGTCAATCCTCGCTGGGCAGTGGTGTCGCACGCCTTTAATCCCAGCACTTGGGAGGCAGAGGCAGGCGGATTTCTGAGTTCGAGGCCAGTCTGGTCTACAGAGTGAGTTCCAGGACAGCCGGGACCGCACAGAGAAACACTGTCTCGAAAAAAAAATCAAAAAAAAAAAAAAAAAAAAAAGAAAGAAAGAAAGTCAAGCCTTTCCTCAGAGGAAGCTCTAATACAAATGTTTACACAGACTTTTCTAGCCACAGTCAAGTACATGCATACTGCCTAGGTTTTCTGAACTACTATTAATTTCATTTTGAGTCATTAAAGTATTTCAAATATGATTCATATTTAATTTACTATTACTTTTTTTTGTTTTTGTTGTTTTTTCAAGATTTCAAAACAGGGGTTGTCTGTGTAGTCCTGGCTGTTCTGGAACTCCCTCTATAAACCAGGCTGGTCTTTAATTCAGAGATCTCTCCTCTACTTCTCAAGTCTTGGGATTAAAGGGGTAAGCCACTGCCTGCTATTACTTTTTTTTTTTTTTTTTTTTTTTTCACTCTTACTGTGTAGTTCTGGTTGGTGTGGAACTCATTATGTAGATCAAGCTAGCCTCGAACTCAGGAAGATCCGCCTTTCTCTGGCACCTAAATGCTGAGATTAAAGGCACACCACCACACTCTGCTATGGCTTATTTTATAACTAAATTGGTTACTATAATTCTTCAGTTTGAGTTAACTAAACATGGTTCTTTGTGTTATTTATAAGCATGGTAATTATTTTCATGCCCAGATAAACTAAAAACTTCAAGTGATTTTATTCAAAATGTTTCATAACATAAAACCAGTTGAAACCATGTTTAGTGTGGTCTAGGTTGTAACTTAATGGGAGATAGTCTTTGCATAACTTATAGGAGGCCACAGGTTTAATACCCACCACTAACAGAAAAAGGAAGAGTTAACAGGCTACCATGGACTACTTTGAGACTCTTTCTCAAAAAACAAACAGTAGGCTCTGGAGAGACCTCTCTGGGGTTAAGAGCATTGGCTACTTTTCCAAAGGACCCAATTTTGGGTCCTAGCATCCACAAAGTGCCCCACAACCATCAATAACTCCAGTTACAGGGGATCTGATGCCCTCTCTGACTGCCTCAGGCATCAGGCACTTACATGGTACACAGACATACACACAGGTGAAAACTATCCACATCCATAAAATAAAAAATAATAATTAAAAAACAAGAGACAGGGAAAAGGCCCATACTTCTGAGAGCATCAGAGCATGGCAGTTGGTCTTAAACATTACTACTCAGTAACAAGCAGATGAAGTAGAGGAAGAAAATACAGGGCTATTAATAGAAGCCCAAGGCCCCTAAGTGAGGCAAGAGCTGATGACCTAAGCCTCCACAGAAAGAGCGAGGCTAAAAGAAGACAGAAGACTAAACAGTAGCCCTTGTCTGTACTGAAGTCTCAGACATGAATGCAGCAATCACACATATCTTCTCCCTCATTTGCAAAGCGGTCTGGCACTGAGAACTCTGCAGCTCATGCTTATCCTAATGCAGTCCACAGAGGAAGGCACTCACACCCACAGATGTAGAAATAAATGACTCATCAACAAGGATATCATAAAGAGGAGGAAAATGTTCCCGAACTTACTTAGTAAAGAGCAAAGAAGACCTGCAAGGTTTTAGAGGGTTCTTTGTGGTTGCTGCTGCTGTTGTTTTGTTTTGTTTTGTTTTGTTGGAAATAAGGCCTCACTATGCTGCCCACACTGGTCTCAAACGGTCTTCCTCCCTCAGCATCCTGAGAAGCCAAAAATAGACATGCTTAAAGTATTTCTCAAAATTGTCTCCTCATTCTGCAACTTTGAACAATAAAACATCAGCTTTTTTTTTTTTTTTAAATCTTCCACATAGATTGCAAATAGGACAGAGATCATTATTTCGTCCTTAACTAAAAGCTTGGGCTGGAGAGATGGCTCATCAGTTAAAGCCACCGGCCACTTTTCTAGAGGACCTGCCACTCACACAGTAGACACAATTTCAGTTCCAGGAAATCAAATGTAGTCTTCGACCTCTGTGAGTACTGCATGTACGTGGTGCACATGTGTGCAAACCACCCACATGCAGAAAGTAAAAATAAATACATCTTAATAAAAAAATAGCCCAGCTTATTGAAAGTAGTGTGCATAGTTCTCAATGCTGTAGCTCACAGTGAGTAAGACACGCTGAGGGAGCACAGACTCGGGCTTAACCACTCACTCTGTCTCAGGGTCTCCAGTTATAAGATGTGGGCAGGAAAACTTAACTCTAGATTGCTCGGTAGCTACATGAAAAAAATTAAAGAGCAATATTCAGCATAGTAACCTTGTCTAACACACCCCAAATCAGGACCACTATAAAGGAGTTCTCTTCTGAAAAGGAGACATTAAGAACTGAGAAACACTCTCAAACTTTAAGGAACAACAAAATCACCCAAAGGGTTTGTTGAAAGTATAAATTTGGAGCTGGGTGTGGTGGTTCATGTCTGTAATTACACTGGGGAATCCTCTGGGGGAGAGACAGGAAGACCTCCAGTTAACTAAGGCCAGCCTAGGCTACGGAGCCAAGACACCGCCTCAAAAAACCAAAGCCTGGTGTAAGCAACAGGATCAGAAGTTCAAGATGGGGCCCAGGCCAGCCTAGGCTTCATAAAACCCCACCTCAAAAAACAACAAAAGGTACAGCCAAGGTCTGGGGTGTAACTCAATGGTAAGGTGCTTACCTACCACGTACAAAGGGTTGGGTTCAATTTGCAGCACCACAAAAAAGTGGGTTGGGGAAGGACACAGACACTGGGACCCCACTTCTCCAAGGTTCCATAGGTCTAAAATAGAAGGATGTTCTTTGGCCCAAACACCAAAGATTACTAAACAGAATGAAGACTGTCCTGTAAGAAGCTGCTGAGAAGTAGTTTTCTGAGAACGAACAGGCCTAACGAGGAGGAGCATAGAAATGTCCACAAGCTCATTCATCCAACAACAGCTACGGAGTTCCCATTATGCCATTTTGAAGAACTGCCAGCGTAAGAAACATAAAAAAAATTAAATTAAGGCAATTCAGGTAGTGGTAAATGCTGTGAGTAAGATAAAAAGAACAGAAATATGGGGTAATTTCTTTGAAAAGCCAACATCTGAATTGCAACTTGGATGACAGAAATGAACTGGCCAAAGCAGACTGAAGCTTCAGGGTACAGAAGAGCAAAGGCCTTCGGGCAGTAGTTCAAATGCTAGTAGATTCAGACATAACAAAAAGAGATGAAAACCAGGACACTGGTTTACTGATGGGCCAGGCTCCAGAGTACAGGACTAGGTAGTACGTGCCTGACAAACCTGATACTCAAAGGCTGACCTCCAACTCAAAGATACCTGCTTACCTTTGCCTCCCAAGAGTGCTGAGATTTTAAAGGTGTTTGCAACCATGCCAGGCTAGGGTTTTATCCTGAGACTTTCAATCGGCTGTGTGTTGGGGGCGCCCCCGTCCCCCCTCCCCACCGCATTCGAGTGCGCACGCATCTATTTAAAATTTGAGGAAACTCTTAGGTTGTGACATGAGGAATGCACCATAAGTAAGTAGCCAGAGTTGGAGACAGGCCAGGAAATTACTTCAGTTGACCACATAAGAGACTGTGGTAGTCTAGCAAGGGCGGTAGCACCAGAGATGGGAAAGGAATGCATACTGAGTACTGTAATTTTTTTTATAATTAAAGGGCTGGAGAGATGGCTCAGTCATTAAGAGCACTTGCTTCTTGTCTAGAGGACCCCAGTTTGGTCCCTAGTACCCTTGCATGGTGGCTCATAAACTCAACTACGTCAGCTCTAGTACTAGGGAATCCAGTACCCTCTTCTGGCTTCTTCTGGAGCACACGTGTGTGTACGTGCACACACACACACACACACACGCACACGCACACGCATGCACACTTACACTCACACTCATGTGCAGATTAGATATAGACACACACAAAAAAAAATAATCCATAAAGCCTTGTAAAAACTAAAGAAAAGAACCAAGTCACAGAGTACTAACTATCTGGAATTAATTACTCAGGAGATAATGAACGACAAAAGAGATTTATAGGTATTAGGGAAGCTTATGAGCCATCAGCCCAAAGTGGTATTAGCAGACTTAGGATACTTCACGGAGCTGGGGTGAAGAGGGCATTTCATTTCTGGATAAGCTCCTTTGGTGTCAGTGGTTAAAAACCAAACAACAACAAAAAAACCTTTAACAAATGGCACATACCTCAACCCCAAAGCTAATAAAGTAAGTAAGTATGCTATGCAAAATAGTTTCCTCCAGGCTCTTATGGAATGGGGTGGTAACAGGCGCACTGCATTTGGAATACGGTGTAACTAAGGGTTACACCTAAACTTACCTGTGGAACCATTAAAAACAAACAAGTTCACCAAAACTCCGCACTGCACTGCACTTACTGCCTGGACTGTTTAACAAGCTAAGTAAGCCTACATGCCGTTCAGTGTCTGTTTTATTAAGTCTCACAGTTTCACCAAGAGAGACATAGGGGAAAACTTTCCACTCCACGGCTTTAATAACCATTGCTTTTCCAGCGGTGGAATTTCACCCTAAAAAGTCCACAGTCCATAGCTGCAAATAAATAAATAAATAAATAACTCAAAAAAGTGCAAGTACGTAAAGCCACAGGGGTGGGAGGGGGAACAAATGCATGGGTGGCTTAGGGATTACAGCCTCTTCCAGAGGGCCCGGGTTTGGTATCCTGCAACATAGCAACTCCGAATCCTCTGTAACTCCAATCCCATGAGCTCCAATCCCTCCCTGGGCACCCAGAAATGCACAAAGTGCACAAGCATATACACAGGCAAAATACCCGTACACATTAACTAAAATAAATAAAATTTATTTTTAAAAAACCCAATGTAGTGTGATACCGTATTTCTATAAAGCAATTACAAAAGCATCTGGAAGGATATGAACTAACATTCTGGCAAGAGGAGTGGCACGACTATCATTCTTTTCTCCTCACCTTCTACCATGAACATTTCCTCCAATCATCACAAAAACATCTCACAAAACAAAAAAGATTGTTTTAGAATAGTAAAAAAGGGTGGGTTTTTTTTTTTTTAATCTGAAAAGGGGGAAGTGCAAAAAGAAAATTCTCCTTTGTCTATATCAACAGGATTCCAAGTATAGTAGAAGAAAAGAGGGAAAAATCCATGACCTACACAGGAGGAAAAGATTTAATAGACAGGCCCGCTACTGCCCAAGGGCACACCCCTCAAAGATAGGGGGCTAAATTCCTAAGAATTCTTCTCAGATTTGATGGAAAGCAATCAATCTGTTTTTGTCGTTCTTTCCTGCTGCTTTCCACAGAAACACTTTAAGTATCTTGGAGAGGGGGAAGTGTCCCTTTTCAAAACCACGATGGAACATCCAGGCTTGGTTTCCTGGTCTGAATGCTGAGGGCAAAAGGGTGGGCGGTTACACTAAAGGAATCTGCGCGAGCAGTGAGTCACCTGAAGCAGGAGCACGCAGCTGCTTCCCCTAGCCTCCACATCAGACACAGGACAGCGAGTGCGCTTCCTAAGCGTTTCTAGACTAGAACCCTTGGGAAATTGTAGGTTTTTCCAAATTCTGGCGGAATAGCTGCCAACAGACACCACAGCACAAAATCGAGAGGGTGTCTTCCACAGATGCAGGTAAATGCTTCCTGAAGCTCATCAGGCGCTCCAGATGTAAACCCAGGGCATTCCATTATTAAGGCCGCATCCTCGGCTTTTCCAACTGGGGAAATTAAAAGCATCCTGCCGCCTCTCTACAGTTAGCAAGTATCATCTTGGCTAAAATCCTAACGTTTAAGCAGCCACTTCGAAAAACTTCGGCTTTAAGCAGCCACACGGATCTCAAACCATTGCCGGACTGTTGCCCTGCATTCCTTCCAATAACGGTGCTGCTACCTGCTCCATTGTCAGCCCCGGCTCCACGTACTGAACCAACAGAAAAGGGGAATCCTTTAAATCCGCAACACAATGGAGGCTAAAGAAGAGCTCTGGCTTTCAGGATGGCAGCTACCACACACCACAACAAAGGGCCGCGTCCGGGTGACTTCATCGAACCCACCAGGCAAACGCCACCGCCCGGCTTTCGGGGTTACTGTCCCTAGTCCCCTGCACGCCCGCGCCGCCTATGTGGCCCTAAAAGTGAAAGACCCGGGCTGCCGGTGCCTGTCCAGCCCAGCTGCAGGCTGCCCGGCCAGCGGCTGCGGGCTCCCTGGGTGCAGCGCCTAGCCAGAGGCGCCCGCTCTGCCGCAGCCGTCCCCGGGAGCGCGCGGCCATAGAAGTGGCGACGCGAAGAGGGTCGCCGAGGAGGGCAGTGGGCCAGGGGGGACACTCACCCGCCCAAACAAGCGGCGGGCGGGGAGGGTAGCGGCGGGGAGCGTTCCGGACGCCGCTGTCGCTGCCGCTGCTGCTGGCCGCCGGCCTCCTCCCCTCTGTTTGGATTCGATAGACCACGTCACTCTTAGCCACGAGACCCGGATCTGCCAGCTCCCGAGGGCGGCGCAACAGATTGTAGCGACCGGAGCCTCCCGTGACCCTACCCAGTGAGCATGCGCGTGTCGCGCGGGCCACCTGCGTCGGAGGGGGGCGGCTCCCGCAGCTTCGACGCTGACGTGCGTGGGCGTGCCGGGCGCGGAGGAGGCAGTTCCGGTGTGGAGGGGTGGGGTTGCTCCACAGTGAAGGAAGGGCCCTCCGGCTGTTGAATTGTCCCACGTGTTGTCTTCCGTGGTCCTTATCGTCTGACGTGTGAATCTGTTTGCTGAGGGAATGGCTTCTGTCCACCGCAGTGTTTAGTCGCACTTAGGTGGAGGGGCGCGCGCACAAATTGATGACCGCTGAAACCCGGTCTACCGGCAGAGGTGGTGGTGGTTCATCATCAGGCACACGTGAAAATCGGAGATTCTGGAAGATTACAGAAGCATGTCATCTGTGGGGGTTTGAGTATTCCTGATGACGTTCGAATTTTGGACTGGAAAACAGATCTAAATTAAGTTCAACCTTAGCGTTAAAAGAGATATGTTTAGAACCCGGGTGTGATGGCTCAGCCGCACTCGGAAACGTGAGATCGGCTGGTTGGTCTACAGAGCGAGTTCCAGGACAGCCAGGGCTACATACAAAAACCCTGGGGGAGTTTGTGAAAGTATGTGAATTTGATCCCAGCCAGTGCAGCATAGAATGTCTTTTTTTTTTTTTTTTTTTTAAGTGAGGTGAGCCTAGCCTTGGTTTTGCCCTCCTTCCTGGTGAGAGAGGGAATGGGGCCAAAGAAGGTAGAGACACACCTTTCTTGGGCTAGGGAGCTAGGAAGCAGTATTTCAACAGTCCAAAGACACCTTAATTCCTATGTAAGAAAAGTCGTGAAATACCAGCAAATAGATGTCTGGAGCCTTATTATCAAAAAGAGCATCTCTGAAAGCAGTTGTGGAAGCCCTAATTCTGCAGATGTATCCAATGACTTCAAGGAACTATGGACGAAACTAAGCATATTTTTTTATAAGAAAGTGCAAGAAAGCTGGGCGGTGGTGGCGCACGCCTTTAATCCCAGCACTTGGGAGGCAGAGGCAGGCGGATTTCTGAGTTCGAGGCCAGCCTGATCTACAGAGTGAGTTCCAGGACAGCCAGAGCTACACAGATAAACCCTGTCTCGAAAAACCAAAAAAAAAAAAAAAAAAAAAAAGTGCAAGAAAAAAATTATTCTGAGAATCTAAAGTCTGGACAGAAAATAGTGAACTTCAGAAAGCATTCACTTGGAATTTCATTTTCTTCCCTAATATCCTAACAATCTGACAACAGAAAGAAAAACAAACTCCTTTAAAACAGTACTGTCCAGTCTGTCTTTGGCTACATGGTTCAAAATTTCCGTGTTCTACTGAGGTACAGCCTGCACTCTTTGGTAAAGTTACAAGTTAGGAAAAAAAAAAAAAAAAAAAAAAAAAAACGACCAGCCAAAACAAGCACGAGAGCTCTGTCTTCCTCGGTACACACTGTAACTACAAAATTTCAGTGATGAAATATCCCATATTTTAAAAAAGAAGAAAGAAACCTGATGATTCTCGGTTGCTGAGTTGAGAAAAACAAAACTGGCAGCGATGGCCCACACCCTTAATCCCAGCAGCACGAGGAATGAATGGTCGGTGGATCTCTTGAGTTTGAGGCCCCCTGGTCTACAGAGTTCCAGGACAGCCAGAGCTATACAGAGAAACTCTATCTTGGAAAAAACAAACAAACAAACAAAAAGAAAGAAAACCGATAATCAATGTCCCCTTGCCAAGCAAATACACCTGACTTCCCAACTTGTAATCCACTTGTATGCGTTATTTTTACTTTATTCCTTAAAATCACCGTTTTCTTTGACATCTGCATGAAATATTTTCAGAGATTCTACATGAACCAAGTGACACTATCCTTTTTCATGTAATACTAGCACTGTATGAAGACAGCATTTCATACACATATATGTAATTTATTTTTACTTCATATGCACTGGTTTTGCCTGCATGTATTTCTGTGTGAGGGTGTCGGATCCCCTGGAACTGGAGCCACAAGACAGTTCTGAGTCTTCATGTGGGTGCTGGAAATTGAAACCAGGTCCTCTGGAAGAGCAGCCAGTGCTTTCAAACTCGAAGCCATCTCTCTAGGGCCCAAGATGGCATTTGTAACTGTTCCCATCCTATTGGATACTCTTGACATTTCTTTTTCTGAGACAAGGTTTCTCTTTGAAGCCCTGGCTGTCCTGGAACTCGTTCTGTAGACCAGGGTGGCCTGGAACTTAGAGATCTACCAGCTTTTGCCTTGAGGGGCTGGGGTTAGAGGCTTGCACACCATGCCCAGAAAAGTTTTTTTCAAGTACTGATAAGTTACAAACATTACACTATCATTGCTGCCTTATGCAAGTATATTTTACATAAATTATGAAAAAATAATATATTTGTTTATTCTTACATATTTTGCTTTCTTCAGTTGACACCAAATTTGTCTATCTCATTTTTCGTTTACCTAAGCATATATTGTCTAATTCGTTTCAGATTTACTGGAAATTAATTTCCTAAGAATTCTTTCATATTTTAACATCCTTATTGAGGTATAATTCACGTCTAATTCTGCCCTTTCATTTGCTTAGTTTCAAGAGCATTTTTGGGCTCAGAATTTTACAACCCTTACCAATGTTAAAATACAACATTTTTCATTATATTTGTGCTTTTTCAGAGATTGTTTTGTTGTTGTTGTTGAGGTCCTTGTACTCACACAGCACTAGGAGAAGCAGGAATGTTAAACACTCGGTTACTTCTCAATGGAGGAGATAAAATCAAATACCAGAATTCCATCCAGAAAGCTGACTTCGGATGTTGTTAATGACCTGCTGACCTTTTCACTATCGGTGGGGGCAGACCTAATTCCCTAGAATGCTTATCTCAGGCTCTCTCTCCCTAGACTCCACCTGTTCTTAGTTTAGATGTAGCAAGTACTTCAGGGCTGCTGACTTCTATGCTGTCAGAAACCACACTGGGTTCTAGACCTTTTAGCCATAGAACCCACCCTCTTAGTCACTTGTACCTTGGAAAGAGTTTCTATCTTAATCTTTATTGTGCACCTGGAATTGGGCTGATTGGGCTGATTATTGCCTGGAAACTTTTCCCCAAATTCTATTGTGCTTTAAATATGCTGGCGTTGAACTACCTCAGTTCAATGTCTGACTCAGGTTGACAAAGCCAGTCTGCACCAGGATTTCAGTCTTTCCTCTTCAAGGGGCTTATTTTCCTGTATTACACCTGCAGGGATACCCTCACTTTTGGGGGGGGTGGGGTTGAGACAGGGTATAGCTCCAGCTGTCCTGGAACTCACTATGGAGAATAGGTTGGCCTCGAACTCACAGAGATCTACCTGCTTCTGTTGGGGATAAAGGTGTGCGCCACCACTGCCTAGCACATATGTGCTCTGAATGGAATTTTAAATAGATTTGTATCAGGTTTTTTTCCTTGACTCCAAGTATCTTGATTCCATTTTCTTTTTGATTGATTTCTTTTTGAAAGAGGGGATTAAGTAAAAGATGAAATTTATAAATTAAAAAAATACATGGGCAGGGGGTTGTTAGGAAGTAGTAGGGAGAGCCTTGGGAGAGCAGGCCTGGTGGGAGGCCATAGTCCACTGTATGTCCTCAGTATTTGCTTTATAAAGTAAGTTACAAGAGAAGATATGGGGCTGGAGAGATGGCTCAGCGGTTAAGAGAACTGACTGCCTTCCAGAGGTCCTGAGTTCAATTCCCAACACCCCCATGGTGGCTCACAACCATCTGTAATAGAATCTGATGCCCTCTTTTGGTGTGTCTGAAGATAGCGACAGTGTACTCATATAAAATACATTAAAAAAAGAAAAGAAAAGAAAAAGAAACCTCATCAACCACTTGAAAATAATAAAGCTACCTTAAATAAAACCAAACAAAAAAAAAAAAAAAAAAACAAGATGTTGGGATCCTAGGTCAGCCACCAACATGACCTTCAGTGATTCTTACCTCTGGAGTGTCTTGTTACCTCGGGGTTTGTTGGATCAATAGGATATCGGTAAAATGTGCCTTCTGAAGGCAACTCATGTGTTCATTGGAGCCTTCCACCCCCTTCTTTTAGTTTGCCTGTTTAGAGGGAAGCCAGTCACCTGTCACTCTTTAACATCAGCTCCATGAAGAGGCCCAGGTGGAGAAAAACAAGCCCAGCAGCAGGGTCTAATGGCACAGACCTGCAGTCTCAGCAGCTATAGAAATTTACGGCAGGAATATTAGACATTCAAGTCCTGCCTGGGCAGGTCACTGAGACCCTGTCTCTGCAGAAAAAGTAAAGCAAAGGACTGGGTGCTTTTAAAAGGCTTGGGGTGTAGCTTAGTGAAGTGTTGGTCTCTTCACATAAATGTTTTTTTATTTGTTACATAAATATTCTTAATAAACCATATTAAAGAACCAGGTGAAGTGGCATACACCTTTAATCTCAGCACTCAGGAGGCAGAGGCAGGTGAATCTCTTGAATTGGAGGTCAGTCTCGGCTACATGAGTTCCAAGACAGCCAGGGCTACACAGAGAAACCCTGTCTCAAACCCACACACTTTTTCTAAAGCAGAAAGTGTCATTACATTAGTCACCCCTCGAAAGGGGCAGGACAAAAACAAGAGACGTCCTTATCACTTTTTACCTTATGGTTCAAAATCTTTCCATATGCACATATTATTCATATAATCCAAAAAGCATGCATTAGTATTTTCATTATTTCTTGCAATGCTGGGAATCGATCTTTTGCGCATGCTAGGAAACAGTCTCCTGCTGAGCTAATAGTGTCAGCAACATATTAGCAGTGTGTTTAACTCCTGTTCCGTGGGCTTGTGTTGCACTCTAGGCTCAAGCAGGCCTGCCACCTCAACCTCTTAAGAACTGCAAACAAGTCTAACTACACCAACTTGTTTGTTTATTAGACAAGATCTCACTAGGTAGCACTAGCTGGCCTGGAAACTGCTATGAAGACCAGACACCAGACTGTCCTGGAACTCAGATACCTACCTATCTGTCTGCCTCTGCCTCTGCCTCCTTCCTGCTGGGATCAAAGGCATAAATGAACATGCCCTGATTTTTTTTTTTTTTTTTTTGATTCTTAAAAATTGTGTTTGCAGTGCAGCGTGGTGGCACATGCCTTTAGGCCCAGCACTCAGGAGGCAGAGACAGGCAGATGTCTGTGAGTTTAAGGCCATCTGGGTCTATTTAGTTCTAGGACAGCCAGAGATACAGAGTTAGACCCTGTCTCAAAAAAAAAAAAAAAGTTGTATATTAACCTATCCAGGCTACCACAGTGGAATAACTAACTTTATTGCCTTTTCTGGAGGCTAAAAATCAAAATCAAAATGCCAGATGGGTTGGCTTCCAATGTGGTCAAGTCCTCCAGGTCTTCAGATGACCTCTTGTTGCTATGTCCTCACAGAACCTTTATATGCACACCCTTCTGCTGCCTTTAGTAGGCTTAGGTTTTTAAAACCTATTTTTAATAATGGTTCTTAAATGCTTAACCTCCTTCTAGTCCACCACTCATCAGAGGTATTGGAAAGGAAAGGTTAATAGAAAAAAAGGAGAATGTGGACCTGTTTAGAAATAGTTCTCGTAAGCAAATCTAATCTGTGTTGTCAGACTATCAGCAGTTCAGTTCACAGGAATCAGCAGCAGCAGACTGATCTACTTGCAAACACCTTTCACAAATCAGCAATGGCAGGTCGATTCAGGAGAAGCAGCAAGAAATCACCAGAGGTTTTTTGGTATGTTTCTCTCTATGAAGTCACAATAAATGATGACCAATAAAGAATGGTAAGACGTACCAATATCACCCAGCATCATCAGCTAAGACTAAGCATGAGCAAAGCCCAGTGATGAGCAGTAAAGAATGTCAAGGTACCAATACCATCCAGCATCATCCACTGTCGGGCTGTATTTACATCCTTTCCAAACATCACATGCTCTCTTGAGTATTTGCTCTAACAAAATATCATGTACCCCCTTTCTAGGTTGCCTCTAGAAAAACAGTGTCTGTTCTTAGCAAACCATCCTCCTACATTCTGCTTTAGCAAAAACACTCTCATAAGACAGTTTTTAGAAAACGTCAAATGACACAACTGGGTCTCCAAAAACACCCAAAAATTCCTATTTCAGCCTTTTTTAAAAAATAAAAATAAAGTTAACAATCTTAAAGCTGGGTGTAGTAGTGTATACTTTTAATGATAGCACTTGGGGAGCAGAAGCAAGCTCTGTGAGTTTAAGGCCAGCCTAGTCTACATAGTAAGTTCCAGACAACTAGAGCTACATAATGAGATCCTGTCTCAACCCCCCTCCCAAAACAAGGTTAATAGTGTTAGCTGGTTGTGGTAGCCCACGACTTTAATGTCAGCATTCAGGAGATGAGGTAGGTAGATCTTTTGTGATTTTGAGGCTAGCCTGGTCTACATAAGGGCTCTGAAACTTGCTGTGTGACTAAGGATAGTATTGAATTCCTTGAGCCACCTGCCTCCCTTTCCAAACAGAAGGACTTCAACAGAATATCACATGTCCAGATTGGCATGTAAAACTTTTAAGATTTATTTTTAATAATGTGTGTTTGTCTTTGTGAGTGTATGTGTACATGTGAGTACAGGTAGAGGCCAGAGGAGGGCACTGGATCCTGTGTCATTGGAGTTAAAAAAAAAATCATGAGCCCAGCCTCCCTACATGGATGTTGGGAAGCAACCTTAGGTCATCTGCAGGAGCAGTATACATAGTAACCACTCAGCTCTTAAATGTCAATCTTGAAGGGTTCCCAAGCATTACAAGATAGCCTTAAGTGTTACTTTTTGTTATCCACTATGTCCTCGGCTAAGTAAATCCACAGACACTTTTGCTTCAGCCATAATTTAAAAGGATAAACTAGCAAAGGTTCCTAAACTAAAAGGAGAAGGAAGTAGAGTTGGGAAATCTCTGGGAATTTTATTGGGCCCTTTCATAGACTACCTATTTGTTTTTTCTTATCATGTACCAAACATAAATAAAGGCAGACAGGCAGATGGTACAAAGGCCCTGAGAGGGATTCCAGCTGGAGCTGACGATGTGGATCAGTGGTAGAGCATTTGTATAGCATGTAAGGGGTTCTGGGTTTTAAGCTCAGCACATACACACACACACAGAGAGAGAGAGAGAGAGAGAGAGAGAGAGAGAGAGAGAGAGACAGATATATATATATATACATATACACACAGAGACACAAATATATATACACACAGAGAGAGATACATATATACATACACACAGAGAGACACAAATATACAAACACACACACAGAGATATATACATGCACACCATAATCCGACTAGTAGAACTGAAACCAGAGAAGAGCTTCCATCTAGCATCGACCTCTGATCAGAACTCTTTACTCTGTGCTTCTAAAGGACGAAAATTAATTGGAAGTAAACTAGTAAAGGTGTCGAGAAGTCCCACTAAGGTCTCTGGACATGACCATGGGTCACTGGCAGCATAGGCTTGAATGAAGGAGCTACATATGTGATTTTCATTCACTCTTAAGTGTGTGTGTGTGTATATATATACATATATATATATGTATGTATATATATGTATATGTATATATGTGTGTGTGTATGTATGTATGCGTATGTATGTATGTATGTATATATATATATATATATATATATATATATATATATATATATATATATATATATGCATTACATATAATTATTATTGTTTTGTTAGTCTGTTTTTCTGAGACAGTTTCTCTACATAGCCCTGGCTTTCTTAGACCTCACTATGTAGAGCAGGCTGGCCTCAAACTCACAGAGATCCACCTGCCTCTGCCTCTGCCTCCCAAGTGCTGGGACTAAAGGTGTAGACCACCACCATTCAGCATATAATTATATACATATAAAGTTCAGCCTTATTTGCTGATAAGATGGCACAGGAGTGCTTCCTGCATTCAGACTCCACATAAAAAGGTAGCCACAGTCAATTGTGAGAAATGGGCTTTTTTTTTCTTTTAAAGCTAGCTAGCCCACCAAGGGTCAGCGTTCCCTAAATTTTCCCCATATTTAATCTCCCTCATCTTGTAAAACTTTTATGAAAATCTTCCTTTTTTTAATTATATTTAAGGAGCTAGAGAGATGTCTCAGCAGTTAAGAGCACTGCCTGCTCTTCCAGAGGTCCTGAGTTTAATTCCCAGCAACCACACGGTGACTCACAACCATCTGTAATGGGATCCAATGCCCTCTACTAACTTTCAGGTATACGTACAGACAGAGCATTCATACAAATAAATCTGTAAAAAAAATTATATTTAATGTATGTGTGTGCTTTAATGTATTTATATGTACACCATGTATACAGGAGCCCAAAGAGGTCAGAAAAGACATTGGATTCCCTAGGACTAAGTTGCCATGTGGGTACCAGCAACCAAACCTGGATACTCTGTAGGAGTAGGAAGTGTTCTTAACTGCTGAATCATCTCTCCATCCCCCTATGCTAATCTTTTAATCTTCTCCATACAGTAAACCATTTAAAAATACCAAACACCCCCAGAGACACACATCCCACCCACACACTCAGTAGGGACTTTTGTAGTTTCTGAGTTCCAATTTCAAATTGTGGAGAAATAAGTCCGCTGGACCAGTCTGCTGCTGGGTTGGTTGGAGGATGGCAGGCTACATGTTAACAAACTCTTGAAGGACGCACTAACCTGCTCATTTGAAGAACTAGAGGAAAGTTTGCGTTGTAGCACATACCTTTAATCCTAGCACTCCAGAACGGAAGCAAGTGGATCTCTGTGAGTTCAAGGTCAGTTTAGTCTACAGATCAGTCGAGGTCAGCCAGGACTAGATGGCAAGACCCTCCCTGCAAAGTCATTTTTACTAACTCAGGTATGGTGGGACACCTGCACTCCAGGCACGTGGAAGCCAAACACACAAAGATTAGGAATTCAAGGCTATCCTCAGCTACATAGTGAGTTCAAAGACAGCCTGGGTTATAGGAGAACTTATCCTTTAAAAAAAAATCAATTATATTGAGGGCCTTCTGTGAACAAACCATTTTCTGATGGTGGGATATTTCAAAAATCTTACATATGCATTTTGAATTTGTTTGTTTTAAATGTATTCTTTTATTCATTACATCCAGACTACAGTTTCCCCTCCCTCTTCTCTTCCCAAAGCAGCCTCCCATTTCCCCCAGATCCACTCCTCCTTGGTCTCTTCAGAAAAAGGCAGTCTCCCAGGAATCTCAACCCCACAAGCCATAAGAAGTTACAATAACTCTAGGCGCAACCATATCAAGGCTGGACTAGGCAACCCCGAAGGAGAAAAGGGGTCCCAAAAGCAGACCAAAAAGTCAGAGGCAGCACTCCGTAGACACACACTGTTAGGAGTACTATAACACAACCATACTACAACTATACTACACAACCATAACACATATGCAGAGCAACCAGCTCAGACCCACACAGGTGCCTCGATTGTGGCTCCCGCCTCTGTGAGCCCCCATGAGCCCTGCTTAGTTGATTCTGTGAGCTGCGTTCTTTAAGGAGTCCTTGACCTCTATACCTACTTATGTGAACCTATGAACCTGTAAGGCATCTCTTAATGACTCTTCTCCTCCTTCTGAAGAGATGCCTTGTTATATTTTGCTTCCTTTTATAAAATCCTATTGGGTCTGGAGTGATGTCTTAATAGACAAAAGGAAAACAAAGTGTGGGCTGTGGACAGAGCTCAGCAATGAAGTGGTTGTCTAGCATGCATGAGCCGTGGATTAATTTCCTACCTCCATGAAAGCAAAAAAGAGAGAGAGAAAATGAATTGTAGGGAATGTATTAATGAGGAAAATGGATCATTTTTGCTAGTATTGAGGGCCTAGAAATCAGATAGACTCTCTGATAGGCAGATACGGAGAAGGGGTGAACTTTCAAGATGGCTGACTTCTTCACCTGACCTGAGACAAAAGTCAGGCAGCTTAAAATAAAGGCCTTGTGGGTTTTTTGTCCTGCCAGTAAGTCCCCTGCTGATGGACTGGCTCAACAAGCTGAAGGCCAGATCTGACATGTTCACAACAGTGTGGACCAATCAACAATCCTGTCTCTCTTCAAACTGACCAAAAGTCCTAGTCCCTAAGGGGAACATAAGCTTTGGTTTCCAGAGTCCCCAGCTCAGCTTTGCAGAGACTCTTCTCTCTGTGTGCCCAAAATATTTGTGTTTCCTCACCACTCCCTTAATAAGGCCTTTCTCTACTGGATGATTCTGTCTGCTCCTGTTTGCTGTGGTTAAGATTTTCCCGGCCACTACCTGTCTCACTGGAGGTGTTTCCTGCCTATGAATTCTTTAGCTGGCAGAGAAAACAAATTCAACCAATACCCCTAGACTAAGACAACCTGGCAAAACTTTTTTCTGTCAACAATTTGGATGCTGTTTTGTTGTATGCTACAGCCATTGTATATCAAATAGTTATAATTACTTCCTAGCAAAGGCAGGCAGATTTCTGAGTTCAACGGCAACCTGGTTTACATAGTACATTCCATACTTAGTGAGGTGATGGGAGGTCTTGATCCACTGTGGGAGTGTCCTTAGTAGGGACTGCTGGGATTTCAGATGACATAGAAAAGACTTCCTCTATGTATCCCTGTGAGATGTTCTGTCTCCACACTGGCACAAGAGCAATGAGAGCAAACTAACTATACAGTGTAACTTCCAAAACTACAAACCAAAAGAAATCATTCCTCTTTTTAAGATGATTACCTGAGGGATTTTATTAGAGCATTGGAAAGCTGAGGAATACAGCCAAGAAGAACTCTGTGTAACTATGACTACTGGTGTGTGCAGACTTAACCTCAACTTAAAATACTATCAGAGAGGACTGAGAGATGGCTCGGCAGTGCTGGCTGTTCTTCCAGAGGATTCCAATTGGCTCCCAGAACCCACCTGGCAGCTCACACCATCTCTAACTCCAGGTCCAGAGAATCTGCTGCCCACTTCTGATTTCCTCAGGTACCAGACACTTATGCGGCACACAGACATACACATAGACAAAGCTCTCATAATAAAAATAGAAAGTAAAAGGAAAGAAAACAGAAATAGAAATCTCCTGTGGAAAAATTTCAGTATTTTGTCATAAACTAAGTTTATGAGAGTATAAAATCACTTGGATCCAGTAGATGAGAATGAACAAAGAGCCGGTGGTAATAGCAGTGCATGCCTTTAATCCCCTCACTGGGGAGAGAGGGGCAGGTGGATCTCTGTGAGTTCAAGGCTAGCCTGGTCTACAAAGAGAGTTCCAGGACAGCTAGGACTACAGAGAAAAACCCTGTCTCAAAAAGAAAGAAAAGAAAGAGAGAGGGGGGAGGATATTTGGTAATATTTAGAAAGTACAGACCAAAAGTAAAGAAAACTTACCCCTAAAATTAAAGGAAACACTGGTAATCCATAACAGTGATGACCTGCTTTTCCCACCATAAGACAAACCCTACTAAGGAACATAGAACCAGACAGTCATTTTCAATGATTAAATCATAAAACTACTGAGAAATATAAAGCCAGAGACAGACTGTGGTTAAGGCCTGAATAAGCATGACAGAAACAGAACAGGCAGTCCTTGGCTGTGTGGAGTAGTTCTCCTCCCAAATACTGGAAAGCACACTGAGCAACAGCCTTTCGAAACCACGAATGTTCTGTCTGCCAGTCACTTGCAAAGAGAACGGAGAGTGTGGTGAGACGGTGAGCCTGTCAGCCACCATCAGGTGAGCACCTGTGCCCAGCCACGACCTGTGTTAGGAAGAGTACTTGATTCTTTCAACAGTGCTACCAATCACATTACTACTAAGCTAGTGTGCCGGTTCTTGCCAATAACCCAGGTTTGGAGAGGGAGAGATAGGAGAACTGCTGCAAGTTCGAAGCTCTTAGTCTACATAGTGAGTTCCAGGCTAACCAGAGCTACTGGATAAGACCTTGTTTCAAAAACAAAATAAACACTATCATAACTTTTATAGATAAAGAAAATGAGGAACATAAGGTTGTGTCAGTTTAGCTGGGCAGTGGTGGCACAGGCCTTTAATACCAGCACTTCGGAAGCAGAGACACGGGGATCTCTGAGTTGGAGGCCAGCCTGGTCTACAGATTGAGGACAGACAGAAAAACCAAACCAAACAACCAAACAGCAACAAAACCCAAAACAAACAAATAAAGAAAAACGACCAAGGGGCTGGAGAAATGTCTCAGCAGTTGAGGACACTGACTGTTCTTCCAGAGACTCAGGTTCAAATCCTAGCACCCAGATGGTAGCTCACAGCTGTCCGTAACTCCAGGATCCAACACCCTCACACACACATGCATGCAGGCAAACCAACGCACATAAGAGAAAAATAACTAGTTTTTGTTTTTTGAGACAGGGCTTTTTTGTTCATCTCTGGCTGTCTTGTTGCTTGTTGTTTAGACCAGGCTGGCCCTGAACTCAGAAATCCACCTGGCTATGCCTCCTGATTGCTGGGATCGAAGGCATGTAAAACTACTGCCTGGCTGAAAGTAAATAAATTATTTTGGAAAAAAACGTCAGTTTCTGACTTAAGAGTCAGAACTCTTTTTCTCTCTTTTGTGTGTGTGTGTGTGTGTGTGTGTGTGTGTGTGTGTATGTGTGTGCACGCGCACGCAAGTGCACAAATACATACATGTGTCTAAGAGCAGTGGATGACAGTGTAGGCATTCTTGTGAGAATGTGTGGAGGTCAGACGCTGATAACCAGTCTCCCTCTATTGTTCTTCACTGTAGTGTAGACAGGTCTCTTTCTGAACCTGTAACTTACCACTTTGGCAAGACTAGCAGGCTAGCACACTCCAGAACTCCCCGTTTCCTGTTTCCTATAACCTAATGCTAAGGTGACAAACTGTGCCGCTGCTGGCTTTTTCATGAGTGCAGAGGACCTGAACTCAGGTCTTCACACTTATACTTGAAGCACTTTATTGATAGAGGCTCGTTGCAAGATATTTGATCACACTGTGAACCCCAAGATTGTGTTTCTAGTTGTGGTGTGGCTCAGCCCTTGCCACACACCTTTAATCCCTCTGGCTGGAATACAGATATACCCTTAGTATACACATCTTTAATCCCAAACTATGAAGGTAAATTTAGTTAGTTTACAGAAACCATGTTTGAAAGTGATCTCTAATTGAATGACAGACAAAGTGACAAATCAAAGATTTGACGGAACAGGATATACCCCACTCTCAGAAGAGAGAGGAAAAGGAAACTAAGTAGCTTAAGAGAGCTGCACTTAAGAGAACTGTGGAGAGGGGGAAGGAGGAAGGAGACCAGGAGGAGGAAGCAGCGGGGGAGAGGGAGGGAGGAGGCAGTGTTACTGGAACATTGTACAGAGACAGGGTATAGAAGAGAACAACAGTGTTGTGTACTTTGTACATGCCTTTGAAGGCCAGAAGAAGGTGCTGGATCCCCTGTTACTGGAGTTACAGACTTCTTACTTGGGTGGTGGTGCAAATCCCAGCACTTGGGAGGCAGAAGCAGGCAGATCTCTGTGAGTTTGAGGCCAGCCTGGTCTACAGTTCCAGGACAGCCAGGGCTGTTATATAGAGACACTCTGTCTTGCAAAACAATAAATAAAGAAACAAACATACTTCTCAAACATTCCAGCCAGGGCTTTAGAGGTAACAGTAACTGTTCCTACTTTGGATACACATCTGATCTCCTTGGCACCATCGCACCTTTTTTCTGTCTTCCATCACCCCAGCCCTCAGTTTCTCTGTCTTCTCTTGTTCCTCTCACAAAACACCATCACTGTAAATAATCTCAAATTCTCCCCAGTCTCCAAATTAACGTCAATGCAGATGCCCCCTGACTCTGATATCTCTTTACTCTGGAGTCTCATTCTGCCTGCTTTCTAGACTCACTCTACTGGGCTCTGCAATTATTTCCTCTGTGTTATAGTCTTTTGCTGAGGGCTCCCTTCATTATCTCTGGATGCTGGCCGGTCCCCTTGCCTTGCTAGTGATTGATTTACATAAGCACAAACATTCCTTTTGGTCCCAAGAAATAGTTCAGTGCTGACCTAAATGAGACCCAATGGAGGCACTGAAAGTGAGATCTAGGAGAGAGATGACCTCTTTCTCCAACATAGCGGTGAGCAGGAGGGAGAGGCCAGAAGAGTTAAAGTATTCTTTAAGAACAAAAGTTCTCTCTGTGAGCTTCTGGGGATTGAACTCAGGTCATCAGGCTTGCCAGGCAAGGCTGATATACCCTGAGCTATCTTGCCAGCCTAGTTTTAGCATTCTTCAAAACCAGCCTAAGAAAAGCATCGACATGGGGAACAAAGTAGACAGAGTCCAGAGAATTACTAAAAGATGAAACAGGGGCCACTACAGGTCAATCTGAAACTCTACACCACCTTTCAAATTTGTGGGCCAAATATTGTCCTTAGCCAATATGAGTAGGAGCTTTTGACTCTTGTATTCAGGTTCATTAAGAGGTTTCATGGGGGCTGGAGAGATGGCTCAGTGGCTAAGAACACTGACTGTTCTTCCAGAGGTCCTGAGTTCAATTCCTGGCAACCACATGGTGGCTCACAACCATCTGTAATGGAATCTGATGTCCTCATAATACATAAAATAAATAAATTAATCTTAAAAAAACAAATGCAGTAAGAGAGAGAGAAAGAGATTTCATTGAAGAAGACCCGCCTGGCATAAAATCTGTAGAACTGATTGCATCAGGTTTATCACTCACCTAAGTCATTTCGGGTGCCTTCCTCTTTCAGTCACCACATCCTATTTCTTCTGTCTCCATAACATGCCTTGTCTTAGTTCCTGCTTTTCATCCCAATTATTATCCCCCAGGGGCATCATTCCTCATCGCCATACAGTCTACAACCAAACTTTCCAACACAGCCCCTTGGGCTTTGATTCTTTCCTCTTCAGGGAAGTCACTCAAGCTCTTTCTGTCAGCATCTTTCAATGTCACCACCTTGCAGAAGATGCAAGGAAGAGTCAGGGATAGAGACACATGCCTGTCATTCTAGCACTCCTGAGGATGAAGCAGGAAGACTGTGAATTTGAGACCAGCCTGGGATACATAGTTAAAAATTGTCTTAAAACATACATAAAAGGGGAGTGGAGAGATGGCTAAGTTGGTAAAGTGGTTAGGATGTGTGCGCGAGGACCTAGGTTCAGATCCCAGTACCCGAGTAAAGGCCAGTCACTAACAGCATAGCAGACTTGAGGGTGGAGTAAGGGAGGGGAGACCAAACAATGGGACACATGACAATCTGGATGACAGATGGGCTGGAGGCCAGCCAGCCTAGTTGAATCTGTGAACTCTAGGTTCAGCGAGTATCCAGTTAGTTTTGTTTTCAACTTGATACAAGCTGGTGGTACCTAAGAAGAGGAGCCTTAATTGAGACAAGGTCTCTATCAGATTGCCCATAGTTAAGTCTTTAGGGAGTTTTCTTGATTAATGATTAATATAATACAGCCCAGCCCACTATGGGTGGGGCCACCCCTTGGCAGGTGGTCCTGGGCTGCATAAGAAAGCAGACTTATCAAGCCATAGGGATCGAGCCAGTAGGCAGCACTCTTCCATGGTGTCTGTTCTAGTTCCTGCTTCCAGGTTCCTGCCCTGAGTTCCTCCTGCCTTGATTTCCCCTGATGACCTGTAAGCCCTTTTTTCCCCAAGTTTGGTCACTGTCTTTACCACAGCAACAGAAACCTAAGTTAGACAATGATAGAACCTGTCACCATAAACATAAAGTGAAAAGTGATTGAGGAAGGCAGCTACTGTTGACCTCTGGCCTCCACATTGATACGTGAATACATCTGCCTACCCCACACACCTAGCTGGCACAGAAGGGAGGAAGACAGCATAAGAGTCCTCATTTTCACCAGCCTTTCCCTTCAGTCGCTACATGATTAACACAAATTACAGTGGCACGGGTCTATAATCCCAGCCCTCAGAAACCAGAGGCTAGAGATCACCAGATAGCTAAAGGCTGAAAGTTGGAGGTCATGGGTCTACATAGCCAGAGGTACAAAGCTGTCCTGCCTCTAGATAAATAAATAAACAAGTGGTTACAATAGGACCAGATTTTATTGTTTTGTTGTTTATTTGTTTGTTTGTTTTTCAAGATAGGGTTTCTTTGTGTGGTCCAGGCCGGCCTCGAACTCAAAGATCCACCTGCCTCTGCTACCTGAGTGCTGGAACTAAAGATGTGCTGGGACTACCAGTGTCCAAAGAAACAAACATAACTTGTTTTGTACATAACTTGTTTTTAGATTTCTTTTTAATTTCATGTGTATGTGCTATCCAAGTGTGTTTGTACACCACATATGTACAATACCAGTAGAGTCCAGATCTACTGAAGAGGGAGTTACAGGCAGTTATGAACCACCATGTGGGTGCAGGGAACCAAACCAAAATCTGCTGCAAGTGTAGTAAGGTCTCTTGACTATGGAGCTGGTGCACATCTTTAATCCAAGCACTTGGAACAGCAAGGCCACTGGTCTACTGAGTGAGTTTCAGGCCAGCCATGACAACAGACAAACCCTGTCTCAAAACAACTGTGGAGCTATCTCTCCAGCATGTATGCATGCATGCACGCACACGCACACACACACACAACCTTTTGTCTGCATGAATGTATATGTGCCATGTGCCTACCAGGTATCCACAAAGGTCAGAAGAGGACATCAGACAATTATTTACAAATGGGAAATATAATAGAGAAGAGGTGAGGGTTAATTGTTGGTTTGAACTTCACCTTGCATTCCTGAAGGGAAGCAGGCAAGACTTCACTGTCAGTCCTCTCTGGCCTCCCTTTATTACTGACGTGAAGATTTTTATTACTATGCTCCTGGCCATGATCCTGTCCTACAACAGCCCAGCCTCTAGTTCGTCGCACTCAGATGTACAACCTGACCCCCTCGCTAAAGGGAAGAACCAACTTCTTGTCCATGGGAATCCTTTTCCTTTGGATCTTCTCAATGGAGAAAGGCCATACACATCATCAAGACTGGCTGTTTTCACAACAGTATTAATCTGTTGCTCTTGGAGAGAGACTTCGTAAGAATTTTTCACCATATATGCTAAAAAAAAAAAAATCATTTCTAAGCTTGGTAGCACATATCCCATCATCCATGAAGTTGAGGCAGAAAAATCTGTGTGAGTTGAAGGCCAGCCTAGTCTACATGTAGCCAGCTTCAGGCTAGCCAATGCTATATTAGTAAAACCCTGTCTCAAGCAAACTTCCAAATAAAACAACAAACAGACAAAACTTTCCCCATTTACAAAGTGGAATTTCCCCAAAGGCCTACAATACCTCTAGTCTCTAGTAACATTCTGGACTTTAACTACAAGTGCAGTTATGTAGGTAATATGGCTGGAGATCGTTGAGGGTTCCTCCAGGGGGAAGTTAGGCCCGGCTGCTGTGGCTCACTGAAGGCCTCTCCATGGCTCCTCACAGCTCGGCTCCAATGACACGAGAAAGTCCATGGGTCTTCACTGTCTTTAATGTCATGGTGGATGGTGGATGGATCTGGATGCCCAAAACCCAGGGCAGTCCTGAGTTAAATAGCAGGGAGAGAGGGGGAAGGGGCTGGGGAAGAATGCTTAATTGACTCCACCCTCTGGCCTTCAGGTACCTCATTAGTATGTAAATCTCTCTAGGGCCTGAGGCCTGTTCCTTATAACTGTTGGCTATAGACCTCTCTGTGGGAGTGATTGTGGAGGACTGAAGCTAAATGAAAAGAACCAGAGCCTGGGAGCAGAGCTGAATTGCTGCCTTCAGATAAAGGCTCCGGGGTTCCAAGCTCTTGCTCGACCAAGCACCCAGCTGCTTCTCACAGCCCACCGCCTCACACAGTTACACTAATTGTCATATATAAGTCTACTTTGCAAGGACTCACTTTAATAACTTTTTAAAAAGACATCAGACACTAAACTCACACTGAACAATATGTTCTTAGTCATCAAGAGGACCCTGTTCAGTTAATGAGTTCCTTATGATTTTTCTTCTGTCCCTCCAAAGTGCTTAAGGACATTGCAGAATAATTGTTGATGGAAATTCTCCATGAACTCAGATGGGCACTAGCTTCAAATTGTATTCCTTGGATCTTTCCTTCCTCCAGATAAGAGGTGAGAAAAAACTCAAAAAAGATAAAAAATAAATAAATTAATTAATTAAAAAAAAAAAGAGGGGGGAAGGGGATAACACTTGAAATGTAAGTAAATAAAAAATCCAAAAAAACCCACAACAACAACAAAAGAGATTTAAAAAAAACTCTCAAGGGCTTTAGGCAGAGGATTCTGAGCTCAGGCCTAGTCTGTACTATTTGGGAATAAAAGGTAAGAGCTAGAGAGAGGTTGGCGGCCTGCATGCTTGGCTCAGTTAGCACCTACTGGACATCTTCTATGTCACTCATTACACAGACAAGAAGTAGAACCGGTTCAGCAGGAAATGGGCTGTGGCACACACAGGAGCCTCCCCTCCTCCATCGTACACAATACACTTTTTTTTTTTAAAAAAAGTCTTTTAAAAGGAAGTAGGACTTGATTGTCTGAAAAGTCAGTTTGACAAAGGACTGGTTATTGAAAAACTGTTCTGCCCAGGTGTCTCAACTTCCGGTGTAATGCTCAATTATCTAGATGGAATATTTTGATTTATCTTTGCAACACAGTTCAATCACATAATTTCCCAAGACTCTAACTATGACTCTCTACATATTGTGAGACACAGCTACAAACAAAACATATGGTATTTGCTTTGGACATGTCAGTGACTTTCAAATCCTGTTTCTTTCCCAAGGTGACTAACAAAGAGTAACAGATGTCAACCTCAGGAAGTTTGTTGGGCCCTAAAGCATATCCTAAACAGCTAGCCCTCTGGCTCCCCCTAGTTCCCTTGATTTGTTAAGAATTAAAGGTGTGTGTGTGTGGTCTGGAGGGAAGTTTGGCGAGTTTGCTGTTCTTTCAGATATCCCAAGCTCCTCTTCTGGTCACTGTGGACATTTGCCCATTCACACCCATATATGGTCACACAGACACTCCCACAACCATTGGAAAAAAAATCAAACAAAAATCAAATACACAAAAATGCATCACTTGGGTCACTGAGATACTCAGTGGATAAAAGTGCTTTCTGACAAGCCAGAGGATTCAAGTTCGATTCCTGAGATCCCTTATAATGGAGGGAAACAACCAACTCCCAAAACTCCCTCTGAGCTTCACATGTGCTGGGATGCAGCGGTGTGTGCATGCACACACTAAATACAATAATAAAAGGTCCAACAAACATTGGTGGCACAGTCCTGCAATCCCAGATCTTGAGAGGTAAAGGCGGAAGGATCAGATTGTCCTCTACCATGGAAGTTCAAAGCCATCCTGAAATACATGATACCCTATCAACCCTGTCTAAACAAGTAACTAAAAATGAAATGAAAAAGCATCGGCCGGGCGGTGGTGGCGCACGCCTTTAATCCCACCAGCACTTGGGAGGCAGAGGCAGGCGGATTTCTGAGTTCGAGGCCAGCCTGGTCTACAGAGTAAGTTCCAGGACAGCCAGAGCTATACAGAGAAACCCTATCTCAAAAAAACAAACAAACAAAACAAACAAACAAACAAACAAACAAAGCATCAAATCAAATAACCCATGCCAGCTCAGTTTACCATCATTCAACATCCCTCCAACCCCTGAGTCTCATTTGAGGAAGTATTCAGACACAATCACTGGAGGAAAGAGAAAAGGGAAGACCCTAGGTTCCTTCCTATCAACCCATCAATCAAATAGCTTGGCGTATCCATGGGAACACCAACCCCTCATGCTTGTCTTCCTTCCTTAAGGATCTTGATGCATTTCTAGACTTTTTTCTTTATAAATGAGTGTTTCTCAGAACAACACAGCCAAGGACCGTGGCAGGGAAATCAGCTCCCATGCCGTATGAAATACATTTGCTTTGACTTGTTCTCTTCCCTTTACCTGCTTCTCGTTACCACGTCCTGCAGCTTTCTGATTTCTATGCCTGTTCTACTGACTTTATAATTTTCTGTATTATCTCAGTGCCTCTCCCTTTCCATTTGCTTTAAATTGCTGAGTACACTTGGAAGTGTACATTTTAAAATTTGTCATAATGTACTTGTGTTCTAAGTCTTGAGTAGAAACTGGGCTAGAGGAGAAGTTTCAGAATCAAGAAACTTGTGTTCTAGTCACTTTCTGCTACTGTAGAGACATGGTATCTTTTTGTGTTATAATAACAATATTTTGTATTTACCTCTTTTATGTGCACAGCTTTATCCTCATTTCAGAGGAAAAACTCACAAGATGTCAGTTTACTGGTGAGTTTCTGCCAGCAGCCTGTGATGGTTAATTTTCATTGTCCACTTGACTTGATCTAGAATCTGGGAAATGTATCTCTGGGTGTGTCTGTGAGGATTTTTTTCAGGGAGGTTTAAGAGAATAAGAATGACCAACACTGAATAAAACGGGGACAGAGGAAGAAGCCATCAGAGCCCAGGCATTCCAGTCTGGTTTCCTGGTGGCAGATGTGACTGCTGACTCTGAGTCCTATGTTCACAGGCAGAGTGGCTCTTGCGACCGTACCTTCCCCACCAGGACCCGAGAAAAGCCCTTCCTTCCTTAAACTGATGAAGCATCCTGTGACTGTAAAAAGAAAAGTAGTAAACACAGAAAAGTGGTACCAGGAGTGGGATTATCACGCTGATAAACTCCATCACATGGTACTAGGAGTGAGATAAACTCAAACACAAGGTACTTAGGTTCTGGACTGGGTTTTCAGAAAGAATATAGGGTGTTTGCACGGTAGAGAAGACCTAAATATGGGAAGCAGAGCTAATGAGGCCATTCTGGTCAGAGCTTAGAAGACCAGAACAGAACAGTGAGAGAACTGTGGTTGGTAAAGACACAGCTCCTGAGGCTTTAGAGGGGAAAAAGACTATCGGGAACTAGGCTGGAGGCCATTTACAGTACAGTATGAAAAACACTCTGGCTGCATTCTAAAATTTTGAGTTTAGATGAATTAAAAAGCAGTAGACTTGTGGGAGGGGATGGGTAGCGGGTAGTAGTGCATGCCTTTAGACCCAGGACTTTGGAGACAGAGGCAGGAATAAAGACCATCCTGGTGTACACAGCACATTCTAGGAACACAGTGAGACCTTGTTTCAAAAACAAAACAAAAACCAATGACTGGACTACACTGTATGGTAGAATAAGTTTTAAGACAGTGTCTCTTGCCAGAGAGATGGCTCAGTGGTTAAGAGTACTGACTGCTCTTCCAAAGGTCCTGAGTTCAATTCTCAGCAACCACATGGTGGCTCAAAATCATCTGTAAGGGGATCTGATGCCGTCTTCTGGTTTGTCGGAAGACAACGACAGTGTATTCATATGTATAAAATAAATAAATCTTTAAAAAAAGTGTGACTTCTAAACTGTTCCTGTTCATTGGTCTCAGTTCTACAGTGAGAAACAGCGGAAAGATATGAGTTAAAAGACGCAGTCATAAGTGGGCCATAAAAGCAGCTGCCATTACTATAGAGGTTTGTGCCATTGAAGAGAGCCCTCACATTTGTAACATTCTTTTTAACTTTCTCGTCCTTCTCTTCCCCCTCCTCCTCCTCCTCCTCCTTCTCTCTCTCTCTCTCTCTCTCTCTCTCTCTCTCTCTCTCTCTCTGTGTGTGTGTGTGTGTGTGTATAGACGGCATGGCACAAAATGAATATGGAGGTTAGAAGACAACTATTTTTTTAAATTTTAACTTTGTATGCATTGGTGTTTTACTTGCATGTATATCTATATGAGGGTATGGATCCCATAGAACTGGAGTTACAGACAGTAACTCCAGTGGTTACTCCAGTAATCACTCCAGTAACTCCAGCACCATGTGGTTGCTGGGAATTGAACTCTAGGTCCCCTGGAAGAGCAGTCAGTGCTCTTAACCACTGAGCCATCTTCTCAGTCTCAGAACACAACTTTTAAGAGTGAGTTCTCTACTTTCACCTTTATGTGGGGATTGAACTTGGGTCTCCAGCCTTACCAGACAAGTACCTTTACCTGCTGAGCCTTCTTACTTTTCATACTGGGAGAACAGGAGCCCTTGCTTCAGAACACCAAGAGCTACAAGGCTTCACACTGTGGCACACATTTATAATCCCAGCACACTGGAGGTAGGGGAAGGAGGATGAGTGGGTCACAGTTTCTGTCAGCTACACAGTGGATTTAAGTTCAGCCATGGTTATAGATGACACTGTCTCAGAAAGAGAAAGAGCAAACAACAATAAAAAAGAAGAGTAGGTTGATCAGGAAACAAGGGTGAGAAGAGAGAGAGGAAAGGATTAGAGATGAAACTCAGGCATTCAGCAGTTAAACTTTAATCCCAAAGTTGAACAATCTGAAAGTGGTAGGTGTGAGACATTTCTAAAAAATGGCAGAGGTAAAAAGTCCTGTAGTCCTAGCTACTTGGGGAGCTCACCACATCTCAAAAAACAAGCAAATAAACCCAAAAAGCAACAAGCAAATAAAATCATAGTTTTCTTTTGTTGTTGAGACAGGGTCTCACCGTGTAGATCTCACTGTGGAGCCGGGGCTGACCTGCAACTTGCACAAACTTATCATCTCCTGATATCAGCTTACTTTCCACCATCAGTAAATCAGTAAATTCTGTAAAGTAGTTTTCTAGTCAGCTTAAACTTCCATATTCCTTCCTTTCTAGGAGGAGGACTAACACAAGGATTTCTTTATTGGTCATTCTGCCTAGAGCTAAGCTTTCTATATGTAACAAAGGCCACTCTCAGTTGGAGTCCTTTCCTTTGCAAAGTAAAACCCCTCTCTTTGTCCAGGAGAAGCCCTGCTGGGCCAGTGAAGTGTCCTCTGACATCCACATGCATGCTGTGGCATGTAGCCAACTCCTTATACAAAAAGATGATAGATAGATAGATAGATAGATAGATAGATAGATAGATAGATAGATTCAATAATAATGAAAAAGGTTACTGCCTAGTAATAAATACCCTGTCACAAACAAGCAAGCAAAGAAACAAAAATATGTTAACTGTGAAATAATCCTTTTGAGATTCATAGAATGCAAAATATCCTGGGACCTCAGATCATATCAAAATACACTAATTCTGTGAATCAATTAATACAAAACATGTACATTGTTGTGGGGTTTAACTTGCAGAAGAAGAGAAGAAATATTTCTCTCGAAAGAGCCACAGAATTAACCTCCATGATACGTATACATGTGTAAGTCCAGCATGCAGGAGACTGAAGCAAGAGAATTTCTAGTTTAAGGCCACTAGACATAGGTATGAAGTACTCTTTAAAAGGCTTGATAATGGCCAAAAGGTAAGACTTGGCCCCATCTAGTGTCTCCAATCATTGGCAGGCAATTAGATCATGAGGGCTCTGACCTAATCAATGTATCAATTCACTGATAGATTTTTAAATTTACTTTTATAGAATGAAGAACTAACAGGTTAATAAGTTATAAGAGCTGGTTGGGAACAAGTGAGATAAAGCCTGAGTTATTATAAATATATGTAAGTCCCCGTGTTGTTATGTAGAAGACAAACTAGGTTCATTCCTACTTACGATTAAATCTCTATTTCTATGCCCTGACCTGTAACCTTAACTACAAATGGTTCTGTACTGTCTGTTCCAAGAAATGACAACCACACCTTCAGGAGGTTGTTACCAACTTGTTATGCTTGTGTTCTGCTTCTGTAAAATCCCCCTATTTGCTTGCCAAATCCACTTGGAATCCCTCTACTCCTGAACTATAAAAACACACGAACCCTGCCTCAGAGAAATACAACCCATGTACCCATATAAAAAAGCTGGCCTTGATTTGGCCATGATTTGAGATGGTGATCTTTGTCCTCACATCTGGAGGATTAACACTGGCTTTTGGGTGGTAAACAGTCAGACCTAGCAACAGACTTATTCTTTTGTATTGCTGCCAGGATGACTTTGAAAGAACTTCCTTTTACTATAACATTTTTACATTCAAAACCCTATGCTAGAAGAAGTTTAAATTACATATAACCCCACAATCCACATTATACACTGAAGCTATTTTTTAAAAAGATGTATTTATTTTTTAAAGGTTTATTTATTATACATACAGCGTTCTGCCTAAATGCATCCCTGCAAAGCAGAAGAGGGCGCCAGATCCCATTATAGATGGTTATGACCCATTATGTGGTTGCTTGGAATTAAACTCAGGACCTCTGGAAGAGCAGCCAGTGCTCTTAACCTCTGAGCCATCGCTCGAACCCAGATGTACTTATTTTTATGTTATATGTATGAGTGTTCTGTCTGCAGGTATATGTGTATACTGCATGTGTGCTTGGCGGCTGTGGAAGACAGAAGAGGGTGTTGGTCTCCTGGGGTGGCAGAAGATTGTGAGTCGCTCTGATGATTGTGAGTCACTCTGTGTTATTTAATATATATGAGTACACTGTCGCTGTCTTCAGACACACCAGAAGAGGGCATCAGATCTTATTACAGATGGTTGTGAGCCACCATGTGGCTGTTGGGGATTGAACTCAGGACCTCTGGAAGAGCAGTCAGTGCTCTTACTCTCTGAGCCATCTCTCCAGCCCCATCAGCAGCAAGTGTTCTTAACCCATCTCTCAAACGCCCACCTCACACTCAGCATTACTACCAATGTCCTCATTGTTTCCTGCACACAACAAGACCTTTTCGTGTGTCTGAAACAGCTTTTCTATCTTATCTGCTTGCTTTGCACCTATCCATCTTTTCCGATATCCTTACCCGATGGGCCACTCAAGAGGTGGAGGTAGAAGGATCCGAAATTCACGGCCATCATTGGATACCCAGAGAGCTCGAGGCCAGCCTGGGCCACCTGAGACCCAGGCTCCACAGGTTTTCTGGCCACACATTCACTTGTCTCCTACAGTGAGAACAAACCCTCCTGGTTCTTGCCTCCCCAGAAGTTCCTGCATCACACACCACACTGTTTTTGTTTGTTTGTTTGTTTGTTTGTTTTGTTTTTTTTCTTCACTGTCTTGTTTACTGACATAACTATCTGGCAACTAGACATTAGTGCCTTCAAGGCAGATACTGACTCACAGTTATAACCCAAGAACAAGCCACACAAAGAGAACTCAGGGAGGGTAGAGAAGAAATTAAACACCACAACTGTGGTTCATAATCTCTGCAGTGGCTGACTGAAGACACCCATGGAACTAGGTGACTATGAATGGCCTCTTAAGATATCAACTTGCATAAATGATGCAATTAAACATAAAACATAAGCTCTTTGATTTCTTGCTAACAATTCAATATATGGAAATTCAGATCAAGTCATAAAATATAAGGTTAACTTATCTCCCCAGATAATTTCCAAATACTTGAAAGAGGGGGAAATGTTATAAACAAAATTTCTGCTATTAAAATAGCATCTTGAAGCCGGGCAGTGGTGGCGCACACCTTTAATCCCAGCACTTGGGAGGCAGAGGCAGGCAGATTTCTGAGTTCGATGCCAGCCTGGTCTACAGAGTGAGTTCCAGGATAGCCAGGGCTACACAGAGAAACCCTGTCTTGAAAAAAACAAAAAACCAAAAAAAAAAAAAATAGCATCTTGCCTCTTTCCTGGATTATTATTATTTTGTACTTTGCGACATAGAATTCTTTTTGTTACTACCTTTTCTTCTCCTCCTGCTCTTCCTCCTCCTCCCTCCCCCCTCCCCTTCTTCTTCCTCCTCTTCCTCTTCTTATATATTTCTGGGGACAAGATTTCTCTGTGTATCAGAGTCCTGGCTGTCCTGGACTCACTTTGTAGATCAGGCTGGCCTAAAACTCACAGAGATCTGCCTGTCTCTGCCTCCCGAGTGCTGGGATCAGTGGTGTGTACCACCACGCCCCGCTTGTTCCTGCCATTTTAAAAGTACTCCATTTTAATAATAAGGCAGGTATATTACTGTCTAAAACTCTGTATTCTAGACTAAATATTACAAGTAGAATACTTTATAAAAAAGAATATTTCATGGGTTATAATTATTATGTTATACAAGAGAACAACAAAAAATACACTTTGGAGTGGCTGAAATATTTTAAACTAAGGTCTTTATCAAACTGACTATGATGCATTAAGTAGGCTATTCTAGAAGTACAAGCTTATACTAATGGCATTTTTAGCAATACATATAAATGTCAGGAAAATTGATGTTGCAAGCAAGACTGACAAGGAGTAGAAGGCGCCATGATGACAGATGACAGATGACAGAAGAAAGCAAAATTAATCAGCTCCTACTGGGCTTTCCTCTCCCATCACAAATAGTCTTCCTCAGATCGGAAGGCGAGGTCTGCACCGTGAGGAGGGAAAGATGGGAGAGCATCCAGAGCTCTGGCAAAATTTTAACCTGTCTGCTTTGCTTAAAGAACTTGAAATGGCTTGGTGGTAATAGCACACACCTTTAATCTCAGCACTAGGGAAGCAGAAGCAGGGAGATGTTTGAGTTCAAGACCGGTCTGGTCTACAGCGTGAGTCCCAGAACAGCCAGGGCTACACAGAGAAACCCTGTCTCAAAACAAAAAACAAAACAAAGCAAACAAACAAACAAACAAACAGAAGAGCAGTTGATGAGAGCAGGGGGGACCAGCACTTGGAAAGCAGAAGAAACCAAATGAATGCCTTCTTTTTCTAAAAAGAAAAAACAATCAACCCCTGGACACTTTTTCTTGGCAAAATTCTGGAACAGATAATTAGATGGATGGCTTGTGAGTGTTTAGGATGAAAATGGGGTGGACAGCATGAGTTGTTTATATATATATATATAAAACAAACCTATAGACAACATTAGGGGAAAAACTCAAAGCATTTGTGCTAAGATCAGAAACAAAGTAAGTGTTCACTTCCTGTCACTTCCTGTTCTCTTACATAATATGGTACTTGAAGTCTTGTCTAGAGCAGTAAGACAGAAAAAAATAAAATGGATACAAACAGGAACGGAACATGTCAAACAATCCCCAGCCTACATTTAAGAGACCCACAGATTCTACCAGAAAACTCTTAGAATTGAAAACATCTTCAGCAAACAATCAGTTTACAAAAATCAGCACACAAGAATCAGTAACCTTTCCATATTCTAATACAAACATGCTGAAAACCAAGTCTCGAAAACAGCTCTAGTCATGAAATCTTAAAGAAATAACTTGGGGGCTGGACTGATGACCCGGACAGTAATGTGACTGCTGTGCGAGGCGGACAACATACGTTCAAATACCCATCATGTATATGAAGCTACATGCTTTGGTGCATTCCTGTGTTCTCAGTGCTGTGAGGCACAGGAGAACCCTGGGACACGCTGGCCAGAGAGGCTAGCCAGATCAACAACACAGAGTAATGAGGAAGACATCCAGTATTGACCTCTGGCCTCACCATGTATGTGCACATACGTACACACAAGTACACACAAGAATAAACAGTGAGACAGTGCTTCAAACAAAACAGATGAAAGTGACATACATACTGGGCATACATTCCACAGCAGACTGCAGGAATTCTGGGAAACAGGAAATACCTTACAACCTTTCCCTTCACCATGTGCCACTTCCCATAGTGAGGCTGCTGAAACATATGATGTCCATCCTCCTCTCTGCCACTATGTGGAACCTGCTCGAACCAGGAGGACCTAACAACTTTTTTCAGTTGAGTATTACTTTGGCAGAAATTCACCACATAAACTGCTGCTGCTCTCAATGTCCCTGAGAAACTTCCTTTTTGAACTGGGCAGTAGTCAACGCAGACACTTGTAACTGGTCAAAGGGTTGAGAATTCGTCACTACTGAGTGCTCAGCCCTAAAAAGGACATCTGATTGACTCTCTCATCACACTCAGGGAACATCAATCAAAAGTGGCCAGAAAGAAATGGAAGTGTAGGCTGGAGAGATGGCTCAGCGGCTAAAAGCACTGGTTGTTCTTCCAGAGGTCCTGAGTTCAGTTCCCAGCAACCACATGGTGGCTCACAATCATCTGTAATAAGATCTGATGCCCTCTTCTGGTGTGTGTGAAGACAGCGACAGTGTACCTACATACATGAAATAAATAAATAAATCTAAAAAAAAAGAGAAAGAAATGGAAGTGTGCTGTGAGGTGCTATCCTAGAGACACAGTGTGGCCATTCATTTATACATTATAGCAGCTGTGGTTACCTGCACCACATCTGCACAAGACGAAGCCTGATCAAATTCCAGCATGGAAGAGAAGGGTAGCATGAGGTCTCACCACTAGCTGAAGAGCCATCTGCAGTTGACTACCGGTGGAGGGTGTGTCCACCGGTGGAGGGTGTGGCTACTGGTATGTTGCTAATATTGCAGTGGATGGGCCCACACCCATGTGAATATGGGCAGCACACATTGAACTTCATGGGGTTTTTGTTTGTTTGTTTGTTTGTTTTTTGTTTCATTTTTGTTTTTGTTTTTGTTTTTGTTTTGAGACAGGGTTTCTCTGTGTAGCCCTGGCTGTCCTGGAACTCACTCTGTAGACCAGGCTGGCTACAGTGTACTCATAAATAAAGCTTAAAAAATAAATAAAATAAAATAAATCTTTAAGAAAAATAGAAATTACAATTCCATTCTTCACAGAAATAGAAAACAAAACCCTAAAGTTCATATTGAAGCATAACACATATATCCCAATTAGACAAAACAATCCTAAGCAAAATCCATTAGACAAAGACCAAAAACAACGCTGGAGGCACTGTAGCATGTGATTCAAAGCAGACAACCAAGCCATAGTAACAAGAAGGACATGAGAGATGTGGCCCCCTGACCCCAGGGAAGGGGGTTCTGAGAGGATCATGGTGGTATAGAGTCACCTAATATGTTTCAAGAGTCCTGCCGAGCCCAAGAATGCTGTAATATGAATAAGAAGAATAAGAAGGCTATGGGGAGAGTGGCTAAGTGGCCCAGGGTGGAACAGGGTATGATACTTACTGTCTTCTAGAGCCTGGATGAAATCGTCCCAACAAGCAATCCTGAATTGGACTTCAGTGAGGAGGGCAGTCCGTCCTCAGAATCAGACCGCTTAGCAACAGGTGATGGAGCCTGTTCAGAAGATGCTACAAGATGTCAGGGATGATGGTGTATAGTCCCTTCTTGCAATGAGAAAGCAGTTTGAAAGAAATATAAACGCTTCTTTCGAATCAAAACGTGTGTTTTCAAAACACAGCAGAAGCAAAGGAAGCCTCTGCATTCCAAGCATTCTCTGCTGACCCAGCCTTTGTTTCAAAGGTGGTAGACAGAGGTGCAGGAAGCTAAGGAATAAGAACAAAACCTCACTATTATAATTCACGAGGAAACAAAGACTTTAAGTTAGAATGGCTCACCAAACAAAGCCTCACAAAGCTAAAACTCTGAACTGGCAAGATGCTTCCGTAGATAAAGATGTTTGTTGTCCAGCTTGATGACCTGAGTTCAATTCCCATTACCTATGGTAGGAGGAAAGAAATTACTCCTGCAGGTTGTTCTCTGATCAGTGCATTCGTGTGTGTGTGTGTGTGTGTGTGTGTGTGTGTGTGTGTGTGTGTAAGTAATAAATAAATGTAAATATGAAAATAAGGCTGGAGCTGAGGATGTAGCTCAGTGGTAAGGCACTCACTCACCTAGCATGCCCAAAACCCTGGGTTCAATCCCCTGTATGCCAGACACAGGCCTTTAATCCCAGCACTTGGGAGGCAGAGGCAGGTAGATCTCTGTGAGTTTGAGGCCAGCCTGGTCTACTTGCTTTGTAGCAAGTTCCAGGTTAGCCAATCCTACATAGTAAGACCCAGTATCAAAACAAAACAACAGTAGCAACAACAAAAGAAACTGTAAGGGGTCTGAAGACAGTAGGACAGGACATGTGATATAAAAGTCAGCAAGGGACAACACTGGAGGTCAAAGGTTTAAACAGGGGTGGGACAGGTGAACTGGAGAGGGGCTAAGGTAGAGATAGGTTATTCAAATCCAAGAATGTATGAAAAGTCTTTATGAAAACTTGCTGGTCATGGTGGCACATACCTTTAGTCCCAGCACTTGGGAGGCAGAGGCAGAGAGGCAGAGAGAGAGGCAGAGAGAGAGAGAGGCAGAGAGAGAGGCAGAGAGAGAGGCAGAGAGGCAGATGGATCTCTGAATTCGAAGCCAACCTGGTCCTCTTGAAGAACAGCCAGTGCTCTTAACCACTATACCATCTCTTCAGCCCCCTTTGATCAATATTTAATCAGAACAACAGAGAAACAAATTAAAAAAACAACTTATAAAGATTCTGTCTCAAAATTAGGAAGTAACAATAGGCTGTTATGCGGGTATATGGCTTAGTAGTAGAGCATTTGCCTAACATGTACCAGGCTTGCTCGACCCTTGATATTGTGATGAACAAATAAATATGTGCCTAAGTATGCTGTAAGGAGGATTGATTCTTCTCCCTTTTTTTTTTTTTTTTTTTTTTTTTTTTTTAGGGTTTCTCTGTGTAGTCCTGGCTGTCCTGGAGCTTACTCTGTAGACCAGGCTGGCCTCGAACTCAGAAATCCGCCTGCCTCTGCCTCCCAAGTGCTGGGATTAAAGGCATGTGCCACCACTGCCCAGCGCAAACAAACAAACAAGCTTGGCTATGTACTCACTGTTATTCATCACTGCCATTTCTATAGAAATAGATCAAGAAAATAATGTGGCTCTATATCTTTATTTATTTATTTATTTATTTTTAAGATTTATTTATTTTATGTATGTGAGAACACTGTAGCTGTCTTCAGACACACCAGAAGAGGGCATCAGATCTCATTACAGATGGTTGTGAGCCACCATGTGGTTGCTGGGAATTGAACTCAGGACCTCTGGAAGAGCAGTCAGTGCTCCTAACCACTGTGCCATCTCTCCAGCCCTATATCTTTATTTTTAAGAGGCATTTGATGAATATTAAAAGGTATGGATGGTGGGTGATCATATAACTTGTTTTAAAATATAACTCGTTAGTCTTTTAAAAAAACCTATGGCTTTATTAATTAAATATTTTCATAAATGGTTTACTATGAAAAATCAAGGAAGAATGTTTATTAAGTTTGTAGATAACAATTAGCACTAGACTGGTATACACAGAATTCCAGGCTGGCTAAGGCTTCATAGTGAGACCTTGTTTCAAAAATAAAACCAACTTGTAAATAACAAAATCGGGATTAGAAGGTGATAAGCTGAGAACAAAGAGAATTGCACATGGCCCAAAGAGGCCAATCAGAGAAATGACTCAAAATAATGATATGTGTGCTTAAAACAACAAACCCCAATCATGAGAACTGGATTTACCTGGATTTCCAGTGAAATAAAATTAGAACTTCTTAAATACATGCTCAAAATTATCACTTACCATTTATTTATTATTACTACTGATGTAGAGTGAAAAATTATAAAGTCCATTTTATGAAATATATACAGGCTTTTTCTTTACCCGTAGACCTGAGCAAGAGAATGCAGGTTCCAGAAAGCGGAACTGAATGTAAGATTTCAGGCCTTCACTGCCCCGGGATACATTCCGGGAGGAGGACTTTATCCCTGAGTCAGAGGAACATTCCTCAAGCCTCAGGGAAGAAAACCCACCTGTGGGTGGGGAAGGCCCAAAACAGGAAGACACATTCCTGACCACAAAAAAAGATGCAAGTCATCTGGGTGGGGCTGGGAAGCTAGTAGCCACAATGATAGGGCAAGTGACAGGGTAACAACTGAGAAATAGTTGAACAAGTGACATGGCAGGACCACATTTTTGTGAGGAATGGGTGTTCAGAGTGCTTTCCACATGATCCTGAATCGTTTAGGTTTGGGCTCCTCTGGAATGTTCCACTATTTTTATGTTATGTATCCTTGACAACCCTTCACCCCCCTTCCCACTCCCCTGGTTTGTGGTTTCCCCCTTTAAAAACCCTTCTCAGACCGACTGGCTTTGTCAATTCAACTCCTGAGTGAGTGAACCGAATTGACCTTGGCTAGCCAACTCTTCCTAATAAATCTTTGCTGATTGCATCCAGGTCTTGCGAGTTTGTGGGTGGCTGTGACTTCCCGAGACTTGAGTAAGGGTCTCCCGAGTTTGGGGGTCTTCACCATAAGCACTTGCTTACTATTGTGCAAAAGTACCCAGCAATTATTAGTAGGACCAATTATAACATAATTGATGCAGGACCAACTATGGTCCTCACACAAAATGCTGTGAGAGGGCAGGGGAAAGCAGCTCAGTGGTCGAGTGTTTGCTCGGTGGTTGTATTAAGGTTTGAGTGTGAAATGTCCACACAGGCTCATGTATGTGAACACTTGGTCCCAGCTAGCAGCATTAGGTGTGGAACCTTTAGGTAGTAAGGCTTAGTTGGCTAATGTGGGTTACTGGTGGGAAGGTCTGAGGATTATGGTCCAGTTGCAGGTCCATTAGAAACTCTGTGTCCTGCCTGATCTGCCAGCATGTAATGAGTTGTACTACAAGCTCCAAAATCATGGTTGAGTCACCAGGTACCACACCTTCCCTGCCCTGATGCTCTGTATCCCAAATCATGAGCCAAAATACACCTCTTTAGGTTGTTTCTGTCAGGTATTATGTCATGTCACTGAGAATAGTAACTAATACACTTAGCATAAAGCCATCCCCCAAAACACACTCATACACAAGCAAAGCACACCAAGAGATAAAATAGCATACAGTGTTTATTCCCAAACTGCTTCCTTGAACAAAAAAATCCTGGAAACTTTATTTGGCCAACCAACACATACTCATACAAGGAGGGCATATTCCTGGGTTACTTCGTTTAAATCAAGAAGGGATGATGGGAGACATGCTTTTGAGTGTGCTTAGATCAAGGTCATAGAGAAGGGATTCAAAACGTTAAAATAGTGGTCCTGAATGTGTCAGGACTTGCTTAGTTTGCATCCTAAAGGTGGCACTTGATCTGTTTTTTCTGATGGCCTGTTTAATCCCTTGGTGGAGATAGGGCTCTGTCAAGTTTTGTTCAAAGGTTTTTAGCAGTTTAGGGGGATGTTAGGTGTGACACAGGTGGTGGGTAATGAAAGGCTCCTTAGGGGCGCTAAAGATAGCCCAAGTTAAATTCTAATTAAGTTCTAGACCTGCCACATTCCAAACTCTCCAGGCATTGGGGTTTTAGTTAGTCAATCAGACTTTGTAGACACAGCTTCTTTTCAGGAATTCTCCCTCACAATACACAGATTATTTCCCGAGTCTATCTAATCCCCCAGTGAACTGGTCTCCGAAGCAGGCTTTACTTTGTATGCTGATTTAGGTCAGTATCAAATGCCCAAGGTGATTATATCTTATTGCCAATTTAATTTCTACATCAGGATGTTTTAGAGCTAGTTCCTTTTTGAAAGGACCTTCCATATGGCATTTCAAATGGCCACATGCTTCAGCTTCCCTATGGGCAGCTTTGGCTGTGGTTTATGGTGGCAGTGCAGGGTCATTGAGATGAACTCCCTGTGTAACCCTGGCCGGTCTGTTTCTATGTAGATTAGTCAGGCCTCAGACTCACAAGAGATCCACCTGCTTCTGTCTCCCTCTGCTGGGACGAAAGGTTGCACTATCACACAGGGCTTATTGTTTTTCTGGTAGGGTCTGGAACTGTCTAGTTCAGGATCTGGGACAACAAGCTGTTTGCTCTAGCCTCTCAAATGTTGGAGTTATAAGCAGGAGCCCTCATGCCCCACTTAACACCAGCAGTTTTATACTGTCACAGTCACTTAAGGACAAAATCCTATCCTACTATACAAGAATTTTTCCATATAAAAATCCTTTGTAGTTGTCTTCACCAAAAGGAGCCAGATGTGGTGGGGCATAATGTCAACCTCAGCATTTGGAAGGCAGAAGCAAGCAGATCTCTGCATTTTGGACAGCCTGGTCTACATAGCATGTTCCAGGCCAGCCTGGAACACAGTCACATGGTGAGATCCTGTGTCGAAGCAACAAGAGAAAATATTGTCATAACCTCCTTTTCATTTCTCATTCTTTATTGGTTTCTTTCTGTTTTGTTTTATATAGTTTGAAACAATTTTTTTTACCAGGACCATGATTATTGTGTTTGAGCTATGAAGCATCTGTCAAAAGAAATCCTCTCATTACAAACCAACACAAGGAGACAGTAAGCCATTTTCACAACAGCTTTACAGCTTGACACAAACAACATCACCTACAGTTTCTCTGACTTCATACAGGTAATGCATTAGGCTCAATTACAGTATTTATTTGGTAGGCTTCAGAACCAGTGTATTTGGTACATTCAAAGTGTGTTTTGATATTAATGAGAACAGAAGATAGACATTGATTGGCAAGGCAGTTCTGGGTAAAAGATGTTTCTCTCTTGGCTAAAAACTGACATGCCTATAGCTTTTTCTTTGCCATATACCAGAGATGCTAGAAGTGCCTAAGCCAAAAGTCTCTCTGGTTTCACCACAGCTAGAGGAGAGATGCTAGGAATGGGTTTGGTTCTCCCTTATCTCTTTTCCCTAAAAGAATACTCTTCACTGAAAAACACAATGAGGATGTGACTAAACCCATGAAGAATGAAAACTGGTCTGCTTGGCCCTCCTCCCCTGCCCCCACCTACTGAGGCCTAATTAACTCTAGAGCAGTGAGGTTTAATGCTATTCCTCTGCCAGAGGCCCTGCCCTGTGCTACAGGATTTCTGCCTTCTTTCTTTCCTTTAAGCCCCATATAAGCTCCTTTTCTAAAACTCACCTTCTGTGGTCTGTAGATTTCACTCTTTGAATTCAAGAGACAAATTCCTAGAACCCCCTGGCTTAGATTAGCACTGGTGGCCATTGAGTTTCTGGGGTGCTAGCCTCTTAAGATAAGTACAACAGAGCCAAGAAAGGCTCTGTTGCTCTCACAGCCACCCCCAAATTCCCTTGTCAATATCCCAAAGAAGTAAGGCTTGCAAATAGGCTTCTTTTATTCCAAACCTTAATTACTAATACTAACTTTCAGGCCTGACAACATTATATACATAATGAAGCTGTGTTAGTTTTTCTCATTGCCCTGATAAACTATCTGGCCAAAGCAACTTAGAAATTGTTTATTTTGGCTCAGGGTTCAGGCCTTCATCTAAGGAAAGGAAGGCAGAGGAGTGGGGATGTGAGGTGGCTGGTTACATGACATCTGCAGTCAGGGAGCAGAGACAGATGGGATGCTGCTACTGCTCTGCTCGCCCACTCTTGGATTCCGGCTCACAGAATGGTTCCACTCACACTCAGGGTGGGTCATCCCTCGTCAGTTAAACATTTCTGGAAATACCCTCATAGCAAATCTGTGGCGTGTTTCCATGGCAACTCTAAATCAAGTCAAGCTGGCAATGAAGATTAGGCATCAAAGATTTCTTTATTTGAGACAGGATCTTACTATGTAGCCCTGGCTGGCCTGAAACTCTCTATGTAGACCAGGCTGGCCTTGAACTCAGAGAGTACCTCTGCCTTTGCCTTCTGAATGCTAGGATTAAAGGTATAGAATACACAGATAGGCTTCTACAGGTTTTTAAAGATTTATCTTAGTACCTATTTATGTGTATATGTGTTGTGTTTGCGTGTGTGTCTGAAAGCATGTATGTGCACCACATGTATGTAGACGTCCATAGAGTTCAGTGGAAGAATCAGATCCTTTGGAACTGAAGTTATGGTTGGTATGAGTCGCCATGTGAGTGTTGGGAACCTAACCTCGGTCCTCTGCGAGAGTGGTAAGTGCTCTTAACCACTGAGCCATTTTCCCAGTCCCTAATAATGCTGATTTTTAAACTACCTGTATATGTGCAGATGAGTACAGGTGCTCCTGAAGGGCAGAGGTGTCAGATTCCCCTGGAGCTGGAAGCAGCTGTAACCCAATAGCAGGAAGTACTTGTAACTTGCTAAGTCATCTTTCCCTACACAGGTTTTAAAATGGCTCTGAAAGGGTTAAACAGGTTATAGGATTCAAAAAGCCTGACTAAAGACAAGAGCAGAGCTGGGCAGTGGTGGCGCACACCTTT
>JANHMN010000007.1:5279393-5321684 GCA_030674055.1 Rhabdomys pumilio
ACACACACACACACACACACACACACACACACACACACACACACACACACACACAGAGCTTGGCTGAGCTATATAGGCCAGTCATAGTTCACATACTTGGCTTGCACAGGCCCTGGGTTCAAGCTTCAGCAGAGAAAAAAAAAATTATCAAGTTCCTTTCTTTCAAAGAAATCATCCGACCTAGTATGATTATAACTAGTATTCTTATGTTTCTTGAGGTTAGGCAGAGTGGGAAAGAGTTTTAGGTTGTACTGGCACAAATACCCACAGCATTTCTAGATTCCTATCACAGCAAAAATCCTTTGTGGTGTTCAGTTGTTCAGTACATAGTAGACGCCCCTTATAACCACTAGGGGGCTCTGCTAGAAGATCTTTTATAATTTGTGTCAGTCTACTCAGGCAGGGAAAGGTTTTGAGATGGTGTTTCACAATTTTGAACTCTTAGAAGTTTAAACAACCTCCTTATTCACAGATGAGGGAACCATAGCTGGCAACGGACATAGCATGGGAGAGAAGAGGAAGTAAAAAATCTTCTTGGTTCCCGCAGCACTCTCAGACTGATCTCAAACTCATGATCCTTCTGCGTCTGACTCCCAATCTAGGATTACAAGTGTGTAATTAGTGTGTAAAAGTGTGAACTGATTGATTAAGTGAATACATGAAACATACTCCTACAATAACACCTTCATTATTTCAAAATGTCATTTTCAAAGTACCCTCAGCACCCACACTATACTGTTTTAAACTCTTACTAACCACTTTCAAATAGCCTCTCAAAAGTTATTGCTCAATTAAAACATTTTACTCGTTTATCTTTTCTCCACTCAATTATTTTCATTCACTGCTTATTGACATCTACGAGCGCCAAACACCTTTGTAGGTCTAAAGCTCTTTCGGCCTTCTATTTCTCCAACTGTCACTATAATATATACAGATCTTTACACGCTTAATTCAGCCATTCTCACAGCATGGTCGCTGGAAAACAAGGAGCTTGCTAAGAATGCAAATTCTTAGGCCTATCCACACTCTAGGGATAGATCCTAGCAATCTAACCAGCTCTCCAGGGATTCGGAGGCACGTTCAAATTTGAAAAACATGTTAGTTCTTACAGTTTAGCATTGATTATCTAAACAGGTCAAAGACTTAACTTCTGGCTTTTAAACCCATCACAGGCCTCTCCCTGGCAACACCTGTATCAATTACAGCTCGTGGGATGCAACCATTACACAACCTGAAAAATCTGTAATACCTGGGATGACCGAATAATAGTTGCGTTATCATGGTTCCAGAACAAAAGCTACGGCAGTGGATTTCCCGGGGGTTTACCAACGGACGCTGGGCAGGACTCAGTTCCTGCATAGCTTTTTCCTTGGCTAGACACAGGGAGGCACCTCTGGCCCGTGGGTTCTGGGTCTGGCCGAGTTAGAGCGGGGCTCAGCCCGGCTGGGGCCGGAGGAACCCGCTAGGCGGGGCTCCCACCTCGGGTCCAAGGCTAGGGACTGGAGGCCTCACCGTAAGGGAGGCAGAGGGGCAGGAGAGGACCCGGCAGGCCCAGACCCCGCGGACCGGCACAGAAACCGCACCCTCCTGGCCCCAGCCGCCGGCAGGGCGGAGCCACGCGGCCGAAGCCCCGGCTGAGACGCGCGGCGCGGCGCGGGCTCGCTGCTGAGACGTATGGGGCTACCACTGGAGCGGCTGCGCCGCCCGCCCGGGTCAGCGTGGTGCGCATGTGCGGACCCGGCGCCATTTTGGTGGCCGGGCGCGGAGGTGATTCTACACTGAGGGGGAACGCGACGGCAAGGGTGGCAGTGGCAGCGTTCGTGTGCTCGGGTCTGAATCACTGAGGGAGGAGGCGGTGGAGGAAGAGGTGGCAGCGGTGGCGGTGGTCGTAGCGGTGGCGGAGGCGGCGGGTACGAATCAGCTGCGGGCAGAGACATGGCCAACATCGCGGTGCAGCGAATCAAGCGGGAGTTCAAGGAGGTGCTGAAGAGCGAGGAGGTCAGGAATGAGCTACCGGACACCCCCATCTCAGCCCAGGGCGGCGGGGCCCTTCCTTCCGCGACCCCGGCGGCCCCGGCTGGCCTCGCTGCGGCCGCCTTTCTGCCTATGGGGAAGCGGCGGTCTCCCCTCCTCCTCCCGCCGCCTTTCCCTCCCCTCCCCGGGCCCTGGGATAGGCGGTCTCGCGGGCGGCCGGCCGGCCTGGGGAGGAACAGGGTTTGGGGGGCAGATGCCGAAGCACTCGTCGGGGGCACGTGAGCTCTAGAGAGAGCCCCGAGGCGGCAGCAACATCTGGAAGTGTGACTCTGCGGTGGGGAAGGAGCAGGCCGAGAAAACCCGGGAAGTGGGTTGGGGGAAGGGGAAAGGTAGTAACTAGATCCCCGGCGGCAGCGCAGCTCCCAGGCCCACGCTTTTCGGGGTACTCTGGATTTTGCCTGCCAGGCCTTTGCTGTCTTTTCCTTGGGGGGGAAGGAGCCTCCACAGTCTTTAGGTATGGACGAGAGGAAGACTTTAAGTTACTCCCTTACAGCATAGTGTTGGGAGAACCTATGGAGACATAATGGGCAGTCCTGTATAGGGAAGGGATGTTGAAACATTTTTCACTACGGATAGAAAATAAATTCCGAATGAGCTAATTATCTCTTTTCTACGTACCCAACCGGTAACTAGGCCTCATCATTGACATTTAAATCTTTTTTTTTGGGGGTCTGGTCAAAGGCAAGTTGTTTGTTAGTGAAATGATTTGAAGAAAGAATAGTGGAGTGTTTGAGTAGCTTATTTCAAAATACTGTTTACCGGTATCAGAGGCTCTCCTAGGGCAATGCCTCTGTGACTACTGTTGTACTGTGAACCTTCATTATGATGTCCCTCATAGTTAACTTGAGTCTTACTTTTAAAAACAGGCCTATTAAAAACAAGGGATTTCATCAGATACACATAGTTGTAGCTCATTACTGAGTTAGCTTTATTTTTTCTGACACAAAATATTATAGCAGGAAATAGCATATTAAGAAAAATAAAAATCATACTACCTGTAAGTCCTGCAAATTTTAAGTACATTAATGCTCGATAAATTTATTTATGTGAAATATTGAGGGTGATTTAATAATTCTACTCGGTTGTGAAAGTAACAGAACAACTTTTTTAGACCTAAATCGACCAAAGTACCAGCTTTTTTGTGATTGGACTTAACAACAAAATTCTGAAAGTAATGATTTTTCTTCAAGGTTCACACGTTTTTCTTTTATACTTGCTTGGTGCTTTGATAATGTCAATAATGATTTTTAAAATTAGGCATTTTAATCATGTGAGGAATTGTTATCAATCTTGCAGCTCTCCAGCTTTATTTGTGCCCCCCAGCTTGCAGATAATTATCCATCTTTCCAAGTAGGCATGTAGAAAGTCACTTAAAATTGAAGTGACAATATTAGCAGATTTAGCGAGCATACTAAGAAATAAGTAGTGATCTGTCTTACATAGCATGAACTCTGACCTCTGTATTCATTTGCCAAAACTCTGAATAGAAGGATGACTTTGTATTTTTGTGGAACAATACAATACAGAAAAACAGTGTGAATGACTGTATTCACATATTTTTTAACGGCGATTTAAACTTTTTCTTTAATAATTGAACTTAGTTTGGGAGTGTATGTGTATATTCATTCTCAATAAAAGATAACAGCTAATCTTGTTAGCACCTAAAACATGTATTCTATAATAAGGTTGTACTAGTCTTTAGACTTCTCATGCTTTCTTTTATCTAAAAGTGTCAAGTTACTGCCCTGAAAATCGATATTTTCTCTTCGCTTTGTATGGTGTGACTTTCCACCGTGGTATTTGGTGTTTAAGTTGAAGATGATCAGCATTTGTTTGGCTCTAGATGGCTCTAGTAGTGCATATTATTACTATTCTACTGTTTAACTGATGGCTTGAGGAGATGGCTCCCTGGGTAAAGATGGCTTAGCTGAAGACTCGACCCACAGGGTAGATTTTTCCTTTGACCTCTACTCCCATACATGCAAGTAAAATAAAAGCTCATCCTCATGTACAAGATTAAAAAAATTGTTAATGGTTCTCAGGAAGAAAATAAAATATGAATACACATTTTTCACATTTAAAAACCTAGTAGGGAACACATTTCAAGGAAGGAAGTTGCAAAGACTATTTTGGAAAAGGTCAGATAAAATTTAGTAGAAAGCCACAGCCGACAGTTAGCTTTATCCTCACCAGTATTTGATTTCATTGACACTTTAGTAAACCCAGTTCCATAGATAGGTTGTGTTGATTAATTTTCACCTCAGTGTAGGACCCCATAATGCAGTCTATATATTTCCTTTTTAAGTTCATAAATATGAGCTTTTGAATAGTTGGTCAAGTAATTATTTCACCATGTCACTTTATGTAAATCTCCAATGTACAAGGTTTATTCATTATGGTGGATCTGATGACTTTTTTTGGCCTGTTTTTTAAGTGCTTTTGTAAAGATAGCTGACTTGTTAGAACATGCATTTGATTCCAGCCCTGGGGAAGCAGAGGCAGGCAGATCTCTGAGTTCCATCCAGTATGACTAGGGATACAAAGAGATTATGCCTCAAAAACCAGAACTAGCTGGGGGAGGTTGGGGGAGGGGTGCATGCCTTTAGGGGGAAGAGGCAAGGTTTCTCTGCTCTGCAGGGGAGTTCCAGGATGACCAGGGCTGGTAACAGAGAAACTCCTTGCTAGGAGTAGAGGCGAGCGCCACCACCGCCCATCTGCTTCAGGTTTCTGCATTACATCGTTTACTTTTTACATGAGAAAATTGAGGTTCAGAGAAGTTGTCCATAAACGTTGCTCAAGAATTTGGATTTACTTATGCTAATATGTCCTACACTATCATAGCTCAGTAAGGCTAGGTATACTTTTCTTTTTAAAAAGAATTCTTTATTTTATGTATATGAGAACACTGTAGCTGTCTTCAAACACATAAGGAGAGGGCATCAGATCCAATTACAGATGGTTGTGAGCCACCATGTGGTTGCTGGGAGTTGAACTCAGGACCTCTGGAAGAGCAGTCAGTGCTCTTACCCATTGAGCCATCTCTTCAGCCTGGCTAGGCATACTTTTAATTATTAAAATTGGACCTATATTTCTATTACTTGTAATACTTTGTATTACTTGTTAAAGGGAGGCTTTGATCTCTGGCAGATGTTGCTTTGTAAAGTGTATTTTTATTTTCTGTGAACATACTGAGCATCTTGCTCTCAACTCCTGGAAGACATAACGTTATCAGAAAGGAAAGGTAGTAAATAGAGGGCAGGTAACAGTGAGCAGTGCTAGGTCAGCACTGAGTACAGTTGAGGTGGTAGAGAACTTGCCCAGCATCTGTAAGACTGCAGCTTCTATTGTGAGCACTGTCACAATAGAGGGGGAGCTAGGCACAAATAACGGAGTGTGGTGGATGGGTGTTTGGAGGGTATGCGAGTGGAAGAGGTTCTTGGGCTGGAGTCAAGAAAAGTTGAGAAGGACTTCAGCTCTTGTTAGCACAGACAGGTGGGACAGACAGGGTCGGGAAGACATTGTTTTTCTGTTTAGGACAGAAAGGTCTATAGCTCTTCTGTACTCTGCATAGGTGTTAAATTATATTGCTTGTTATCTTTGGGGGAAGAGCATCTTTTTTCATATCAAAGTAAAATATATATGCAGTATGACCAGCACTGAAATCAAGAAGCAGAATATTAGCAGTGTCATAGGACTCCTACCTCTAGTTATTTTTCTTATTTTGTCTTTAAAAGTCTCAGAAGGGGTCTCACTCTGTAGCCCAGGTTGACTTGAAATGTTCTATATAGACCTGATGGGGTTTGTTGTTTTGTGACAGGGTCTCTGTATTTAGTCTTGGCTGTCTATGTAAACCAGGGTGGCTTCAAATTCACAGATTCTCTTGCCTCTACTTCTCAAGTGCTGAGGATTAAAGGCCTGCACTACCATGTCTTGCCCTACTTGTTGGTTTGAACTTACTGTTTACTTAGTGCTGGGATAAAAGGCATATGTCACTATGCCTGACCTTTTCTGAGTTCGTAGAGAAGATTAATATGTTTGAATAGAAGAGTAGACATGAGTATATACTCTGACTGAAGTTTGAAGGTTTACAAAAAATGCCTTTAAATTTTTTAAATTTTTTTGTCTCTGCATAGGTCAGAGGATAACTTTGGAGAGGTGATTCTCTCCACTGTAGGCTCCAGGAATCATGAGGCTTGCCGACCAATTTTACCTGCCAAACTATTTCAGAGGGCTCTTGAAATCTTTTGTTTAAAAACAAGAACAAAGGGCCGGCGGTGGTGGCGCACGCCTTTAATCCCAGCAGCACTTGGGAGGCAGAGGCAGGCGGATTTCTGAGTTCGAGGCCAGCCTGGTCTACAGAGTGAGTTCCAGGACAGCCAGGGCTACACAGAGAAACCCTGTCTCGAAAAACCAAAAAAAAAAAAAAAAAAAAAAGAACAAAAACCTACAGTCAGGCTTGGTGGCCACTCCTTTAATTGTAGTACTCACCATACTGTCAGAGGCAGGATGATTGTAAGTTGGAGGCTACCTAGTGTAGATACCAGATTCCAGGATAGTCAGGGCTGTATAAAGAGACCCTGTCTCAAAAAACAAAATCCTGCCTGGTCTTGGTGGTGGCATATGCCTTTGATCCCAGCACTGAGGAGACAGAAGATCTCTATGAGTTCAAGCCTAGCCTGGTCCACAGAGAGAGTTGCAGGACAGCCAGGGCTACACAGAGAAATCCTCTTAAAAAAAACCCAAAAAACAACCAACACCCCACCCACCCACCCACCCAACCAACCAACCAACCAACCAAATCTCCAGATATGGTGACAAGCCTGTAACCTCAGCATTTGGAATTGGAGACAGGAGGATGAGAGGTTTAGGGCCAGTCTGAGTTATATTAGACCCTGCCTTAGTCAAACAGCAACACCCTAAATGAACTCCAAACTCACTATACTTAATAGTGTCTTAGAAATAGTTAAAATTTATTGATTTTTTTTTTTTAAGTCCAAAGCTACCATAATTAATTCCTTACCTGTAAGACTGAAATTTGAGACCCAAAGAGTTTGGTTGTTGGTTCTTGACACAGAGCCAGTTAATGGTGAACTTAAATTTTTTTTTTTTCTTTTTTTTTTTTTTGTTTTTTTCGAGACAGGGTTTCTCTGTGTAGCCCTGGCTGTCCTGGAACTCACTCTGTAGACCAGGCTGGCCTCGAACTCAGAAATCCGCCTGCCTCTGCCTCCCAAGTGCTGCTGGGATTAAAGGCGTGCGCCACCACCGCCGGTGAACTTAAACATTTTGTCAACTCCAAACACAGTATGTAAACATTTCACAAGAATATTCTTTTTATAATATAATACTATAAAGGCTCAATATTAAAAATGGAAGAGTAACAGATTAGTATTAGGTATTTATTGGTTCTTTATGTAAGAATTTAAACTTGCCAGGAAGCATAGATATTTGATTCTTGAATTGTTACATAGTAAGTTTAGTAATTAAGAGTGTGGGCTTTATAATTAGATTTTAAGTCTTGGTTTTGCTATTGAAGATTTTAACATCAATTCTGGCTCCGTTTTTTATTTTTTGAGACCGTCTCACCTAGGAGGAGACATGCCACAGTGAGAGGACAGACAGCCTCAGGTGTTGGTCTCTACCATTCCATCTTGTTTGAAACAGGGTGTCTTTTTTGTTCTTTGTTGTAGTGGAGGCTAGCTGGCTCAGAAGTTTCTGGGGGATTCTTATGTCTGCCTCCTTCTCACCATAAGGACACTGGAGTTACTGCATTTTACATAGGCTTTGGAGATTTGAACTCAGGTGCTAATGTTTGTGTTTTACTCATAGCTTATTTCCTTAGCTCCTTCATGACTGCATATGTTGAGTTCCTAATGTTTTAAGTTAAGAGCTTTGTTGTCATGTGAGAACATCTGGGGCAGATAACCAAATAGAATAATGCATAGGGATATATGGGCCTCAAGGTGTTAATCTTTTATTTTTTATTTTAATTTCTTTTTTGGCTTTTTGAAACAGTTTCTCTCTAGCCCTGGCTAAGCTGGTGCTCACTCTGTAGACAGAGATCTGCCTGCAAAGGCCTCCCAAGTGCTGGGATTAAAGGCAGGTACCTCCACTGCCCAGCAGTGTTAATCTCTTTTAGGAGAGTTTTTAAATTCAGGAAAACTGTGAAAATGTTCTCCATTCCTGACTCCTCTTCTCTCCTTTCCTCTCCTTTCTCCTCACTTCTTGCCTGCCTTTTTTGTTTGTTGTTTTGTTTTTGGAGATCACTTTTGACTAAGACTTCTTTATATACATTTGATAGTTCCTATTATATGGATTTTTAAATGTATTTACTCTTTAAACTATTAAACTATGGTAAAATGCACATAACAAAGTTTATCATTTGGGGCATGTACAAGTCTCTGAGTTTGATCCCAATACTCCCCTCTAGTCCTGATAAAGCACTAAGTAAAGTCTGCTGGCTTAATCACTTTTATGTGTATACTTAAGTGGGGTTAAGTACTTACTTACATTGTTGGACAACCATTTTTACCATTTTTTCCAGAACTTTTATTCTGTAAAACTGAAAAAAAAATCTGTACTCAAAAATTTTAACTATTTCTAAGATACTATTCTACTCTTACCCCATCCCTGACAGTCACCATTTTCTGTTCTTATGAATTTGACTACTCTTACTATATGTAACTGGTGCTTTGTAACTGACTTTATTTCACTTAGCTATATCCCATCTTTGCATTATAGATCTTGGGCTAAGGAGATGGCTCAGTGGGTATAGTGCTGGCTGCTCAAGTGTGGGGAGCTGAGTTCTGGTCCTGAGCACTCACATAAAAGCCAGGTACAGTGGAATACTTCTAACCCCAGCATTGGGGACAGAGGTTCAGAGACAGGCAGAATACTTAGGACTTGCTGATTAGCTAGTCCAGTTGAAATTGCAAGCTCCAGGTTCACTGAGAAACCCTGGCTCAAAAAAACAAGGTGGAGTGTGGCTGACAGGAAGGCTTAGCAGATAAAGACACTTACTGCCAATCCTGACCACTAGTCCCCAGTATCCACATATTAGGAAGAGAATTGACTCCTGCAGATTGTTTTCTGACCCCTACATGGTTGCGCCTTGGCATATATGCATCCCTCCTCCAGAAAATAAATAAATATGTGGAAATCTGTAGAGGCATATACCTGATTATCAACTGCTAGTTGCATGTACATTATACAGACAAATATAGGTGCTAGTGTCATGTATGGTTCTGCTGTTAAGAATAGGTACAGCTTGGACTCAGGATTGGTTCTCGTGCTCACTTTGAGCTCCTCATAACCACCTGAAACTCCAGCTCTAGGACATCCACGTCCTCTTCTGGCTACACTGGCCACTTCACTCAGGTGGGCTACTTGGACACACACCTGTATATATGAGTAAAAATTTTAAAAAGGCCAGGCGTGGTGGGGGATGCCTTTAACCCCAGCTTTTGAGAGACAGCCTTGTGGATTTCTGTCAGTTCAAGTCTAGCCTGGTCTACATAGAAAGTTCAAGACCAGCTGGGTCTTTGTCTCAAAAACACATACATGAAATATAAAAATAAACTATCATTTTCCTTTAATTTCTCTGCTGCCTATTTCATAGTCATAACCTTTATGCTGTTCTAGCCTACCCTTTTTGTCTTATTTATTGTCAAGGCTCAGATTTATACTTTCATTCTTGTGTAAATTTAAGACTTTGTGTTTCAGAGGTTGAGTAACACTGAACTGCTTGCTATTTAGTTGAGCTGCAGGACCTGGACCAGTTAGTGTGTGTGTCCGCCATGGCAGATTGTGACTGTGGAACGGCTTGTGGAGTCAGTTCTCTACTTTCACCATATGGCTTATCCACTGAGCTATCTCAGTAGCCCTTTCCCTTATTTAAAAATGAATTTTGTCTGGAGTGGGGAGGGTTGATGATCAAAGGACCATCATGGTTGCAAGTTGGATCTGTTTCCACAGGATTGAGTTTGTTCAGGTTGCTAGTTGCTTTACCTAGAGATCCGTCTTACTGCCCCAGTCCTTTCCGTTTGTTTTTGTGGAGACACATCTCTGGCTGGCCTGGAATTCTATGTAGACCAGGCTGGTTTCGAAGTCATAGAGATTCCCCCACCCTCCACCCCCGCCTTCCTCCTGAGAGCTGGGATTACAGGTGTGTGCCACCACATCCTTCCAGTCCTTTTTTACTTCCTTAGGCCAAGTTTGGGATCACATGCATATTATCTCAGCACCCAAGAAGTTGGGATAAGCAAGAAGAAATTGTCAGAACTAGGAGATTAAGATCTACCAGGACAAGGAAATGAAATTCTGTTTCAAAAAAAGAAAGAAGCTCTTATTCTCTTACTCTTACTCTCTTATCCTCTTACCCTCTTAACCTCTTGCCTCTAGCATCGCTGCCCCCCCCTCCATGTGGTCATGGTTGGCCTCTACTTCTCTTCTTCTCTCTTCTTCCATCTTCCCCCCACCTTTGCCCTACCTCCTGAATAAACCTCCCCTCCCCTCCCTTCCCCTCCCCTCTCCCTTGGGAAAAAAAAGAAAGAAATGAAATTTATCCTAAAACATCACCTCGTCTTTTTTTTTTTTTAAGATAGGGTCTCGTGTAGACTCTGCTGACTTTGAACTTGATGCACAGCTGAGGCTGGTACTGACTCGGAACGGGCAGCCTCTGATTTTGAAGCACTGTGCTTATAGGTCATGTGTATCATCGAGCATGGCTAAAATGCCCGTATGTTCTTCTTGAACCTTTAGTTTTCTCTGTTCTCCAGTGTCATTGTCATACTTCATTAGCGCATTCTATATCATTAATTGTACTTAGGTCTGTCTTTGATAGACTTCTGGAAAACTCCTTAAATTCTTAGAATCCCCTTTTCTTAAGCATCTTGCAGGGTTCTTGGAATGTAATAGCTTAATATTTTTAAAGAGTTATCACTTTTAAATCTTTGGGTACAGTTTGCTTTTGTGCTCCCACCTCTTTCTTTCTAGCTGAGACAGAGTCTTTTGTATCCTGGGCTGTCCTTACACTTGAAATAAATGTAAACGAGGGTGACCTTGAACTTTTGGTCTTCCTTTGTCTCAAGTGTTACACTGTTCAGAGTCGTACAGAGTACAGTTACACAATTCCACATTCTGTTTATGGGGTAGATACTGAACCTGTAGGATTTTGTCATGCTAGACAAGCGGTCTGCCAGCTGAGGTACATCCTAACCCTACTCGGATTTTTTTTTTTTTTTTTTTGTAAAGTAGACTTTTTTGGTTTTTTTTCTTTTTGGCTTTTTGCGACAGGGTTTCTCTGTGTAGCCCTGACTGTTCTGTACTTCACTATGTAGATCTGCCTGCCTCTGCCTCCTGAGTGCTGAGATTAAAGGGGTTTACAGCCACTAAAGTAGATCTTTTAAGGAAAACGTGTATGTGTGCATGCATGTGTATGCCTGAGTAGGCAAGAAGAATACGTCAGACCCACTGGAGCTGGAGTTAAGGATGATTGTGAACCACCACATGCGTACTGAGAATGGAACCCAGGTTCTTGGCAAAAATCATCACTGAGCCATCTCTTCAGTCCCTAGAACTAAAAAAAGCAGAAACTACATCTAGTTTATTACTGATGTGCATGGGCAAGAATTTTGAGCATATATGTGAATAGTGTATACTGATTTCTCATTAAGTTTTGGATGTAGTTTAAGTGTTTTTATAAGTAGTTGTCTTATAAATAAAATTTTATTCTTTCAAACAAGAAAGTGCTTAAAAATTAGCCTTAGCCTCTTGAATGCTGGGATTACAGGTTTATGCCATGTCTGGTTTCTAAATTAACCTAATTGCTCCCCTAAGACATCTCTGCTTCCATGCAAACCAAGTGCCTTATATATACCTGGCATGTTATTTCATATTCTGTTATATCCACAAACCTAGGTGGTTAGGACTAGACTGTCAGACCTCCTCCCCATGTAGGATATTGAGTAGCCCTGGCTGTCCTGGAACTCACTGTATAGGATAGGTCTTGAACTGGACTGTTGGATTAAAGGTGTGTGCCACTGTGTCCAGCTGTCAGGCCTTTTTTTCCCTTAATGTCTCTGGATTTGATCATACTTTATGTCCTAAGATGTTTACTTTGTGAGTTGCTGCACGATCCTTTGTGTGCCTTCTTAAAGAACTGGGCATGTGCCAGCTGGGATGATGTTAAGACTTTAGTCCCAGTACTCAGGAGGCAGAAGCAGGCCATTGCTGAATGGATCTCTGGTCTACAGAGAGAGTTCCCGGACAGCCAGCATTACACAGAGAGACCCTGTCTTGAAAACAAAACAACAACCCCCACCCCCCACCCATCAATGGAGGTATATCTTTGAGGGTAAAGATCCAATTTCTTGGTAGTTCATTCTCCATTGCTAAGCACATTGTGGGTAAGTAGGAGACATTTATTTTCCTGAATAAATTTAGGAATTTTGGGAAGCTTATCCCAACCACTATGAAAATAATACATTTTGAGGTTAGGAAAAGTATATATTGTTGAAGATGGCCTCCAGGTCAGGTTGCATATCTATAGGCTACTCATTTAGTTGCATCCTGTATTTAGAAAATTAAATACCTACATCAAAAACTAGGAAGGAAGATAGTCAGAGGGGAATTATTTTGGCTTTATTTTGTTGTTTTCACCTTTGAAGATCTCAAGGGGCACCTAAATAGTATGTATGACATCATCTGTGTCCCTGTGGGATTTTTTTGTTTGTTTAACTTGATATTTTTTTATTTATTCACCTGCTTAGGTGGTTAATAAAATAGACATAGTCACTGCTTTACTGAGTAAATTTTGGCATGCCGAGGCAGTGAGAAACTGAACAGCTAATTTTAAGTGTGTATAGCATAAGGGAAGCTATAAGGTTGAGTAATTTAATTTACCCTCAGGGAGAGAGTTCTTCCAGAATGAACAGTATACTTTGAGGGTGAATTTGAATAAACTTAGTTATATGTTAGGAAGATCAGCTATATATGTGTAGAAAGCTGATAATCATAACAACTAAAGATGAGAAAATTAGTCTTCTGTTTTCCTTTTTCTCTTCTCCCTAATTTTTTTTTTTTTTTTTTTTTGGAGACAGGATCTCATATGTATCTCTGGCTGGTCTGGAACTTGTTATGTATATCAGCCTGTAAACAGAGATTTCCCTGTCTCTATGTCCAGTGCTGAGATTAAAAGCATCAGCTCACCTTGCCCAGCTTAATTACATTTTAATTTGCAAATGCTGTGCACCACTGTTCTCTCCTCCCCCCCCCCCCTTTTTTTTTTTTTTCAATTTAAAGACAGGGTTTCCATTTATAGCAGTGGCTCTCCTGGAAGTAGCTCTGTAGAAAAGGCTGGCCTGGAAGTCAGAGATCAATCTGCCTCTTGTCTCTTTAGTTCTGGGATTAGAGGTGTGTGTCACATCTGGCCTGTTTTTCTTTTTAAGTGATTTGATACATTACCAGTAGTAGACATTGGTAGTCTTACTACATAACCATTAGACTTGAAACTGTTTAACTCAAAGTAAGAATGAGTTTTGTTTAAAAACCTAAAACATTATAGCTAGAAGTTTGTGGGCAACAATGAAAGATGAACTTCAAAAGGGTGGCAGGATCCAGAGGACAAAGGGTTTTAAAGGAGAAATTTGAGGTTTAAATGACTGTGGAAACCATTGGAGGGTTTAAAGGAAAAGACAAAAGTTTGGGTGGTTTTGTGTGGTTTTGTGTGTGTGTCTCCACCACCACTACCACTTTATTTTGTTGTTACCTCGTAACTGTAATTTTGCTATTATGAATCTAATATTGAACCCCAACCCAAGATAGTAATCAGTAGCTTACACAAGTAGGAGATGTTTGAAGGAGGTGTTCAGGTAGCTTTAGTGTAATAATAGATTACAAATCTTCTAAATTTGTGAGATAGGGTCCAGCTATGTCTATGGTCTCAAACTGCTTGCTCCAAACTGGCCTTAGGCTGGACCTTTCTATCTCAGTCTCCCTAGTACTGGGATTACAGAAAGATAGCGCCATGCTCAGCCAATAAACTACTTCTCATGTTGAATTTATAGTCCTTTTTTTTTTTTTTTTGGTTTTTCGAGACAGGGTTTCTCTGTGTAGCCCTGGCTGTCCTGGAACTCACTCTGTAGACCAGGCTGGCCTTGAACTCAAGAGATTCACCAGTCTGTGCCTCCCAAGTGCTGGGATTGAAGGCGTGCGCCACCACCGCCTGGCCGAATTTATAGTCCTTAAAAATGGACTTTTTGTTTTTAAATTCTCAAAATGATTGTCCAGACAACATGTGTGAGTTGCATCAGGGAAGGCCATGGGAGAGCTGAGCTTGCCGCCTCCTTAAAACGGCTTCTCAGAGGTCCTTTTCAATCATTTCTGATTCCACTTTTAAAAATTGTATTACTGAATTAAAGAAGATTAAGAGATGTAATTTAGGACTGATGAGATGTTTTATCATGCAAAGAAAGGTTCTTGATGCCAAGTCTAATGTCCTGTGTTTGAGCCCTGGAACTCACAACGTGGAGGGGACCACCTACTACAGATTGTCTTCTTGTCTCCATATGCCCTCTACTCTATGTACAGATGAGAATATTCAAAAATGTATTTTGACAAAACACATTGCTCTTCATTTAAAGCCATTGTTTTCATTGGCAAAAAAGAAAAGAGGTAATTGTTTCAGGAACCATGTCTTTTTGTGTAGGTCAGGCTGGCCTTGAATTCCAGATCTTTCTACCTGTCTATGTTGACACTAGAGGTTTATAGTGTTGAGGAAGGAAATTTGCTAGCTTGCTATGGGAAAAGGGTAGGAAAAACTACCCTTTTTATTTCAGAAAGATCATCTGGGAAACTGTCTAGGTTACTTGGAGAAGAGCTGATTGTAAGATGGCTTAGAATGGAGTAGGGAGCTGGAGAGCAGTGGCAGTCTTGGGATATGTTGAAAAAGTAGAAACAACACAATTAATGAATTAGAAAACACCTGCATCTGTTTTTCTAGTAATTAGTGGTGATGCTTGTTTCTGAGATGGGAGAAATGGAGAAGAGTAAGAATTTTGCTATGTCCTTTTTAGGTTGATGTTGATGGAAATAGCAAGCAAGCAGTTGAGTTATGAGTTTGGAGGTGAGATCTGGAGAGAGATTTGACATAGGTAAGCTAAGCAGGTGATACATATAAAGCCTCAATTGAGTAACTTAGGGGGAAATTGCCTAAAATAAAGGTTTTAGGATAAAGTCCTAGTTTATGGTTTCAGCCCTTTGTACATATTGAAATTGAAATAGGAAAACTAATAGATGACAGAGTGAGCTAATACATGATATCACTAAAGCCAAGAAAAGAATGTTAGGAAGAAATTGGCCTGCGAGCTGCTGAAAGGAAAATGATCATTGACTTTTCAACACAATGACCATTGGTGTCCTTGCCAGAGTTTCTATGGGAGTGGTGAAACAGAAGTCTGATTGGAGTGGGTTACTGAAAGATGGGCTGAGAAGTTTAGCAGGAGAATAGAGAAGTAAGGCTGGGGAAGTAATGCTCCAGGGACCTTTGAAAAGAACTCTGGCAGATAGAGGAATTATATGTTGGTGGGTCGGAGAATCTGATTATGCTAGAGAGTGATCAGAATTTTTTTTTTCAACAAGATTGCTTGGGGAAGTTGCAAGAGAAAAAGAAAAAGAACTTGAAAAAGAACCGGGGTAGGGTGGTATTGGTAGCAGAGTGGGAAGAATGATCTTTAATAGAAACAGAGAGACACATAGGACAGTGTTAAGTTTCTGTTGGGATTTGAGGTCTGTACTTTACAGACCAATTAACAGTGGTTGTGTTTCCTCTAGTAATGGTGGCTTGGGGCAAGAGGAAAAGATTTTTTTTTTAAGTTAATTGGAAAATGAGCTTAACTAACTTGGGGGCTATCAGTGAGTACTATGAAAAAGAAAACATCAGAGTTGTCAAGAGTATTTTGTAAGTGTTAATAAGAAATGTCCTTGGAATCTGTACTAAGGAGAGAAGTGAGTCTTTTAGAAGTGATCGAAGTGTTCATGTGGGCTGGAGCCAGTTGTTGGGTTTGCAGTGCTAGAGAACTTAATTCAGGCTGAATGGGAATCTGGGGACATGGACGTCATTTGGGGAAAGGTAGAATTTTTGTTGACAGCTTAAGGAAGATTATCATAAGAACGAGGGCTTGTGTTTATTAATATTTGTTAGGAACATAGTTCTGTCTACTTGCTTTTTGTGAGAATTATAAAAATGTACAAAGATCATGCTTGAGGACATGACTCAGTGGTAGGAGCATTTGTTACTCTTGCAGAGGACCTGGGTTTGATTGCTAGCACCTATGTGATGGCTCACAACTATCCATAACTCCAGTTTCAGAGGATCTAATGCCCTTTTCTGATCTCTGCAGGCCCAAGGCATACACATGATGCACATATATCCATGTAATCAAAACACTCATATACATAAAATCAATTTTAAAAAACTTATGTCAAAAGATGATGAAAGTAAGATATATACGGTTTTTCATCTATTAGAGCAGTGGTTCTCAACCTTCCTAATACTGTGACTTTTAATACAATTTCTCATGTTATGGTGACTCCAACCATGAAACTATTTCATAACTGTACTTTCTATTGTTATGAATTGTTATGTAAATTTCTGATACATAGGAGTCTGATATGTGACCCCAGTCACAGTGACCCTAACCACAACTGGTCAGCCCACAGGTTGAGAACTGTTTCACTAGATTGTCCCTGATGCCAGTGTCACTCTTATTGTTAGTCCTGATGGTTTTCTCAGTTCTAACTCAAATTTATTGAGCTAGAATTCTGGTATGATGAAAATTGCACGGCTGGAGAGATTGCTCAATGGTTAAGAGTACTGGCTGCTCTTCCGAAGGTCATGAGTTCAATTCCCAGCAACCACATGGTAGCTCACAACCATCTGTAATTGGATCTGATGCCCTCTTCTGGTGTTTCAAGGACAATGTGCTTATTAAATAAGTAAATAAATAAATAAATCCTTAAAAAAAAAGAAAAAGAAAATTGCATCAGATATGTTAGTATATAGATCAAATCTTGTTTACTGGGATGCAGAGGCATGAAGATCACAAGTTAAAGGCTAACTGTCTCACACAGTGGTTCTGGGGGGAATCAGCTCAGTTTGCCCAGTCACATGTTAGACTGTGCCTTCAATTTCTAGGATGTGGGGAAGGGCTTTCCATCATCAATCAGGATAGTTTATCTAGTATACTGACAAATGGCCCCCCTTTTTTATTACTCTTGGTCAGTTTGAACTATCATAAGCAAATTACACTGTACTGGGGACTCAATTTATTTCTCTTAAAAGTCTCAGAACAAGATGCCAGAACAGTCAGCCTCTGGTAAGGGCCCTTCTGGCCTGTAGATTTGTCTCTTTTGGAGAGGTAGAAAGGAAGCTCTTGGTTTCTCTTATGAAGGTAATCCCCAGTAGTGCCAGAGGCAAAAATGGGATCATATACTGATTATTCTAGACTTGCTTCCTTTTTTTCTTTTTTTTGGTTTTTCGAGACAGGGTTTCTCTGTGTAGCCCTGGCTGTCCTGGAACTCACTAGGTAGACCAGGCTGGCCTCAAACTCAGAAATCCGCCTGCCTCTGCCTCCCAAGTGCTGCTGGGATTAAAGGTGTGCGCCACCACCGCCGGCTTTTTTTTTTTTAAGTTAACAGTTTACCTTTAAGGATTGTTCTAGTCAGTGTTTTATTGCTGTGAAGAGACACTAGGATCACAGCAACTATTATAAAGGAAAGCATTTCATTGGAGCTGGCTTACAGTTCAGAGGTTTAGTTTTAGTTCATTATTATTATGGTGGCATGCAGGCAGACATGACTCTGGGGAGGTAGCTGAGACTTGTATATCAGAATTGGCAGGCAGTAGGAAGAGAGTGACACTGGGCCTGCCTTGAGCTTTTTGAAACCCCAAAGCTCATCCCTAGTGACACTGTTTCCAATAAGGCCTCTCCTACTCCAATAGGGCCACACCCTCTAATTTCTGTCAAGTATTGCTTCTTCCTAATGACCAAATATATGAGCCTACAGGGTCCATTTCTATTCACATATCTACAGGGATATTGCAAATTAGTGGACATAGATCTAGTTTAAGAAAATTAGCTATGGGACTGGAGAGACAGAAGAGGTTAAGAGTACTTGTTGCTCTTGTCGAAGACCTGGGTATAGCCCCTAGCATCCACATGGTTGCTCACAAATATTAGTAACTCAGATTGCTGGGGATCCAATGCCTTCTTCTGACCTCTTTGGGCATTAGGCATGCACATGGTGCATAGACATATATGTCGGCAAAACACTCATACATATAAATTAAATCTTAAAAAAAAGAAAAACAGCTATGTAAGTGGCATTCTCCTATTGGATTATCATAATTAATTTCAAGTTTTCAACTTTTCTACTTGGGACCTTATCACCCAAGACTGTGATACAACATTTCTCTTGAGTGGGCCTTGTTTAGGGCAGAATACTGTGGATTTATTTCAATAGCCCATCTTTCTCTTTCCCTGCTGGAGTACCTTCTCTTCATTTTGAGGACCAGTTTCAGAAAATTCAGGAACTTGCAAGGAATTCTTAATTGCTCGTATTTGTGCTCACTTGTACTCCATCTCCCCAGCCCTCTTCTCATCTTTTTAATCTTGCATTATCTAGCTACTGTCTATGGCTTACTCCCTCATTCTTACTCTCTTATGTTGTACATACTTTCTATATTGGGGATTTTTCAGTTTTCAAACATGCTGAACCCCCTTCTGTTTTGCTGAGGATGGACTTTCTGTGTCAAGTTTCTAAGTTGGACTTTTTATTATTTTTGAGACAGGGTCTCTGTGTAATCCTGACTGCCCTGGAACTTGGGATATAGGTCATGCCAGTCTCCTGAGTATGGGAATTAAAAAGTTTATAGTTTTTTAAAAAGTAGCTTTCTCAAGGAAGTCGCTTCTTAGATTTTTTCTCTTATTTAGTACTCTGATGCTTGCTTTCTTTGTTTCTTTTCTTTTTTTTCTCTTTGCTTTGTTTTGTTTTTGTTTTGAGACAGTTTGTGTAGTCCTGGATTATTCCCAAAGACTAGGCTGGTTGGAACTCAGATTCACCTGCCTTTGCCTCCTGAGTGTTGGGATTAAAGTCTGCTGGTTCTTGTGTTTGTTTGTTTGTTTGTTTGTTTGAGACAAGGTTTCTCTGTGTAGTCCTAGTTGTCCTGGAACTCACTCTGTAGACCAGGTCGGCTTCTAACTCACAGAGATTGCCTGCCTCTAGTTCTTGAGTGCTGGGGTCATAGGTGTACATCACCACTGCCTGCCTATTCTCATGGATCCGTACATATTTGAAAGTTACATATGTAGTTGTTCTTGTGTCTTTATGCTAACAGTACTAGTAATAATGCCTTGAAATAATTTTAGTAAATATTCACATATCATTCAGTTCAGGGGGCTTGCCTGGCATGCAGGGTTCAGTCTACAGCACCACATAAATTGGTCATGGCGAGTGCCTGTGGTCCCAGCACTCTGGTGAGGTTGGTTAGGGATTGGAGAGAAGGATTAAAAATTCAGAATCATTCTGAACTGAATATCTACTTTGAAGCCAGCTTTGGGATACATAAAAGAAAATTTATAACTTCATTTTGCACTTCAGGTTTTTGAAGTATGATAACTGAAATGAAGGTTAATAATTTTAGCCGCACACATTGTTACTGTAACTGGAGAGGGTATTATTTTCAGGTTCTCTAGCTAGAATAGCATTACCTGTCCAATAATGCAGTAGCCATTAGTCACATTTGACTTTTTCTGCCATGTTTTCTAAGCATGCCTTTGGCTTTTCCTTGGGGGGTGGAGGTCAGAGAGCAAGGCCTTCCAAGAGTTTCCTGAATTCCTGTCCCACATGGTTCCCAGACCATTGCTGGTCACTTTGTCTGCTGAGTAGCACTGATTTGCAGTTTACTCTTTTTGTTTGTTTTAAGATCTCACTGTGTAGCTGCCGGGCCTGAATCTGCTTTGTAGACCAGGCTACCTTTGCCTCTGTAATGCTAGGATTAAAGGTTTTGTGACCCACACTAGGGTTATGATTTGTTCTTAATAATGGCTGTAAATGTTTGCTTGGTCTCAGTTTCCTATTTTGTCTCAGTTTCTTAGTTTTCATGTCAACTGTTCTTGGGAACATTAAATGCCCCATGCTGTTAGGGACAGTAGGTGTAGCTCTGGTATCATGCTCAAGGCACCTGGGCTTGATTTTCACTCTCCACCCCCCAATGTTCAGATAAAAATCTTGGCTTTTTTTTTTTTTTTTAAGTCATTGAATAATAGGTTAGAGCTAAATAATGTATATTAAATGTTGGGAAAATAATGGTGAGTGAAAAATAGAGGACTGTGTCTGCTGACTGTAAGGTGTGGTTGAGGGGGGCCTTATTGAAGTGGAGTACAAAGGGTCTGAACTGAACATAGCCATGAAAGGAGGAGGGGAGGGCAGTGGGAGAGAAAGAGGGAAAGGGATGGTGCTGTGGGGGATGACGGCAGGCAATCAGAAAAAGAGATCAGGAGATTCAGGTAGGGAGGCAAAGTGGCTGAGTTATATAGGTAAATGAAAGCTCAGCCCCTCAGAGGGAGGGGCTTAGGGTAGGAAGTCATGTGGGAAGTGCTGGGAAGAGCCGTAGGTACTGGGTAAGACCTGTCCCAGATTTCTTTGAGACTTAACAAACGTAGCTGCTAAACTTTAAAAATATTTATTTTAAACAAGCCATGGAGAATAGCATTTTTCTCTTCCATCAATTTGCTGGTCCACTTTCTCTTCCTCTAAGACAAGTTCTCATTATGTAGTGGAGGCTGGCATAGAATTCACTGTCAAGCCCAATCTGGTCATCCTTTTGTGTGAGCCTCCCAAGTGCTGGGATTGTACATTTGAACTACTGTGCCCATCTTAAATTAGTAGTCCTTTCTTTCTACCAGGGCTGGACAGGTGTAACTCAGTGGTAGAGTTACCACTCTAGTTGGGGGCATGGACATGGGAATGTAGCCTAAAATGAGGAGGACTAAAGTCTCATGCAATCACTAACTTTCTTTCGGATATCAGAGAAATTACGTTCTGAGGGTTAAGCAAGGTCATATGAACAAAGTTCAGGTGAGTTCAAGCTGTGTACAGTCATGAGGATGGCCCCTGGTAAGAAACACCATCTGAATAATGGTAGAAACATGATGGGTAATCTGAAGTAAACCCATGTATATTTACCGTACCTGGGAGAGGCACAAAAGCACATTTCAAGAACAGCCGATGTATTGGAGGAACTGCTTACAAGACTCGAGGTGATCCTCATACTTCTGTATCTGTAGTGCTTGGATTATAGATATGTACTACCTGGCTCAACTTGATATTTGGATTAAAATTTCATTTTAGGATACAAGTAAGGTGTATACAATTTTTTTTATTTATGGACTCTTCTGACCTCCACGGGCACCAGACAAGCAGTGGTGCACAGACATAATGTGCATGCAAAACACCTGTATCCCCAACAACAAATACTGTATTTATGAGTTAGTAATGTATCTCTGGGTAGTGAATGCTTTGTATGTGCAAAGTCTTGCTTTGATCCTCAATACCAAATATGTATATGGTGGCACACAGCTAAAATCCCAGCACACACTAGACTGAGGCAGAAAGATCTCCACAGGTTTGAGGTTGGTGTGCACTACATAAAGTAATAGCATCAATTGTTGCTTTGCACTCAGCATTACTGTGTCAAGGATTGCTTTCTTAACTTCGTTTTTCTCTCATCTCTGAAAATGTATTAGAATTGTGTCAGCCTTTTTGGGGGAGTTGGGGAAGGGTAGTGTTGGGATTTGCGCTCGGGCCTAGCACATGCTCTATACCTATTCTCAGCCTTAGGGCTGCATTACATTTTGCACTGTTTTTCCTTCTTTATTTTTACATTTGTGTGTCTGTATATGTGTGTGTACATGTGTGTATATGCACATGTGGGTGCAGAGAGAGACGACAATTTGTCTTAGTGTAGGGGTTGTTGGTTCTTTTCCTTCTACCATGTAAGTTTTAAGAAATTGCCACATTTGGTGACAATTTCTTTTATCTGTTGAATCATGTGGCCGGCCTCCTCCTTGAGAGAAGCGGTCTGTGTCGTCCAGCTGGCCTCAGCTCTGCTGTGTAGCTGAGGATGATCCTCAGTCTCTGGTCTCCTCCTTCCGCCTCCCTAGTTTTGGGATCATACTCAGCCCGCACTTCATGTGTTCTAGACACTCTTACTTAGTGAGCTAAGTGCTGGGCTGAGAATTCTGGACTTTCTTATTAGTAATATGTTCATTTATTTTGCTTCTCCCACACAATCTTCAGTGTTTTATGCTGTTTTGTTCTATTTTAATAGTTACGTTACTTACTAGGAGCTGTATCTTTTATTCCTCTGTGCATCCCACTCCCCATATCTCCCTTTGCCTTTTTAGAAAGGGCCTCTCTGGCTGTTCTGGGACTTGTTATGTAGCTTCAAACTCAGAGAGTGCCTGCCTCTGCCTCCTGAGTGCTGGACTTAAGGTATGCACCACCATGCCTGGCCATCATTTGTGTTTGGGCATTAGTAATGCTTTGTAGATCCAAAGGAATGTCAGAAAGGCCAAGACTACTTTAAGTCCTTCCTGCCTTGTGCTGAACTGTGTTAGAAGAAAGTTATAGAAAAACAGCTTTGCAGTTGTCCTCACTAAAGGTGTGGTACCAAAATAACACACTGAAAGTTTCGTGTGGAAGCTACAGCTCTGCTTGTGACTCTTTATGGGTAACACATTGTTTTGTTTTTTAGAAATTAATGTTTCCATTTTTAAAACTGTGAAGTGAATTATAAAATCATACTTTCTAATGAAAGATTTGTAGGTATTTGTTATTAAGCAAAGGTAATGATGCAGTGTGTGCTTAGGAAACCCGTTTATTCTGAAAAGTGCCGATGACATCTTTCATAGATCTGACTCCAGTGTCCATGCTCTAGTAGTCTAGTAGTGTGCTCTCTTGCTGTTGTCTATGTTTCCAAGTGTTCTGAGTGACATACTGATATGTTAAGTCAACCTGTGTGGGTAGTAGGAGGTTTGGATTGTGAAGTAATTGAATGTTTAAATCAGACTGTGACGATATAAAAAAATTAATTATTAACTTGATTAAAAATTAACTTGATAGAAAAAATTGACTTGTGAAAAATTCTCATTTTTAACTTTTCATTTTCTTTTTAGCTTTAGTTATCTGCAGATAAAGACCCTTCTCTAGAACGTAAAATGCTTCTTTATGGGATTCATTATGGTGATGGTATTTTCTTGAGCAGATTTAGTAAATTCTTCATATACTACCAGTATTCTTTCTCTACAGTGAAACAGTTCATATTTTCACCTCTGAATTATAATTTGGGAGACATATGGACAAATATAGGGACAGGTATAAAAATTGATAACTACTTAGCGTTTTACTAATCAGATAATTGGAGCGGTTGCAAGAAAGCAGTTTTCTAACTTATTACCTTTTTTTTCCCCTTCAAAAACAACTCTAATTAGATCGTTTAGTGTCAAAAGCATTTTAGCGTTATTTACTTCATTTTACACTGGAGAGAATGGATTGTAGGATGCTGTGTAGTAATCTTTGAAAGAGCTGATAATTTAGAAGATACTATTTTGCTTAGACATTTTAGTGGAAGAAGTGAGGTATGAAGTTGATGCTTGTGGCTGCTTGAATTGGTTGGTAAAACTCAGTTTTACCTCTAATTTTTGCTTCCGATTTTCTTAACAATTTTCTTGTACACAATGGACAAGATATTTTTACTTTTACTAAAATACACATTTCTTCCTCCACCACAAATACAAAGAGTGCTCACTTCCTAGGACACAGGAAGCTTCTCGTGCAATTTATCATTAATAATCATCATTTGAATGTTAAGAAAAAAATGAGATGCTGCCATCTCAGATAGAAAAAGGTTATTAAAGAAACCAGTACCAACTGGAATGTTTTTAGAATGCATAAAAGTCATGTCTCTTCATCTTGTGCTTTTGTTAAAATACTATGAATGATGAAAACTTACAAAAACTTGGATTTTTGAGTTATATACTGTTTCTAGACTAAAAATATACAAAAAGGAAAAACTGGCTGTTTTTATTAGGGGTGAAAAGAAGATGCTAAAGACCTTAAACAGTAGTCATCGTTGCTGTTCTGTCCATTCAGAAGGTGCTTCTAAAAGCCAACAATTTAAATCTCTGTGAATCTTTCTTTCTATGTTACTTACATAAAAATAATAAATTCAGATAAAAAAATGTGAACTTTAGGTGTTTAATTTTAAGTTGAGAAAACCTGTAAATGAGCAGTGTTCAGAGTGCTCAGTATGTAGACCAATGAGATAACCAGAAAGGCACAGCTGGTAGATGGGGAGCACTCGTCTCAGGCAGCTAGATCCCTAGAATAGAATGCTACTGTGTACCACACTGGGTGCTTCTGAATTCTTCAGGGTCACCATGACTCTTGAGTCCACCTTTCACAAGGTTATGATAAATGCTTTGAGAAGCATAAGTGCAAAATAAGTAGAAACAGATAAATTTAAATTAGGTTTGTTTTAGTTGAAAGTAGTTGTCACTTAAGTAAATAAATCTGAAAAATAAATAGAAGGCATCAGAAGATTCTAGTAAGGATTTTACTGTGGAAAGGAATGCTATGCATAGAGTATTTATCATTGCTGTGGGTGGTGGTACAGTAAATCAGTTACTCAGATATCTAGAGTTGTTATGCTTAATTTAAATGGGAGCTTGTGGCCTAAATGGCTTTTCCTAACAAATATTTTGGTGACTGGGCAGAGACAGTGTAGAGATAGCATCTTAGCAGTCAACATGCATGCATTGAATTGACCAACAGAAAAGAATTTGTCTCTAATAAAATTCTTCTAAGATCAATAAGCAATTGTACTCTTATTCAAGTTGACATTAAAATTTATATAAAACTTTTAGGCCTTAGGAAAACAGACTTGTTTTATTAAAGTAGATAATCAAACAAAATGGGTTTTTAATTTTTTAATAGATAATATTTTAAAATAGGCTTTCTTGCTGGCATAACTAACATTTATTTTCTGTTTATTTTTAAGACGAGCAAAAATCAAATTAAAGTAGATCTTGTAGATGAGAATTTTACAGAATTAAGAGGAGAAATAGCAGGACCTCCAGACACACCGTATGAAGGCAAGTACTTTTTTCTGTATCAAAATATTGTGCTTATTAGAACTTGTCTGAGACACTGAGTTAGAGTAATCCTGAGCATCTATCTATAAAATTCATGGAAGGTAATTTTTTTGGTTTAGGGTATATTGCAGTTTTTAAAATGATAAATTTTGACACTTGACTGATTTTTCTTATTGTGTTTTAGCTGATTTAAAAATATTTTCTCAAATACATTTACCACAGCCAAGTTACAGGTTTTGTAGGCTAGAATTTAACATTCCATATGTCTTATTCTACTGTGCCATAAAGCTTCTTTCCTTTATCTTGTTCCCAATTCTGTTGTTTAAAATAACCATATATTTTATAGCATAACAATTAAATACAGAATGTTAATCCTTGAATGGAGATACACTCAGATACCCTTGATATGATTAATAGCAAACCTTGTCTTAGCATTTTGATTAATAGTATGTTGGTTTTGCTTTTAAAGTTCCCCCTCCGTATTATTTTATATCTCATTTAGTCACATATTTGTATAGGTTGTTGCCCAAATTCTCAATTTTCTGTATTTGAAGATTGAGTGATTATCTTAACATAAAAAATACCTGTGCTGATTTTCTATATTAATAATATGATTTGAACTCTTTACTTTAGAACCTGGAATTAAGTATATGATAAAGGATTCTTAGACAAATCTTGATTAAAGAATATTATTGTGGATTTGGGTCATGAACGGCAGCCATGGTTGATGTATTACATACTGACTATTAGTATGGGTTTAATAGAAAGCATATGACCATATGTAGCCGCACTTCTTGTAAAAGCACTACGTGTATTTTCTCATTTAGTTTTCACCTAGTCTTACAAGGTAAGTATAATCCTGTTTAATGGACACATTTGAACTTAGAGAATTTAAGTCATCTGTCTAAGGTCACACCTCTAAAGTTGAACAGCTGGGGTTTGGCTTACGTTTGACTTCAAAGCCTGTGCTTCTAATAACTTTCTGCTTTTGATTAAATCAGGATTCATGAGGTGTTAGAAATGGTGCTTATGGTTACTTTAAGTAGAGTGCTCTCTCTAATGTGTAGTGAAGTTCAGAAATATTCTTGACAATTTTTGTTTTCATTCAAAACCTTAAAAGATCCTAGAATATCATTGGATTATCATCAAAAAATTTTTGTTGTTTTTTGTAAAAGGGTTTTTCTTTGTAGCTTGAGCTGGCCTCAAACTCTAAGCAGTCCTTCTGCTTTAATTTGCAATGTTGTATTACAGATCGGAGGCACTTTTACCTGGCTTCCATTGCTCTGTTTCCTTCTACTCTCTTCACTCTCCACAGAATTTTTGAGACAGGTTCTTCTGTGTCCTATGCTGTCTTATTGCTGTATCTAAAATTTGTTCTGAGCTCCTGCTCCTCCTGCTTCATTGTCCATTTGGTGAGCTCACAGGCACAACCCCATATCCCCAGGACACCAATTCATATTGCTAAGTATTGCATACCTACTAGTATTTCTGGCTTGTTGTACATGTTCTTATGTAGTTTTTTTTTTTTTAAAGATTTATTTATTGTGTATACAGTGTTCTGCCTGCACACCAGAAGAGGGCACCAGATCTCATCACAGATGGTTGTGAGCTACCATGTGGTTACTGAGAATTGAACTCAGGACCTCTGGAAGAGCAGACTGTGCTCTTAACCTCTGAGCCATCTCTCCAGTCCTGGTTTTGTCTTTTTAATAGTCAGAATCTCACTGTGTAGCCCTGGCTGGCCCAGAACTCACTAGGTAGACCAGGCTGTTCCTTAAGTTCAGACAGAGGTGACTGCCTGTTCAGGTGCTGGGATAAAGGCATGTGCCACCACACCTGGCTCATTTAGTTCTTTTGACATCTTTGAGTGGAGAAGGTCTTCATTATCTTACAAAAATCAACCGAGTTAGTAGCAAATAGTGTTTTGATCTCCTAGCTTCTTTAATGGCAGGTATTATGTTGTTGTTGTTTTTGGTTTGTTTGTTTTTGTTTTGTGGTGCAGAGGATCAAATTCAAGGTCTTGTGCACAGTTCCAAGTAGTTGTAAACTGAGCCACACCCCAGTCCTATAATCGTTCCTTAGTTGCTTTTTCAGATTGTTTAGACTTTTTTTTTTTGAAAGGACAGTACTGTAAGGTGGAAGACAAAACAAACCTCTTGTTTCCCCGACACACACATTGCTCCCTTCCCCTCCCCCTCCCCCTCCCCTCCCCCTCCCCCTCCTCCTCCCCCTTCGTTTGTTTGTTTCTTTCTTTCTTTGTTTCTTTCTTTCTTTTTAAATAAATCTTTTTATTCTATGTATATGAGTACATTGTAGTTCTCTTCAGACATACCAGAAGAGGGCATCAGATCTCATTACAGATGCTTGTGAGCCACCATGTAGTTGCTGGGAATTGAACTCAGGACCTCTGGAAGAGGAGTCAGTGCTCTTAACCACTGAGCCATCTCTCCAGCCCCCTTGTTTAGACATTTTTTTAAATGCAAGAAATAGTATTATTATTCTAGCGCTCTTCCAGCAAACTTATAATACACAGGGACCCTCCTAAGCTCAGTGGCTAGAATGTTTGTTACCTTCTTAGCAGTGGTTTATGAATTTCTAAACATTGGAGAATGATGATTTTTCTTAAAGTAGTTAAGATAAAACACTTAATTTTCGCTAGAAACAAGTTATTTAAGTGCTTATCCAACTTTTAAAGTAAGACTATGAGTTGTATATGATCTGGGGCGTGTGCTTGAAGAGTAGTTTATTTAAAACTGGTTCTTAATCACAAAACTGTTACAGCAGCACTGAAGGAAGGTGCCATTTACTTGTGTCATAGACTTGCTAATGCTTCCTAATGTGAGCGCAGATGAAGGAAGGCTTGCTGGGTTTGTTGTTGACCATGCTGCCTATTTATGTATTTAGTCCTTTGTTTCTTGCTGCTTATTTGGAGATGAGTAGGCCTGTTGGCTATAGGCAGGGATATGGCTTGCGGGGCAAGTTCTAACACTGAGCTGTGTCTTACTACCCTGCTTTTGGTTTTGGCCTAAATTTAAAGCTAAAGAAAAAGTTTACCTGTAAAATATTCATCTGTATTATCATTTGAAAGCAATTTTATGTTGTATTAAAAATGACTAGATTTTCAAGGAGAATAACACGGAAAATGGAATTTTCTCAACTTCTTTTTTCTAAATAACACAGTGATAAAGAGCTAATTTAGTTCTTTTTGCCTAAAAGTTTTTTCAAATTTGTCAAAATCAAATGGGTAGTACAGTAATTCTTTTTTTTTTTTTCCTCCCCAAGACAGGGTTTCTCTGTGTAGTCCTGGCTGTCCTGGAACTCACTCTGTAGACCAGGCTGGCCTCTGCCTCCCAAGTGCTGGGATTAAAGTTGTGCGCCACCACTGCCTGACAGTACAGTAATTCTTGTCTACTTCTTTTATTCTCATTGGAGGAAGTTAACGTTGACAATTGTTTCTCTGGACATAATGGCTCTTGCTTGTAACCCTAGCATTTGGGAAGCTGAGGATTGCTACAGATTTAGGGCCATCATAGGATACATGAGTCTCAGATATCTAAGCTACCGAGGGTTTGTTTGAAATACTCTACCACCCAACAAGATAAAGTCAATGTTTGGTAATTGGTGTCTGTTCTTAAAATTGTGTGTAGTGGCACATTTGTAAGTTAGCTATTTAGGAGAATCAGATGGAAGGATTGCATGAGTCTCATGGTTCAAGGCTAGCCTAGGTAACAGCAAGATCTGATCTAAAACAAAGCAACAGAAAATATAAATAGAATTTAAAAATGTATTCTTGAAAAGGTAAATATTTTATATTGAAGGTTGTTGTATATAATGCTTATAAAAGTCTCTTAGCTATTCATTGATGAGGGTTACTTACTTGGCTGTGGGCCCTTGAGATGACATTGCCCAGTGACAGCTGCCTCAGTGTTCTGTTAGGTTTGCAAGATGGAATCACTCATAGTCATTGCCAATGCACTGAAAAATTATTTTATGTCATGACTGATCCTACAATGATTCTTTTTTGAAAGTTGTTGAGAATTGACAAACCAATGTGACATGGAGTAGAAATCAGATCTTGAGGACTCTACAATCTAACAGTGTTTAATATCTTTGGATCCTCAAACTGCTCCTAATTTTTTTTTTAAGCATTTAAGAAGGAAAAGCTTTGTGACAGATAATAAAGATGCCACTTTAAGTTTGGTCAGAAAAATGAAAAGAATCTTAAAGGAAAAGAACGGCCTGTATAGGCTAGCCCATGTGTGCTGGGTCACTTCCATGTGTGGAGGATAGTCTGTGCTTTTACTCTCACTTTTAGTAAATCTACATTTTTACTACTGAAAACTAAAAAAGATGAGTCCACATATTATTTAAACAAAATACGGAGTTGCTATTCATAATTCTTTTTTGAAAAGGGTTTTGTGTTTTTTTTTTTTTAAACTTTATTTAATGTATGAATGCTCTGCTGCATATACATCAGCCTGAAGAGGGCATCATATTCCCCTATAGATGGTTGTGAGCCACCATGTGGTTGCTGAGAATTGAACTCATGACCTTGGGAAGAGCAGCCTCTTGATTGCTGAGCCATCTCACCAGCCTCATAATTCTTAATATAAATGGTCATCTCCATATTTACAGAATTCTCTTAAGTATGCTTATCTGTCTGTCTTCTGTTCTAACTGCTTTTCTTTTACACTTCAGTATTGCCATATAATTCAGACATCTTGTTCAGTTCATATATCATTTGATAGCGGGAACTTTACCAGAAAATAATTGTGAGACACAAATAATTGTAATCAGAAAGCTATTGAAGGATGAGTATGGTATTGCATTCCTGTAATCCCAGGCACTTAGAAAGTTGAGGCAGGGGCGTTGCGGTTTTAAGGCCACCCTGGGCTAGATAGTGAGGCTTTGGGGTGTGTAAGGGAGGGGAAGGAAGGTAGTTTTTGCTTGAAGAACCTAGGTGAAATGTTCTTTTATTTCTTTTTTTTTTTTTTTTTTTTTTTTTTGAGATCCAAATATATACCTTCATAACAGTGGGGTACAGTAAATTTGGAAGGACCCCCGATGCACTGACAGTGGTTCACTACTTAGATTTTTAAGGGCTAATTGATGATAGTAATGCCACTAGCACATTTCTTACTCTGTCTCTTTGCACACTCCTGTGAAGGAATGATATCTTAATAAAACCTCAGGGTTAAGTAACTCACTCAATAATGTGACAGGTGGTTTTTGTTTTTTTCATCTAGTTTCTTTTTATTTTTTCTTTTGATTAGCAGAAAAGGCCCTTAGTTTCATGTGTATTTCATGAATTATTTCCTCTCTCTTACTAGTCAGTCTTTAATGTTAAAGGGTCATGAAATCTAGAACTGGGAGGTTTATTAAAGGTAGAATTTGGGAATGGAAAGTTGAAAGGTGTGTTTGAGACTGGCTGGCCTTGACCCCTCTCGCTCAGCAGGGTTTCAATCAGCAGATCCTCTAGCCTCCCCAAACCATGGACTGGCTTTGTAGGAATATGCTATTGCAAGATTTTCTCCTTCAGAGATTAGGAACATGGCGTTACAGTTTACTTTGAATATGTCACTGTGAGACCCTAACACAACCTCCCTTCCAAAATGCCTGTTTAATTTCTGGTTCTTTTATTATTTTTTGAGATTCAAATGCATACATTTGAAACAGTGGATAAAGAAAGGTAGATTTGAAAGGGCCTCAGATAATATTTACAACACAGTTTCAGAATCAAATAGAATATTACCTTCTGTTTATATAAATTATTGCTAGTTAGTACTTTGTAAAGTCTTGGAAGAGGATAGTGTTGTGTTTTGCCCTGTTTCTTATTTTGTTCTTTGACTTTATTTTGAAATTTTAAATGAAGTATTGACATCTGATTTAGAAAAATACACGTCGATTCTTTTCATTTTGAAACAGTTTCATGTAGCCTAAGCCAGTCTTGAACTTGGTATGAAACTAAGGCGGGCCTTGGGTTCCTGGGTCGTGTCCCCCACCCCCCACGTTTATGCTGTCCAAGTGCTGGGGTTACAGGTGTGTGTGACACAGTACCTTGCTTTGGGGATAAGTGGGAAGATGGAGACTTTGGAAGAGAGCTAGCTAAGAGCTTTCCTTGTGTTTCTGATATATCTTTGTACTATCTATGCTGTAATTCTCTGCCTGTTCTTTTAATCCTCTGTTTTCTGTCAGCATCTCTTACCATGTGAACTAGAGAAAACAAGACTGTTGAGCCTTATACTACTAATTAATAATGAAATATTTAACATTGAGTTGTCTATAGAGTTAATGTATTTGTATGTCTTTAGCTCTGTTACTGTTAAACTAGTACTAGTATATACAATGGAAGTTTTGCTATGCTTTAAATTTTCTTACAAAACATCATGACTTTGATTATTTTGGGATTTCAATTTTCTCAGTACTCAATGCAAAATAATACATATTTTGAAACAGTTTTAGTGTGTTTGATTTTAGATACTTGAGTAGCATTCTTAAATTTGTTCCCCACCCCTCCCTTTTTTTTTTTAGGTGGAAGATATCAACTAGAGATAAAAATACCAGAAACATATCCATTTAATCCCCCTAAGGTATTGTAAACCTATTTTTGTGCATGGAATTTTTAAATGTTTTGTGTTTCTTAACTCACCCAATATACAAATATGAATATAATATATGAATATTAATGTGCTTTAGTACTTATTAAAGTTACAATTTTCTGAGTTAAATGTGAATAAATCTAATGGACAAAATTTCAGGCACTGTTCAAAGATTTGCTTCTGAAGTTAGAATGAAAAGCACATTTACTAAAGGAAACCATTGATGGCCATATATTAGAGTACAATCTGTGTCTCATAATGGCCCAAATAATTAGCTTCAGAAAATTAGCTGTATAATCAGATTTAGAGAGAGGTTCTTGTTTTAAATAAATACTGTAAGAGAGAGTGTGTGTGTGTGTGTGTGTGTGTGTGTGTGTGTGTATGTATTTACATTTATTTAGAAATTATTTGAAGGCCAGGAATTAGCTAGCTCGTCGGTAGAGTACTTTTATGTGCCAGGCCCCAGGTTTTATTTGCATTACTACCAGAATGAAAAAGGGAAAAAAAATTTTGATAAAAAGAAAAAAGAAATTTACTACAGTGTGGTGCTGAGAAATAGTAAGACTTACACTCTGCTTTTTTAATTTTTTTTTTTTTTTATTTATACGTGAGTATTCTGTCTTTGAACAACAGAGGAAGGGGTTATATTTTATTACGGATGTTTGTGAGCTGCCGTATGGATGAGCAGCCAGTGTTCTTAACCACTAAGCCATCTCTCCAGCCTCTTTACATTTAACTCTTAGGAAGCTCACATTGCAGAAGGGAAAAGCCATTATTTCAACTGTGATAAATATTGAGAAAGAATGACGTGATTCTAGGATTGTATGTAACAAGAAAACAGCCTAAACTTAAATTCTGACTGAATCAGTTTCTTTATATCTTTACATCTTCTATAAGCATTGTTTAGTCATTCGATCTGATTACTTCCTTGCTTTGCCTGTCATGTGATTAGCTGTTCATCTTTATCACTCCGACTCATTTCCTTATGCTGTTTGTTAAGTGTTCTTAAGGAAAATGCTGTTCATCTTTCTTTGCTAACAGTGTCACATCTCCCTATCCCGGCACTCACAGCTTCTTGCAGCTGGATCTTGGTTTTCTTGTCTTAGTCTTTTTTATCCTGTTCATCCATACATGGGTCTCATTTCTAGCCAAGATTATTTGCTGTTTGTAGATAGATGCTTGTATACTTTCTGTTGTTTTTACATGAATTTTTGTCTATTATTTGAATTTCCAGTTTTCTTTTGAGTAAAGTAATATATCTTTGTAATCTGTGCCTGACAACTATACCTTTTTTCAGCTTTTACATAAAAAAATTAATAAATTTTTTTAGTTCTCCGTCTGTCTGTCTGTCCATCTGTACATCCATCTATCCATCCATCCAGGATCTTCCTATGTAGACCAAGATGTGACTTGTTTTTAAATTCCTAAGTATATCAAGTGGCTTTACATCTCAGAAGATCCATCTCTCTCTCTCTCTCTCTCTCTCTCTCTCTCTCTCTCTCTCTCTCTCATGCTTGGTTTAAAGATAAACATTAGTATACCTTGCCTATATTTTCTGTTCTTAAAGATGTGTGTGTGTGTGTGTATGGTGTACACATGTGTGCATTTGGTCTGTGATTGACATTTTGTGTAGCCATAACATCTATTCCAGAGTTTTCCATCTTCCTAAATGAAATATATGTTCATTAAACAGTAATTCTGTAATTACTTTCAGCTTTTGAGATATCACCATTTAACTGGGCATGGTGGCACATATCTTTAACCTCAACCCAGGGGAGGCAGAGGCAGGGAGCTCTGACTTCCAGGTCAACCAGGTCCAGGACAACTAGAATTACATTAATAGAGGAGACCCTGTCTTAAAAAAAAAAACAAAAAACAAACAAACAAAAAAAAATCAATCCCTCACCTCCACCCCTAAAAAAGCAAAGCAAAACTATTTCTATCTTTTCAGTGTTTTCAGTTCTCTGTGAATTTGGCTGTTCTGGGCATCTTTTTTTTTTTTTTTTTTTTTTAATATTTGTTTATTTATTTTATGTATGTGAGTACATTATTGCAGTCCTCAGACACACCAGACAGAAGAGGACACTGGATCCTGTTACAAATGGTTGTGAGCCATCATATGGTTTCTGGGAATTGAACTCAGGACCTTTGGAAGAGCAGTCAGTGCTCTTAACTGCTGAGCCATCTCTCCAGCCCCCCTGTTCTGGGTATCTTGTATAAGGCAAACATCAGACCACACACAGTATTTGCCCCTTGGTGCCTGACTGTAGCATTTTGTTGCCTCTGTTCATTCATGTTGTAACATGTCAGAATTTGCTTTCTTTTCCATGTGTTATGTACATTGTTTCATTGTATGTACATACTGCTGCACCTTGCTTTTCTATTCATGTGAGTGGAGTTTAAAAGAGCTTTTTTTTTTTTTTTTTTTTGCTTATTTACTGTGTATATAAAAACACTCTGTAAATGCAAGTTGTCCAGGATACACACATTATTGTCTGTTAAAGGACAAACTGTGAGAGTTGTTTCTATTTCTACAACTCAGGGCCCTGGAATCAAACTCAAGTTGTACTTGGTTTGGTAATAAGTTGGTTTGTCCTCTGCCCATCTTGTCAGTCTATGCGTGTTGTAGTATATTTGATCACACTGAACCCTGAGATTTTGGTGTTCACTTGGAAAACCTGTTTGTAGTGGTGGTGTGGCTTAGCCATACTTAGCACACACCTTTCATTCCTCTGGCTGGAATACAGACATGCCCTTACTTCACACCTTTATTCCCAAACATTGAAGATAAAGTTAGTTTGTAGAAGGAAGCAGTCATGTTTGAAAGGGATGTCTAGTTGAGTGGCAGACAAAGTGACAAATCAGAAAGATTTGACAGAATAGGATATGCCCAACTCTCATGAGAAGAGAGTGGAACAGGAAGCTACTTCAGAGAGTAGTGCAAAAGGAGAAAAGGAGAGGAGACAGTTTTACTGGGAGAGTTTTGCAGAGACAGGTTTAAGAGAGAACAAGCTAGACAAAGGTGAAGACTGAACAAGCCAGAGGATGAGGAGCCAGAAGATCAGAACAGATTGCTAGAGTTAGTTTGAGGCCATGCATAGCAAAAAGTCAGGCTGAGAGAGAAGCCAGATTGAATCAGTCAGCTTGGAGAGGAGTTTGAGCCAGAACAGCTGAGTTAAATCAGCCAGCCAGAGATTAAAAAAACAAAACAAAACAAGAAAGGGTGAGCTTATTCATCGGTAAGTTTCAGAGTCTGAAAACATTCTAGGTCTTGGTAATTTTGAATAGAGTCTAGAAGCTTCCAGAACTAGGGCTAGCTTAGCAGACAGAGGCAGTAAGCGTAGGAGAAGACAGTTACTTACTTGGGGGTTTCTTTGTTTGGAGTCAGTGTTGTACTATGTAGCCTTGACTGACCTGGTGATTATAAAGATCTGCTTGCCTCTGTCTCCTGAATGCTTGAAATAAAGGTATGAGCCAGTATGCACCATAGGTTTTTGTTCTGGAGAAGGACTTTCCCTATGTTACCTGTTCTGATCTTGAAATTCTAGACTCAAGTAATACTTCTACTTCAGCCTCCGGATTAGTTCATAAGATTTATTTTATTTTTTTCCCAAATAAAAAAAAGAGGAAGAAATCAGTGTTAGAGACACTGCATTTTCAGTATTAATATAATGATAATAATAATGGATATTAATTTGTGCTAATAATTTTTTTGCTATTTCCTATAACAACTATTAGCTCTAATAGGTAAGACAAATTAGGTTGAGAGGTTACTTACTTACTAGTTACTTACTAGTTACTTACTAGTTACTTACTAGTGTCCAGATTCTAAGGATTTGGTAGTCTGTGTGTTGGGCTATTGGACTGACGATCCTTGTGTGATCTTGGTGAAGGCATAGGAACATCATTACCCCACCTGTGGCTGTGCATGAGTGTGTGTGTTTTCATGCTTTTGCAGCAGTTGCTTTTTACGACTGGCTCATGTCAGCGCTTTGCTTTCATTTTCCTTTTTTACTTCTGTTATGTTCAGGTTGAATAGGGTCCTTGTGCTGTTCCCCAGGGTTTCTTCTTGGTACAATAAAAATAATTTAGGAATTAGATACTGGTTAGCTGGGGATATAGCTATTTGCATCCCCAGTTAGTATGAGCAACTCAGTACAAGACTAGCCAATATAGCTGTTTGAGCACTTGCCAAGCATGTGGGAGGTTCTTTGTCTGACTTCTAATGCTACTACCAAACAAGAATGTGGTTGCATAACTATACTAAGTATTTGAAAGCTTGCTGCTTTCCCCATTTTTGGGCAATCTTTGACATGTAACTTAGGATCTTACAAATGGCCAGCAAGCAAGGTATCATTGAATCCAGTTATACACATTAATACTATGAATTATACCAAGATGTTTTATCTGTATGGTCAGTAAATGTTACAAAGGAATTGCATGGCTATGCCTTTTAATCACAGAAGAGCACGCCTACCTATAATATATCCTGTGGCCAATCACAAATTATTGAGTGTCAAATGGAAATTTTTAGAATTTTTCTAATTTAAAAATAACTTCATATGATACATTATTATAACTGTTCTATTTTATTAATGCTTACCATGCTTAATTTATGTATTTAATTTAAGTATGTAATAAACAGAAAATAAAGTGGCTAGAAACATGGCTCAGTGGTTTAAGAGCACTTGTTCTTGCACAGGATCAGTTTTTGCTTTGAGATGGCGCTGGCCTTGACTTGCAGATTCACCTGCCTCTGCCTCCTGGTCAGCTCACCTTTTTTCCCCCCCTTAAAGAAAAAAAGTAATATAGTGTTGAGGACTGAGAGATTTTGCATGTCCTTATAGGGCTGCAGGAATAAACAGAGGCCTATACTATGTAGCAAAAGTTTCAAAAAACACCGATTCATTTGATTTTTCTTAAAATGGAGAAATAGGATTTTATTATTATTCTATTTTAAATCATTGACTAGAAGAGCAGAAAATAATCTTTGGATCAAAAAATAATAGAAGGAATTGAGATCACTAGTGCCCTTCCTAGAGTCAGTTGTACTATAGATAGCTATTAATAAGAAGAGTAACTATCTCAGTAATTTCTTTTGTTACATATTGAAATTTAGGTTGTTTTTTTCTGTGATGTTAAGACATACCCTTTTGTTGTTGTTGTTTTGTTTTGATTTTTTTGTTTTTTTGTTTTTTTTGAGACAGGGTTTCTTTGTATAGCCTTAGTTGTCCTGGAACTAGCTCTATAGACACCCTTCTGGGCCTTCTGAGTTCAAACTCAGAAATTGCCTGCTTTTGTCTCTATTGAGTGCTAGGTTTAATTGCATGCACCACCACCACCTGGCAAATACGTATTTTATTTTAATGTATGAAATAAGTAGTGATTACTTTAAAAACATTTTATGTGTATGGGTGTTGCATTTATGTGTGTGCCCTTGGAAGTCAGAAGAGGGTCTTTTATCCCCTGGAACTGGAGGTAGAAATAGTTGTCAGGGGGCTGGGGGGGGGGGGGGGGGGGGGGGGGTAGGTCAGTGCTTCTGAAGAATTTGGCTCTGAGTCCCAGCACCCACAGACATCTGCAGTTACAGTTCAGAGGATCCAGTGCCTTCTTTTAGTCTTCCTGGACACCAGTGATACACAGTGTACAGAGATACATGCATGCAAACCATCCAGGTAGATTAAAATAAAAGTAAATATACATCCAAGCTTTTGCTGACTTTCTTTAAATAAAGTTCATTAAAAAAAGAACTATCTGGGTGTTCAGAATTGAACCCAGGTCCTCTGAGAGAGTGACCAGTTATATCAACTACTTTGCCCTTTCTCCAGCTATGAAATTGAGTATTAAATACCAATACTAATCTTTAATGAGTGGACCTGCTTGTTTTCATTAACGGAATATTTTCTTTTATATGAGTGAAGTATTTTCCATTTTGAAGTAAATGTAATATTAAGATTTTTCATTAAACTTAATGTGAACTTGCATCTGACATGAAATAGAAGCCATAGTATTTGCTGAGTGAAAATTATGAGGGAAATGAAGACTGCATTGTAGGAAGAAGTAAGAATGCTGGTGCTGGTTGCTAATATAGATGTTAAGAAGCGCTTTTTCATTTTTGGTAGCAGCTTTTTTCTCTGTATATATAGTATTAAGATTGTTGTGTAGCAGATGAACACTCCCTATAACTACTGAGTTTAGAATTTCACTGTGGTGCTAATGCCTTTTCTTTATGTAAAAATAAGGAGACTTGAATTTTTCATTAGTGTATTGTAGTACTAGAGTAGTATAAATCACTTAAGTGTTTCTGTAGAGTAGGATGCAATTAAAAAAAGCATTATTATGTTACTGTTCACTAAAATTAAAATTACAATTATTGTCAGTTTATGCTGTGCTGTATATGTGGAGATCAGAGAACATTTAGATTGAGTTCTGTTTCCACTCTTCCATAAGTTATAGGGGTTTGGACATGCTTGCAGACCTCACAGCACAAAGTCTGTTGCTGTTTTCAAGAGTCTCACGGGCTGTTGTATTTTCCAGCATTTCAGATCCACAGCAGATGGATCCCTTTGTTCAGGGCAGCCAAAGCTATGTAGTGGGACCAAAAAAAAGAAACCCCCAAAACCCCAAACCAAACAAACAGGGGTGGCATTTGTCTGACTATGTTGAGCATGTTGACTTTTTAGAGGCATGCCTTTCTCTGCCCCCCAAGTATTGGGATTGAAGGTGTGGCTACCACCAGATCTGCCTCAGCCGTATCTTGTAACTACTGAGCCATCTCAGCAGCTCTTATTTTGTTTGTCTGCTTGCTTGTTTGTTTTGACACAATTTCTCACTATGTACATCTGACTTGGATGTAAGCCATGCTTGCCTGGAACTCTCAGCAACCCAGCTGTTTCTGTCTCCCAGGTGCTGGGATTAAAGCATGAGCATCTAGCGTGTGTCTTTATTTTTTTTACTGACTGGGAGTGAAGTATGTGTCATATCTGACACTTTTTTTTTAAGAGAGTCTAAAGTTCTCTAAAGGTTCTAAAGTCTAAGGTTCTGTAAGTTCTAGGCAGGCCTAGAACTCTACATAGCTGATGATGGCCGCTAGCTTATGATACTTCTGCTCCTACCTACCAATTGCCGACCCTCTAGGGTGTGTCATCCACCTGGCTCAACTTTTTTTTTTTTACTTCATCCCTGCCAACCTTTTTTGTTTTGTTTTTACGTTTTAAATATTTGTTTAACTTAGTTTAGGAATTATAGAGACAGGAGAAATTGGGCCTAGAAGAGTGGCATGGAAAGCATAGGGACAGAATGCTAGTGTGTACCAGTGTCTCATCAGTGTGTCACCGCTGTATGATAGATGATAATTGAGTGTCTCGAAGAAAATTGTCTTTGTATCATCTCAATTCTGTCACAGAAAATTAGAATGTCAGTGTAAGAATTAATTTAACAATTTCCTTGGTCCTATTGACTGTTATGTACATGTATTATTTCAGGAAATAATGTACAAATGACTTTCCCCTTTAAAAAAAAAAAGATACAGTGCTTTGCAGCAGAGCTAGCTCATTGATTAGAGATCTTGCCACTGGTGTTCCCTCCACCGTGTTCTGAGATCACTTGCCTACACTGTACTCTGACACCTTTAGTAGTCATTTAAAATCCTTCTTTTTTTTTTTTTTAACAGAAGTTAGTCATGTTAGTGCAACTTTAAAATCTCTCCACCCAGGAGGCTGAGTCAGGAGATTCCTGAGTTTATAGTCATTATCTTAAAACAAATAAAAATACTTTATATTATTTTTTGTTGAAAAGGATGAAACACTTCTGAATACAAAGTAGCTGGGTGTGATGGAGCACACTTTTAATCCTAGCATTGGGGAGATACAGGCAAGCAAATCTCGAATTTAAGCTTGAGGCCAGCCTAATCTACATAGTGAATTCCAGGCATTTCAGGGATAATTAGACTTTGTCGTAAAGTAAATAAGTAAAAATTATAGAATGCTGTGTTTTACTTGAGTTATTGCTTTTGATGTCTTTATAAATTTAACTTACTGGAAAATACTAAGTTGTAGATTTTGTGCTTATATATCTAACAAAGAAATAGTTAAATAGTTGCTGTAGGGCTGGAGAGATGGCTCATGAGTTTAAAGCTCTTGTTCTTCCAGAGGACCTGAGTTCAGTTCTTGGCACTCATGTTAGGCAGCTTACAGTTCCTGTAACTCCTGTGGGACTCTGTGCGTGTGTGTGCGCGCGCGCGCGCACACACACACACACACACACACACACACAAATAAGTTAGAACTTTTTTTTTTTTTTAAAGAAATGGTAGGTGGTGGTGGCACGTGTCTTTGATTTCAGCACTTGGGAGGGAGTCGGATCTCTTGAGTTCGAGGCCAGCATGCTATACAGAGTGAGGTCTAGGACAGCTAGGGCTAAACAGAAAACCCTGTCTGGAAACAAAAGAAAACAAACAAACAAAAGGAAATGGTTACTGTGCATAGTTTCTGTATGTCTTAACTTCACATTGCCTGTATTTGAAAGAGCTTTTGTTTATCTCTGTGATAACAAGTTTGCCATAATAATAAGTATGTTTTTAAGTGTGAGATATATTAGTTGTTGGAGATGCCATAGCCGGTGGTGAGTGGAGGCAGAACCTTTTATTAATAAAAGACCAGACAGGGCAGAAAAAAATTGTAGTTCTGAAGTCCAAATTATACAGGGAGAAGGACAGGATACTGTGGGATAACTTAGGAGGAAGTGGTAGGAGATGGGGGCTAAAGGATGATATCGTTAGTGCAGGGAGGAAGAAAAAACAATGCTGCTGGTGAAAATAAAAACACTTGGCCACAGATACTGAGATGGTGAGGAGGATAGAGGATTTATGGTCCCCCAAGCTGTGGTCGAAAGCTGTGCTAATAGTGTGACCTTACATTGAATGAACGAGCCAAGCCTATCAGTTAGTCAGAACTGGAATGAGCATTCTTTAGAGGACTATAAGCAACGCACAGATGGTAGGTATCATTGAATACATTGAAAATATTATTTTGTTCTCGTAGAACTGGCTGGTATGAGCTGTCTATGTAAACCAGGCTGGCCTCCAATTCTCACAGAAATCTGTCTGCTTCTGGATCCCCACTCTAAGGATTAAAGATGCGGGCTGTTACACCCACCTTGAGTTTAGTTCTTTAAACTCCAAACTTAAGTTTGTCAGTAGTGTTTGACACTTTGCAGTAGGCCTTCAAATGTTTGCTGAATTATCTGGAAATGTTTGAGAATAATTTTTATAGAAAAATTAAGGACCATTATAAACCTTTAGTACACGTGCACCCATTTTTCTTTGAAGCCTGGTTTGCACTTTACCTCATACTTGTGTAGGTGTCATTTAATGTTTCTATTTGGTTTTACATGTTATTTTAATTTAATGAGTTTTATAGTCTCTTATTTTTCATATCTAGCATAATACTAGATATAGAGTAAATATCTGATAATTTGTTAGTTTGTTTAGAGGCAGGATGTACCTTAAATAAATTTGAACGACTGAAGACTTTTTCTATATCCCTTCTTGGAATGTCATAAAAGTATGTCATGTCATTTATCTTGAGATACCATTTTCTTCAAGGTATATTTTACCTTTTGTTTGTTTCCTATTTTTGTTTTGTTTTGTTTTGCTTTGTTTATTCCTCCTTATTACTTGAAAACTCAAGTGTGCTTTATATTCTAGGTCCGGTTTATCACTAAAATATGGCACCCTAATATTAGTTCCGTCACAGGGGCTATTTGTTTGGATATCCTGAAAGATCAATGGTAAGAGATCTCTGAATTTGCTCTCTCTTCTCTGTCTCATAGGAGAATCAAGACTACAAATGTTAAGTGTTAATTTCCCCAAAACATGTTATACTTTAGATACTAATTTATAAATACCCTTAAGTCCAATGAAAAGTATATTGTAATTGAGATCATGGTACACATTTTAAAGTAATATCAAATGCTAATTTTATATTTAAAAAATTTTGTTTTATTTTGCTAAGTTTTCTTCTTTGTTATCTTAGGTATTTGTAATGGACAAAAAAAATAATGAAGCGGTTATCTTTTGAGACCAAACATAGGCAAAAGGTTTCCAAAGTTGTATTGATGGAATAGATTAAGGTTCTTAGATGTTACAGGTACTTTTGCAAGTAATATTTTCTTTTACATAAGACTTCTTCACTTGCCTCATTCTTTATTTTATTTGCATAGTTTGGTTTTTGTGTGTGTGTGCACGCGCACGCGTGCCGCATGTGCATGCTACAGTACATATGGAGGCCACATTACAACCTGCAGGAGTCTATACACTGCACTCTGTAGTTCTCAGGATTGATCTCAAGGTCGCAGTGGGAAGCAGCGAGTACCTTCACGTGTGAACTAGCTCACTGTTGTACACACACGTGCTCACATGCACATTCACGTGTGAACTAGCTCACTGT
>JANHMN010000007.1:5321694-5346887 GCA_030674055.1 Rhabdomys pumilio
ACACACACGTGCTCACATGCACATTCACGTGTGAACTAGCTCACTGTCGTACACACACATGCTCACATGTGCATCCACGTGAACTAGCTTAACTGTTGTACACACACATGTGCACATGCGCATTCACACACACTTTTTTTTCTTTTAAAAGAAGATTTTGCTGTGGAGCCCAAGCTAGTTTTAAACCGAGCTTCTCCTGCCTTACTTACCCTTAGGAGTCTGTTCACCCCTCCTGGTGGCTATTGAGTATTTCAGACTTCCTGTTCTTGGAGCCGTCAGATTTCAAGCCTACTTGTTAGGCTCCGTGGTTATAAGCAGGTTTGTGCCTCTTAGCTTTCTCATTTTTGAGATGAAGCTAATGAGGTACACGTTGGCCTGAGAGACATGCAGTGTTTCTAGAATGAAGCTGGCGTACTTTAGCACTAATTAACCTGATGGTGTAAGCTTAGACATAAACTTTACACTCATAATTAGTATATAATCTGACTAATGGAAAAACCCTCCAAAATTATAAAGTGAATTTGAGTAAGATATTTCACACTTGTGAATCCAGTGCTCAGGGGGCTAAGGTTTGGTGATTGTAAAGTTTGAAGCTAGTCCTCACTATTTAGAGAAACTCTGCTTTGAAAGGGAAAAAAGAAAAGAACGTGAGGTCACCAAAGGGTGACGTCGGTACCGTCAAGACTCATTCAGGTCTGTGCACATTTGTATAATTGGAGATGGTCTGTTTTCAGTTTGCTTCCAGGATGTTCATTCTAGGTTTCCTTGTTTTTTCATAACCTGTGTGTTTTTTTGTGTCTCCTGAGTCTTTGTACATGAGGATCTGAAGAGATCAGTTCCAGAATCTTTTTTTTCATCTTTGCTTCTTGATGAACTCCAATTTCATATTTTCCCAATTACAAACTGCAAAGTTACAAATACCCTCCTTTCTTATTACTATTTATTTTTACATGTTTAAACATTAGTGTATGTGTGCACATGTAAGTGCACACAGCATGGGGAGAGCAGAGGACAACTCCTCTAGTTGGTACCTGCTGACCACATCAGCCCTGCCAAGGTTTGGAAGCTAGTGCTGCTTCTGCCCACAGAGCCATCTTCTCTTCTCTGTATTTCAGGCTCATGTTGATGTGTTCTTATTATCTGTGTTTGAGTTAGGTAATGAACATTTTAACTGTGTTACAAATGACCACCTAAAACCTGCTCTTCCTTTTTGTTTAAATCTCAGCATTCAGGAGGCAGAGGAGAGGTGCTCTGCAGTTAAAACACTGCTGTTTTCCAACAGCCACATAGTGTAGTGTGATGGCTCTGGTAGCCACTTCTGTCATAGGGAGCGCCTGATCACTCATGGCTCCCAGTAAGCTGCAGGCAGAACACCTATACACATAAGGAAACAGAAAATCCTTTTGCTATTTCCATAGTCTTCCTCTTTTGGATTTCATTTTTTTTTTTTTTTTTTTTTTCTGAAACAGGATCTCACTGTATATAGCCTTCACTATCCTGGAATTTTCTTTGTAGACCAACCTGGTCTTAAACTCACAGAGATCTGCCTCCGAGTACTGGGGTTAAAGGCCTGCGCCGCCAGTTCTAGCTTGGCTTGTCTTTCTTCTGTTGTGTACTCCGTCTACGAATGTGATGATAAGGCTTACATCTCACAAGCAAGTTTCTTACTACTGCTTTGACTCACATTGAACTTTGCCTTTTGTCTGGATGATTACAGGAGCTGTCCCCTCCCAGTCTCTCACTCCATCTTACTCAGGCCATTTTCCATTCAAGCAATCTGGGCATAGAATTTAGTTGCTAGGCTTGCACTGTAAGTTTCTTTACCTGCTGAGCTGTTTTGTTGTCTCCAAACAAATGCATCTTGAAATTTTATATTCCTGTTTGAAGTTTAGTGCTTCATAAAACAGAATTAATTATGCATATGAAATCCTGGTAATCTCAGTGAAGTGCTGATATAATCAGCACTTGAGACAAGAATGAACACAATGTAAGAATTTTTTTCTAAACGTACATTTTCACATTAACAAATTTAAATTTTAAAGATTGATCTAAAACAATAAAAATAGGCATTAATTCTATTCAAAGATAAAGTTTCTGTAGTCTTTAGGTTGGCCAGGTAGGCCTTGTTTGATATTTGCAGTAGTTATTTCAAAGTGTCACTGAGTATATCATTGGTTAGTATTGTGCTGTTTATGTATGGGTTTGTTTGCTATTGGTCTTTCGTCCATCCGTTTGTCCGTCCGTCCATCCATCCATCTATCCATCCATCTATCCATCCATCCATCCATCCATCCATCCATCCTTCCCTCCCTTCTTCCTTCCCTCTCTCCCTTCATTGAGGCACAGTCTCACTATATAGACCAGGCTACTCTGAAACTGAGTCCTGCCTGCCTCTGCTTCGTTATTGTTGGGATTTAAGAGTATACCACCATGCCTGGATACTATTATTATTATGAGGATGATTTTTTTTTCCCGAGACAGAGTTTCTCTGTGTAGCCCTGGCTATCCTGGAACTCACTCTGTAGACCAGGCTGGCCTTGAACTCAGAAATCCGCCTGCCTCTGCCTCCCAAGTGCTGGAATTAAAGGAGTGTGCCACCACTGCCCAGCTTGTATTATTTTTTAAAAACATTAATACATATGTATACATTGAAATATGATTCTATTTCTGCTTATTTCTCCCCTTCAACTCCTGGAATATCTCCGTGCCATGTTCTCCCAACTTTGTTTTCATTGTCCTCATCTATCCGCCCATTTAGTTGTTTGTTTGTGACAACATTTTCTACCCCCTTTCTGAGACAGGAAGCCAGAAATAGGCTTCGGATACCATATCATTACTTTCAGTTCCTTTTGAAACAGGGTCTCTCTCTGAACATGAGGATACAAATCATTTTAACTACTTATCTGGTTTTTATAACTTTGGCAAGTAACAGTCCTTATCCACATTGACTATTCTAGGTTTTAAAAGGTGGTAGGAAAATAGAATATGTCAGTTTTCTGTTGATGTGATAAAATACGATGACTGACCGTGAACCACTCAGAAATGAAAGTGTTTATTTTGTTTATTTTCATTTCATTTCAGAAATGAAAAGTGTTTATGGGTTTAAGTGACTACGTTGTCCAGAAAGGCTCTAAATTTTAACATTTTCACCAACTTCACTCAATGCTATCAACTGGGGACCAAGTGTTCAAACGTGATCTATCTAGTTTGAAATTCATTGAACACAACCAAGGAAAAAAGTCTCAGGCTTGGTTTGAGTCTTCCTCCTTAGTCCATGCTAAGCACACTGCACAGTCCGCCTAGACAGCTCTCTTACCCTTGTTCCCGTCGTCTTTCTTGGCAATGTTCACTTCTCCATGTGCACAGAGTATTTAACGTTTGAGGTCCACTCCATGAGGCTTTTTGCATATCTTGGTTGTGTGCCGCCCGCCATCTTACTGGCAGATGACCCTTGTCACCGCTGTGTGGTGACCTTCCCCCAATTCAAAAGGAGTAGTATCCTGAGGGACACGTTGTTTGATCCTGTCCATTTTTAAGTGGTTAAATTACGATTGCTTATATATACCTTATACAAATAATTTCCAGAATTTTTTTCTAACCTAAAAGATAAAAACTGAATTTGAATATTCTAGCTGCCTTACATTAGAATCATAAAATAATTAGACTTATATGTCTGGTTTATGTAAATTCATATAATTTTAAGGTTTACCAGTATGGTAGCATCACACGTGTCACAATATTTTATTTATTTATTTATTTATTTATTTATTTATTTATTTATTTATTGTTTTTTGAGACAGGGTTTCTCTGTGTAGCCCTGGCTGTCCTGGAACTCACTCTGTAGACCAGGCTGGCCTCGAACTCAGAAATCCACCTGCCTCTGCCTCCCAAGTGCTGGGATTAAAGGCGTGCACCACCACTGCCGGACACAAGATTTTATTTTAAAGTAAAATAATTTTAAAGTAAAATATTTTGTTTTTCCATTTATCTCTTAGTGGACACTGCTTCACCTTTGGGCAGTTGTGTATAAAGCTGAGCGTGAGTGATGAGTGAGTGGTGGAGCCTGCTTCCCTTTCATTGGCTCTCTGCAGAGGTAGAAGAGTTGGATTAACTTTCATTTTTTGAGGAACTTCCATCTGTTTCTACTTACAGTGAATTGAGTAAAAATTCCTATGTATCATTACTGGCAACTGTCATTTTCTGTTTTTGTTTTTATAGTAGGTATCTGGGTTTTTTTGTTTGTTTTCTTTTACTTTAGAGAAGACAGGCATTTTCTGTGTAACCCTGGCTGTTCTAAAACTCACTATGTAGATAAACCAGGCTGGATCTCAAAAGAGCTCTATGTACCCCTGCCTCCTGAGTGCATGTGCCACTCTACCCAGCCTGTGCTAGACGTCTTACTAGACGCGTGGTTTTGTTTTGCCCTTCCTTAATTATTTTATTTTTCGTGTGCCTAGTAGGTGGTATTTTATTTATTTTTGGAGAAATACCTCCAGAAGGTACAGATACATGATTTGCAAAGTCATGTATGGTGGTTCCCACTTGTTAGGGGCCTAAAGGTAGGAGCATCAGAAGTTCAAATCCATTCTCAGCTACATAGTGAATTTTAGACCATCAAGACAAAAAGGACTTGCACATGTTTTCTTCCCATTCCTTCCTGTATGTTCTGTTTTACTCTGTGTTCATAGTCTGCTCTCATTCTTTCCTCTCTTTGTTCCTTGTACTTTTATTCTATCTAATAAAGTATTGTCAAATACAATGTCTTATGTTTTAGTCTAAGTTTTTTATTTAGGTCTTTTTTTTTCTTTTAATGTATAAGATTTTTCATGTTTTATATTTTTATTGCAATTAAAATTGTTGCTATGAGTGTAATTGGTTGGATATGAGATTCTCTTTTTGTATTTCTTTGTTTTTGAGACAGGGTTTCTCTGTGTAGTCCCAGCTGTCCTGGAGCTCACTCTGTAGTTTATGCTGACCTTGAACTCGGAGAGACTCTCCTGTGTCTGCCTCCCAAGTCATGTGATTAACCACATGTGCTGCCAATGCCCGGCTGATATGAGATTCTTATGTTTTGACTTTCCTTTACTATTCAAACCTACTTTCTTGAGAAGTAATTTAATGCCCTTACATTAGACAAAGTGTTGCTCCTCCTGCCTTCATCTCCCAAGTGCTAGGATTATAGATCTCTGCTACCGTGCTGGCTTTCGTAAGATCATTTTAGAGACTGATGTATAGTGAATATTTTAATATATGAAATAATAGACCTACATTGTGTATGAAACTTATTTTATTGGTGTAGAGCAGCTGTTGCCAATTGGTACATAAAGAAGAGTAGTCTAGAAATACTGTCTTTTGTCTTTTTTTTTTGGATTATTCGGCCAAACATTCCAAATTTCTAATTGAGCAGTTGTTGGGTGAAGAAAATGCTCCTTTCTTTAGTCCTAAGACTTTAGTCCTAAGTCATCCTATGAGCACGAGTAATACAGTCCTAAAGTTCTTGCAGTTGGGAGGAAGAGACAGGAGGATTCTGCTTTCATCTGTCATAGTTGACTTTGTCCCCTGAACCAAGTCCCCAGTCCTGTTCATGCCACCAGTCAGAGGAGGAGCATTTACTGAATTCCATTGCTTCATATGCTGCTTCTAATAAGTTGAGTATTTCTTTCTCTCTCTTTCCCCTCCTCCTCCTCCTCCTCCTCCTCCTCCTCCCCCTCTCTTTCTCTCTCTCTTTCTCTCTCTTTCTCTCTCTCTTTCTCTCTGCCCAAACATCTAGGATTGCCTCTTGTGCTTTGTCCATGGAAACTGAATAGTCACTAGGGATTTTTGTTTGTTTGATTTTATGAATTAGGAACTCAACCAGAAAAGGCTTGTTTAGAAAAATAATTTGCGTGGTTAAAAGTTGAGCTTACTGGGGCTAAAAAGTTATGTGCTTGCTTTTACAAGGCCCTTAGGATGACAGTCTAATGCCTCAACAAGAATTTACTGTTAGGTTCTTCAAAATATATTCGTGTTGTGTTTATTTTTATTTTATTTATTAATTTTATTTTCTTGAGACAGGATTTCTTTGTAGCCCTGGCTGTCCTGGAACTAGCTCTGGAGACCAGGCTGGCTTTGACTCAGAGATTCACCATCCTCTGCCTCCCAAGTGTCATGTGCCATCCCATCACTGCCTCGTTAGCATTGTACATATTCCAGTATTAGTGAGGCAAATTATAAGCGAATAATTGTTTCATAAAGACAAAGGTTTTTGTTATAATTATCATGACTTAAATGATGAGATTTAGTTTTATTTTTCATTATGTTTGTGTATTGGTGTGGGTATATGTAGTCCATGTGGGTGCCTCTACAGGCCAGAAAGTATCAGATCCCCTGGAGCTGGAGTTTCAGGTAATTTGCTAGCTGGCTAGCATGGGTGCTGGGATCTAAACTCAGGTCCTTTGCAAGAACAATACACGTATTATAATTGTGAGCCATCTCTCCAACCTCAAGTGTAATATTTTAAACAAAAATTTGTCCTATTTTGGAATATTATGGATTGATAAGAGAATCCTTTAAAGGCAGTTTACCTTTATCTGCTTGTTTTATTTAGCATGCCAGTAGAAAAGCTGAACTGCGGTTAAGGGCATGTACCGCCTGCTCCTCAATGATTCCTGGGAGTCCGTGTTGGGTGGCTCACAACCGTGTAACTCCATGAGAGAATCAGCTGCTTCTGGCCTCTCTGTGCACCTGAACCCATATTCACATACACAAACATAATTAAAAATATAAAGATGTGTTAAAAATTCCACAATTTATTAATATTAAGAACTTAAATTATCACTTCATTATGAAATGTCAGTGAGGGATTGGAGAGCTTGCTTAGTGGTTAAGAGTGTGTGTTCTTGCAGAGTACTTGGCTTTGGGTCTCAGCCTCCATACAGTGACTCTAGCATCTCTAACTCCAGTTATGACTTTCATGGGCACCAGACATTTAGCACCATACATATGTGGAGACAAAAACTCACACACAAAATCTAAGAAGAAAATTAATTAAGACTGAAGTCAGTACATAAAGCTTACCAGGTAGGTAAATGGGACAGGTGGAAAAGACGCAAGGTCAGGTCAGGGTGAGGTGATTTGAATTGTCTTAGAAATTGACTCATTGAAAAAAAGTTGGCAATTATATACATGTTTGTTAACTATACAGTTTTTAGTTCTAGTATATTTTTGTTTCAATTCAAAAAACAGACTTTGTTTATATCATTCAAAGTCCTTTTAACTGGGGTATTTTTCTAATTTGAAATTTAGGGCAGCAGCAATGACTCTGCGCACGGTATTGTTGTCATTGCAAGCACTGTTGGCAGCTGCAGAGCCAGATGACCCCCAAGATGCAGTAGTAGCGAATCAGGTAAGAAAGCAGCTTTTGAAAGACTTTCTTAGACCTTTGTATGCAGTGTTTAATATTTGATGTCAGCATGTAGACATTCTATATTGGGACTAAATTTGGAAATGGTTTCTTTTAATAAAATAAACTTGTCACATACAATAAAATCATGTCACATAATAAACAAGTAACAAATAAATAGAACAGACTAGTACGAGTTTGGACCTCCACTGTCACTTGTGTCCAGATGTCTACTTTGAGGAGGTTCTTCATGATCTAAGCTCGTCTTCAACACTTAACGGTTATTCTTTCAGTTCATGGATTTTTGAGATTATAGTCATTTTTATGTCAATGCATTCTGTTTTCCTTCCTCTTTACAGAAACATTTGTCGGCCAAACCTCAAAGTTTTAAAAATGTGCTTATAAAATGTGCTCTCTTTGGCTGGAGATTTGGCTCAGCACTTAAGAGCACTGGCTGCTCTTCTAAAGGACCCAGGTTCAATTCCCAGCACCCACTTGGCAACTCATAACAGCCTGTAACTCCAGGGGACACAACACCTCCACACAGACATACATGGAGACAAAATATAATGCACATGAAATGAAAATAATTTTTAAAAATGTGCTTTTTTGATGTGTGTCTCCCAGAATGTGTCTATAGGTCAAAGGACAACTGTTACATTCTTGTTACTAGTGTCCTTAGCTGCTGAGACATTTTTTTGGGTTAGATTTCTTTATCTTTATGGTCTTTTTTTTTTTTTTTTTTTTTTTTTTTATATATAAAGACTTAGTTCATGTGTCTCCAGGTACATTTACTTACGTTCTGGTAGTACGAAGAATGTTCTGGATACCCTCGAGTTGAAACTACAGGCCACCAAATGTTGGTGTTGGGAATTGATTTCTGGTCCTCTGGAAGAACAGCAAGTGTTCTGAGCATCTCTCCAGGCCGTCCCTTATGGCTTCAATTTAAATATATGTGTTTATTCTTTTTGTTCATGCTTCCTTAGTTCCACTACTAGACTTAAAAGTGCTTGGCTCCACAGCTTTCTATAGCTTGCACATGTGTGCTGTTCATTATTAATATTTGGTAGCAGAAGTCTTTCTTGAAGTTTACCTTTGATTTTTCTACAAATTCAGGTAAATTGAGATGTAAAATAAAAGGTGACTTTTGAAAAAATTATTTATTATTTATTTTATGCGCATTGCCAGAATGTATGTCTCTGTGAGAGTGTTGGATCCTGGAGATACAGGGTCATGTGGGTGCTGGGAATTGAACCCTGGTCCTCTGGAGTAGCAGCCAGTGCTCTTAACCACCGAGCCATCTCTTGGCTTCCAAAGCTGACTTTAAACACCTAAAGTAATGTTTGTGTTGTTTGCAGTGTCAGCTTCTGCTCTGGATGGCTCAGGTGCATCGTCCTTTATTATCATTCTGAGGACAGAGATTAGGTCCCAGCACCACATCGCCAGCTCACTACTGTCCTCTTCTTTGCCTTCTTGGGCATGTCTACACGTGTGCATATACACAAACATATATACGTAAAATTTAAAAATAGTACTTTGATAAATATTTGATGAATTGAAGTCATTACTATACTTTGTTTTACAAGTATTTTTTACAAATGAATTTACCTCACCTTTTCCCACTTTCATGTGGCAACTCTCACTATCTAGAAGGACTCTTTTGTGAGTTTTTTAGTTGGCCACAAAAGTGATGGAAGTTAGATTCTTGAGTGTTGGTTTACTTTGATCACTATACAGTACAGCTCTAAGAGCATCGCTGTCTCGGCTTGAGTTCTGCCTAGCAGCATAATTGTTTGTATTTATCAGTCAGCGTTATACTTACCAGCTAATGTTTATCAAACTTTACATTACATGCTGCTGGTTTTGTTTACTTGTGTAACTTGCTGTACAATGATTAGAACATGTGAATTTCATTTAATACTAGGTGCTTGAAGAGTACTAACTTTTCATTGTCACAAAGCTTCATCTCTTGAATGACGTTTCTGCAATGGAACACGAATTGCCTTTTGTGTTTGGCACATGGTGCTGGTAATTGAATTTCTGACCTTGGGCTTATTACTAAACTAGCACTACTATTGATCTCCACAGCCCAGGCCAAATGAGTTACATCTTAAATATAAATGTATTTTCTTTGGAACAAACAAGTCATAGTTGAGCAGCTATGGTAACTCTCATTGTATTGTCTTGTTAACTGCTTTTTCCCTCCATATAGTACAAACAAAATCCTGAAATGTTCAAGCAGACAGCTCGACTTTGGGCACACGTGTATGCTGGAGCACCAGTTTCTAGTCCAGAATACACCAAAAAAATAGAAAACCTCTGTGCTATGGGTTTTGATAGGGTAAGTACTAGAGGAATCGATTTGACTACCTATTTTAAACTTAGGCGCCCAGGCCTTGAGACCAGGGCTCTAGCAATTTAAAAAATCCAGTTTTGGTTAATAGTGTTCTGTTACTGGAATCAGTGATGACTATTTTCAGTCCTTGGTAGAGGGAAGAATCCATGATTGTCAGTGAAGAGCGGAGGCTTTAGTTTCCGTGGGATGTGATTGCTCTTCTCCTCTTCCTTACAGAATGCAGTAATAGTGGCCTTGTCTTCAAAATCATGGGATGTAGAGACTGCAACAGAACTGCTTCTGAGTAACTGAGGCACAGGAGCTGCCGCAGCAACGCTCGCCTCTGCCGAGGAGCAGCAACACCTGTTATTTTTAGGATTCTGCATAAATTTCTTTTAAACTGGCATTCTTGCCTAATGATGTTATCTAGGCACCATTGGAGACTGCAAAAAAAAAAAAATTCCCTGCTCTGTAAATAAAGCTAATTAAACGTCTGTGTAAATTTAAAAAGGGGAAATACTTTAATTTTTTTCTTAATAGTGTAAAAATTCTCTGAGCTAAGCTAAAACCATGGGCAAACATGCTCCTTAGTGTTTAGCAGTGTGACAGAGTCGCGGGTTCGCTTCAGGGTTCTGTTGACTGGGGTAATACCCTTCACGTTGTGAGGTAGGCTCGCAGCACCCTTAAGTGTGGACACGGATCCTCTGTGCCTGTGAATTTTCTTGCATGCTTGTACTTGACTTCTTCTTAGAACGGGTAGCTGAAAAGACCACCCTTAAGCATTAGGACATTCTTGAATTATGAGATGTATCCTGATTTAAAGATGGTGACCTAATCAGAGCTTTTCATCCCTGTGGACTGACAGGGACATTCCTGCTTTTTCCCTGTCACCTTCCAGAGAGGAGATTCTCATGGTCAGTTTCTTTTGTGTTTGGTGGGAAATGTGCTGAGGAACGGTGTCCCTCGCTCCGCTTTTAGCTCCTAGGTTTGGAATGTTTGACCAAGTGCTTCACTTTGTAAGTAGTAATGTAAAAAGGGGCTGCCAATTTTATTTCTCTTACAAAAGGAGTAATACAAAAATACTTGATGTTGCAGTGTTTCTAGATTTAATAAAAGGACACTGCTTAGTTTTTCAGTGAATTTGACATTAGTTTTAAAAATGATAAAGTCTTCGGAAACTTGAAGGGTGCAGCACCTGCTCCCTAGTGCCCAGCCCAGCCTGACGTGGGTGTGGCAGTTTGCTTTGTCAGACACTTGAGCTAGTCTTTTTGCACTCCCCATGTTGACACATGAAATCTGTAGTATCTCACTGTACATACCAGATGCACACAGGAACAGGGGTATAGTCCAAATCTAGCTTTCTTTCTGATGTTGCTGATAATGTGAGAATTGAAACTTTTCCTTCTCTTGTACATAGACTTCTGTCCTTAGGAACTGTCGCATCTTATTCTAAGTTCCAGAGCTTGACAGTTTTTAGTTTTGCAAACTCAAATACTTAATTTAACCATCTTAATTAAGGTTCAAGTGAATTTATGTAGGCAGTTGTTACATAGGAGATACGATTAAAAATTTTGAGACCAATGCATAAATTACAGAAATGTAATGGAATCATACTGAATTAAAGTAAGGCTCTGTGTATATTGAAAGTCATATTCTAAAAGGTTTGCTTTCTTGAAGTGTTGATTCACCTTATAGTCGTGAAGTGTTTCAAAAATACTTTTTGAACCTATTAACTCAGCATACCTTCATTTGACTTAATAATCTTGATACTGCAAGCAATAAAAGAACCATTAATAGAACATTAGCGATGTGAAGGTTCTTCCAGCCACTTGTGAGGCTTTCACAGTTAACAGTGACTCGAGGGCCGCTGTCCTGCACACTAAGCTCAAGCTGCTATGTTGTCCTCCATGTTTGCGGATGCACACATTTCTCGTTGCAGCTACATCCTTCGATTGCTGTAGGTTATTTTATAAAGATGCCAAAGGAAACAAGTTTTTCTTTATTTATTTTAAATAGCTAAAACTGTACTTTTCTTTATATTCTCAGATAAGATGAAAATGAGTGAAGTAACGGACAGTTTACCTCCACTGTTGATTAGGACTTTTTAATGGGGGGTGGTTTGATAACACTAATACAGGTATTGAAAAGCATAAAACACTTGGTTGGAGTTTCCTCTCTGCCTGAATTGTCAGGGTATATTGTCTGGGCAGAGGTAGATGCCAAGAGCCAGGCATTACCTACTTTGCCTTGGAGGGCAGCTGTGCTCTATTTTGTTGTTGGTTTTTGTTTGTTGTTTTATTTTTGCATATTGGCTTCAGACTGGCTCCACTAAACATCTAATTGTCCCTCGTACCTAGGAAACAGGAGATGTATATATAACATGTAGTTTCATAGATTTTACATGATTATGCCATCATCTCTGTGATCCTAGCGCTTGGGTGTCAGAACCATGAGCTCAAGACTGTCTGGCTTTCATAAGCAAGACTGTCTTTCATAAGCAAGACTGTCTTTCATAAGCTCAAGACTGGCTTTCATAAGCAAGACTCCTTGGGGTTTTTCATGTTCATTTAATGTAATAAAAGCCCTTCTCTGGGGTTTCCCCACTATTTTCTTTATATATATTTACACACACACACACACACACACACACACAAACAAATTTCCCAGCTTGTAGGTTTAGTTCATCAAAAAGTAGCAGCTCAGGTGTTATCCTGGTTTTATATACACCTTGTGGGAGGTGTCCAGTCTTAACTCCCTGCTCCCTGTAATTTTAGTGAGATGACCATTTAAATGCCATTCAGAGCAGGAAGATTCCTTAGTATTCACTGAGCCTCTGATAGCCTTTAACATAAGCCAGTCTTTTTTTCTGAGCCTATGCCTGACTTTTAGTATAAAACTTAGGAGAGCATGTTGGGAACTTTGAATTCAAAAACCGTAAATGTTTGGAATCGGGGGGTATTTTGCCTTTGAAAAGTGTAACTAACAAATGAGATTAAAACTTTTTTTTTTTTTTTTTGAAATTTTTTATATTTCTGATTGTTGGTGGCATTTAACACTATGCAAAAAACTTAAGTATCTGCAGAAAGGAATTGACAGTAGGTTTTGCTCACTGTAGAACTGTGTTATATATTAGTGGTTAAGCTGATGGACAAGTTTACAGATGTGGGAAGTGGAGCCCAGTTTAAAAGCCTCACAGAGCTTTTACAGCTGCAGGAGAGGTGGATGCTTTGTAATCGAGTGCAGCAGTAATGGAGATGAAGTTTTGGTGGAGTGAGGCATGAGATGGATTTGGGAACCAAACAGTGGAGTCAGGTATATTCTACATAGATGGAGTCTGTGTTTAGATAGGGAAGGTGTCTGTATTAATAAATGCTTCTGTATTATTTTTTCTAGTTCCAAGGAGTTGTTTCAAATTCCATTTTCATCTTTCAGTACCTGTTTTAAGTGTGTCCCCATCAGCCTGTTGGTGTCACTGAGGAATAGTCTTTTCTCAAGCATGACTTCCAGTGTCTACACACTTTGTGACATACTGATACACTCTGTTTGCACTGTTGCAGGACAGAGTACAAGCCTACCGCATAAGGTGTGTGCGGGGGTGTTGCTGTCTCCCTTACCTATCTTGCTACTGCTTTCTTAGACTGCTAGAAACTTCAAAGCCTGCAGTCATCACCGGAAGGTGATTGTGTTGCCTTTGGCTTGGTTATTCCCACCACGCTGCTATCTGTGATCAGCGGTGGCACAGGTCTGTTTGGTTCTGAGACAAGTGGATCAAACCATTGCACTGTGCTTTTACTGATCATGTCTGCATACTGTCACCTACTTAATACAGGCATCATAATAAAAGCTAGACACTGTCTTTGTGGGAAAAGAGACTTATTTAATGTAATTTAAAGACTTTTCCAATAGAAAATGAAATATTATTGAAAATATTATCTATTTTTTAGCTTTCAGCATTTGATGGTGCTTTGTCGTGGTGTCTGCTGGAAGTTACTGCCATTATAGGGATTTCATTAACCTCACTTTGAAAGAACCTTGCTTGTTAGCTTCTTTAGATCTCTAAACAGTTTGTTAGTGATGGTAAATTCTGTAGGAGGGTCTATTCTGAGCCATTAACTTCCTGTAAGGGGAAAATGGGCTGGTTACCAGAAATACCATTGAAGCAGGGTGGACTGAGGGTGGAGGGTTGGGTGTCTGTCTTGAGAATTAAAAACTACGAAACACTTTTGTATACAACTGAATTTTTAAAAAAATAAACACATTTTTAAAGATGTTGAATTTTCCCCCTTATTGGGAATTCTTAAAAATAAATGCATGCACATTTCCCCCTCTGGCACATGTTTTATATCTTATTTCAAGACAGGGAATTAATTCATTACATAGTGATGGTACGTGTGCTCATAGGTTCTGTGAATTGTGTCAGGTCTTCGTTTGCATTCGATTTCTAGTCAAACCTGCTTATTTGTACTGGAACACTATTGAGCTGAGCCAGTGTTTTAAGTTCTCCATTTTACCTGGTGTTTGAGGCAACACTATTCAGTTTTAATACTTGAACACAAGTTATGGAAAGGTTGTGTTGTATCATGAAAACTGAACACTCTTGATGTCTTACAGGTTAATCTTAGTTTTAAGTTAAGATAATTGAGCTGGTACCAGGTATGGTCGTGGACGTGATTTCAGTACTCGCGAGGCAAAGACAGGAGGATCTGTGTGTCCAGTGCTAAGTTTACCAAGCTATATAGTTAGACCCTGTCATAAGCAAAAAGCCAGGTCTTTGGCATCCTGTTCTTCATCTAGGTAAGTATTTAGTGTTTTACCGTATTTGTAAAAATCAGATGAGATGGTAGAGCTATATCGTTACACATTGCTCCAATCTTGGCACTTGGGAAGCTGAGGTAGCAGGATCTGGAATTCCAGACCTGATCCTATATGTGCTTTATACAAACCTTAATTTGAACACCAGTTCTTGGCCAGATTCCTTTGTGTTCAAGCCCGAACAGCTTCAAAGTGGCTCATTTAAAGGTTTGTTTTGTTTTTCTTGGGGGGTGGGGTAGGTGGGGTGGGAGCTTAGTAAAGTAGATTGGCCTAATTATCAAACATGGCAAAACTATTGTGGGTTTTAAGTCAGTAGCAGAACACTTGTCTAAGCTGTCAATCACACAGGACTGCAAAAACCACGCATAACCAACAACAAAACCATGCCAAATAGGATCTCATAAGTAGTACATTGCAGGGCTGTTTCTGTTGCTTGGAGAGGGAGTGGAGTGAGGAGTATGAACTGCTGCATCTTAAGTTTGACAAAGCAAGCTTGAATTTAGAGTAAGGTGGTCTATTTAAGGGTAGGAACCCTTTCCTGTTCATTTTGGTCAAAGGTAGGGCTATACTTAGGAACACTCTGCCCAGTGGTGAAGCACTGAGTACACTTGAGACCCTAGTACTGACTTTGAAAGAGAAGAAGTGGGGAAGCAGGGTTTATAGTTTAAGATGAAACAGACTTAAAAGCAAAGTGCAATTCAGAACAGCCTATTTTTACAACACTAGCGCAGCTGTGTTTGCTCATGAAATTAATAGGGTGCCTATGTTGTATACTGTATCTCAGTACTCAGAAGCCTCAAGCACGAGGATGTTTTTTTTGTATCAACAAAAATTCGGAGAAAAGCGTGTTTTTTGAGAAAACCTCCTTTTTTCGTGCTACTACTGGTAACAGGAAACTTATGTCTGCATGTGAGTGCACCTATGAAAATAAGGATACTGTGTGTCCATGCATGCCTCATGCTCAGATCCTCATGAGAGAGCATGCACTCTATCCGAACTGTCCCCAGTGTCTCCATAGCTCTGTCCTCACACTTAAAGGAGGGCTATTACGATGCTGCTTTAAGTCTAGGGTGAAGACAAAGGATAACAAAGTCATCTGGAGGAAGGGGTAAGTTAAGACAGGCTAGGCCAAGGGAAGACTATGCAGGGAAGAGCAGAGTGGGCAGGTGACAGCAGGCAGCCCTGGGGAGCACAAAAAACTCCTCTTCAGTTTCTTAATTACAAATTTGAGTACCCTACCTTTTGATCATCCATGTTTATGATTCATGAAAGCGAGCTGGCACATAAGCTCAGGTAGCTGTAGCATGTATGGGGCTCTGGGTGCCATTGCCAGTAGTGTGCACCCTCAGCCCCCACCAAACCAAAGCCTTCACTGAGTGCCTCTTCTGACCCGTGGCACTTCTGGTCCTGTTCGGGCCTTTGAAGAAAGATCTTCGTCAGGGAGGGCAGCAGTGGAGCTCTAGCATGGGTCCTATACCCGGCACCTGGCCCTTTTATGATGTAGCCAGTGGCATCCTTGCCAGTTACCAGCACCTCGTTTCTTAGATAAATTTAAACAATGGGAATGTGCTCAATTACAGAAATGTACCTCCTAGAATTGACCAGTTTGCTTCTGTATACTCTACAGTTGGAAATGTTTGTGTTTCTATTTTACTTCTTGTTCACACAGGGTTTCACTGGCCTGGAATTAAATGGTGACCAGGCTGGCCTCAAACGTGCCCGGTGCCAGGATTACAAGTTTGTGACCATGTCTCATTACTGCTATTTATATTCCTGAGCAGAAAGTCCATTAGAGTGTCTTCAAGAAACAATAGATTTGTCATATTTCATACCTGGTTAGAGGTGCAAACTTGGATTTGCCTTTTTATAAATTATAACACGGATTTGATATTTTAGCTTCAGGTGTACACCCTTATCCCAGCAATAGGGAGGCAGAAATAGGTTCAAGGCCAGCATGGTCTACACAGAATTCTAGGACAGCCAGAGCAGCTGTTGTTTTAAGATGTCATCAGTAGGGATAGAATGGATGGGAAGATTGTGTCACTGTTTGCAGAGGGCAAGTGAACTTACAAACTTTAAAAGTCAGCTGCTGCAAGATGCAGGGATGGGATGAGGGGCTGCAGAGATGTGGGTGGTCCCTCACTAGGACCCAGGGCAAGCAGGCTGGGCTAGATAGGTACTTAGTTATTTCTAACTCCTTAGGACTGCAATTACTACCCCACCAAGCCTTTTACATGGTGCTGGCTGTCAGACTTGTCTTCAAAATTGTAACACTAGTCCTTTATCATCTGAGTTGCATCCTCAGGCCCTAGTCATTTTCTATGCTGCTAGCAGTTAAGCCCCAGGGAAATTGCCTCTTACAGAAGCATTGCTCAAAGGGATTTGGTGAGAAAGCTAAGTTCATACATGTGAACCTGGCACTATCAGACTCTAGAATTGCCAGACAACTAGGCATCCTTAGTACTATAGCACTTGCCCGGGGTTTACAAGGCCCCTAGGTGTGCCAGCATCATTAGAAAGCAATAAAGACACCAGTAGGATGTGGTTGTAAATTGGCAAGCATTTGTGAAGCATTGGACTCAGTCCTGAGAAGAAAACCTGAATTTGTAACCTGCCTGAAATATACCTACATGCAAAGCCAGGCACAGTGGTAGACGCTTGCATCCCCAGCATTCGGGAGGAGAGAATGGGCTTCCTAGATTACCACAAAATGACCACCGAGTACACATGTAAACGTACAGTACTGAACAAATGCCAGCCTGGGCCACAGTGAAGAGACCAAGGGTCATTTTACCAGCACAATGTTCATAAGCATTTTGTTTCACAATATTGTTAACAACCAGAAAAACTTGTAGTTTGGAGGGAAATCTGAAAATAAAACATTTCTTGACAGTGGAAACTTCCAGGATTTGAATGCAGGGCATCTCTTTGTTGTTTTGAAACAGGTTTTTTGCCTTTTGTCCAGAGTGCTGGGATTCAAGATCGGCGTCAGAATGACTGGCTGATGACAAAGCATTTCTAACTATGACTTCCATTCCTAGGTGCAGTGCCAATGTACAATATTTACAGATGTTCAAGATCCCAAATTCAGCCTTTCATTTGGATTTTCAGAACATGAATGACATGGAGGAACCTAAGTGGAGAGAATAGTTAGAAGGGAGAAGTGAGGCTAGGCCTATGGCGGCCGGTTCAGCGGCCAGGGGCTGCCCTCCAGTGTGGGGCTGGACCAGAGAGTACTTCTATGAAAGGGCAAGAGCGACCATCGGGTAGATGTACTGTGTACAGCACTACTGGAGCATGAACTGGAGTGCAAAGGGTAGACAACACAAAAGGTAGCAGTTATAGGAAAACGTAAATAAAAGGTGTACTTCAAGTGTTAAGGAAACAGTAATAAGTAGTTATGCGAGCGACCTTCTCTCATGAATTGACAAAAGGGAAATGGGGAGTTGGTCACACAAGAGTAACGTAAATAGTGTATGCAACCAGACCACAGCATAAGCACATGTCCCCATGTCTTTAAAGAAGAAATGTAGGGTTCAACACCCAGAGCTGCCAAAAACGTTATCTGTATATGTGCTTTAAAGATTTACTGAGATATAGTCTATGTACTATATAGTCCACTTATTTATAGCAATTCAGTACATACATCAAATATGCTAATTATACCTCAATTAGAGAAAATGTAAGTGTATAATTTTGTCATTTAGTGTGTGTTTCATTATTCATTACAGAAAACATGCCCCTCAGGAGTCATGGTATTGTCATGACAAGCTCTCATGAAACCTAGAAATAGTTATGACTGCTCTCCAGTCCTATACAGTACAGGCTGTGGTGGCGATCTATAATCCCAGCATTAGGGATGTGGAGGCAGGAGGATCCAAGTGAAGGACATTCTTAGATTTTGGCTAGTTCATTATCAGCTCAGACTTGAGATCTTGTATGCAATGAGTGATTCCTGCTACTCCTCACCACACTGCTGCCCCACACTCAGAAGTATGCCCGTCTGTATTCTTTAGGTTCTGCTGCTTACCTTCCATACAGCAGTCACGTTACTTAAGACAATAATAGCTTTTAAAAAAATTGAGAATAAGCTCTATGTTGTTATGATACTATGGACTTTACATTCCGATCAGCTCTCAGCTACCTTTCTCCCCTGTTTGTGATAGGACTCAGCTGTGTAGTCCTGGGTGGCCTTGAACTTCCTTTGTAGACCAGGATGATCTTGAACTCAGAAATCATCCAGCCTCGGCTTCCTGGGATTTATGGTATGAGCCACTATGTGTACTAGTTGCACAGATCCTGACTCTGTACCAGGCTGCCCTTCCAAATAGAGATCACCTCTTGTTAGTTCTTTCAAGCACCCCAGAAACAAGGAATGAATATAATGCTGTTTGCAGAGGATGATTTTGTTTGGTAATAGAGCCTGTACTCGATGATGTCAGAAGCAAAAGGGTGCCAAGGGGAGAAAGGCAACTGTTTAGCAGCGGTGTTGATAAGGAAACATGACCTGGAAATACACCCACCCGAAATCCTGATCATCACCTTGGACCAGCAACCTGAGAATTGAGACATTATATACCTGTGCTAGAATTTGAGGCAAGACCAAAGCAACTTGGTTATTATTCCTCTGGGAGTGTGTGTCTACATACACATGTGCAATCTTGAAGCTCTGTTTTTTTTCCAGGTACAAGGCAAGGCTTGTGTGGGGCTAGCAATTGTAGCTCTTTAGGGGGTAGAGGCTGGAGGATCGGGTGCTCAAGTTCATCCCCAACCACACAGTACCTTCAAGGACGATCTGGGCATGAGATCCTGCATTTGAAATCTCTTAACTACATGGGGTGTGGGTGCTGGGGAGTTTAGAGATTAAGAGCACTTATTTTTGCAGAGGAACTGGGGTCAATTCCTGGCACCCACATGGGAGGCTCACAATCAACTATACTTCGGGGGTATTCAATGCTCTTTTCTAACATTCAAGAGCACCAGGCACACATATGGTACACAGACACACATGCAATCAAAACACTCATAAATGGAAACAGTTCTTGACAAAACAAGACGACTACAAAACAAGAAAGGAACTACGGGATGAGTGACAGAAGGCTTGGCACCGGACAACTACATTACCTAAACAGCCAGCAAGTTCAGTTGCCAAAGCTGGTAGAGACTTGTTGGAATGACAGAGACCACTATGGTCAATACCCTGGTCCCTCACATATTTGCTGAGGCCTCTCTGAGGTTCTAGCCCCATAGGAAAGAGTGTAGTGCCTACAGAAGATTGAAGTCTGTTCTACCTTATATTTCATTTTGAGAATGTTGATCATACAGTTTTTGTTAAAGTGCTATTTAATATATAGTATATTGTCTGGAAACTAATGATTTAAAAAAAACTCAGTACAAATATAGTGCCACCTCAATATTCTTTGCCTTTAGTCTGTTTTTAAGCCGAGTTATAGAAATAATGACTATCAGGAGGCCAACTATGAGAAGCAGCAGGCAGAATGACAAACCTGTTAAAGGTAAAATATCAAGCTAGGCTGATGGGCCCCAGTAGGCCCCCTTAACCTCTTACTTTATACGCCTCTCATCCATTATTTAGTGTATAATGTGATACTTACAACAGTAGGAAACACAGACTACCTTTAAGTTCCATCAGAACCGATCAATCTGCTAGTATCGTCTGCTTCAGTCACTGTGAGATACACTGGAGGCGAGGAAATGGAGAACGCACAATCGTGCTTCATGAGCCTTGGACATGAGGCACATAAATATTCAGGTTTCCACACTTCTACATAATGCTGCATTTCTTGGTTTTATTTGAAACAGTGCATATTTTTAAGCATTTTATGGAAGGATTTTACACTTGTCATTTACACAAATTACAAGGTTCGGCTTAAAGTCTTTAAAAAAATTCTAAAAATCCAGCCCATGTGCAGCACAAGAATATGCAAAACTACTTTACATTATACACACTTTTTATCAAAGGAGATACAAAATTCTGGCTTGTAGTTTTAGACAAATACAAGAAGCTTCAAACTAGACACAAAGGGTTAACATTAATTCTCAAATATAAGTCTGCACTTTTGTGTTGTATTTCTCTGAGATGTAAATACCAAATTCCTAAGAGATTTTTACATTTTCTTTTTCAAAGAAAACCTGACATATTTCCAGTAAACAAGTCCCTCTCTATTTGCTCAATCCCCAACCAGTTTGCTCTTTCCTCTCTTTAGTGCCAGAGACCACGCACCCATGAAGAACAGACCCTGACAGTAACTGTTTCAATGCAAAACTCCAAAGAGCTGTACTGGTTGTGAATGGTTCTGCTGAATTTTGATGAATACCCAACACCTAGGAACCTTCTTCCTCACACTTTGTGACTAACTGCTCAACATAGAGTTCACTGGATTCCAGCAATAAAGTTTTGGTGGTAACACACTGGTGGCCCTAAGTCAAACTTGTAAATAGAATATAGCACTGACTGAATGAGGGACCTGACTGTCTGCATAGATGCTCTGTCAGCAGATTGGAGGCAACAGGAAGAGCAGGGCTTTAATGCCCTTTCAAGAAATATTGTTTCTATCATTGGTATTCACTGTTCTCTAGCCATCTTCTGACACCTAAATACGGACATGTCAATTACTTAAAGAAGCCCACCTTTCACCCAATTTATAGCCAACTCTCAATTACCTGTAAGAACCTAATTGACATATAGTATCAGAGAATTTCATTCTGGAGAATTTTGATACTTCAATGATTTTACACACCCCATCAAGACCACAATGCAAACAGAGCAGCACATCCCACTAAAATTTTGGGGACAAGCCAAGTGGAGACAGGCAAAAAACCTGAGGAAGATAAGAGAAAAATTAATTTCAATCGTCTCCTCATTCTTGCACATGCCTCATTAATCTTATGTCTATAGTCACTACAAGTGGAGCACCTGAGGCACGGTCGCTGTTTTACGTAGGTAAGGGAGAGTTGGCTGTGGTCATGTCCTTCTGTGACATTAGCCCTTTCACATAAAAGTTTCTAAGAAATTGAAGTATGATAAAAAGATAGACTTCCATAAGACATCTAAAAGCATTTATTTTATGCAAAAAATTAAATAGGATTATGTGCACAGAAATAGTGTACACATTATCTATGCTGAACAATGAATGCCAAGGAATACAATGTTGATGTAACAGTTGTCTGTAAAATAAAAATAAAAACTGAGCCCCAATTATCAGACAAAAATAAAATGCCTATTTCCAACAGCATGGTGCCAGAAGTTGAGAGCAACTCTGCACATCTCTGTCCTCACAAAGCTGCCAGTGTCCATCTACTTAAATTTCTAAAACAAAACAAAACAAACCTTAAAAACAAAACCAACCTTTTTTTACATTAATAATAAAAATCTGGTGACAAAAATTATAAAACCAAATCCTGGACAGTCTTTACTCCCTGAAAACCCCAATTATTCCATCATAATCATAGGAGTAAAAACCATTTTAAAGTGATATGCCTTATGAAACAATATGTACATTTATTGCAAATTATATTAAACTAAAATGGGAGAAATCATAATATGAAGTGTTTACTACTTGCAGATCAATAATTTTAATTATTTTCTCATTCTGATAAAAATCAGAAAGCAACATTTATAAAATTGCCACATTACTTTTCATCGCAGGGAACAGAAATCTGTACATCTCACTTTTTGCAGAAAAGTAGATAGGCAGAAAGAATAATACATAAGTTTCCAAAAGGAAAACAAAGAAATACGTCATCTGCTCCCTCTCGTAAAGCCTCGGTTCAGTAGACACCTGCTCGCTCTCCTGTGTGGCGTGGGGTTCTTGGCTCTAGGCTGGATCAGTTCTCAGCGTCAGTGTCAGGACACCCTGTTCCTCTCTTAAATGAAATCTGCAGCATGGAAAAAATGGTTATTATGCCTTTAAGTTCCAGGTATGCAGGACCTGGAATCAAGTGTTAAGCAATTTGCTTAATTATTGACTTTTCACAGGAAAAGTCTGGGGGAGGGAGAACAGAGATGCTCTGAGCCTCTCTAGAGTCTCTGCTGTACATTTCACCAGAGGACTGTGGCTGTATAAAGGAAGGCTAGCTTCGTTCAGTTTTCAAGGCAGAAAGTGTGTGTTTGAAGTGAGCTTCGTTTTCTGTGTTGGGACATTAGAATCCACGTTCTTACAGAACCTGGAATCTGCTTCTGTTTGGCCTTCATTTTCTCCTTTTACCTTGGGAACAGAAGAACACAAAGTTAGAGCCATCTAAATTTGTGAAAGAAAACTTTCCTTTTCTCACCTGGACTTTCACTAAGTTTAGAGGACTGTACTTTAAGCTACATAAAACCAAAAGACCTATATGGAAGTTTCTGTTCTGTTGAAAATGCTAAAGCCATCCATCTCAAATAACTACAGGTTTTCAATCAATTCTGTCAAAAATAAAATTACAGGACAAAAGCTACTGGACATTAGATAGTAAATTTATAAATAACAAGAATAAATCGATTTTTGGACTGCGTAAGCAAACATAGTTTAGGACACTAACAATCTACTTCACAAGAAGGAAAGGAAGGGAGGGAAAGGGAGACAGAGGAAGAGGAGGAAAGGAAAGAAAGGAAAGAAAGGGAGAGAAAAAGAAAAGAAAGAAAAGAAGATGGGGGAGGGGGGGCGGAGCTCAAAAACAACAGAAGAAAAAATGCAGTTATCTGTTAATCTGCAGGATTTGTTAACAGGCTGGTAGAGTAATACTTTTGACTCATAGAATCAGATCCCTAACCACATGGGGTAGGGGCAATGGTCTTATGTCTCTTTGGGAGAAAGAAGTAACCATCTGATAAATGATCTGTGGGACATTAAGATGAATGTGCCCTGACGGGGATTGGTTCTTTTTCCCTGTGAGGAGCAGATACATTCTGAAGAACTGTTGCTGTTTAATTTAGGGACAAGGCATTCACTCGTACCTGACAGAGACAGAGAGGCAGTTTCCATATTTTTAATCAGTTTAAAAGACTAGGGCTCCTTTACAGTTCACTTTGGGAGTTAAGAGTCCTAACCTGTTAGCTTTACAAAGATGGAAGCTAAAAGGCTGTTACCACCAGAATTCCCAGAGGCTTAAAGATTAATGCCATGCTATTCAAGAGCCCGGTGTAAGCTGCTTTTACTGCCCTAGAATCTACAGGGCTCTTGGTGCTCTCATACTGACCTATGAGATGAGTCATGGCAAGAACTGGCTAGACTCCATACAGTCTGTGTCCTAGAAGGAAAATGTTCATGCTATTTTGATAAAATTACTTGTTATTGAATGTATATTTATATCAAACTAATAAGTCTGGAATGGTACCACAAGCCTATAATCTGACATAAGTTTGAAGACAATCTGGGGTTTTATTTGGCAACTCTGTCTCCAATAAACAGTTGCTTAACAGGAGGTTATGCCATCTTCTCATTGCAAAGCAAATCAGTAAATCCTGCTTAAGAAAGACAGAAATTCCAGACCCTTGAACTCCTAAGACATACACTGAGTATGCCAGGCAGACATGGATCTAAACAATAACCGCTATTCATTATCAAAGAGACATTATCTTTAAGGTCAGGTTTCCTTTAATTACTAAATATGGGGACCTTTCACCCACTGCCTGAAGACTGTTCACCCACTGTCTTGCCCATGTGTTGAACTTCTGCTACTCTGGCCCCATCTAGGAGAACTAGAGGTATGGTTCCCTTATGCCTACTTAATTTGATGCTGAGGATTAATGTCAGATCTTTGTGAACGCCAGGCAAGCATACATCCATCGAGCTGTATCCCAGCCACCTCCACTGGTATTAATACTTTCTTCCTTAACAGAAGTATCTGGACTTGAGTGTAAGCAAAGCACATAAAAAAATCAGTGATGTTTGCTAGTATTTTATGTTTATGCTTGTGTTTTATTTTCAAAATTTATTCTAAGTGCTGGAGAGAGAGCTCCTTGAATAAGCATACTGACTGCTCTTTCAGAGGATCCAAATTTGACTCCCAGCACCTAAATCCCAGCCTCAAACATTACAGTTAGTTCTCTTTGTACTTTGTGGGATCTGGAGTCAGAACTCAGTTGTCAGAGTTGGCAGGAAGTGCCTTTATTGGCTGAGTCATCTTCACCAGGATTTTTTTTTGAAGTAAAAAGCGTTTGAGTACTAGCCAGCCTTGAACTCAGAGATCTGCCTACCTCGGCATCCCAGGTATGAGCCACTGCCATGGCTTCTGGTTTTGTTTCGTTTTTGAGACAGGGTTTTGTGATGTAGCTCAGGCTGACCTGGAACTCGTAACACTACTTTCAATGCAGAACTTAGTCAACAGTTTGCCTTTAGCCAATAGTTCTAGTACACAACAGAAAAGTTAATTCAACTAAAAAAATATCATTCTTCAAGCAGTTAAACTTAAGAGCCAAGACAAGCATCCAGCCTTCAAGATACTGTTGCCTTACCTGACAGCAGTGTTATAATGGCTGAGTCTTGTTCCAGGGGATTAGAAAGGAGCCTCCTCCCTCAAAGTACAAAGTATTCTAAATGCAGATTAAAACAAGCACAGGCAACTTACTGGTCCTCACTTACGGAGTGCTGCTGGAAAACCCTTTTCTGACCTATGTACACACACACACACACACACACACACACACACACACACACACACACA
>JANHMN010000007.1:5349687-5369738 GCA_030674055.1 Rhabdomys pumilio
AACCAACAACAGCAACAACTAACCAACAGCTGCAACAACTAACCAACAACAAACCAACAAACAAAAAGCCAACCAAACAATCAACAACATAAAAAACAAACAAATAAACAAGTGCCAGGCATGGCAGCACATGCCTTTAATCCCAGCACTTAGGAAGCAGAGACAGTCTGAGGCCAGTGTGGTCTACACAGTGAGTTCTAGGACAAACACAGCTGTAAAGAGAAGCCCTGTCTCAAAAAACCAAAACCCCACAAAGTAGACCAAACAAACAACAAAACAAGAAAATCTAAATTTATAAAACATACATCCAAAACATACATCCTACTTCCCAGGATCAGAAAATAGTCAACTTATATTTTTATGTAGCAAACTATTTTCAGCACACAGTTCAGTGGAGTTTTTAATATTCATTCATACCAGGGTATAATAACCATCACCACCTATTTCTAGAACCTTCCCAGCATCCTCAACTGAAATTTTATAAGGTCTGTCCCCTTCATCTTCAAGAGCCACTCCTGTAGAAACCTTGGAGGCTGCTGGTCACAGGCACAGCTGCAACCCCAACACTCAAGAGGCTAAAGCAAGACGGCCCTAAGTTCAAGGCTTGTCTTCATCATCATCAACAGAAACCCTGATTTATTTTTTTAATTAATTTATTCAATTTTTGCATAATACACTCAAGGTTCAGCCATTTCATAGTATATTCTGAATGTTATTCTCTTTCAGAAGTAATTTAAAACAAGTTTAATTATTCTTATCCTCTAGCCCTACCCCCAACCCCTGGAACTCTCTTTTTTAAAGACAAGGTCTTGGCTACACAACCCAGGGTGGTTTTAAACTCATAAAACCCCCTTCTGCCTCCAAGGGGAAGCATGCACTTTCAGAGCAAGATTCCATCCTACTTTGAGTATTTTGCTGTTGTCAACCTTTCCATCTTTGACAAGATGAGAATGAGTGGGACACATTACCTTTGTAAATCAATTTGTCTCTCGGCTGGAACTGCCTTTTTGGCTCCATCTTGTAGCTTGGGCGCTTTGGCATTACCTGCCTCCAGACTCTCCTGGCTGCCTGCAGCTCTCTTCCTTCCCTTACTAACGGGTTTATTTAGATCATCGTTTTTGGTTGCATTGCCCTGAGATTCAGATTTGGGGCGACGTCCTCTCCGGGGTTTGGAAGGGGCAGGAGGTCCGGATTCATCTACTTTCTCATCTGGTTTTTGTTGGATATTCTCAGCACCAGCTGCTGTCACAATTCTTTTCTTTCCTCGGTCACTGCTGATGTTGCCTTGGGTAGACTGATCAGAATTCATTTCCTAAAAGAACACATAAACAAATTTGCAAACATAAATCCCTTAAAAGTTATGGTAAAAAAGATTGTGAATTAAAAAAAGCAAACTGATGTTCTAATTTTGCATGTTTGCATGTTATTTAATGCATGTGTGTGGAGTCACAAGGGCACTGTGGTGTCCTCCCCAGTTCTCAGGCATATTCCAAGTCTCTCCTGAACCTGACCATTGGGAGCTAGCACATCTTGCCCCTCTGTGGGGGTTTCACAGGCCCACAAGAAACCTGTGGGTACTGGCTAAGTTTTAGCTGTGCAGCCAATGCTCTCTACCTTTCGAGCTCTCAGAAAGTACTTTTAACATGTCATTACATTTTCCTTATCTATTGTGTGCGCGCACTCGCATTCCATGACATTGTGTAGATGTCAGAGAATGACTTGCAGGAGTTGGTTTTCTCCCTGACCCTGTGGGACCTAGAGACTGAATTCAAGCTAAGTGTCAATCAACTTTGTGAGTGGAGTCATGACAACGACCCCTTTGACAGTATTTAAAAGAAGTTGGAGCACTAAGTTTCTGATTAATTGCTTATATCTCACTAAAAAGTAAGCTCTCAGAGGATACGAACTATATCTGCAGCCTACCTTAGTTGTGTGTGGGGTATACATCAGAGAAGAGGGGACAGAAAGCACACATGGACCAAAAGATGGGGAGAAGTGCCCTCAGCTCCAGAACTCACTGCCACCGTGAGTTCATTGCACAAGACAGGGCAAACAAGATGAGAGCACGCCGATGAACGGCACTGACTGGACTGAAAAGGTTACAAACAAAAAACTGCACTCCATGAAAGCCAATATTGATTCTTCTGCGCGCGCGCGCGCGCGCACGCACACACACACACACACACACACACACACACACACACACACACACACACCAGTTAGCCTTAAAGCCAATCTACTTGATTTTCCCATCATACCTCAGTTCCTTTTTTACCAAGGACATTCTCTAAATGTAGTGCTGTTCATGAAAGGGATATTTTCCTAACACACGAAGACTTTATTATATGACCTCTAGATAACCTTTTTTGTTCTAACTTCCTTATCAGCTTCTGATTCATCACTGAAGTGTTTTTTTGTTTGGTTGGGTTTTTTTTTGTTTTTTTGAGACAGGGTTTCTCTGTGTAGTCCTGGCTGTCCTGGAACTCACTCTGTAGACCAGGATGGCCTCGAACTCAGAAATCTTCCTGCCTCTGCCTCTCAAGTGCTGGGATTAAAGGCGTGCGCCACCACTGCCCGGCACTGAAGTGTTTTTGTTATTTACCCTTGCCTGTGTAGAGTTTACAAGTGACAGGTGAGAGCAGGCTCATGATAGCACCGACCGCACTAGAACTGAGGTGAACCCATTTCATCAAAACAGCTGTAACGGGTTTCAGAATGAAATCGGCCTTCTCATAGGAACTTTAGGAACAAATTATAATTTTAACTATTCTAATTGTAATTAATTAAAAGAAAAGAGAAGCTTGACTTGATACACACTATAACTGCAGCACATGGAATGTTGGGGCAGGAAATGGCTATAAACCGGAGGCCAGCATCAGTTACAAAGCAAGTAGCAGATAAGCCCAGATTACAAATTGAGACAACAAAGCAAAAATCAACAACCAACAAAACATAACAACAAACAGAAGAGAATGATCACTGCAAAAAAAAAAAAAAAAAAAAAAAAAAAAAAAAAAAAAAAAAAAAAAAACAAACCCTGCATCTTTTCAAAATTTCATTTTTTCCCAAAAAAACATTTCCAAAATGGATGGGGTTCACTTGAAGTCTCTTTGAAGTAACCCAAGTATTTCCCTAAAGCATACACAGAAATTGCAACCCAACAACTCATAATGGTTCAGAAAAGGATTAAACATAAGTAATTTGAAGAAACAGGAGATTCCTGGAGAAAACAAAATATGTCAATCAAACAGCCAATGTTTCTGTTAACTGGAGACTTCAAGTCTTATACCTGGGTAGGTCCTCTAGTGCTGAGCTAAGTCTAAAACCAAGTAATATGGTGACACGTGTGTAATCCCAACACTTAGGAAGCTGAGGCACAAAGATTTCATGTTTGAAGTCAATCTGGGTTATAAAGCAAATAGGTCTGTAAGGCCACACCCACTTATGCAAATTAGGCACCTTTGCATGCATAAGCACTAAACCACCAACCAGAGCACACAGGGAGGGACCCATGGCTCCAGCTGCACTCAGAGCAGAGGATGGCCTTGTTGGACATCAATGGGAGGAGAGGCCCTTGGTCTTGGGAAGGCTCCTCCCAACTCCAGGGCAGGGAAGTGGGAGGTGGGAGTGGGTGAGTGGGTGAGTGAGTGAGTGGGTGGGTGGGTAAGCACCTTCATAGAAGCAGGGGGAGGGAGGATGGGATAGGGGTTTCTGGAGCAGAAACCGGGAAAGAGGATAACACTTGAAATGTAAATAAAGAAAATATCCAATTAAAAGAAAGAAAGAAAGAAAGAAAGAAAGAAAGAAAGAAAGAAAGAAAGAAAGAAAGAAAGTAAGTAAGTAAAATGCTGAATGTGGAGGGAGGCAGTTCTGACAATGTCCCTCACCCGAGTCCACATGATCTGGGTTCTCTGAATACAGTGACTTAGTAATATGCAGAGCTAAGTTGGCTGTACTGGTACATACATATAATCCTGGCATTTGAGAGACCGAGGCATGAAGATGACCATGAACTCAAACTGTTTAAACACTGAGTACTTGGGCAGCTGGGACTACGGATTAAGACTCTGTCTCAAAAAACAAAACAAAACAACCAAAAAACCAAAACCAAAAAGCTTCACCAAAACAAATAATAACATCAAACCACAACTACTTCTCCCATACACACACAGAGGGAGGGAGGGAGGGAGGGAGGGAGGGAGGGAGGGAGCCCAGTGTGTAAACAGATTCACTTAATGTTAGGTAGAGGATAATAAGGCCCTATGAATGTACTACATCTGACTACTGCAAACACATGTGACTCAATATCTGTGGCAGCGTATGATGTACCTAAAGTTTCTTTATGCCCAGCCTACTTAATTCTGTATAGTGATCTCACAGTAAGCAGATCTATTGGGTTCTGTATTGCAAGAGTTATGGCAGTGAGATAGTCCTGACTTTTGTCTAGTAATGTTGTTTCAAGTCACTCCTACTTCTAGTAGGAGCGAGAGATGAGCTACTTCTCATTAAACTAGTCAACAGAAAGTTTAATAAAGTCAGGCAATCTAAATCAATCTCAAGTCATGAGTGGCAGAGCACATATCAAAACAAGATCTGAGTCATCTGCTACTGTTAAGCTTCACTGCTTTCTCTCCTGTTAAAACACTGGTAAGGAAATGGGAGAGGGGCTCAAAGAGACAGTTAGGGCTTAAGAGTACTTGTCACTGTTGCAAATCATGTGAAATTCTAGCTCCAGAGGACCTGACACCCTCTTCTGATCACTGCGGGCACTTGTCACACACGCGGTACACTGACACATGAACAAAACAATCATGCACATAAAACAAGATTAAATCTTTTAAAAAAGGAAGAAAACGAGGTGGGGATTAATGCTTTTGTAGAGGACTCAAGTTCATTCCTAGCACCCACTCACATAGCAACTCACATTCATAAATTCAAGCCCCCAGGGATCCTAATTGTTCCCCTGGCTTCCACAAAAACTGAAAGTCTTTCACACATACTTATTAAGTAACACACAATAGCTGGATGGTTGGATGGATGGAAAGTGATTGAGTGAGTGGAATGAGTGCTCCAGTTTGAATGTCATGGTAGAACATGTCTGTAATCCCAGTTATCTGGGAGGTGTGGCAGGAGGACCACAAATTAGAAGTCCCTTGTGTCCACAGAAGACTAAGGAGCTGACTCAGCATCGCTGAAAATGAGTCCCATTCCCAGAACATAAGCAGGAAAAGCCTCTGTAACCTTGAATTGGGAAGTGGAGGCAGGTGAACAGGCTAGAGTTCAGACAGACTTTGCCTCAACAAGTGGAAGGTGAGAAATAACTCCTGAAGATTATCCGTGTGCCATGTAGGAAAGTCACCTGGGTCCTCTGAAATACCAACTAGTACGGAATTGCTGAGCCATTTCTCCAGCCCTGCCTTGTGCAAACCTCAGCACTATAAACAATTGAATAACATTTACCTTATTCTTTACCGTATCAATATTCTTTACAGGTGTGACTGAAATTATTCTCACAGGATTCTCCTCATTTTCACTAACTCCAGTTTCTGATGCCTCTGAACTCTGTTCCCTACTAGAAAAACAGACAAATAAACAAACAAAACCAAAACCAAGGCTTTTTCATTTCAGAAATCAAATAATCAATTGTACTGATTGGTCATATTACTATATGTCTACTTGCCTGAGAGACCTCATTGGTGTTCTAGAATTTATTTTTGGGGCTGTGCTATGTAAAGTGGTATTTAGGTTTGTAATTCCAGTATTCCAGAGGCTGAAGCAAGAGACCTGCCACAAGTCTGTAGCATATAGCCTGACTATTTAGCAAGGCACTGGCTAAAGCAAGGTGTGGGGATATTGGGTGATATTGGGGATATTGAGCCAAGCAGTGAGCAAGAAAACAAATGTATTCAGAGAAAAATAAATTGCCTTGAACGACTTCCGGCTGACGGACTCAGCTCTGAATTGGTGTTAATATTGCTTCCAGTCTCTGTGCCGGCGCTTCTAACATAAGGCTTCCTTCCCGTTGCTGATAAAGGCTTGTTTACTGTACCTAGTACTCCAGTAGGCTTTGGCTGAAAAAAAGAAAAGAAAAAAGAGAAACCACACACTTGTTACTTCACACTTCACACCCAAGGGAAAGGAGTAAAAACCCTGAGAGCTAAGATGCGTGCTTCGTCTTAAGGCCAGAACAGTTGTTGACTTGGAGCGTTACTAGAAATGATAATTCTGGAAAAACCTACACGTTTGGCTCTTTTAATAAAAGCAAGAGCAAATCCATCACCTTTACTTAATAATGAGGCATTATTTGCTATCTTTCTTTTTTAAATCTCTTATTTCTTAATTGAAACAAAAAGTGTGCCTCCAAAACACATGGAAATGAATGATGCACTTAATTTAGAAGTAGACCACTGAATACACACTTATGAAATATCATCTTCCCATCACTTTAGCCTTTCATATTAGTCTCTTACTTTCTCTCCTTCCCTCCCTCACTTTTCTCCCTCTCTGAGACAGGGTCTTTCCAGGCAGGCCCAGCTGGCACTGACCTGAGATAGATCCTCCCCCACCCCCACTGAGTGCTGGGATTAAACTCATGAGCCACCAATACCTGGTTTATTTGTCTTTCTTATCTACTTATTGTTCTATTACTTATGAAAATCTGCCCTATGAATTTTAAATAAATTTGAGCTTCTCACCATTTTGAAGAGTAAGTGGCAATGGTTCTGAACAGTGATTAATTACAAAAAGGACCTGAGACTATAAACACTATACCAACACACCATGCACCCCCACAAATTGGGGGGGGGGGTTTTAGCAGAAATAACACATTAAACAAAAACCCCAAGCAAAAAGTATACAGTACCTTTCCTGTTAACAGAAGAACTCTCGTCTCTTCTGAAATATAGCTTTTGTCATTACAGAAGTCCTATTAAAAAAAGAAAGAAGAAAAGCAAGCAAAGGGATGGATCACTGTTATCATCTCAGTGTTTCTGCAGCAACAATGTACTGTGCTCACACACAGTAAGATCTGGACAAACACAGGGGGCGTACTTTCCAGTCCGTGGTGAGCACCACTGCACCAGAGAAGTGCAGATACTTGGCGAGACCTTTCCTGTGACATGATACCTGCAACCTTTCAACATGTTAACTCTTTAGTTTGTGCATTTTGAGACACGGTTTCTTTATGCACCCCTGGCTGTCCTAGGACTGACTATGTAGATTAGGCAGGCTTCAGACTCATTGCTGTGCCTTCATGCACTGGGAATAAAGAAATGGGCCTCCACACGAGTACCACCTATCTTATTTCTATGTGTGTGCATATTTTGCCTGCATCAGTGTTAAGTGCACAATGTGTTTACTGCGCCTGTGAAAATCACTTGAAGCACTTTAAACAAACTTCATTCCTAGTTTTTTATATTGTTCAAAGTATGATTACCAACCTCTAATATATTATAAAATCTACTTTTCAGCTGATAAAATAGACAATACTTATTCGTTGACAACTTAAATTTTTATTTTTGAGGCAGTCTCCAGTAGACCAGCTGGGTTTCAGATCCTTCTGCCATACCTTGCCAGGCTTATCCTACGCACTTATATTCATGAAACAACTACATAATCTATTTTAATTATTAATTCTGGGAAACTGAGTACTTGCCATTTTAACTAAAAATATTTTGAGATGGGTAGAGTAATGTATGCTTATATCCCCAGTACTGGGAGACAGAGGCAAGCGGATCTCAAGTCTGAGGCGATGCTGAGCTTACTGACCCCGTGTCAAAAAGCAGATACTTATTTCTTAGATCTTTAATATCTATATAAAAGACAAATCCACCAAAATACCACTAAGTAAACAAAATATTCCTTGACAGTAGTAGTGATACCAATTAGTTAATAAACAAGTTAAATCAACTGTGAATTATGTCAAAAATCTAAGCTTTTAGGGGATGGGGGGAAGGAGGAACCCTGGTGGACCTGGAACTAAATGTATAGACTAGGCTGGTAAACTTAGATTCATAAGAGGTGCACCTGATACCTCACCCCAATGCTGGGATGAAAGCTGGGCACCACCATTCTCCAGTCTCCTTACTAAATATTCTGGGAGTTACAAATAAAGTACAACTGTGTCACAAATATCTGTACCAGCACCAATAATGCCATCATCTGGGAGGCTGGAGCAGTATGAGCACTTGCCATGAGGAGTTCAAGGTCACCTTTGGCAATACAGCAAGACCTAACCTAAGAAAAGAACAGGTGGGGCAGGAGGGTGCAGGACTGTTTTACTAATTGCATTTAAAAACACATGTAAAGTACATTGCACACTTGCATGAAACCTTCCTTACGCAGTAAGGCATAATTAAATATAATTATTTATTAAGAAAATGTTATCTGTCAATAATTGTGACAGTTCTGAACGAGGTGCTTAAATGTACCATTAAGACTTAAGCTGTGTTTTGCTTTTCGTTTTGTGGTTCGTTCCCTGAACACTGAGGGTCTTGTATGTATTGCTATTAAGCTCCTTGGTGGCAGCTAGGACTACAAGTGTTTGCCACCAGACCCAACTCAGCTATGTAATTTCTTTTACAAAAAAGCCTAAAATAAATGTTAAAAAATCTGAATATTGAATTTTACTTCCTTTGCTTATGAAGAACTATTACAAGCTCAAAAAAACCAGATACAAGCCTGGTGCTCTAGTGCTTGACATTACTAGATTAAAAGCACTAAGAAAGCTGATATAATAACAGAAAAACTGGGCAGACAAGATGGCTCAGTGGGTGGGGTTATTTCTTAGAGGCCTTCAATCTAGATTCCTGAAACCCACATGGTGAGAGAGTACTGACTCAAATGTTCACTAACATTTAATAAATTCACATAAAAACTACAAATATCCTAACATCTCTTCTTCCCCTCTATCTACCCACCCAAGTGTCCTCTGGCCGGGGGTCCATGATGCTCCAGCCTCAGCCTTCTGCGTGCCGGCCTCCCAACTGTGCAGCACGCCTTGCCTGAAAGGCTGCCCCGTCTATACAAATGCTCTTCAGCTGGGCTCAGAGCTCATCCTAGAGCTCCTTCCTTGCCTACCATATACAAGGTCCTAGGTGTAATTTCTAGAATATACATAAACAATACAAAAACCAAACAAGTAGTATTTACTTTAATTAAAAAAAAAATAAATAAATGTAAAAATCTGAAAGCTTCTTCCTGTAGGCAGAATGGACATCAGAACAATTAAAAAAAAAAAAAAAAAAAAAAAAAAAAACCAAACCCAAAAACCTCTGACCTTAAAAGTATCCAATATTTGTCACTAGTATTGATTGAAATTTAAATCACCTTTACTATGTCAGAAAAGTTATATGAGGAAACTTACCTTTTCAGGTTGTGTAAAGAATTTCGTTGGGAGGACTGGGTCCTTTGGTGAGTCTGCGTTGCACGAAGCACTTTTACTATTTATAACACACAGAGCCACATCACAGACTGTATAAAGTTTCTAAGAAGTAAGAAAAAAATCACATAATGATCAAAGTACCAATCCCATCACATGTGTAGATTCAAGCTGTGACATACAAGTAACTACTGTTTCTTTACAGCCCGTCTCTGCTCAGGATTCTTTAGATTCCCAATAAATGCAAACCCAAAGTATGATTTTCTCTCCCTAGAAAAAAGTTTCAACCAGAAAGTTCTATATCTTTTATCAGTGTATATCTTCCTGTCTTCTAGAAGGTTAAAGGTTTCCAGAAAAACAAATTTTGTGAGTACAGGCATAAGAAAGAAACTCAAAATCAAGAATGGAGAGAAGGCTTAACAGCACTTGTTGCTGTTAAGATATTGAGTTTGGTTACCACACTTACATAACTCACAATCATCCATAACTCCATTTCCAGGGTACCTGGTTACCAACACCTACATGACAGCTCACAACCATCCATAACTCCATTTCCAGGGTACCTGGTTACCAACACCTACATGACAGCTCACAACCATCCATAACTCCATTTCCAGGGTACCTGGTTACCAACACCTACAAGACAGCTCACAACTATCCATAACTCCATTTCCAGGGTACCTGGCCCTCTTCTCACCTCCATGGCCACCAGGCACACACTTGGTACACATTCACACATGCAAACCATTCACATACACCAAAAAGAAAGAAAAAAATCTGAAAAAAAAAAAAAGAAGTTACATAAATATATTTTAATAAATACTGTAATTTAAACAATTATATAATTGTCAAGAAAAAAAAGAGGTGGTTGGTATATTTCCATTGCCTTACTTCATTTGTCTTGGACTCATCTGGAGACTGGGCGTCTCTGGTTAGCTTTATATTCTCTGCCATCTTTTTCATGAACGCATGGCTGTTGTTTTCATTCTTTGTCATTAAGACTTCAAGCATAAACCACAGGCACCTAAGCAGACAATACATTAAAGAGGATAAATGGAGATGATTTTTTTGTTCAATGATTAAGTCTTTAATGAAAAGTTTGGCTGATTTTTTTTTTTTTTTTTAAGATAAGGAAGGGCTCCTATCTTTAAAACCCAAGCTGCTCTCCAACTCACGGTGTAGCTTTCACCTCATCTTTCCTGCCGGTACTGTCTGAGTGCTAGGATTACAGGTATAATCCACTATATCTGGCTCAAGAGGAAAAAGTCACAAAACATTTAAAGTCAAGCTGCCTACTGTGAGAATTCCTTACACTTTCATGACATGCATGAAAGCAACAGAGGCTGGCAATACACACAAGTCACGATGGTCTACACCTGAAAGTGCAGATTCAAGTCATCCTAACTATGCAGCTGATTTGAGCCCAGGCTAGGATAAAATAAGCTAGTTTAAGAGTACACAAGAAAAGTAAAAGTGCCTACGTTTGTTAAGTCTGGCAGAGCTCTATTTAGATGAGAATGGGCTGTAAACCATCAAAGCCGTGGAGCAGAAAACAATCCAACAAATGCAGATCTCACATATAAGGAGTTTCTAGAAACTCTCTCTCTCTCTCTCTTTCTTTTTCTTTCTTTCCTTTTTTAAAGAGATCAAGTACTTCAAGGTTACAATAAAAAGATGAGATCAGGATAAAAACTTGGTCTGATTCTGATTTTATACTCCTATAAAACAACGTGACATGCATGTAGCAGGCTTCCTGTGAGCCACTGTATGAATGCAGCCTCATCTGAACAAGCACAGTTGTACTGGACTATGATGACAGCACTGGAGGCATGCACTGCATAAGGCCAAGGAAATACTTTACTAATTCCATCAACTCTCTGAGTTCAAAATCCTCTATCCTATTAACTTGTAAGATTCTTGATCCTTTTACAAAAACCAACAGCATGAGAATTACTATTAGGAGACAATGTGGAAGTATTCTCACTGCTGTAAGAGTATGAGACTTATTTCTTTTAAAAGTCAAAACAAAAACAAACAAAAAAAAGTTTAAGATTTTAAACATAGCCACGTATCGATGGTACATGTAAAATATATAAAAATATGAACAGGTTATGTTTTTGTGTGAAGTTAGAATACACAGAAAACTTAAAGGCTATTTATACATGCATGGTTTGCTTGTTTTGGGTTTTCTGAGATAGCATCTTGCTCAGGATGGCTTTGAACTCTTAACTCTCCTGCCTCAACCTCCTGAGAACTAGGATTACAGGTGTGAGCCATCATGCTCAGCAAACAGACATCTTGAACAAAATGGAACTGCTCAACTATTTACTGTATTCCTCAAAGCACATTTTTCTTCCCAAATCTTTTCACTGAAAAGAGTTCGTTCCTTGAAATAAACTATTTTGAGGAACCTAATGGTCCAGACACGCCTTGAACTTGTGATCATCTGGTTTCCAGCTCACAGATTACTGCCCTATTCTAATACCAGCTACAAGGAGCCAAAACTTTTTTTTTTTAATATAAGCTCAATTTTACAAATAGAAGTACTATAACTGTGGTGACAACGCTGCAACAGTAGAGTGACAAATAGGCCGATGCTTAAATGTGATACAGAACATCTTTTCTGTTAAAATGTTGGCAGGATTTAAGTGACCAAAGTGATAAGAGACAGATGAATGCTGAGTTCAGTTTAGGAGTAAGATCTGCTGATTGACACAGAAAACTGTAATACTTTAATACAAACAAACGACACTAATGTACAAATACAAAACAAAATACAGCAACGGTGGTTCAGAGAGATGGCTCAATGTTTAGGGCAAACGTCTGTTCTTCCTGAGGACCACGTTCCATTCCCAGATCCCACATGGCAGCTGACAACTGTCACTAACTCCAGTTCCAGGGACTTACTTCAACACCCTCATGACCTTCATAGGCACTATGAATTTACACACACCCCCATGCAAACATGTGAGACAATGGGGAAGTACGCATTGCTACAAAGTTTCTTAAAGTTCTTCAGACACAATTCTCAGCCTCCTCTATGTATTTTTTTTTTTGCTGTGCATGTAAAGATTACTTTTTTGTAACCCCTTGTATTTATGAGATATGGTCTTACGTAAACCAGGCTGTCCCTTCTGCTACTACATGCAAGTGGTAGGATCCTTGGTTTGGGTGGGACTGGGGTTCTAATCCAGAGCCCCATGCATACTAGGCAGAGTACCACCTGAGCCATAGCCACAGTGTTAAAGGTTACTGCTAAGGAAAGTTGTGGTGCTAAAAAAATGTTATACAAATGAATAAAAAAAATTCCTAATCCATGAGAAATTTTCAACACACAGTTTTATGAATTACCAAACTAAAGTCCATTGTAATATAAAAAGCAAAACATATAAAACACAAAATAGCTTATTAATCCATTTTAATGCTTAGTTAAGTATAAATGTAAACAGAGGGCTAAGAAAGAGATGGTTAAATGGGAATAGTTCTGAAAAAAATTTTTTAAAAAAGTTAACAGTAAATTAAGAAAATTCAGAATCATAAGAAAAATTACAATGAGAATAATAATTTTAAAAAATTAAGAGTGAACACAATTTGTAGAATTCTTGAAACACGTGACTTACTCTTTTATATCACGAAGTTGATCAACATCTTGTGATCTTGTAAAATCAGGATCATGGGCGAGCAGGTGAATCATGTATGGAACCACATATTCAGGCAGCAATGATAACAATTTCTCTAAATGAAAACATCACAGTTATTGAGAACAGCTTTTATAAATGCCGTCCTTGTCTGAGGTCTAACCGTTTGCTTCTATTCCCCTTAGCTGGCAGTAGTTGTGCTATTATCTAGCAGATGACTGGAAACTTAGAAAAAGGTGCAGATGCTCTAACAGCTGAGTAAAGCACACTAATGACTACATAAGGAAACAGTTACCCACATTTAAGCCAAACAAATATGACTTCAATATAAGATTTCAGTTTCTACACATACTATAACTCTGATAACATTTTATAAAGTTAACATTTTAATATAAACTACAGTAGAAAGGCACGTGCCCCTCTGACATACACTGTGAATTATCAAGCACGTACCCGTGGCTATGGGGTTCTGTTTGATGTACTCCCTGCGTATGCTGATGTTCTTTAGTAAACACTGCCGAGCATGCGCTCTTCTTTCCTTCACAGGATCTTTGGCACACAAAGCAAAGATCGCCATATACTCCAATGGGAGAAGTAACTTCACAAGAGCCTTATGAAGCTTCTGGGCAAATATCTGCCTTACTTGGTAGCACTCATCCTGTATCAGCACCAACGCAAAGATACACAGGATAGGTAAGCATTTGCTTATACACATACACATGCACACACACATGCATTTTCATTGGTAAAAAAAATTAAAATGATGATTATACTGGAGGAAAAGAAACAACAATCTTTTCTGCGTGTATATTCATATATCAAATGCATCTGTACTCAAAGAAAGTAAATACAATCAATCTGAAGACTAGGATTTGAAATAAGCTTTCCACTTACATTAATCACCAGTGCACAGAGCTGAAACTGTTCTGGGGTAATAATTTCATGGTAGCAAGGTTCCTGAGCAAGCTTCATAATGGCACTACCAGCAGCTAATCGCAAGCGAGACATATCAGATTTACTATAAACAAACAAAAAGAAAGAAACGTTTCCTATAACCATTATTACACATAAAACTCTGATTGCTTTTTGAGTGTGAGATTGGTAGTAGGTAACTTAATGTGCAAATAAAGGCAATTACTTTGTGTTTATTAACTCAACTTAGACAGAAGGTTCAAGTCACTGCGGCTCATGACTGATTTACCTCCAACTTCTCACCAACCAAGCGAGTCACTCACTCTACCATCAAATTGCTGATGGTGCTAAGAGCCAGTTTCCTCACAATCTGTACCCCTATGTCAAGAATACATATTCACTGTTAAAAACTGATTTAAAAAACCAAAGCAAAAGAAGCCAATCATGTTAAATCTAGTCTGTACACCATAGACATGTATGCACACACACATGGGATAACTGAGACTCTACATGTTAAATCTAGTCTGTACACCATAGACATGTATGTACACACACATGGGATAACTGAGACTCTACATTAATCCTACAGATTTATTAATGACAATGAAACGGCTGCAAAGGAAGAACCAAATATATATAGCAAAGGCCATAGAGATTAGAATATGGTTATATGTGTATTTTAAATCACTTTTATCATGTTTCACGAATGTGGGTAAATCAGTATTAACAGGGCAGATATAAACTACTCCACAGACCTACAAAGATGGGACCAACTCCTAAGGAGAATAAGAACAGAACCCATTTTATTTCCCTGTGAGTAAGCAAAAATTCCCTAAATTTTTTTCGATTTGATGAGAAAACGGTACTACTTAAGTTTAGATAGCATTAATTAGTTTAGAACAACAAATAGTTAAATATTTTTTTCCAGGTCAAATGATGATAATACTTAGCCTTCAACTGCACTGTGGATTGTGCATTAAGTATCAGAGAGTTATAACACTTCATTACAAAGCACTTCAGTATACAGTTAAGATATGCCAAATAGGAAGTTTCCATTAGTGTCAACACAACTCTAATAATTTTGTTGATATAAAACTTCTGTTGGTTTACTCATCATAAAAGATTTGGATTTTATTTGCTTTTTGAATGTCACTTAAATTTATCAAAGCATTAAACATAATGAACTATAATTGCCTACGTATCTCTTCGAGTACATTTTTTAATTTTTACTTTTGAGGAAATAATTCATGTTATCTCTAAACATAAGTAGAAATCATGATTTATCACTGCTGGTGCTCTGGATGTCAAGTATTTGAAAGAAACAAGGGACGTGACAATTTTTTCATGTAAGAAACGAAAATGAGACAGTAATTTCACTACACTGAAAAGTGAAAATTAATTTGTCAATTTTTTTCTTTTTGCCTGTATAAACTTTCCTTGAAATTGACAAAAGGCTTCTACTGCTCCCTTTTTTGAGCAGACACTGTGAGTCATTCCATTTGTTCAATTACATTAAGGGGAGCTGGGGTGATCTGACTGCTACACTTGTTTTAGTGTTTAATTGCTTATCTAGCAAATGTGGGTTTTAGTAACACTGAGCTGATTTTAAATAAAAATTTATTAGAAGTTCAAAGCTTTTGGAAAGAACAAGAATATACCAATATTCTTCAATGTATTCAAGAAAGATAAATCTACAGCTTACAGTATAACTGAAACACTAAATATTAAACCTTGGGTACAAGGAAACTAGAAGGAAGAACGCTCACCTGATCCTCTTCTGCTCTGTCAGGTCCCCCTCACTGACCAACATCGCTGATAATAACCGAAGAGTTGAGTTGGCAGATTTAGACTGGTTGTTTTTCATACCCAACAGCCACCTTACCAGAAGTTTAATTGCCTGTACCTATAAAACATTAACATGCTAAAAAAAGAAAGCAACTTAAAATTCTAATTAAAGGAAAGACTAATTTAAATTAACTTGATTAGTGAAACTAGTTATCCTAATCAGTGGAAATGTATTCCCCAAGGCAATGGGATAAGAGTAGTAACAATAAGAGTATTACTCTCTGTTCACCTGTGCATGCTCTTGTCCCACAGCCAGGCATGTTCTTATTTCCAGAGAAAGCAAAAGATACACATTCCATGACTGATAACTCACTCAACTCTTGCTCCCAGATTTTTGATACATTAAGACTTTTGTAATTACTTAAAAATAGATGATTTAAAAGTAAATATTTAAACCACTAATTTCTAACTATTAGGTAGGTAGAAGAAGAGAGAAATGGATGCTAACTGGTTTGGCAACGTACAAATATAGATGGTGTAACTTTTATTTATTCATTTGTTTACTTTTTGTTTGGGTTTGTTTGTTTAAAGACAGTGACTCTCTACAAAACCCTGGCTTTTCTGGAACTCACTATGTAGACCAGGCTGGCCTACAACTCAGAGAAATCCACCTGCCTGTGCCTCCTGAGAGCTGGCATTAAAAACATGCACCACCAGCTGGGCAAACTATCAACTTTAAATATAATCACAATTAAATAATTATATTTTAACAGTGACTACATTTCAAAGTGGCAACTAGAGATAACTATAGACATTTTCAACTCGAAGAATCATATGTGCTAACTATCCTGATCTAATCATTATACATTTTAATGTAACTCTGGAAAAAGTACAGTATCTTAAAAAGTCTTCAAAAACTTAAAAATAGCCACTATGCTGATTAAAAACCATTTATTATTATAATTATTACATATAATTATTACAGTATAATAATTACATATACATATATTATTACAGTATTAGAAAACTATCATGATTTATCAGAATAAATCATGTCTGGTACATATTAAATATATTGACTAAAATGTTGGAGCTTACATAATTTTTTGTGGCCTTAATTATCTGAAAGATTGTTATTAATATATATGAAGAGCTAAAGATCTAAGTATTATTTCATATATTTACTGACAATCTGACAAAAATATATGACTAAATATGTAGGGCTGAAGAGATGGCTCAGTGCTTAAGAGCACTGACTGCTCTTCCAGAAGTCCTGAGTTTAGTTCCCAGCAACCACATGATAGCTCACAACCATTTATAATGGGATTTAATATCCTCTTCTGCTGTGTCTGAAGAAAGTTACAATGCACTTATATACATAAAATAAATAAAACTTTAAAGAAAAATAAAAGAACACTTAAAAAAAAAAAAAGAAAAGAAAGTACTATATAGGCTCATATACTGAAGTGTCCTCAGCGTCCAACACTGACATAGCATAGGATAGGTGTGCTCTGTGGAGGAACACTCAATGAGCACGTGGATAATCCCTAGTACCACCAAGCCATACCCCCAAACAAAACATGCAAAAATCCACAAACAACAATAGCAAATTGCAATTCCTTAGAGAAGTATTAATTTACAATGAATTTTAAAATAAAGCACATTGAGGTTGAATACAGGACTCAGCAGTTTTGAGCACTACTTACTCTTCCACGTGTGTCCCAACCCACATGTGACTCAAAGGTAACTCTAGCCTCTGAGGGAACCTGCACTCATATGTGCACACACACATACATACACTTATTTATAAGTAGTAAATAAAGCAGCCCACTAGAAAATGCTTATTAAGTCTAACATTTAAAAGCCCAGGATTCTATAAGCATTCACTTTTCAACACAAAGGTCACTAATACCTAAGCAAATATACCTTTGCTAGTACTTCAGGAGAGACTTCCTCATCTGGAGACCATAATTTCCCATTCTTCTCACCTGTAGACTATATATAATAGAAGAAATTTAGTTTTTCATCCTGATTACTACCCAGTGTGAAAATATACAGGTAAAAAAAAAAAAACTTAGAAACAAAGAACGAAATTAGAGGAGTCAGATTTTCCAACCTCAAAATATACTACAAACCTATATTAACCAAGACTATGAAGAATAACCCCCCTCCCCCTTTTAAAATATGGGACAATTAATTTTGTGAAGAACACAAAATACCATGTTCTGGGGAAAGAGAAAACTGTGTGCCAACAAATTGAGAATGTTGGTAGACAGTATTATTATCTACAGACAAACATCACCACCTAAAAAGGAAACCCAATAAACTCTCAGCAGAGAACACAGGAAGAAACCTTCATTACCTTGCACTCAACAAATACTAAAGAAGCATTTACTACCTAGAACAGACAAATAAACTCTGCTGGTACAGTAATGAATGCCTGCAATCCCAGAATTTAGGAGGAAGGCAGAGATATAGGACCTAAAGGCCAGCATTTGTTATACACAGAGTTCAAATCCAACGTGGGCTACATAAAACCGTACCTCAAAACCGTAAAAACGTACAACTCAACAGCAACACACAAAAGTACTAAAGGATCTGAACAGATTGTTCTCCAAAAGATACCAGATGGCAAATAAGCACTTAGAAAATGATTCTAATTAAAAAGAGAGAAAAAAGAATCCACACTCATAATAAAATATCACTTTATATTTATTCTCTCAAAAAATGTGAAGAAACTGGAACATACAGACTTGTTTTGTAAAAGGTTAAAAAGGGACAAACACTATGGTAACCAGTTTGGTGATATCTAAAAAATGTTCAGTAATCCTATGACTCAGAAATTTTACTTTTGGTACATATTAACATTAACTACAATTGCCAAAACCCAAACTATGAATTAACATAAAAATTTGGAATACAGAAAGGAATATTTCTCAGCATGGAAGAAAATATATGAAATTTTAATTAATAATACAATAAAATGAATCTGGGGAAAATATCAAATAAAAGAAGCTGTATTGTAAAAGAACAAGTATTTGAAAATAAGATATCTAGAATAAATCCATAGTCACCATGCAGAGTTCTGAGGGCATATATTAAGGGAATTTGAATATACTGCTTAGTGGATAAAAGAGTGTTTCTATTTGGGACTATATCTTGAGTGCCAGTGAAGATAGCTCAGGAAAAAAAAAAGCATTTACTACAAGTCTAAGAACCTGACTTCACCAGGAACCGCATGGTGGAAGGAGAGAGCAATTAAAACTTTTTAAAAGATTGGGCATAGTGGTGCATATCCTTCATCTAGCACTCAGGAGGAAGAGGCAGGCAGGTCTTCATGAGCTTTATGCCAGACTGATCTGCAGATTGAGTTCTAGAACAGCCAAGCCTATATAGTAAGGCCCTGCTTTACATGGAGGAGGGAGGGAGGGAGGCAGGGAGGGAAAGAAAAAGAAAAAAAAGAGAGGGGGAGAGAGAGAAAAAAGAAAGGAAAGGAAAGGAAAGGGAAAGGGAAAAGGAAAGAAAAAGAAAGAGAAAAAAAAAAGAAAAGAATATCAGGTTGGATATGGTGGCACACTTATTTTAGTATCAGCAGTTGAGAGGCAGAGGTAGGTGTGTCACTGCTGCATTCAATGGCAGCCTGAGCTACATACCCAGTTTCAGGCCAACAAGAGACCCTGTCTGAAAAAACAAAATAGAAAAATAGCCAGATGTAGGCTGGTGTGGTAGCTTGGATCCTGTCCTGAACAAGAACACAAACCATGCTTAACATGATGGACTGCTGTCAAAGATTTGGTGTTAATCCCCATCTTCTCTAACTTTATAAAACAGGAGTCTGGAGTGCTCAACATTACACTAAAAATAAAGACATACATGGATGTGCTTTGTGTCTGCACTCTCCCTAATTCTAGGTTGTGAGATCCTTTTAAAAGTACACTGAGGGGCTACAAAGATGACTCAGTATTTAAGAAATATTGCTATTATCTACTCACATGGGACTGTCTGTAATTCTAACAGGTGATCCACTGACTTTTTCCAGCCTCCACAAGCATACCACACACATGGTGCACAGAAAAGCACTTAGAAAATACACTCACATAATATAAAAATCATCTTTTAGAAAAGAAACTATGATTTTAAAGTGACAGTTATATTAATAGGATGTAGTGTGATATTTCAAAACTTTTACAAAAAGATGAAGAGCTAGACCCTACTGAGCACATCAGTCGCCTCAGACCTAATATGTAAAACTAAAGACAGACAGACAGACAGACAGACAGACACACACAGACACACACACACACACACACACACACACACACACACACACACACACA
>JANHMN010000007.1:5378345-5410845 GCA_030674055.1 Rhabdomys pumilio
ACACACACACACACACACACACACACACACACACACACACACACACAAATTCTACTACTCAGTTATAGCTCTGGCCTATCTAAATATTTCTTAATTTCTTTCTCCCTTTTTCTTTGTTTGCTATTTTCTCCTAAAACAACTATAAATATTAACCAGCATATTATATATATGACACGTGTTAAATTATGTTTTATGTATTATTTAATATGGATGATATTTAGAGTGGTAAACTGAAGCCTACGAAACCTAGACTCAAGCCCGGTGACCTGGACTTTATCCCCAGTAGTCCTCACTTAGCTAATCCCAGTAATTTCTACTTCCTCTTAACACTCACAGACACATAGCTTATTTCTGAAGTCTTCTATAACACGCCCACACACGGTTCTAGTTATGTAACTTATTCTTTACTAAGTATACAATGTACTTTACACAAAGCCACTAAGTTAAAAAAATTAAACTTTATTTATAATATAGTATTTTGTGAAGATTTGGATAAATATAAGGAATATGGTTTTTACTTTTTTGTGAAACAGGATTTCCCCATGTATCCCCAGATTGGCCTGGATATCACTATGTACATCAGGTTGGCCATAAACTAAATATCCATTTGCCTCTACTTTAAAAGTGCTGAGATTAAAGCCCACTACTCCAAAATATACAACATGGTTTTCTCATGAAAATTAAAAAACACTGACATTCTTACAAAATTATAGTCTGGTAGAAATATTAACCAAGATGTTCTTTGAGATCAAATGACTCATGATGAGATTTCAGAAGAGTTTGAACACCAGGAATCAAACAACAGTAAGTTGCTGACATGATGAACCCCTATGAAAGTCCTTGATGTCTCAGCATATCCCTTTTAAAGTTAATATGCACATTCAAGAGTTCCTACTTCTTTTTTTAAGATATACTTATTCATTTCATGTATGTGGGTACACTGTTGCTGTCTTCAGACACAGCAGAAGAGGGCACCAGATCCCATTACAGATGGTTGTGAGCCACCATGTGGTTGCTGGGAACTGAACTCAAGAACTCTGGAAGAGCAGTCAGTACGTTTAACCACTGAGCCATCTCTCCAGTCCAAGAGTTCCTATCTCTACTGTATGGTATCTTTAATCTAACCCACTAATGTGATGCTACAGATGCAGGGGTGACCTGATTGATAAGAACATGCACTTAGCATTCAAAAGATCCTGAATTAAATCTCCAGCACACATATGTGTGCTTATGACTGCACATACACTCAGCTGCAAAAAAAGGACGGGAGGTAGAAAGTAAATGGTACAAACCAAAGATTACTGACAAGAAAAAAAAATGCCTATGTTTTTGAAACTAACTATAAACAAACATGTTGTGACCCAAAATTTATTGGTTTTCTTTCTGTTTTAATTTGCAAAGTAGAAAACTGGATCAGGAAACCTTAACTTGAAAGTCGTAAGAGTCATGTCATAAGCTGGCCTGTTGCTCAGTAACTCACAGATTCTAGCCACCAGTGCCTCAAAATGTGACTATATCTGGAGACAGGGTAATAAGGAATAATTATACAAGGTTAGATCATATGGATGGATAAGCCTAATCTGGGAGGAGCACTATTTTCTTAAAAAGAGTAGGACACAGATTTATCCTGGGGATGCAGAGGAAAGATCATTTGCAGACATAGTGAGAAGATGGTTGCTGCCTGTCTAGAAGACAAAGAGAATGACTTCAGGGGAAAAAACGTTGTAAATAACCTGGTCTTGAAACTTTTTAGTTCTGCAACTAAAAAAGAAATTGCATTTTCTAACTTGCCAAACAATGGTCTTCAGTTAGGGTAACGCTGAACACTAGTACAATGTGCCTTCTCATATAACCATAGTAGTGATTCACACAGATGACATGACCTGTGACTTCTAGGTGGTAAGTACTGAACTAGGTCTTCAAATCTGAATCTAGTTGGATTAAAAATCAGTGAGTGCTACAAAGTATTCCAACAGGAAAAACATTATCACTACAAGACAAAAACCATCCCCAGAAATTTACAATATTAAATCATTAGAAATAAAATGTCAGGGTTGTTTTAAAAAGACAAGTCCGCTTTTCAATATGCCATTCTGTTCTCGCCCAACAACTGAAAATCGATAGAAGAGATAACAGAATATCATGTGACTAGTAAATGCTCAAGAGAACTCAGCTCTTAGTAAATATCATACAAAGCTACAACTTTCTCTTTTTTGGTGTTAAGGGTACTGCAGATTTTTCAAATTAGCATATACAGAATAAATCTAAACAAGAGTACTCTTTATAATCCTGCAATGCCCCGCCTTCTATTAGAATGGCAGGTACCCTCTGCCATTAAAGAGAGCTTTAAAGGATGGTTTCCAGATCTCGGTGGTCCAGCACTTTCGCTCCCAACCACGCACTTTGAGTGAGCATCTCTTTATTCTGCATACACTTCCTACCTTACCTTATGGCTTCGGAATCGATGTGCACAGGAGCAATTCTTTCCAAAAGAAATTTGACCATCTCTAGAAAAGGGTTGGTTGGCTGCTTAGGATTTGCAAGTTTCCGAGCTATTTCCCTCTATAAAAGAAAAAGTTTTTACGGTTGAGTTTTATACCTTCAGTATTTTTCACAATTAGAATAACTATAGAAGGAGCAATCACTGAAAAATTCAAAACCCAGGAAAAGTGAAAACAATGTCTGTTTTAGGCACTGATTAAAACATACATAGTAAGCATTTATTGTAAAATCCAGACAGTAGAGAACAGAAAGGGGATAAGTGGTTTTAAACAACTTCTGTTATTTGCTTTACACTTCTCCTATAGAACTTTTATTTAGTTTAATAACATAATGCTTTATTGAAAAAAATTTTATTTACGAGTATGAACAAATAGCTTTATTATTTTATAATTTAATAGAATATTGGGTTTTCTTTCAGTTAATTTCCCTGAAAAGCACATTCTTAGTATGTTATTCTTAACATGTGCTAATATGTGTATGTTTATATGTGTGTGTGCACACGAGCGTAATCCCCATAATTCAGAGGACAGTATCAGAGCTATTTATCTCTATAAAAGAAAAATGAGAGGCTGGAATGATGAGATGGGTCAGCAGTTTAATTATCTCTATTTAAGCTCAAAGATGGCAGTACTATACCAACTAACCTTGGGAAAGAATGGTATTCTTGATGGAAATCTCTTATTTCTTTCTAGACCTTCTAGGTGACTTATCAGTGTTAATAAATTATCAATCAGGTCCATATCTCAGATTTCCAATCACAAGTCACAGACTACATACACTTATCTTCTAGTTTTTAACTTGGGTGTGTTTTATGTGGGTGCATTCCATGACTTCTTTGTGGAGAACAGCTTTCACCCGGCAGTTCTCTCCTTCCACTGTAGGTTTTAGTTTTGAACTCAGGTTGAAGCTTGCCACTGAAAACAGCACTGAACCTGATTTCTTCTAGTTTACACAGAACTGTTCATTCTTAGAAACTAGACATGCAATAGCCATTCCTGACACGATGGTGGTGTTCCATTTAGATGCCGGCCTATGACGACTCTCTTCTTTCTTTCTTTTCTCTTTTTTTTTTTTCAGACCTACATAAGCACAATGTACCAACCCCCCTTCAATTTACAAAGTCTTGTAAATTATATTTTATATAAAAGAACATAGGTAATTTAAATAATACATACAAGTTATACTGTGCTTATTAATAGAAAGGTGAGAAAAGCAGGAACTAAGAGCACACATAAAATCACATTTATTTGCTGGACAGTGGTGGCGCACGCCTTTAGTCCCAGAGTGAGTTCCAGGACAGCCAGGGCTATACAGAGAAACTGTCTCGAAAAACAACAACAACAAAACAAAACAAAAACAAAAACAAACAAACAACAACAACAACAAAAAGAAACCCAAATTACATTTATTTATTTTGTGTGGGTGTATGTATGTATGTGTGTACGTGTGTGTATACACACACACATACATATACATGCCATGGAGGGTTTGTGAACATCGGAGGATAATTTAAGGAATTCTGTTTTCTCCTTTCACCACATGGGTACAGGATCCAACTCTTTAAGAATCATAGGAAGTACCTTTATCTACCAAGCTATTTGATTGGGTGATTCATTTATTTACTAACAGCAGACAAGCAAAGAAACAAATAAAATCTCCCTATTGATTGCAGACTGGTCATGGACTCACGGTAATTTTCTTGCCCTTGCCTCCTGAAGGCTGAGATTGCAGACAAGAAATACCATGCGTAATTGTGATGCTCTTTTTCAGTACGAAGAAGTATTTAGGTCCAACTTTGTGATTCATAAAGCTAGCAGCATTGATTGCATATATTTCTTGCTCGCTGAATCCATTCCAGGATATTTTAATTACAAACACCTGGGTTTATCGTTAACATTTACAATTATTTACTTATTCTCCACAGTAAGACTGTTTTATGTTCCCAGACCATTCTGTAAGAACATCTATTATAACCTTTAATCCCTCATTCATATTTAAATTATCAACTGTAATCCTTTTCAGAACAAAGGTAAAAAGTAAATAACCAAAACGTGTACTTTGTATTCCTGTTTAAGCCTAGTCTTAGTCCAGTATGTCACAACTGCATAAGAACATAAATGCTGAAGACAGGAACAAAATGAGCCCCACCCCCCCATTCTGTAATGATCCTGGCTTCCTTAAAAATGGGAGGGGGTGCGGGGGGGGGGGGGGGTGTGTGTGTCAAGAAGACAGAAATCTACCCAGGAATTTACTTCTTTCAAATGGGATGACAAAATACTAGTAAATTATTATCAGGTTTTGTTTCTATGCTCAGAGACGAAAAAAGAAAATGCATGCACACAAAACATTTTGAATTCTTTCCATTTCTTAAGTAAAGAAACATACATTAAATAAAAAGTATTTTATCTTGGTCATTTCCTAGGAACAATATCTCTGGCTCACATCTGATTTTTTTCTTCCCCTTGGAATATGGCTGAAGAGTGTTAGGTAACGAAGAAATTAGTTCCATTTGGATATAGCTCTAAATAATTTAGCATCTACCCCACAGTTAATAGTCACACACAAAAATATATGAATAAGATACAGATTTATGAAAGTTACTAAAGAAAATATAAAAATCCTGATTCACTAACCACACAGACGTCAGCTTGCTTGCACGAACAGGTTGGGCTGATTAAGAGTTCCAACTGAGACCTTAGTTTCTCATCATCACCAAGAACCTGGTTAAATTTCTTTACAAAATCTTGTGCTTTCCCAGGGTCAGGCAAATTCTCTATGAAATGGAGAAAATAAGTATTAGACAAAAAAGATAACTACATTATAACTGTCTTTAAGACACTGGCAAATGGCTGGAGAGATGGCTCAGCAGTAAAGAATGCTTCCTACTACTGCAAAGGACCTATAGTACCCCTGTCAAAAAATTCACAACTGCCTATAACAACAACTCCAGGGGGACCTGACATGTCTGGGCCCTGCAGGGACATGTACCTATACACAGACACACATGCTTATACATAATTAAAAATAAAAACAAAGTAAAACTTAAAAAATACATTAAAAAAGTAAATAAATATTGATGAGTCATTAAGAGAAAATCTGACAAATGGTACTCATCAACAAAATTAAGGATTATTGTTACCATTCCATGATACCAGAGTATCACTGGCTAAATTAATAACCTATTTTGGGTGGTCTGGAGAGATGGCTCAGCAGGCAAGAGCACTTGTTGCTCTTGGAAAAGACCCAGGTTTGATTTCCTAGCACCTCATGTTGGCCTACAAGCATCTGTAAGTAACTCCAGTTCCAGGAAACTGGACAAACACATCATACATATGTACATGCAGGCAAAACAGTCATACACATAAAATAAATATGAAAAGACCTGTTTTGATATTTATAACATGCTCACAAACATACTTACTTGCTATGGTCATCAGTTTCCCAAACATGGCAGAACAGTTAGCCTCCGACTAAAATTTAAAACATAAAGAACTAGTCATTTGTATTAATAAATTTCTCTAAGAGAAATACTCACACTGTACAATGTGTTCCTTAACTTTAAATAAATTCACCATAATCTCACTAGAAAATGGTTAACCACCTTCCCCCTGCCTCTGTGTGTGTGTGTGTCTGTGTGACAGAGAGAGAGAGAGAGAGAGACAGAGAGACAGAGACAGAGACAAAAACAAATTATCAGAAGACTAGCAAAGAACAATGGAAAGCAACAAATGTTAAGATAAAAAAGAAGTGACGGCAGCAGGAAAGCACTGAAAAGCTCAGTAGCAAGTGTGGCAGGATGTGCCTGTCATCTCATCTGAGGTAGGTGTGTTGCTTGAAGCCAGAAATTCAGTTAGCCGGCTGCATGACCAACAAAGTGGTTTAAGCTCTCGCTACCTCACCTGCCTGCTGTGGTGGACTGTACCCTAAAACTGTGAGCCAATCACAACCTCCTTCCTTAAGTTCTTTGGATCTTGTCAGGTATTCTGCCACCATAGCAAGGAAAGTAACTAATACATATGACTAAAATCCCACCTAGCAAATGCTGAGAAAGGAAGGCTGTCGGGGAGTTTGCAGCTAACTTGGGTAACAGTGATTTCTAGATCAGCTTGAGCTAAAAAACCAAAAAACCAATCAAACAAACAAGAAATGCTTCAGAAACTAACAAAAAAGACAATTCAGCTCTGAAAACAGCTTTATTGACATTTGAAAATTAAAAAACCTTGAGATATTTTAATTATATTGTTCTACAGAAAAATTAAATATCAATTTGCAATCTATGAAATAAAAACCATAAACCTACTGTAGGCTGTTTGTGTAAATCCAACAGTTCACGCACGTGACTCCGAAGCATGTTCTGACACTTCCACATCTCATTGAGAGCTCTATATACAGGTATAAACATGAAAAAGAACATTACTTAACAACACTACAAACTGTTCAACTTTTTGAAATTTTGTTTGTTTGAGACAGGGTTTCTCTGTGTAGCCCTGGCTGTCCTGGAACTCACTCTGTAGACCAGGCTGGGCACTAACTCAGAAATCCACCTGCGTCTGCCTCCCAAGGGCTGGGATTAGAGGCGTGCGCCACTACCTGGCTTTATGCATTTCCTTATGTGTGCTCTTTCTATATTCATACATGAAAATTTAAACAACAGTTTATTAGAACTTAAGGAAGTTTAATATAAGAATTATCATAATAGGAATTAATTTTTTTTTGTAATGCTGGTAATAAAATCTGGAATTTTAAGCATATTAGGAGGGTATTTTATCACTGAGAAAGAATGTTTAAGTTCCAAAGGAGCAATGCAATCTTCCCAGGGAGGTAAATATTTGACTGAGAGGATATTTAATCCTAAATAGAAAGAGTTAGGGTTCTGGTCTAATGAAAGGTAAAATGTCCAAGCGTACAAATACACAGGAAAATGAAAAGTATTAAAGCCTGGTAGAGAGTTTAAGTAGGAAGCATATAGAAATTGGGAGTATATTATAGATAAATAAATGACTAAGGATTATTGAATGCCAGAAAATCAGAGCTATGAAGGATGCAGAATTCTTTAAGTCAGCAGGAAGCTTCCTCCCTAAGGACTAGCTTTCACAGTATCAAAAAGGGCTATATACCCTTCCAAGTAAAGGAAGCCACTAACAGCACTGCCCAGCTCTGGTGCCTAGGAACTAGGAACCACAACCAGCACAGCACAATAACCCCAAGGGAGTAACAGATTCACCCATACCTTGGTTGCTACCATTCTAATTATCAACGCCCTGCAACAGGAGGGACAATCATGCCCAGTATTAGAAACCTAGCCAATACCCAGGGCTAGGGCGATTATGAACCTTAGAGATGAACCTAACACCATTTATTATATTAAACCAGTACAATTACTAATTATTTTTCATCAAAGAAGCTTCTCTTGTCAACAGATGAAAATAACAACAATCAAAATGCAAAGGACAAGTGACTGTGACAATCACCCCTAATTCACACAACTATAACATAGTGAAGTCAACTAAGACTTAGGGACCCTCACAAACAAGGGAGCAGATGACCAGAAAATCTTGTGAGACTCTATCTCTTAGAAAGGGGAGGAAAACTATACCTTAATTACTATGGATGGCTAATAAGACCCAAACAAGGACAATATCAATAGACATGCTAACACGGAAGAGAAAAAAAATCTCATGAGGCTCAAAACCTAGACAAACTATATGCAACTAGGGAACAGCTGAGAGGAGAGAAATAGTCTTCCCTAGGGATGAGCCCCTAAATTCATTATCTAACACCAACTGGTTAGCTCTAAAACCATATACATATAAATAACACTAACAAGACTCAGATGTATTTGTCTATCTAAGCACATGTGTGCATGTGCACATACCACCCCCAATAAGAAGTAAATAAAAAGAGACCATGAAGTCAAGAGGGAACAAGGAAGGTATGATACATGAGAGGTTGGAGGGAGGAAAAGAAAGGAAATCATGTGATCATGATTTTAAAAAAAATTGTTTTTGTTTAGTTTTTTGAGACATGTCTCTCTACAGAACTATGGCTGCTCTGGAATTTGATATACAGATCAGACTAGCTTTGAGCTCAGAGATTCACCTAGCCTCCTGAGTGCTAGGACTAAAGGTATGTGCCATCAAGCCAGACATCCTAGTCCATTTGTGTGTGTCTTTTCAGTCAAGATCTTGCATATCTAAGTTAGGATTAGACTAAGTAACCAAGTCTATACACATCAATTTTGACACAGTGATTGGTTGAATACCTGAAACTTTTTACTAACACCATTACCAAAAGTGTGTGTGAACAGGTGATTGGAACACATTCAGACGTCACCTCACTTGTGAAGCAGGGTACAGCTGGCCTTGGTAGCTGTGGTTGCTGGTGAGCCAGACCAAGGGCACAAGAGTAGGAGAGCCATCTGACTGGCCAACTCAGATTATCTTTGAGACTCAGATCCAAGACTTTGAGTTGACCCACCCCTAACTAGATCAATGAATTGCTGGAGTGCATGAAGGGGCCAGTCCTACAGATCCAAAACTACAGGATCTTCATGACACAGGGCAACAACAAGATATCTGAGAAGAGTGTCAGTGAGGATCCAGTATTGCTAGAATAGCAGAAGCTAGAGGCCTCATACCAGACCAATAAATTATTGCAATGAACATCAATCTGCAAATGTACAAGTGTAAACAAAGGGGACACGGTGGGCCACACTGTTACACACTACAGCTTCCACAAGATTTTTTTTCTTTGTTGAAGGGGAAGTTGCAAGGGTAGAAAGCAGGTACTAGGAGTGGAGGAGATTAAGTGGGATTGGGGTGCATGACGTGAAATTCATAAAGATCCAATAAAAAGTTAATAAACAAACAAACCCAGCTAGGAAATAAATATATGAAGCATTAAAAGGTAACTTACTTTACAGCATTTGGATCCAAGCTAGCATACAAATAATATAAGCATTTCATTCTCTCTTCTGTTTCCAGGTTATGGGGAACAAGATACTGAGCAAAGATTTTCTCTACCAACAGTCTATGAACAAACACACAAAAACAATTACACTATTTAAGAGGTGAAATGAATTTAACCATTTTGTATAAAGTGGTTATACAGCAATAATTATGTTACCAATGGTATGGTTTATTTCATTATACGTGATAAAACATTTGTTCTAGAATGCCTGAATGTTATCTCACACTGTAGCAAGATTGGCTTTGAATGCATGGAGCTCCTACTGCCTCAGACCTTCTTAGTGCTGGGATTGTAGGTGTGAGCACTGGTCCTGCTTATTCTTTCTGTCAGTTTTTGGGGAGGGAGAGACTGGTGGGGTTTTTGTTTTGTCTTGTTTTAGGAGACCAAGTCTCGTGTACCCAAAGCTGGTCTCAAACTTGCTAATGTACACAGCAAGCTTGCCTTGAACTTCTGCTTGAGCCTCTAAAGTGCTGGGATTACAGGTGAGTACCAACACAACCTGCTTTCTTAAATGTCATTCTTAAATGCAGGTGATTGGCTGCCCCAGCTAATCTTCTGAAGGCCGAAACTATAGATTTTAAGTTATCACTACACAGAAAGCTATAACACAAAAGATAGCTAATTCCCAAGAAACCTAGCAACTTCCTCTGACTGATTCAACTCCTTTCCCACGCTGCATGTAGTAAAAATAGGATTTCCCACCATTACTTCCTGAAAAAGTGCACACCTCACTTTTCTCCCCAGCCAAAATTCCTATTATTCATTATCACTAGAATAAAAAGCACACAAGAGCTCTTCATTAACTAACTAATATATCTATGCAGTAATATAGAAGTCATCACTCTAATTCAACAAAACATTACCAAGTATTTTACAAAAGCCAGAATAAAAACAAAACAAAACAAAAACAAACAAACAAACAAAAAAAAAACCAAGAACCTTCCATTAACCAATTCAATACATATTTAGTGATATATCAGTCAATTTCTCTAATCCCACAAAACACTGCAAAATATTTTACAAAAAAACAAAAAAACAGGTATTGGCATACTAAAAAACAGAATAATAAGTAGCATTAAGAAAATGAGAACAATTTCTCTACTGGTTATAACAGTATTGTTAAAACAAACAAACAAGCAAACAAATCCCAATGATGAGAGGGGTTACCACACAGTGGTTTACTCAGACACTGGGCATGAGTGCTAGACACTTAATACCTATGTACACATGACTATCCCAGGAGTAAGGCATTATTACTCCTCATTTTATGAAGCTGAAATACACATAAATAAAAATGACAGGAGACAAATCATTCTGCCTTACTTTCAAGTCCATGTTTATTTCACAACTGTTATACTACTTTACAATCTTGCAAAGAATCATACATAAGTACCCTCTGTATACAAAAATTATTTCTATATTTAGAAATAAACTGTGTTTATTTCTATTTAAAAATGAAAAGCAATTTTGACAAAATACTGACTCACTTGTCGTCAATGCTATTCTGATAGTAGATGTGCAGGAGTTTGTCCTTTATCCAGCTGACTTTCTCTGCAGCTTCCTTTCCTGCTTCACCATGAAGACAGTATTTCTTATAGAGCTGAGCCAGACCCATCATGGCTTCTTTTCTTACTCGCCACTAGAAAATATAGCACTTATGAGAGGGGCAAGACACTGCACTGGGCAGTAGTCACTGTGTCACGCATGGCCGCACACTCACCTTCTCGTAAGCAGCTTTGCCAAACTGCTTCACTGAGCATTCTGCCCCTAGTTCTGGTAGGACAGCGACTACTTTACACCCTTCAGTGCCACACTGCGAATGACCTACAACTCTTTAGCTCCGCTTAAACAAAGCATACCACAGATTTCATTCAATTCTTTAAATAGATATTGATATGAATACAAGGCACAAATGAAAATTATAAAGTATATAATTTGCTCTGTATAAAGGCTACAGTGCTTTAGTTAATTATATACCATTTACTATACTGCGAATAATAACAAAGTTCAGTACCAAGAATTCTGGAAAAACAAAGTTGATGAGAACCTTTTTGTATATCGTAAGTAAAACTTCCTTACTTTGCAGACTTAAAAATAATGGGACTGGTGAGTTGGTTCAACAAGTAAAGGCACTTGCTGCCAAACCTGGTGACCTAATCCTAGGACCGACATGAATCTTCAGACTTCACGTGCACACATTACATACACACACATTCACACACACCAATAATGATGAATAAAATTCTACAATAAAAATGTTATTCAGGGCCTGGGAAAAGTAGCTTGATTAGAAGAGTGCCTGCCTGCCTAGCACACACAGAACCCTACATCGGATACCAAGCATTGCACACTGGATTCAGCACCTGGGGAATACAGACAGGAGAATCACAAGTTCTAGGACATCTTTATCTATGATAGTAAGTTGGAAGCTAGCCTGGGCTATAGAGGACCCTGTCTTTATTTATGTACCTACATGGGTGCCTGGTCTGCATATACATCTGAACACAGATAAAAGGCATCAGATTCCAGAGGACTACAGTCATAGACAGTTTAGGAGCTGACATGTGGGTGCTGGAAACTGAATGCAGAACTTCTGGAAGAGCAACCAATGCTCTTAAACACTGAGCCATCTCTCCAGCCCCAAGACACTGTGGGGAAAAAAAAAAAAAAAAAAAAAAAAAAGCATAGGGCCTGGAGGGTGAGAGGAACATAGTAGTGAATACCTTCAATTCCAATATTCAGGGGACAGGGGCAGACTGGTGTCTGTAGGTTTGAAGCCAGCCTAGTCAACAGAAAGCTCCAGGCCAGCCAGGGATATGTGTAAGACCATGTCTCAAAAACAAACAAACAAATAAACAAAAAAGAGGAGAAATGTTTGTCTTGAAAAGGGAGAGAGAATAAAAATATTCTAACTGATTTAAGTCAGTACTTTAAAGAAAGTTTTTGAATCATTTTTTTAGCCTACTCAGTGTGTAGAATGAACTCAGAAATATGAACAATGAAATCTAATATTAAACCCTGTATCCCTATCTTCCTGAATAAAAAGTGGTTAAAATACTACAAAAACTAAACAAATAGACTAAAATGCTGAACTAAAAATATATAATAAATTATATGACCAAACCATGCAGGAAAAAAAATAATATATTCAAGTTTTTTTTTTTTTTTTTTTTTTTTTTTTGCAACTGTGAGATAGGCATTAGTAAGTGCAGTGTTTTCCTCAAACCATCCACTGCCTTAACAGGCAGTATCAAGTTGAAGGGGAAGAGTAGACTTAGTAATTCCAACTCACCACTACATGGGAGTTTAAATTGAAACAAAAACCAAAAAACACCTCAGAAATTTTTTTTTAAAGATTTATGTGAGTACACTGCAGCAGTCTTCAGGCACACCCAGAAGAGGGCACTGGATCCCATTACAGTGAGCCACCATGTGGCTGCTGGGAATTGAACTCAGGACCTCTGGAAGAGCAGTCAATGCTGTTAACCACTGAGGCATCTCTCCAGCACCACCTCAGAAATTTTAATTACTGACACTGTTAAACAAGTTAGTAGTATCCTTTTCCTTTTTCAACACCTGCCACAAAACTATTTTAAAACTAAGAAAATAAAGAGCGCCTCTGGCAATGTGTCTAAACATACTGGTAAGCCCTGAAGTTACATCAATAGTATGCATTTCTAGGAAACAGTAGTTGTCAACAATGTCAAATGAACAAGTAAAGCAATTGTTAAAAACAAGTCGGGCTCAGGGCTGGAGAGGTGACTTAGGGGTTAAGAGCGCTGGCTGCTCTTCCGGAACCCATAAAGCAGCTCACACTGTAACTCCACTGCTGAGGGACCAGTACTCTCACATATACATATATGCAGGCACAACATCAATGCACATAAAAAAAAAAAAAGTCTGGCTCTTTTGCTTAAGGATGATTCACCTCTCCTTTAGTAATTACTGTAATGATTCGAAACATTACCTTTCCTTATCAACTCATGTTTCTAACTGTATCCAGTGACAGAAACAGCAAAATAAGGTAACTAGCCACAAAGCCATTTCAGCCCTTAGCTGAAGCAAACATTATAGAAACAGTACTTTCTTCAAAAGTATGATATTCAAAAGAATATCTGAATGTATGATAGATCTAGCTAAGTTATACAAAATACAAGTAAATGTATATAATCAATGATTGCCTTTTGCAAACTAAAATGTGCAGAATAAAAAAATCAAACTATTTCATCTACCTATTTTTCTTTATATAGAAATGCTATAAGAAAAATCCACTTCCAAAATAAGAAAAAAGATTGATAATCCAACATTTTTATTCGTAAAGTAAGGAGGATGTCTATGGAGGCAGGCAGAGCTCTGTGAGTCGGCAGCCAGCCTGTTCTACACAGGAAGTTAAAGGACAGCCAGAGCTACGTATGTGTGCCTGAAACATACAAACGAGGAGTTCTATATTTGGTGTTATTCCGGTATCCACCAGCTGCAACTGCTATTATATAATAATACCAGGCTTGCACAACAATTTGAACATAGAAAGTTATGAAGAGCAAAGCCCCCAGATCTTACCCGCTTATCCAGTGTCCTTTCCCTGACAAAACCAAGCAACTGATCATTGACTAAGGCAAGGTCTCTTTTGGCAGCTGTTATTATAGTAACAATGACATCATGACGAATGGCTTCTTCTGGATCATGTGACCTAACTTTCAAATATTCTGTAATTGAAAAAGAAGAATTAAGCTAAATGTTAATATAAATTGTCATGATTCTGGATGATAAAAAGAAAAAAAAAAGCTTTAAGTTTTGTTCATATCAATGTTTATAAATTATAGGACAAATTAAAATCATCTATAAGACAGCAGTAAGTACATCTTACTACTCACAAAATTATGCTTATTACTTCAAAGCATATCTAAATAATGTATTTTGGTGGAAGGTCAAATGACAACATAGTTTTACAGTCTTAAAAACTTAAAAAGGCTCTCCCTAGAGCTGTAGCCTGACTATGATATCCATTCCCTAACAGGGCTGCTCTGTCTGGCCTCAGTGAGAGAGGACCTGCCTACCCTGGCAGACTAGATGTGGAGGAATGCCCCCACCATCTCAGGAGGAGAGGAGGTTAGGGGAGGGTCTAAGTGAAGGACTAGGAGGAGGGGTAGTGTTTGATGAAAATAAGTAAATAAATAGAGATCTTGTAAAAAATATATACAAACGCTCATAAAAAAAATGATAAATATTTAAATAATATAAATATAGAGAATATAACCCTTTAATAAATTATAATACAAATAATATCAAAATGAGTTTTTCTTCTTTTCTAATAAATAATAGCATGTTGACTGCTCCGTCCAGCAGGGCATTAAACAGGGGTCCAGGGAGGTCACCTGAAAGGGGAAAAAAAAGGGGGGGGGACGGACAGGCAGATGCAAAGAATGATAATTTGTCTATAGTCTGATCAAATTATTGACTTTACTTTTTTCACACAGGGGTTATATACACAAAAAGGCAGGATGTGGAGGAGGGGATGATGCAGGAGCATAGGTGTTCAAGGGGAGTACAGATATCTTCCAGAACAGGGTATCAGCTGGGTGAAGGTTCAGGGGACAGGTCACTATGACTCTGACTATGATTCACTTGTCCTAATCTAAGTTAGTACTATCCACCAAGGCTACCCAAGGTCTATGACCATCCACAAGACCTATGACTACTTGTTCCTATCCAGGCTGGTAAATTTCCACCAAAGCTGCCTGTTTACAATATCTTATAGCTATCTGTTTCAGTGTTTTTCCACAGAGACCAAGTGTTAGCAGGTATATATGTCGGGCCTATTGCTGCTTTTTGGCCTATGGCTGATTTTAGGCCTTCAGTGTATAAGCAGGGCTGCCCCTGACAGTTGACAAAAGGTTCTATTTGCTACTGTCAAATAGATAGGTTTCAATACTTTAAATTGAATAATAAAAGCCAGGTGGTGGTAGCAGAAGATACATAAGCAGTGGTGGCAGAGGTGAAGGTGGCTGTGAAGGCGGCTTGCAGTTCTAGGCTAGCCTGATCTACAGAGTGAGCTGGGCTATGTGGAGAAACACTGCTTTGAACATCTGCCCTGCCCACATAAAAAATATAGTTTCAAAAAGTCACAATCTAATCTAGAAGATAGCTCCCTTTTTTTCTACACACATTAGGTATGCTGCTATATTTAGTAATGTAGAAGTGATTTGTTTATATTTATGAATGTATATATGTATGTATGTACATACATATGGTTGATTGTTGATTTTGAGACAGGGTTTCACTGTGTAACACTAGCTGTCCTGGAACTCACTGTATAGAATAGGCGGAGGATGAACTCATAGAGATCCACTTGCCTCTGCCTCCCAAGTATTGAGATTAACAGAGAGTCAAACTAAACCCAGGTATGATTCCTTTCTAAATCGAATGTCATAAGGATTACATTATCTCAATTTATGATTTCTATTAAAAAAAAAAAAATTCCCAAGATCAATACATGAATGCTTCAAGGCCAGTTTTATTTTAAAAATAGAAAATAATTTCCTAGTTCAATATGAAGCCATCCTGCAATCAAATCTTTTTCAGGAACTAGAGTTGGGTACAGGCCACATCTGAAATGTTTTTGTGGTTAATATGTGTAACAAACTAGGGAGTTTACCTGTGAGATCCTTTGCTAAATCTGGGTGATTCATCAAACAGTGACTGGCAAACTTCACACTTTCTAACCTCACAGGAACATGAATGTCATTAAATCTAAACAGAAAGTGATTGACAAATATTAATAACACAAAATAATTATTTTCAAATAAATATCACAAAAGTATTTATAAACAAAAATGGTTAGAGAGAGAGAGACAGAAGACAGAGAGAGGAGGGGGAAGATATATAATTCTATAAAAACATTTTTGAAAAGAGTTATGTGTTTATCATGCTGAAATCAAAACTAGCATAAATATATTGTCCAATTCAAATACACATTTGTATACCTCAAATTACTAAAGCTTGAAGTTTTACTACAAAATAAAGAATACTCAGAACACAGCCATACATTCATATACAAGGTATTACAACAAATGAGTGAACTTTCTTCATAAATACTTTGGTCCACAATTTATTCTAAAAGGAAAAAAATAACAGATGTTGGCAAAGCCAGTAAGTATCAATGAATGTTTTTGTACGTGTAGTCTTAATCCCATGGACTCTATAATCACGTACAACGTACAAAATTCTAAAATCATGCTTTCTTACCGTCCAAGAAAGCACTGCCAAAGAGGCCGATTCTGCGTTGCTAAATCTGAATCTTTAGAGCCGAACAATTTTGCTAGTAGTCGAACCACAGCTAGTCGTTCTTCCCCATCGTTGCTCTACAAAGAGAGAAGGTTCAATGAGAGGCCTGCCTTTACTGTCGACTTGGACGATGAACAATGTGAGGCATTACCTGCTCCTGTTTACTGTGGATATGTTTTCTGATTTCATGTTAGATCACCTGGCTTTCTGACTTAGCTCACATCTGCCCTATTACCAATTCCTATCTACTTTACAACTTATTTGCATATAGCACATTGATTATATATAGATACTTTGTACAAGTAGAAGCATTTTACAAAAGTTTTTAAAAAGTATACAAACTTAAAAGTTTTCTTCATAAAAAATTATTTGCTGCAACTGAAAAATTCACATGAATAGTGATGGCTTAAGGTTCTGGTATACAATTTTAGCAATGATCCTCCATTGACTAGAGAACACCCCAGGGAAGAAGAACACTATTACGGCAAATGGGAATTCAAACTTCAAGTTAATCACTCTCAGAAAGCTTTTGTGCAGTGGGAGTACAATATGCACATTTGTATAAAACAATGCAAAATGACAATTATGTAAGGCTTTACCACAGTAGTAACAAAATGGAAACTTTCAAACTTTTTTCTCAAACAAAAACACTTCTTAGCACTATAAACATTTAGTATGTCTAAAATTTCTCTAGTTAATCCAATTTACTCTTTAAAGAAAAAATAATGTCTTAAGTGTCAAACAGTAGACTTTATGAAAATTTTATATTACTTGTGAGTGACTGTATTTGCAGACCCATGATTATTTCAAGTACTGCGAGGTTTCACATCTTTAAACTACTAAAACTAAGTTGATCTAAAGCTCTGTTTCCATCACTGTAAGGTGTCATGCTACTCAAGTAAAGCAGAAATGCCTTCAGGTGTACAATGGTTTCTTATTGCTGACAGACAAGAATGTTGATTTAAGTCACAATGAAGTATTATCTCATGATGATATAAATATGTTGAACTGACAATATCCATCTTAATGAGTGAGTAGACCAAATATTAAAAAATTCTACATTCATAATTTATTTTTTCTAACATTACATTTATTTAGTGTATGACTGAATGTGCATCCTCATATACTAAATCGGCATAAAAATGATTAAACCCATTACTTATACAATAAGTAAGTTTAGTATTTACTTAAATATATGAATGTTCTTTAATATTAATACTGAATATTGTAAATTTCAAAGATGACACTAATTTTACATCTCCTGTCACTGTTTATCAGCAGATAACTAGGCAAACAATGTTTCGTATGTTACATGAGCTAAATGAGATAAACTTAACTCATATTTCATTCCTATATAATTAGAGAAAAAACATCTTCAAAGTAGACTTTCCTATAAAGCTTAAAGGGTACCTTCAGTTTGAATTCCAGCTGTGGCATGACAGATAACAGTAAATGAGGATCTATAGCGAACAGTTCCTGAATCAGATCAAACACGTGCTCGGACAGATCACTGACTGAGGATCTTCCGAGCACCAGCACTTGATTGAAAAACTGTAGGAGACATTACAATAAAAAAAGAGTTATATTATTTAAAAACCTATACAATTTTCTATAAACATACATGTAAAGACTGAGCATTAAACAGCAATTGAAAGATATAGATTAGCTACTGAATTGCTAATATATAAGAGGACAGTCACCTAACAAAAGAAGAAACAAACTTTCAAATATTATCTAATCATGAATATTAAAGAAATTAAAACACAGATTATTGGCTATTGTAGTGAGAATTTTAGTTTCTTTAAAAGCCCAGTTATGCTATGTGAATATGTTTTATTTTAATCTCAGGTGTAGGATAAGAAGCTGTTTCACAGCAGGTGATTATGATTTTCCACATTCACAAGAATGAGTTCTGCCAGCAGCAGATAGTTATATTCTGGGGACCATGGAGAGGATAGAAATGGGAGAGCCTGTGGAGGCTGCTGCTCCCCTGCTGCTGCTGCTGCTGCTTCACATTGGTGCAGTTTGTCAAGTGGTTGTGAGCAAAGAGACTAGAAGAGAAATCCTGACAACAAAGCTGGACTTGCCCCAAAGAACTGACAGCCCTTAATCAAGCAGACAGTAGTCTAAAGAGGCCTCTGCTCCTTTTCCCCTTTAATCTTCTTCATCTCCTACCTAGTGTTGGGGTGTTATAAGAACCCAATAAAGTAGGGCAAAAAAAACCATGCCAACAGGCTGTGTTTCCAATAAGAATGACATTTCTGAAAACCTTATTTTTCATTAAAGTAAAACAATTTAGACAGCATGTATAATTCATCATAGAGACATTTATGAAGCGATCACTAAGTGAAAAAAATTTTAAAGTCCCAATCTGATTTCTATTTTAAAAATATGTTTTTTTTTCTATGAGTTTAGTGCTAACTATTACTTTAAGGTATTCATATACATATTAATCAGGGGTCTTTAAAAAGAATAAAGACAGTTTTCAAATATACACGAATGGGGCTAGAGAGATGGCTCAACAGTCAAGAGCACTGGCTGATCCTCCAGCAGACTCAGGACTCACATGGCAGCTCTGTAACTCCAGTCTCAGGAGATATGATACCCTCTCTGACCCCTATGGATACCAGATACACATATGGTACACAGAAATGCATTTAGCTGAAAATACTTATACATATAAAATAAATGGAAAGAATACATGTATTCACATAAATAAGCATGATATGATACCTATGGAAGCATATCTGAACCAACTGATAGTTATTGAGAACTGAAAACAAGACATTCAAGGTAACCTACTAAAATCTTAATTTAGTAACAGATATAGCAATTTTACACAATTTAAACTAATAAATGCTTCTTTTTTAGTAAGATAATTTCAAAACAGTAGTGAAATTCCAAAATATTATCTGAAAACACCAATAAAACCTTTAATACAGGCAATAAGAAAAAAGAGTGTATGTGTCAATTTATAGTCATCTATATTATTAGCAAAAAGTTAAAACAGGGAAGTAGACATAAAAGAGACATGCACATGAGAATATTTACAAAACTGCTATTTGAAGGTGGTAAAATTATAAATTTTTACCATTCTACTTCTTGCAAAGATAACAGATTTATGTTCAATTAATTTTTTTCTATTATAAGAATTAATTTATCCACATGCTTGTATATGTTGGGGGAGTTTTCAAGGCAAGGTTTTTTTCTGTATTTTTAGCTGTCTCAGAAAAAGCTCTGTAGACCAGGCTGGCCTTGAACTCGCCTGCTTCTGCCTCCTGAGTGCTGGAAATAAAGGCGTGTGCAACTAAGGCTGGAGAGATAGCTCAGCCTGAAAAGTCACCTCTTCCCTCCCAAACCTGATGAGCTTAGTTTGATCCCTAAGACAGGGTAGAAAAACAGAACTGTCCCATACATGAAATGTCAATTCTGCAATTTTAGTTTCTTTTAAAAAGGGTTAAAAAAAGAAATATTTTAAGAATATATTTTAATCCCAGACATGAGGACACCACGCTGCTTTAGACTCCCACAGCAGCTGATTGATTTGCTTCCTACTCCAGCAAAGGCGTGGCTTTACCAGCTACAGATAGTTTCTGTGATTGTGACGTGTGGAATTCTGGTAACTTTGCAGAGGGCTTATAAATGCTACAGCCCCATAGTCAGGATCAGTGGTGGTTGTTAGTCCTTTAGGAAGGCCATTTTCAGTTTGTTAGCCATAATCAAAAAAAAAAAAAAAAAAAAAAAAAGTAAAGAAAATAAATTCAAGAGTTTTTTTTAAGTTCCTCTCTTCCCTCTATCCTCCTTTCTCTCCGACCTAGTGAGAGGGTAGCAGGTGGTGGTGGGTGGTGTTCTTTCTTCACCCCAAAGAGTAGACAAAGAACAATCCACAAAGCAAAGACCAGCTACACCTACAGTTTATCCACTTCCCTTTAGCTCTCCCCCACACATACTCTCTTAAAATATATACATTTACAAACATCTACTAAAGAAGAAACAGGTTTTCAGAAGAATAACCTAGAAGACACAGAGAGGAAAATGTATACAGATAAAGGAGACAGGTAAATCTCTGAGGCCAGCCTGACAAGTCCCAGGTCAGCCAGGGCTATATACTGAGACCCTTCTTCAAAGGAGGGGCAAGATACATAGATAAAGTCAAAGAGTTTTGAGTATTTGGAAAGTAATACGGCAAGCACAGATGCAGAAGAAGGAGTGAAAACTGTTGTTAGATTTTTTAAGTCAAATTCATCACTTGTGCCAGTTTGAAGACATTTTAAAAAGCTACACTGCATTTCTCCAATTTTTGTCATATTCACATTTTATATTTTTCTAAATTAAACTTTTTATGTAAGAAACAAATGTGTATGTGAATTATTCTAATAAACCCATAAAATAGTTCAAGAATCAAAGAGCTATGAAATGTATACAGAAATACATACATTGGCAATACATGCTTCAATAGTCTGGACTGTCCTTTTCAACAGGACTTTCGCAAGGTCGAAGGACTGTTTATTTAAGTTCTGAAAAATAAAAACATGCAAAGTTTCAAACGAATTGGTGAACTGATGAGACAACATCATTTGAACAGTAAGTATTCAAATCTACCAAAGTATGAAAAAAGTTAAGGGAATTCCATTCACGGTCTTACATTATTCTAAATACATACTCTCTCCTAAACCCAATCCATCATTCTAAATACTTCATTGTTTTATCAATGTGTGCTTGAAAAAAAACTCCTGGAGATGTGACTCAGTGGTATAGAAGATCAATTACATAACATTTATGAGGCCTTAGATTCATATTGCTGAACCACAAATTGGAAGGGTCAGGAAGGTCTTTGACTAACTGTACTTTTATGATCGTCCCACTTGGTTTTGTTTTGTTTTGTTTGTTTTGTTTTTGTTTGTTTGTTTTTGAGTCAGGGTCCTTACTATGTAGTACTGGCTGGCTGGGCAGTCACTACATAGGAAAAGCTGGCCTCATAGATCTGCCTGCTCTCTGTTTCCCAAGGACTGCAGTAAAGGTGGGGGCCATCACACTCACATTACTTGTTTCTGAAATGGAGAATACTATGTTATCTGAAGTCAGGGTGCACTGTAACAAACTAAGACTATAAGAAAGATGGTACCAACTGCAAATATTTAAATTTTAAAACTTATTGAGAAAATTATTGTTTTCAAGAACACCTGTTAACACCTATGTTAACATAGTCTCTACCCAATCTATGAAACAGTTTCAGTCTTATCCATCTTATACCTCTCAAAAAGAAGCTAGAAACACTACATCTTTGAGGCCAGTAGTTGAGACTGAGTGCTTTTGCAGAGTTGTATTCCCAGCACTCACTTAGTACCTCATAGCTGTCTGTAACTCCATACCCTCTTCAGGCCTCTGTGGGCACTGCATACACATAGTTCACAGACAAATATATAAGTAAAAAACTCACACACACTAAACAAACAAAAACTTTTAAATATCTTAATCAATGTATCTTCTAAAAATAATAGTTATAAGACTAATGTGACTAATTCTAGAGACAGAATAGAAATTACTATATAAAATTGCAAAAGCAGTAACTGATTTCTTTAGGTACGCTGATCTTTAATACACTGATTCTATACAGACCTTGTGTGCAGGGATGAGGTTGATAAGAATGGAATCCAGTAACTCTTGAGTAACTCCATCACCTTCCATGATGATAGAACTCATCAAGTCTAACATGTGCATTTGTACCTTCTTATTGTGGTTATTGCTAAAAAAGAAAAAGTTAAGCATATAAAAAAGACAAACTTCCCAGATTTTTTTTTTCTTTCATGTATTTGTTTGTTTACGGTTGACAAAGTCTTGTTATGTAACCCAGGTTGATCTCAAACTCATATTGCACCTCCTCACAACTCCTAGGTGCCAACATAACTGCTAAAATATCCAGTTTAAAGCAATAATCTTGGAACCTGGAGGCACAGGCCTGTAATGCAAGCTACTCAGGAAGACTGAGAACAGTAAACCATAGTTTAAGGACAGCTGAACTTATTAGGCAAGAGTCTCTCTAGGGAAGAAAATAAGGTGGGAAATACAGTTCAACAGTACAGCACTTACTTGCCTAGCACCCATGAAACCCAAAATTCAATCACAGTACAATATAAACAATCTCAAGTGTAAAGAGACTTTTACTTATGGGATCCATGCTGACAACGGCAAAAATTTCAGCTGTCATATTTACTTCCCTCCAAGGCCTACTGCGTGAGATAACCATATTATTATACTCTGCCAAAACAAACAACCATAATTTCTAACAAAGTATTCATTCTCTGCAACTCACTTATCTTTATATACTCACACTCAATAAAAAAATAAAACGTATAGCCTACAGAATGTAACATATATTTTAAGTACAGAGGCTTAAAACATAATTGAAAGACTGAATATCTAAAGGGTTTTTTAAATGTTCTTCCTGAAATTAAGAAAAAAAATTAGACCCATCAAGCATTGAATGATTAATAAAAACAGAAACTATTAAAAGTTGTGGGGGGCAGAGGTGGAAGTGGGATGAGACTGTCACACTGTTACAGTTTCCACAACTCCTAGAAAGATAGTTCTTTCACATGTACTCTCCAAATTATGTTATACACGTGACAAAATGTCATCTGTGAAGGACTATTTGAGTGCACAGTTCTCAATGTGTGTGTGTGTGTGTGTGTGTGTGTGTCTTGTGTGTGTGGCAGAGGAAATGAGTTGGAGGAATACAGATATTTAGCTTGATACAAACAAAACACAAAACAAAAATCTGAGTGCTTGGTTCTCAGATAGATGTATCTGAAAATAAAAGAGCACAGGGAAGACACATGAAAGAGACCTCAAAAAGTGATTCCAGGCCAAGCTTGGTGATGCATGCCTTTAATCTCAGTGCTTGGGAGACAGAAGTACAGGCCAAGCTGATCTACAGTGAGTTCTAGACCAGCTTCCCAGTGAGATCCTATCTCAAAAACAAATTATTTCAAAGATTTCACCAGTTCAAAGACTCTCCCTTCCAGCTACATGTTGTAACAAGACTATGATTTGCCCTATATTTGAAACAATTAAAAACGGAGCAAAGTACACAAACAATCCTGTTCTGATACTGGGTATCAAGCACACACTGATGACAGAAAAATCAGCAGCTTACAACTTTACTAGTTTTGAGTAAGCTAGCAGGCTATTAGCCCAAGGAAGAAGACAGCACTAGCGGACCCATGAACCCTGATAGTTCTCCCTCAGAATTCACACAGAATAAAGTTTGTAGAGCTGAGTATGGGGGGCTGCGGGGGGAGAACTACTGATAAATCAAAATCAAAGAATCAAAGGCTTAATGATCAACATATGCATGTGGGAAAGTTCCTTTCAACCAGAGAATGAATAATCTTTGGACTTCCTATCAGAGGGAAGAGTCATCTAGAGAGGATAAGCCCAGAGAAACTCAAGGAGCCCCAAGTACGAAAACAAAACTAACCAAAGCCAGAAGAAAAGTTCCACAATACATCATAATCAAGTTTCCTAAAATGAATTAACAAAGAAAAAAGCTTCAAAGTATAGAGTAAATTTTGTGTGGATAAGGTTATAGAAAGAACAAAATCAGTATTTTCATAAATTGTTGATGCTAGTGACCATAAATTTCAAACAAGAAGCCTATGAAATGGTGGTACAATGCAAACAGTGGTTACAAATTATTTTTGATATTTGTATGTTGGCCTAAGTGTACAGTCATGTATATGAATACTCATTTGAGCACGTGTGGAAGATGGGACAAACTCTACTGTCAATCCTCACAAGCCACCATTTTCGTGGGAGGGTCTCTTGTTATTACTCACCAAGAAGGCAGTATGGCTAGAGAACTCCAAATTCTGTCTGTCTTCATTTAACCAGCATTGAGATTACCTAGCTTTACTGTGGTTCAAACTCAGATCTTCATGCTTGTGCAGCAAGCACTTTATCAACCGAGTAATCTCCCCATACCCTGTTCCTCTATGTCACACCACAGTGATGTTCCATCCTTTATTCTGGGTTTGCCTACACATCTACAAAAGCACTCTTTCATAAGCAACCCCACAGAACCACATGCTGAAAGGTTTCTTTTGGATATAATGAATTAAGTGAATTTCATCTGTTTCTTCAGACATATCTTAATGTGGTAGAGAATTCAAAATTAATACAAGACATCTGCATACAATATAATACTTTAAGACACATCTCACAGATGTTTGGTATAAGCAATAAAACCACAAGATGGAAATCAGTTTGGACTCTCCTAACCACTAACTATAGTGATCTTCTACTAGTTTCTCTATTCTATGAAAAGCTGACTTAAGCGATGTTTATGACTTTAAAGAGTCAAGGACATGGTAGAGCATTTGCCAAGTATCTAGCAAGTCTGAGTCCCAAGATTCCATCTCAACAGCTTCACAATGCATACATTACTTACTTACACACAAATACACATTTGTACATGCAAACATACTTAATTCTAAAGCAGCAGACATTATCAAAGTCAGCAAGTGAATGGACTAATAATAATCTACTCTGCTCTATAGTACTTCACTGTTTCATCCGTGTCTTATGACTTTTACACTACGACAATGCTATTGCTTATACCAGTTAGGTTTCTTCCAAACAAGGGATGAGATACCTCCTTCTGAGTTACTGGTTAGGGAGGTCCTAGAGCCACGTCCAACAACAGAGTATTTCCATTGCTCCTGATTGCCCACTATAGTTAGATGGTAAGACTCCACCACTGAATATACCTTGCTTGAAGGACAGAAAAAAATCCAAATTGGAACAGATGTGAAAATTTCCCTCCTTATAGCCAGCTTTCATAGTGCCAGAAGGCACTATGCAGACAGTTGGGAGAGAAAAGTTACCAGTGTTATTACAGTGGTGAATCCTGAATGCTGCAAAACTGACAATACTCAAGAGTAAAATAGTGTCATAAGAATTATGAGGGTAGCCAATTGCTTTCTGCTTAGATATGAGGCCTATTCCAAGGCGAGAATACATGTCCAGTATAATAAATATGGTCTAAAGCCCATGGCTCAGAAATTCATAACCCTGAGGGATGATAGGTGATAAAGACTCACTCTTATTGTTTTGCTAAATGGACATGTGGTCAAACTGGCTTCAGTCTTTATGTTCATACTCATAGATCAATGCTGCTATAAACCTTGTCCAGAGAAGCTGCTGAAGTAGGCAAGAGAATACTTACTGAGAATAAGTGATGGTTGCATGCCCAGCTCTAAGTGAAACTTACAGCATTCACTGCCCTCCCAAACCAAGACTTGAGAAACATCAAGGAAGAGGGATAGAAAGTATGTAAGGGGAGGTGGGGGTGGGGTCCTGTGGGTGTTACCTTCTGAACATGGCAAGCAGACTGTACTGATGAACTCACTGCTCTATGGCTACCTACACAAGATCAAGCCAACAGTAACATTCAATATTCCAGCAGGAAGGACGACAGGACTCAGTGGATTACTGGGGTGGGGCGTGAAAAGGAGAATATGAAGGTGGGTATCCTGAGGGCAAATATGATCCGTGTGTGTGTGTGTGTGTGTGTGTGTGTGTGTGTGTGTGTGTAATTGTAAAATTAAAATTTAATTTAAAAAAACTCCCCAAGAACTCTAATTTAATTACTCTAAGATTATTTAGCCTCAAATACACAAAAAGACTTGGGAAGGGCAACCAATTAATCTATACCATAAATTTAAAGAAGCAATGTAAAGCCAGGGATGCTGGTTCAATCCAAATAATCCCATCCCTCAGGAGGCTGCCGGGAGACTGCTGCAAATTTAAGGCCAGCTTAGCTACTTAAAGTTTCAATTCTCAACTCTTATGACACAGACCCTACCTCAAGGAAATAACTGAATAATTAATTAAAACAATGGCAAGGATAGCTCTCAAACAACAGGGTTTTTTTTTTAAATTTACCCCTTTGTAATCAATAAATCTCTATAAATCTAGGAAGTTTTATATATTGAGTAAAGACACTTTAATACATACAGTAAGAAGAGAACTTAAAAAAAAAACTTACTTGATTACTGAGAAGAGAGTCCTAAAAAGCTGAATAAAAATTTCATTGCAATCTTCCAATTCAAAGCAGATGTTATATGATTTAACCCAAGCTAAATTCTTCAATCAATAAATAAAAATTGGTTAATCACATATATGTAGAACTGTTAAACAAAAGCACACTAGTACAATTTAATTTTTACAACTAGGATTTTTTATAGTAAAGTCTACAAAGACTCAATGTACACAATTACAAGTCATTTTAATCTTTAAATACATAGATGTGGCATCAACTTTCAAGTTGAAAAGTACTACATTGTTAGGCGTATATAAGATATACACATACACACACAAACTTCAGGAATTCATTTACAAATTAGAAATAAAAATTAAGTGTCAAATCATTTTTTCAGTAATTATACTTTTAACTTTTTAAGATAAAACAGACTATTTTCCTTATAAAATGTAAGACAGTTTATTAAGTTATATATAGAACAGTTTCAGTTTACATTTTAATTATAAAAATGTATAACATGAAATTATATTTATTAAATAAAGTATTTTTACCTCTAATAAATAAAAATATCTATTAAACTGTGGACTCTTTGTATCCTCCAAACCTTTTAATTGTCTGGTAATAAAGAGAAATATGTCCTGTTAAATAAAAAAATGAAAAACATATTAACTTAGACATTATTACTTGTTATTTTTGCAATATTTACATCTACATAGAGGTACTGATAAAAACTAATTATAAATTCCAATAAAGAATGTTCTCCTTTATTTGAATAGGGACTGCCTATTCTATTATTTTAAATGGCTGAAAAAGATGAGCACAAACAAAATATCCTTCGGAAGTAACAGTAAAGACTGTTACTTGTACTGCACACTTTAGGGCTTCTCATTAAAGAATACTGTCTCACTACACTCCTGTCTACAATATAGAGCTTCTGGTCACTCACTGTACTTTCATCATGGCAAACCACTTTCTCCATTTTTAATGAATTTAATGAGTCTTTTCATTAGTACTCCTGACATGTAAGCAAGTGGCTTTCAGCCCATGGTTTTGAATTGATGTGAACAACAAAGATGGATGAAACGAACTCAAGGCATTGACCTGAGAGCTGATGATAGTGCTTTATTCCTTACTTTTTAAAGGTATTTTCATTGAAAATTGCATTAGTATGATACAAAATGACTTGTTTTATTGTGATCCTCCTTACAGTGGAAACTGGTAATGTAGTCTGTGTTTTTCCTTACATACATACTCATGACAAAGTTTATTCTATGAACCAGACACAGTAAGAAATGAACAAAAATAACCACAAATAAAACAATGTTATTAAGGTTATAAAAGGGATCCTTATTAAAGTAAGTATGACTTGAACATAATAAACACTAAGACACTACTCCAGTGGCTGAGGTATCCAAGGCAGCCACTATACGACTGACAAGTAGATAGCTTATGTCTCAAGAGGAATAAAGCATGACAGTGAACTTCATCATAGTCCTCAAAACAGTATTAAACTGAAACTTTATGGAACGTTATTTCTGGACTTTCCCACTTAATATTCTGGAGCATGGTTGATCACAAGTGATTGGAGGTATGAAGAGAGAAACCAAACTGACAGAAGGGCAATTCTGACTGTACTCAAAGGAGAGACAGTTCATCATTTGCGGTTCTTCCTAGAGAACCTGAGTTTAATTCCCAGCACCTACATCTGATGGCTCACAACACCATTTCAGAATACCCAACACCTTCTTCCTATCTCTGCAGGCATCTATGTATGAAATGCACATAAACTCAGGCAGCTACAACATAAATAAATACAACTTTTAAAAAGGCACTCCAAGGTTTCCAATTTCCCTAAGAATTATTGAAAAATGTGTAAAATCAGTTCAATAAATCAGTTTAAAACTTATTTTAACTGTTTTAAACAAAGACAAAACCACAAAAATGAGCAGTTTTAGATATTTAATATTCAGCATTTAATAACTTGTATTAAGGGAGACATTATATGAATGGGTAATCCTAGTATATTACTGTTTTCCAAACTACCATTAAGCCATTATTATCTTTCTCATCTATCCAACTGGGCTTTCTGATAGTCTAACAGGAGGGTTAAATATCAACAGACCAGGACAAGCTACCTTTCAAAGCCTCGTTCTGCACCAGTCATTTCTGCAGATGACAAATAATTAAATGAAACCTATGATCAAAACCCATGTTCATATGACAAAAATAAAAGTAATTTTGTAAACATTGTATTTACCTTAAGTTTATCATGGGAAGTATATGGAGCTTCTGGGGCATAGATTCGAAATATATCAGCCAAACAACATGCTACAAGAAGGCGCACATCTTTATTAGGGTTCCTGAGAAAGAATTCAGATGCGAGATGCAAGGCTAGTGGGAGATACTGTTGCTTTTCATCTTCTGAATCCTGATCCATATCCATAAAAGTTTTCACTACCATCTGTAAAGACATAATACCAACCTGTAATACTTGGTGATCAGTTAAGAGATGTCCCTCCCTCCCCTTCCTTTTATAATCGAGGAAAAGGGAGCCAGAGTTGTATAGGTTAGAGGTAGAGTACAAAGCCTTGGGTTCATTCCCAACCACCACAAGCACGCACCCACCCACATACACACCCTGAAAAAAAGGTATAGTCAGAAAAAGCACAAAGAAACCTATTTAAAAAAAAAAAACCAAGTATCAACTTGTAGATTGCCCAAACACTTATCTGTATTACACCAGATTTTCTTTAAAAGAACTTAAAAACTTGCATTAGTGACTGTACTGTGAGTTTACCTAGATGGGATCTTGCTAAGTTGTCAACACATTCCTCCCAGCTTCTTTGGATTCACACGCAGTTGAAGCTAGAGGTAATGTCCACATGCTTGGCTTTCATTATTCATATGTAACTTAACTACAAAGGTTTTGATCACATATATTCAACTAATCTGACATTTAGCATCTTTTATATCATTTTTACTTTGTAAACAAAGTTGCATTATACATACATACAGACTCCTTAAATCTACTTCATTTGAAATTTTATTGGCCTCTGTATAATAAAAACCCATATTTAAATGTTTCATGTAATTGTGTGTGTGTGTACCTTTTTTTTTTTTTTTTTTGGTTTTTTCAAGACAGGGTTTCTCTATGTAGTCCTGGCTGTCCTGGTCTGGAACTCACTCTGTAGACCAGGCTGGCCTCGAACTCAGAAATCTGCCTGTCTCTGCCTCCCAAGTGCTGGGATTAAAGGCGTTCGCCACCACAGCCCGGCATAATTGTATTTCTGATAAAAAATGTTGATTGTGAATAACTTATGCTGAGTTTAAGATCAACTTGAGCTACAGAGCTAGTTCAAAGCATACATGAAAGGTATATATTTTTCATTTATTGCTATCCAACAAACCCACTCTCAATAAAACACCTTGAAACAGTAATTATGTATTTATCATGTAGTTAACATTGGGAACGTGGCTTAAGTTAAGCATGCAATTTCTCAAGAGACTACACTATGGCAGAGATATTATCTGAAGCCTTGAATGAGTCTGCAGGGTATTTCAGTAGTAGCTTATATTCGTGGTGGCTCTAATTTGCACTACCGTGTGCGAAGAGTGAGGTTCTCTCCATGGCCTCTCTAAGTAGCTACAAATTAAGCAAGTGCCATCACTTCTACAATGTCCTCACAGTTACTTCTACAATGTCCTTCCTAACACAGTTACTACTCTGTGTTAGAAAGGACTTCACAAGAAATATAATAAAACAGATAACATCTGAGGCAACCTTGAAGATGACCATAATGTACTGTTATATTTTATGTCAACTTGACACAAACTAGGTTCATCCAGAAAGAATCTTATAATTTTTTTTTAATTTTTAAAATTTATTTTTTTGTGTATTAGTGTTTGACCACATGTGTCTCTGCTGTCCTTGGAGGCCAGAAGAGTGCACTGGATCCCCAGTTACAGGTGATTGTGAGCTGCCAAATGGAAAATGGGAACTAACCTAGACAGCCAGTGTTCTTAACTGCTAAATCATCTCTCCGACCCTGGGAACAAAATCTTAATTTAAAAATGTCTCCAGAGAATTGGCTTGTAATAAGCAAATCTGTAGGGCATTTTTCTGATTGATATGGAAAGTACCCAGCTCACAGGGAGGTACCACCCCTGGGCAGGTAGTCCTGGACACTATAAGAACCAGGCTAAGTGTGGGACTTAAATCCATGGCAGGAAGAGACCGGCGACTTGGTGGGCACACACCTGAAGCTTAGGCAATGCTCAACTTCCTGCCGGACTCTGGGCCTGTAACATGCACCACATTCCTTGCAAAACGTGTCCTATGGTCATATAGGCCCAAAACAGAGTTCTCCATGCTAATAAGGTACATAGAAGCTGGGCAGTGGTGGTGCACGCCTTTAGTCCCAGCACTTGGGAGGCAGAGGCAGGCAGAATTCTGAGTTTGAGGCCAGCCTGGTCTACAGAGTGAGTTACAGGACAGCCAGGACTAAACAAAGAAGCCCTGTGTTGAAAAACAAAACAAACAAACAAAAACAGAAGGAAGGAAGGAAGGAAGGAAGGAAGGGAGGGAGGGAGGGAGGGAGGGAGGGAGGGAGGGAGGGAGGGAGGAAGGAAGGAAGGAAGGAAGGAAGGAAGGAAGGAAGGAAGGAAGGAAGGAAGGAAGAAAGGAAAAAAGGAAGATAATGGGGAGCCAGAGGGCTTAGCCAATAAGCTTCCCTTCCCAGGCATTCCTCCCTGCAAAAAGTATTTAATCTCAGGCCTATACTGAGATGTGGGTATGGTACATTATGAATCCATTTTTCCACTGGGGGTTTTGAAACATGGACTGTCTTTTTTTTTTTTTCCTCAAGATCCGCCCTGAGGATCCATGAAAGCCTTCCCCTACAGAGCTACAGCCTAATCTCCCATAGAAGGCCTCTCTGCACTCCCAGCCACAACTGCTACCAAGCCTGCCACCCATTTGCTAAAGACAATAACCGCAGGGGCAAGCTGGAGCTCCCCTCCCCCAACTGCCCCCGGCTAGATGCTGTCCCCAGCCCAGCCAGAGCCCTACCCCCACTCCCTTCTCTGCTCTTCTGCAACTCCCAGCAGCACCTGGATGTCCCAGAGTCTGAGAACCCTATGGCCCCAGGCTCATCACAGACCCAAGGACTCTCAACCAGCTCCAGCTTTCCCATATCTAACACTGCACATTCCCACCCCAGGACCAAGTGTCTCAGAAGCACTTCCCTACAAGTCAGCACCTACCCCAAGGCGGTGTGGGGTAGGTGCAGTCAAACTCCCGGCATTTGCCTCCCCAAGAGGCCATGGGACAACTGAGTGAGCCAGGAATCAGCACCGCTCCGTGATCTCTGCTTCATTTCCTGCCCTGACATCCTTTTGATGATGGACCGTGCTATGGAACTGAGTGTAAGGTTCCTTCCCAAGTTGTTTCTGGTTATGGTGTTTTATCACAGCAATAGAAACCCTAAGACATAAACAATCCCTCCTCATCTTTAAATCTAATGTAGTTCTTCCTTTCCTACAATGGCTCTGGGTATGACCATGTAACATTTGACTGAAAGGACATTAGCTAGCTTGATGGAGCTGGTAAGTACTAACATACTGAGGCTGCAATGTTCTTTACAGGAGCCCAACTCCCATAACATTATGAAGTATCTCTGCTAAATGGACAAGCCATATGTAGAA
>JANHMN010000007.1:5413345-5449522 GCA_030674055.1 Rhabdomys pumilio
TAACCAGCCAAAGCATAATTGTGGCCAAGGTGTTTGAAAACATATTTTTCAGAAAAAAACAAGTTTCCCAGAGTGCTGCTATTGGCTATCCATTTGCTTCTCTGTTGCTATGGTGACACACCACACTGACTTGGGAGGTTTACTTGGCTTACACTTCCAAGTCCTAGTCCATGGGTGAGGAAGTCAGGACAGAGACTAAAGCAAGAATAAGAACAAATGCTGCTTACTGGCTTGCTCAGCTTCCTCCCAACTCCTTACCTCCTTCTCTTTTTTGTAACAAGATCTCACTAGAAAGCCCTGGCTGGTCTGGAACTCACTATGTATAGCTCTTGCTGACCTCAAACTCAAAGATCTCTTTACTCTTGCCTCTGTCTCCCAAGTGCTGGCAGTCTGCTAGCTTTCTCTGAGAGTCAACTGTCTTGTCCTTGACAATGCTCTACCATTTGTTCTATTTGTAAAATGAGTAATCATTATTTAAAGTCTTTTTGCTTGTACATGAAATGAAAACATTGGTTGGTTTCTTTCTCTTAATTTCTTTTGTTGTTAATGGATTAAGAATGAGAAGATGGAAAAAAATTAAGATTCTAGTAGACAAGTATGTATAACTTTGGAAAAAAAAATGGAATTCATCATGGTGTAAAACTGTGAGAGTCCAAGGAAAAGCAAAACAGAGAAATTCCCTAGAAACAAGATGAAAAGCAGACTATGAGGGGAGAGAGGACAGTGGCCAAGAAACAGTGCAGGGCTGTATATGTGACAGCAATTCGGCCTGCAGTGACAGACTAGCACTGGACAAGAAATCAACTTACTGCTGCCCCTATAAGCTCAGAATGTGCCAGCTCAGCATCACCATGAAAGGAGACCTTCTGGTTTTGCTTTAGTTTGTTTTTGAGAGCTGAGCTATTCTAGAAATCTAGAAACAAGTCAGGGGGCCTAAAGACATCAGGCCACAATGTACAGATGAAGAAAAACCAGAGACAGATATGGAGAGGGAAAGGGTTGGCTGTGTGTCTGCTGAGAAGTCGGAACAGCAGAGAGCTCAGGCTATGGAGCTTAGATTATTGGTGATCCTACCCTTGGAATGTAAGAGTAATCATGTGTGCTCTGAGTCATGTCCAAAATACTGTCCAGCATTTGGCACTACCTCACTACCAAGTACAGTTTGCTGCAAGGCAGGACTGAGACCCTAAGCCCAAACCTGGTGAATCTGGATCACTGCATTTCTGTAGCTTTCTCCCTTAATAGGACAGCTTACAGCTGCACAAAGTCTGAAAGCACTAGCCCAGCAGACTGAGTGGTTTCCTCAGATCTACTCCTGTGTAAACTCAAATCTGTCTGCTCCCAAGGCTCATATGTACTCAGAGAACATCCCTCAGCCCGACTCCACCTATCCCCACCCCTACCTGTGAACAAGCTAATAGACCTCATGAGAACCTGACCAGCCCATAAGCCTACAGCTTGTTGGAACAAGAAGTGGCAAAAGAAATTTCTAAAGTTAATATAGCCCCTAAAGACTATAACCAAAAAGTGCATTGGCATTGTACTGATTCTTTTTCTTCCTTTTTTCGTCAAGTTGACACTAACTACAGTCCCTGGGAAGAGAAAAATTCGACTGAAGAATTTTCTCCCTTAGTTTAGCCTATGGGATATTTTCTCAGGTGGTTGTGTAGTAGGGCCCAGCCCACTGTGCCCATTTCTAGGCAGCTGAGCCAACCAAGGGAAGCAAACCAGTAAGCAGCATTCCTCTGTGATTTTTCAGTTCCAACTTACGCTTGAGTTTGTACCCTGATTTTCCTCAGTGAAGAATTGTGATCAGGATATGTGAGACAAATAACTCTTTTCTTCCCCAAGTTGCTTTTTGGTCAATGGCGTTTATCAAAGTATTGAAAGTAAACTAGAAAAAAAGTGTGTTAACTACTTTTAGCAAAGTAGCAGATTAAAAAAAAAAAAGCTGGGTGTGGTGGTGCACACCTTTAATCCCAGCGCTTGGGAGGCAGAGACAGAAGGACTAGCAGGTCACTCCTAGCTAAACAGTTAAAAAATCAGTTTGCACTACAAGACCCTGTTCCTCAGGGGCTGAAGAGACAGCACAGTGATTAGGAGCACTTGTTGCTCTTAGAGATTTGCTTCCCAACACCCAAGTGGTAGCTCACAAGCATCTTTAAATCCAATTCCATGGGGTGTAAAGCCCTTGTCTGGCCTCAGGGGACATCAAGCACACATGTGGTGTCATATACATAGTAGACAAAACACTCAAGCACATAAAATTTTTAACATATATTTGAAAGAAAAAAGAAAAAAAAACCCTAAAATGTAGGAGGCATTAAGATGGATTATTAGTAGGTGAAAGCATGTGCTGCCAAGCTGGGGACTTGAGTTTGATCTCTGGGATCAATGTGGAAAAGGGGGGAGAAAAAGACTCCCACAAGTTATCCTACCATCCATGAACACCCACCTTAAAAACTGCAAAAAATAAAAATAAATTCTACAAGGCCTACAAAAAAAAAGCTAATGAAAAAAGACTTCAACAATAAAAACCATAAAACTCTGAAGAAAAACATTTGAGAAAGCACTGTAAGACTGAAAGGCTTTTCATGTTTAGGAATCAGCAGAATTAATGCCATGAAACAGTCATGATACTGAAAGTAATCTACATATTCAAAGCAATGCCCAAACTCCAATGACTGATTTTACAGAAATAGAAAAACAAATCCTAAAATTCATATGAAACCAAACAGCCAAAGTAAGTCTAAGAGAAAAAAAAAAGAAAAGAAAAACTGTGGATGTATTACAATCCTTGATTTTAAATTATGTTTCAAAACCACAAACAAACAAAAAGCAGGTCACTGACACAAAATAGATATGATAACCAATGGAACAGAACAGAGGAACCAAATAGACACCAGCCCACTGACAGTGACCTAATTCTTGACTTTTGACACTGATGCTAAAAGTATACACGGAATAAAAAAATATCTTTTGCTAAGCTTAGTTGTACATACCTTTAACCCCAGTACACTGGGGGAAGAGACAGGAAGATCTCTCTAGAGAGAATCTCTTGTGCAATGAGTTAGAGGTCAGTCTACTTATTGGGTTCTGGACTAGTATATATTGGTCCACCTTACATTTTGTAGTTGAACTGCATTTGTCAGGACTCCATATTGAGAAACACACAAAAAACCTTCTGCTGGTATGCTGCAGTTTCTTGCCACCTCTGAGGACTCAAGCTGATTTGGCAGGGTGATATCAGCTGAGACAGACTTGTGGGGTTTTGCTAAGGCAGACTCAGATATACAAAGCAAGACCCATAGAGGACATGTGATGTTTGGAGGGAGTATAAATAGGACTCAATGGACTGTGAGAACAGTTTAGGTTGCTTGCAGAGCTAGCTGTAGCGCTTTACTGGGAGAGACACAGTGGAGAACTTCTGTTGGCCCTGGCCCTCCTGCTGACTCATGCCAATTCAGCTGAGGCCTGGCTGTTCCTGCTAGGTCTTGCCACTGTGCTGATTGGTGCTTGCTATCCCAATTCTAATGAACTGGACTTCTGGTGTATTCGTGAAGTATTTGCAAGTGGATCCAGCTGCCACTGCTGACCTATGAACTGAACTGCTAACTTCCTGACAGCATAGACAGAAGATGCTCCAAAGAACCTTTCTGAACAGGTCTACTTCCCCATATCCTTTCTTTTCCACTATCTCTGGTGGGTGCCGGGCTAGAAGAGAAGTTAAAAGCATTTAAGAACCATCATTAAAAATAGGCTTTGAAAAAATTAAAGTTACAGGCTGTGATGATAATCCCAGCACTTGGAAGTAAAGATGCAGAAGCCACTGAATCTCTGCTCTATGCAGGACAGAGAAACTGAATAAAATTCTTCTCTATAGAAAGTAAACTCCAGAAAAGAAACTTTTATCTACATCTTATATTGCTGATAAATATTAAATCCAGGAATAGATACAAATCCTCAGTAAATTTCTAAATCCGGATGTCCCAACTAAGAATTCAGACTTGCAATTAATTAGAGATCAAAGACCCAACTCATCTTTGGCTTTCATAACTCTTCACAGAATGACTATGTGCCTCAATATGCTCCTGAAAGATCAAATTCATACTTTTAGTCTTAGCTTAATTATTGAAAGCAGTTCTAATTTGTCTCATCAGTGTTCTTCATCTTATAAAACCTTAGTAGCACCTAGAACTCTCATTTCAAACATGTTTTGCCTCCAGCATCCTTTTTTTTTTTTTTTTTTTTTTTTTTTGTTTTTTTTTCGAGACAGGGTTTCTCTGTGCAGCCCTGGCTGTCCTGGAACTCACCCTGTAGATCAGGCTGGCCTCGAACTCAGAAATCCGCCTTCCTCTGCCTCCCAAGTGCTGGGATTGCCTCCAGCATCCTTAACTGCACAATTTCCTTTTAAAATTACCTATGAACTCTTCTATTTTTTTTTTTTTTTTGGCCTTAGTGAATCTATTTATCTTTAATATGAATTTGAAATCTCCAATCAAATTGTGTTGTTACCCTTACCTAACTGACTCCCTAACAACGTGAAACTATTTCAATCATGCTTTAACGTTATCCTAGATCACCACCCTGAACGTCTTGAGTCTTCAGCCTGGATAGTTTCTACTGTTATATACATCATGCCAAGCAGGGCACCGTGCAATACACAGATACTCATGCTGCCCCAATCTCCAAAACGAACCTCTTACTTATAGCAATAGAAAGACATGTTATATTTTGGGTTTACTCAGATACCAGTATCAATTCAGTTCTGCCTTTTAATGAACAAATGACCTAAATTAAATATGATTATTTCTGTGACTGTAAAATAAAGACAGAAACATAAAATTTTTGTTTAGGCATAATAGAAAAAGTGTCAGTCAAAATAGAAAAAGTAACAACAGACAAAAATTCCCATATTTCATCAATTCTAAGACTACTATTTTAATACCTACTGAGCTTGGATGTGTGTTACAACATTATAACTGGCAGCAGAGGTAAAGACAAGAAAACTAGCAACTTATCACTGTGTGTAGAAACTTAAGATTAAAAAGAAGCTCCGATTTCGGTTTTAAACTCAAACATTAACTTCCCCTAGGGACACATCCCGGAAGAAGCACATTTCAAAGACTCAAACAAACATTCCAGGAAGACTCAAGATAGGAGTTTATTAAAGAGATGGGCCTTTAACACAGTAAACCTGAGTAAACAGAAGCCTCTTAAGCTGACCCTCTTTGTTGTAAAGATAAGGTGCAAATTTGAGTTACTTAGAAACAAGGCCTGGGAAGGGAAACCAGGCCTGGGAACGACTGTTTGAAATTTAGCCTTGGTGGTTATCATTTAAGAGTTAATTGTATAACTGCCCTCATAAATTCTGTAAAACTGGTATATAATCTGCCCTTAGCTTTAATTCGGGGTTCTTCTTGCCTGCATGCAGGAGAATCCCAGTATACTGGTTGTCATCTTATCATATTATCATCAATAAACCTCACGTTATTGCAGCAAAAGTGTTTCTGGGGGGGGGGGGGATGTCCCTGGTTTTGGATCTTTAGGTCCAACATGTGCAAATCCTTCTCTGGACCCCTGTGCTGCTCGGCACAGCATTTATATGTAACCCAGAGTTCAAGCAGGAGGATCAAGAGCCCAAGGTCATCCTCAACTAGATTCCAAGTTTGAGATCTGATAGTGTTCCCTGAAGCCTATCTCAAAAAAATAAAGAAATAAAGAAAAGAAAATCTGTATCAGTTAACACTTCTGATAACATTATGTACAAAACGCATATCACAATAACTAGGTTTAAAAAGATGAAGAGTTGAGCATAGAGGCACATGCCTGAGCCCAGAGGCAGTGAGTTTGAGGTCCGCCTAGTCTGGCAGACAGAGTTCCAGGACAGCCAGTGCCATATAGAGAGTCTCAAACAAAAACAGACAAAAACCAAGGGGATCACCATGATGGCTCAGTGGGTAAAGGCGCTTGCTTCCAAACCCAGATAGGAACTCAATTCCTAAAACCCACATGGTAAAAGGAAAGACAATGTGTCTCCACAGGCACACATAAACAATCAATCAATCAATCGGCCAATCAATAAATAGAATTTTAAGTGAGAAAAACTAAGTGGAATGGTGCAAGCTTATAATCCCAACACTTGGGAGGTAGAAGCAGGAGGATCATGAATTTTTTAAGGTCATCCTTGACTGTACAGAATGTACAAAATTAGCCTGGGCTATAAGAGACCCTGTCTCAAAAAATTCTCAAAATCCAAATGTGAACAGTTTTAAGAATAATTACCAGGGGCTAGAGAAATGGCTCAGTGGTTAAGAGCACTGACTGCTCTCCAAGAGGTCCCGAGTTCAATTCCCAGCAATCACATGTTAGCTCATAACCATCTATAATGGAATCCAATGCCATTTTCTGGTGTGTCTGAAGACAGCTATAGCATATTCATATGTATAAAATAAATAATTATTTAAAAAAAATAGTGACCAACTACTTCAATTTTATCCTATATAGGAAAACTAACAAGAAATAAAATCAATCTATCTAAGTAAATTATTTACAAGTGTCTTTTTAACAAGTACTTAAAATTTGGCCAGCCAGTGGTGGTGCAAGTCTTTAATACCAGCACAAGAGAGGCAGAGACAGGTGGATCTCTAAGTCCAAGGCCAGCCTGGTCTACAAAGTGAATTCCAGGACAGCCAGGACTACACAAAAAAAACTCTTGAAAAAATTTTTTAATTAATTAGTTAATCGCAGGGCATGACAGGTATACCCATCCATTTCAGTATTTGCAGGTCAAATCAAGCCCTAAGCAAGACTCTTAAAAAATCAAACAAACAAATAGCCCCAGAAAATCAAACTAAAAAAGAGTGTCTAAAGATGAGAATTTAACTGGGGAGGATCTCTGGGTCTTAGCGCCCCATGAACTTTACAACTATCCCAAGTACACATCACTGAGATAGTCCAGCTCGGAGTGGCTCGCGGTTACAGTCAGGTATGTGAGCTCATCTGTGAAACAGTAAGGTTCTATCTTTAAACTGTAATATATGCTCTGGGTTAGTGACAAACTGCTACTTCTATCACTGAACACAGGTCTAAAAACTGAAGACAGAAATCAGAGGGCCCCCTTTCAATATTATACTTAAGATATATATAATTTTTTTTTATTATATTCAATTTTTTTTTTGTTTATACCATAACATTTAGTCAGCTAACTTATGGTTTGGGTTTTCTCGAGAAGAATGTATCCAATCACCTTAGAATACAGCATTGATTCTACACTCTGTAACTGAGATTGTCACCCAACCACTTTCAACTCTTCAGGCAGATGAAGCATCTGGGGAGGATTTCACAGTGGGGGCTTAAATGTGATTTAAATGATCACATAAATGTAAGTTAAATGATCCTGACTACTGTAAGAAAAGCAATCAGCTGGAAAAAAGGAGCAAGAGGAAATGTGAACCTGGAAATTAGATGGTCTAGACGTGTTTCTCAAATCCTAAGTAGTATAGAGTCAAGTGAGATATTTTGTTTTTAATGTTAATACACTTGTAAAATAAAAAAAAAAATGCACTTGATCCAATACTATTACACTGGGAAACAATCTGTTAACATTTGTTTATTCTCAGTTTCTAAGATTATCCTGTTGTGAACTGAAACTCACTACCTAATGGATAATACACAGTACTAAAAGCTCACAGGGGCGGAGAGATGACTCAGTGATGCAGAACACTTGTTGCTCTTCCACAGAATCTGAGATTGATTGGCCCCTTGCAAGCACACAGGGCACACAACTATCCATAAGTCCAGTTTCAGGGCACCCAATACCCTCTGCAGGCAAAGACACATACAGACAAAACACCTATACACATTAAATATGTAAAATTGTAAAGAAACAGACAAAAAAGCTCATAGGTGATGCCACGTATCATGACTGTCACCTCAGCACTCAGGATGCAAAGGCTATGGGATCTGAGTAAGAGGCCAGCATGTTCCAGGACAGGACCTACAAAGATGGCTCAGTTGGCAAAGTGCTTACTGTACAGGCATGAGGACCTAAGTTCAGATTCCCAGTGTAAAAGCTGGGGCTGTGGTGACTTATACCTATAATCCCAGGAAGAAAAGGTGGGCAAACTGGTAGAGACAAGCATCTCAAGGGTTTGGCATCCAGGCAGTAAAACCAAACAGGTAAGCCCCAAATCCAGTGAAAGACCCAAACAATAGAGTGGAGATCAGAAGAGGCAGATACATACAGTACCCTCTGGCCTCCACTCCTGGGTGCATGCATACAGGAATTCATCATCCCTGGTGTCTTGTGCACATAAATACATACACACAAAAAACAAAATGAGCAATGGATTAAAACAACAAACATTAACAGGGGTAATTTGGATAAAGAAATGGAATTGATAGCAAATTGTCAGACAACATTAAGAAATTAGAGAAGGGGGCAAAAATAAGGGATCAACATTTGAAGAGTTAACCACTGAATATTTCTCTAGAACAACAAAAAGCACTTTGATCCCGGCACTCAGAGGCAGAGGCAGGACTGAGTTCAAAGCTGCTTGGTCTACACAGCAAATCCCGGGGCAGTCAGAACTACATTGGGAAACCATGCTCATGCATGCACACACACAAATAATAATAATCAAAGATAAACTATAGATACAATAACCGAGTATCCCAAACAAGCTAATTACAAAGAAGAAAATCTTGGAAACAACTAGAGAACAAAGGTCTCCTTCCTCTCCTCGTCTATGTTTTTGCTATGTGTAGCCCAGGTTAGCCTCAAAGTCAATCTTCCTCAGTTTCTGCTTCCTGAGTGCTGGAATTACAGATATATCCAACCATACTTGGATATAACTGCTCTCATTTGAGTAATTTACAATCCAAAATATTCTGTTAAATAACAACATTAAGTATTTCCAGTTTGCAAATGAATCAAAAAGGAATAAACTCATATAAAGGTTTCATTTTTGATGACTCAGAAGTGCAACTGGGGGCCGGGCAGTGGTGGTGCAGGCCTTTAATCCCAGCACTTGGGAGGCAAGGGCAGGCGGATTTCTGAGTTCGAGGCCAGCCTGGTCTACAGAGTGAGTTCCAGGACAGCTAGGGCTACACAGAGAAACCCTGTCTCGGGGAAAAAAAAAAACAAAAACAAAAAAAAACAACAACAACAAAAAAAAAGTGCAACTGGGATTACATCTAATATGTAAATAAAAATTATTAGCTAAGTGTGGTGGTGCATCCCTTTAATCCAGCACTTGGGAGGCATAGCCAGATGAATCTCTGGAAATTTGAGGCCAGACTGCTCTACAGAGCAAGTTCCAGGACAGCCAGGGATATTACACAGAGAAACATATCTTGAAAAACAAAAAAACAAATGAAAATTATTATCAGTTTTGGATTATCACATACCAATCAGTCTTTATTGACCCTCTTGCTTTAGGAAAGATGAAACAAAGAATGGCCTAGGGCTCCCACTTTTAATCTCAACACTAATCATATAATTAGTAGGCTAAGGCAGGAGGATTGCTTAGTTTACAGCCAGTCTGCACTACAGCATCAGACCCTATATCAAATAAACAAAACCAAAAAAGCAAAGTTCTCTAGTAAAATGTCTAAGAAGCACCACTTCTACTGAACAACTTTAAACGCTGAAGTGCTGTACTTGTAGCCATCAGTTCAAATGGGAAGGAACAGTATGTCATGAAAAACATCTGGAAACCCAGAACGTCTGCCTTTACAAGTAAATACGTTAAGACTACTTTTGTTAAATTACATTTCTTAAAGCACAAGTAAAATAATAAAATTAATAATTGTGTGTTCCAGGGCACCCTGAGCTACACAGTCATTAAGAAAATTAATAATAATAAAATTAATGATAGTAATAATAATATTTTAGACAGCATCATTTAGAAAAGTAAAATGACAATTAAAGATATAAAGTTATATCTAAAAGTATATAGAGTTATAAAGTATATTTCTAGCATTCACAATTATTTTCTTTGTATCAAGATCACCTTACTTAAAATGAAGGTGGAAGGACTGGAAAGATAGCCCAGTCATTAAGAACACCTGAGGACCAGGTTCAATTTCCAGCAGCACCCACATGACAGCTCACACAGTCCCAGGGATACAATGTCCTCTTCTGCCCACAGTCACTACATGCACAAGATAGATAGATAGATAGATAGATAGATAGATAGATAGATAGATAGATAGATACATACATACATACATACATACATACGCACGCACGCCTACAAAACACTGATACATATAAAGTAAAAGCCTAAAACAAAGTAAGAGGGTTGAAGAGATGGTTCATGGGTAAAAGCATGTACTGATCTGGTAAAGGCCCCAAGTTGCCAAAACCCATGTGGCTCACAATCACCTGTGACTCCAGTTCCAGGGGATCCAATATTTTTGGCCTCTGAGGGCACTCACCTGTTCACATGTGAAAGAAGGCACATGCACTCAAGCATGTCACACAAGATCAACTGCACACATGCAAAAAGAAAGCACCAAGTGCTACTTAAGAACCCAAGAACTTAAGAACAATCCATTGACTTTAAAGCATGATGCGTATTAACAGTATTTAAAAGATTTTTTGGAGGACTAGAGATGTACCCCGCCAGTTAGGTACACTTGCTGACCTGGGTTTGGTTCCCAGAGCACAAATGGTCACTCAAACCATCAGTAACTGCAGTCCAGAAGATGTGATGCCCCTTCTGGCTTCTGTGGGTACCAGGCACACCTATGATACACATATTTACATCCAGGCTAAACACTCATACACATAAATAAAAGTTTTAAAATCTTAGCCTGGCAGTGGTCATACATGCCTTTAATCCCAGCACTTGGAAGGCAGAGGTAGGCAGATCTGAGTTCAAGGCCAGCCTAGTCTATAGAGTGAGTTCCAAAACAATCAGGGCTACACAGAGAAAGCATGTCTTGAAAAAAACAAATATATATAAACTTTTAAAAATAAAAGTCCTCGGGGCTGGAGAGATGGCTCAGCGGTTAAGAGCACTGACTGCTCTTCCAGAGGTCCTGAGTTCAATTCCCAGCAACCACATGGTGGTTCACAACCGTCTGTAATGGGGTTTGATGCACTCTTCTGGTGTGTGTCTGAAGACAGCTATAGTGTACTCATATAAATAAAAAAATAAATAAATCTTTAAAAAAAAAAAAAGTCTTCTAATATCCACTTAAAATGAGTACCTAAATGTTCACTTTGACCACATATGCAAAAACTAAAAATATTAAGAGCCAATTTAGGGCTGGCAAGATGATTCAGTAGGTAAAAGTACTTGCTGTCAGGACTGACCATCTGAGTTCAAACCCTGGAGAACTGACTCCTTCAAGTTGTCCTCTTGACATCCACACATGTACCATGGCACATGTACACTCATACACTTACAAGGACAATAAATAAATGTAATTTTTATACTTAAGTGATAGAGCCGGGCGGTGGTGGCGCACGCCTTTAATCCCAGCACTTGGGAGGCAAGGCCAGCCTGGTCTACAGAGTGAGTTCCAGGACAGCCAGGGCTACTCAGAGAAACCCTGTCACGATGAAAAGCATCTTGGCTGTGAAAGAGTTAATATGGTCTTATAGCTAGCTTACAGTCCACCATCAAGGAAGTCAGGGCAGGAATTCAAAGTGGGAGCCTGGAAGCAGAAGCTGAAACAGAGACCACAGAGGAGTCTACTGGCTTGCTTGCCATGGCTTGCTCAGCCTGCTTTCGTATATCAAGACTACCTGCCCAAAGGTGGAATCATCCCCAGTCGGCTAGGTCCTCCCACATCAATCATGAATCAAGAAAACACTTACAAACTTGCCTATATACAATCTGATGGAGACATTTTCTCAAATTGGTTTCTCTTTCCAGAGAACTCTAGTTCTCTGTGTTAAAATGACAAAAACAAACAAAACCAAACCCAGCAGAGACAAACATACACAAAAACAGTAGTAAATAGCAGCAGTACATACCTGTGATCCTAGCACTTGGAGGGTGGAGACAGAAACAGGAGGGTCAAGTTCACCCCTAGATACATAAATTAGTTGGAGATCAGCCTGGGCAGCATGAGACTGTCTCAAAGTTTTTAGAAAAGAGAAATACGCAGGAAGGTGGGCATGATGAATCTGAACTGTAATCCTAGCATTGAGATAATAACATAAGAAAGCCTAAAGTTAGAGCTAGCCTAGGGCTGCATGACCAAACTGTCTCCAATAATTAAATTTAAAAATCAAATAAAATGCTAGTGAAAATTGTGGGTAAGTGCCTTTGCTGCCAAGCTTGGCCATCTGAGTTCAATTGCTAGAACTCACACAGTAGAAAAAGAGAGCAAACTCCAATAAGATTATCTTCTGACCTCCACACGTATGCTGTGGCATGTGCATGCATATGCATACACACACACACACACACACACACACACACACACAAGAAATAAATGTAACAACCATTTAAAAGGAGTAAATACATGAGTAAATATTTAGAAACCAAGGAAAAATGAAGCAAAACTAGGAATATGAACTTCAGTGACAACAGTGTGCTAATTTGGACAAAGGTATCCCACTAGGGTAGACTGTGGTAAGGGTAGACTAGGGTAGACTGTGGTAAGGGCTGGCTGGGAACTCTACTTTTCAGTTAATTTTGCTGTGAACCGAAAATTACTCTAAAAATGTAGTCTATTTAAAATGTAAACCATAAACCAGGCATGGTGGCCCATGACTTTAATCCTAGTACTCGGGAAGCGGGTAAATCTCTGAGTTCAAGACTAGCTTAGTCTACAGAGTGAGTTCCAGAACAGCCAGGGCTAAAAAAAAGAAAATCTGTCTTTAAAAACCAAAAAGTTTATAAATTGCAGTTAAAGAAGTGGTAAAACTGAATAAACAAAACGGTATAATTATTCTACAAGGGTAATGAAAACCCCACAACCTGTCTTCATCCCAGGAAATCACATGAAAGTCAACATGAACCAACTCCACAAAGTTGTCTTCTGACACATGCCATGGCACATAAATCATACAGATATATACACAGTAATAATAAAATTTTAAAACAAAACGAGCTGCAGGGAAATCTTGTAGGTAGATATTTGCGGCATACCATAAGCCTGAGACCCTAGCACCTCAACTTTTAACAAAAGAAAGAAACCTTATAAATGGTACTGATAAAGATGTGAATTTACTTTGTGCTTAAGTAAAATAGTATGAATAAGTTTATCAATGTTATTAAAAAGAGGCCTACCCCATAAAAAAAGAAAAAAAACCTAAATATACAATGGAGAAACCTTAGAAAGAACTTTATATAATTAGAGTTTCAACTGGAGGTATCAAAACAAGCATTTGACTTACTGATTAAATAAACTCAAGTTTACTTCTTAGCTTTGTATATTTAGAGAACTTGAAGAAATTATATCCTATGGGTAAAAACAATGCCTATATTTTGATTTATAAACCAACTTCTTTTTTTTTTTTTGGTTTTTCGAGACAGAGTTTCTCTGTGTAGCCCTGGCTGTCCTGGAACTCACTAACTCACTCTGTAGACCAGGCTGGCCTCGAACTCAGAAATCCACCTGCCTCTGCCTCCCAAGTGCTGGGATTAAAGGCGTGAGCCACCACCGCCCGGCCTATATAAACCAACTTCTACTAAAACTGGAAATAAGGCCACCAGAATAAAAGAGCTACCAAAATCCGGGCCAGGACTATAAGATAAATAACACCTTATACAAGAAAAAGTAAAAGGCCTACTTCTAGAAAGATAACTGCAGGTGATGCATTCTTTTCTGAGCACCTAGCAAGATGGTGGAAGTGGAGTAAAAGAAGCAGAACTTCCTCAAGTTCACATACCATGACATGGACCTGAACCAGCTGCTAGGCATGTCCTATGAAGATCTGATGTAGTTGTATAGCACCTGCCAGAGGTGGTACCTGAACTAAGACCTGCAGTGGGCACTGCGCTCACTGCCCAGTAACTTGTGCAAAGCCAAGGAGGTGCTAGCCATGGAGAAGCCAGAAGTGAAGACCCACCTCTGAGACACACCGTCCTGCTGGAGATGGTGGGAGGCTCAGTGGGCTTGTACAACAAGGCCTTCAGCCACGAGTCTCCCATCACCTGTGCAAGCTCGTAAAGCATGGCTAGACTACACTGGTGTCACTCAGGCCTCCCACTTTGCTCCCCTCAAGGAGCTATGACCAATAGGGGAGGGAGGAAGCTGGTACTGGGAAAAGCAGCCCAGTGGTTAGTAGAGCACTTGCCTTAGTTCAATCCTCAGTTTGGAAAGAGGAGATTCTTTTTCTGGACAGTGGTTCATGAAATCTAAGAGGCAGGAGAATTAGTACGAATTCCAGGACCAATTAAGGCTGCACAGCAAGACACTAGTATTAAAAAGGATACCCAAGTCAACACACTCATTTTAGACAGTCTGAACTTCAACTCAGAAAACAGAATTTTACATTTGTTTCTAAAGATGGTTAATTGTAAATTTTTGTCAACTGGACACAAATTAGCATCACCCTAGAAAAAGAACCCTCGACTGAGAAATTGTCTTCATCAGATTGGTGTGTGGGCGCATCTGTGGGGCATTTGCTCTGCTCTTGCTTTTTGTTTTTTGAGACAGGGTCTCATTGTGTAGCTCTGGTTGGCCAGAGTGGGCTGACCTCGAAGAGATTTGCCCACCCCTAGCTCAGGAAAGTTGGGGGTATGTTTTTGGTTAATGATTTAAAGGGGTCCAGCCCTCTATGGGCAGTGCCACTCCTAAACAAGTAGTCCTGGGTTACAGATGAAAACTGAGCAAGACATAGAGAACAATTTCGTAAACCAAGTTAGTTCCTCCTTAGTCTCTGCTTAGCTCCTGCCTTAGCTTCCCTAGATGAACTGTAACCTATAGTCCAACAAGCCCTTTCCTCCCCTAGCGGCTTTGGGTCAGTCATTTAACACAGCAACAGAAAAGCAAAGTAGGACTGCTAGAAAACAAGCTATTCTAGTAAATTATCTCCTAAAGCACTGCTTGTTCTAACAACTTTCTTCACAATGGAGAACCAACCAAATGTGAACGAGTATTAAGCAGCATAATTAAAAGGGCAAATGACATATGTTTCTCCATGGACACAGCTCTGACCAAATAGTGTACTTGCCATAACACTTAACTAAGTCTAAGCAGGAGGAAATAAGAGAACCAGACTGTAGAACTTGAAGATACACTGCATGAATGCATTAAAAAAGTTATGGTGGGCTGGAGAGACATGTCAGCAGTTAAGAACACTGGATGCTCTTCCAGAGAATTGAGCACAGCAGTGTTCAATTCCCAGCACCAACACAGCAGTTCACAAATATCTGTAACCCCAGTTCCAGGGAATACAAGTGCCTTCTTCTGACCTTTGAGGACACAAAGCACACACATACATACAGACATACATGCAAGCAAAGGACTCATACACATAAAATAACTGTACCTAAAAATAAAAGTTTACGTCAGAGCTGAGGCTGTAGCTCAGTGTTGGAACACTGGCCAAACGTGATCAACCCCCTGAGCTCAAACCCAGTACATAGACAAAAATACAGATTTAAAACAAGTATAAAAGACTGGGCAATGGTGGCGCATGCCTTTAAATCCCAGCACTCAGGAGGCAGAGACAGTGATCTCTGTGAGTTTGAGGCCAATCTGTTCTACAGAGTGAGTCCAGGGCTACAGAGAAAAATCCTGTGTCAAAAAACAAAACAAACTGCCCCCTCCAAAAGTCAAACAGATTAAAAAGAAATGACAAATGTTTATAATCCTATATTAGAATTAGGGTAGAATGGGAAAAAAATAACTTTTAACATTTTAAATTTCCTCTAAAACCAACATATTTTCGGTATTCTTAATGCAAAACAGAAGAAAAATTGTCTACAAGTTGCAGGCCAGCTAGTTTAGTTAACATAAACAAGAGACCCTGCTTCAACAAGATAGGAGATAACTGACTCCCAAGAGTATTCTCTAATGTTTGCAAGTAAGCACACACACATTATTTTAAATGTAGGTTAAGAGTAAGAGGAATCTTAAATACTTAACCATGAAAATATTTAATCATTTAACAAGTATTTGTTGTGTATCTATGTACCAGGTATTATGATGAAAAAGTATACTGTAAGAACCAAAAGTGAACTAATCTGATCTAGTGCCTGTATTTGTAAAGCTTGCAGAGAGGACAAATCAAAGAAACAAAGGAAACAGCACAATATCAAAACTTTGGGTGTATGACCTGAAGGAGTTAAAACTACCTAATATGAAATCTAAGACACCTCCCTTAGTAAGAAATGAGGCCTATAGAAAAAGAATGTATGGAGGCTATATAATGGGAACTATATATTAAAGCAGAAATGATCCTGGTATATTCAGGGGACCAAAGCAACTGTAACCAAACCTTGCAAAATATATAAAGTAGTTTTCCAGAAACAGAAATTAAAATGTATTATGACCAGCCACTATGGTATACAACTTCAATTCAGCACTTCAGAGGCAGGCAAATCTTTCTGAGTTTGAGGCCAGCCTGGTCACGCAGAAAGACCTACGGCTACATATAGACTCATGTCTCAAAAGTTGTTTTGTTTTGTTTTTTACTATGCCAGCATTGGGATGTTCTAGGTACACTGCATAAGCCCAGCAAAGAGGAGTGTAATGGCAGTGCTTGGAAGGTAGAGGCAGGAGAAAGACAAGTTCAAGGTCATCCTCAGCTACACAGCAAGTTGGGGCCAGCTTTGTTCTCTATCAATCGGCCCACTTGCCCACCCTCTCTCTCCCCATCTCAAATCAAGACTCATGAGCTGTTGATATGGCTCAGAGACTAAAGGTAACATCCAAACCTAACAACCTAACAAACCTGAGTTCGATCCCAAGAACACAGAAAGGTAGGAAAAAAACAACTGGACAAAATTGTCCTCCTGCCTCTCCAACACATGTGCTGTAGACATGCGCTACCACACAAAAACCTTTAAATGTAATGTTTTCATCACCAATCTCTAGTTATATGTAGTAAAGCTGCCTCAGAAGCAAGCTACATCAGAACCAAAACAAAATACAATACCAGTGCCCTGGATCTGCCACTAGTCAGCTTTTAACTGATTCTGATGAATACTACTTGGTCATTTAAGTACTATGGACCTAATTTTTGCCATCTGTTATGAGGTTTCAGAGTTTCTTTATGGAGCCAGTAGTAAGTAAAGGTGTTTAAGCAACAAAACACAACCAAGTCTGGCAATCAATTCAATCCCTGGCATCCACGTGGTAGAAAGGAAAGAACTATTTCAAATTGTTCTCTGACTTCCACATGTACAACATGGCACATGCCAACCTACACACAAACTGTTTTATAATTATGGAGTCAAGTTCATGTAGTGGTACATGCCCGTAATCCCTAGGTTATAAGAGGATCAGAATTTTGAGGTTAGCCTGCTCATACCTACATGGGATCCTTTCTCAAAAGTAGATAATATGAAGGGGAACACTGGCTGAGGATACTGGTAGTTGGTAAGGTACCAGTCTAGCATGCATCAAATCCTAGATTCAATCCTCAGGCATAATGGTATACACTTCTAATCAAAACATTTTCAGACATGGAGTTAGGAAGATCAAGGCCAGCCTAAGCTATGTTACCTTTGTCTGAGGGGGGAGGGGGAGAGCGCGTATGAGCGCACACGAGAGTGAGCTCACTGTGGTGCTACACATCACACTTCTAATTCTAGTACTTAGCTTATGAAGATGAGACAGAAAGACCAAATTTGAGGCAGCCTGGGGTTCATAGCAAGTTTGTGTCTTAAAAATAATAAAACAATTAAAAAGCAGAAAATTAAAATTGATAAAAATATGTCAACTTTAACTTACAAAAGAATAGCAGATAGCAAGCCCAGTCAGTGTTGACCTTGACTTTCGCAGTTTAGAATAATTCTAACATTTAATATATCTGTAGGTGGAAAATATATAAAGCCATAATTTCCTATCTGTTTTTACACTTTTTCATTGCATTTTACTTAAAGAGCATGTGTGTGAGAGACTATGCATGGCGTGCGTGTAGATGTCTCAGAGACAACTGTGGGAAGCCATTCTTTTCTCCTTCCATAAGGATCCAACTCAAGTTTTCAGATTCAGTGTGCTTACCTAATCAATCTAGCTGGACCCGTATCTTCTATTTAAAAAAAAAAAAAAAAAGTTCAACCTCAAAATCAAGGTTTCAATATTCTATAATTTTTGGAGACAGGGTCTCACTGTGTACTCCTAGCTGGCCAAGAACACCATATGTAAACCAGGCTGGCCTCAAACTCACAGATATCCTCCTGTCTCTTCTGAAGTGTTGGAATTAAATGTGACAAAAACCATGTCTGGTTATTTCAATTTTTTATTTTTACTTTTATTTTTTATTTTGGTTTTATGAAACAAGGTTTTTCCATATAGCTTTAGAACTCAGCCAACGTAGCCCCTTAGAGATCCACCTGCCTCGGCCTCTGGTGCTGGGACTTAAGGTGTGAACCGTGAACCACTTGGTTTATTTCAATTTTTTCTTCTTTCTTTCTCTCTTTCTTTCTTTTTTTTTTTTTTTTTTTTTTTTTTTTTTTTTTTTTTTTTTTTTTTTGGTTTTTCGAGACAGGGTTTCTCTGTGTAGCCCTGGCTGTCCTGGAACTCACTAACTCACTCTGTAGACCAGACTGGCCTCAAACTCAGAAATCTGCCTGCCTCTGCCTCCCAAGTGCTGGGATTAAAGGCGTGCACCACCACCACCCAGCTTTTATTTTTCTTAGTTTGGATTCTTACTCAAAATACACAGTATAGTCTTAGGAAGCATTAATACTCTTTCAGTAGCGAGACTCACTTCAGAGAGCTGGGGAAACAGCTAAGTGAAGCTAAGTGTTTGCCTCCTAAGTGTGAGGACCTGAGCCTGAGCTCCACATCCCAGCACCATGTGGTTGGAGACAACTGTAACCTCAGCAGGAGGATTCCAGACGCTCACTGGAAAACCAGCCCAACTTAATAGGTGAACTCTAGGCCAATCAGAAACCTTGTCTCAAAGGAGGTAGACAATAACCAAGACTGTCCTCTGGCCTCCACGAATATACACAAAGGTGCCTTGTATGAGAATTCTGGAAGTTTGCTTTAAAAAAAAAAAAAAAAAAATCAGAGAAATATTATAAGAATATGTTTTCCCTTTAATCCTAGCACTTGGGAGGCAGAAGCAGGCAGATTTCTGAGTTCGAGGCCAGCCTGGTCTACAGAGCTACAGAGTGAGTTCCAGGACAGCCAGGGCTATACAGAGAAACCCTGTCTCGAAAAACAAAAAAAAAAAACAAAAAACAACAAAAAAGAATATGTCTTCACTTTAATCCCAGTATCCCAGTTGTAAGGATATGGGGCTGCTGACTAAATTGACTAAATGAGAAGAGGCATGGTTTTGCCACTTGAAGACAGCTTTTGTATCTGTACATTTGGAATTCTGGGAAATTTCTGGGTAGATAAATGCTAGGACCTTGAGAGGTGGGGTCAGTGACTGTGGCTCCTTTAGAAGGGTTGGTTGCACTTTGTTAGTAGAAACAGGAAGAAAAAAATTAGATTCAGGGACCTCTATCTCTTCTCTCCCCACAGGGTGAAACTGGGGGGATAAAGGGTGGGAAAAAGAACCCACAAAGTAGCAAAGACCAGCTACAGTGCCAACATACCTACACATAAACATGCATGTAGACGCACACATGTACACGCACAAACACATACAATAGTCTCACATTTAAAAAAAAAGGCTTTAGTTAAGCTTGGTGGCACATGTCTGTATTCCCAACCCTTCAAAGGCAGAGAGAACTGAGAGTTGAGACTAGCCTTGTCTACAGAGGAAGTTTTAGGCCAGACTCTGTCTTGCAAACCACAAAAAGATTTATGTGCTTTAGACTGAGTTATAGCTCAGTGATAGAGCACTGCCTGCACATGTCCCCACCTCCACCCCGGAAAAAGAAATGGAAAGAAAACAGAAGATGCCTTTTTAAAGAAACGGGGTCTTTCAAGAAGGCAACAAAATGGAAACTAAAACATAGGAACACTTTAAACATAACATTGACTAGAAACTATGCTCAATTCTAAGATCAGGCTCTAAAAATACATTTTATAAAGTTGCATTAGGCAGACAGGTTGTCAACAATGTTTCTTCCACCATGTCTGACTTAACCTTTAAGTGTACCTTCAAGCAGCTGGGTTACAAATCCTCTCTTAAACAAGTCATCTCTCCCACTGTCAACGCCTACTTCAATAGTTTAAGCTCTTCCACCTAGACTACTGAGAGTTTCCTCACAGGACTCTGCCTTGTCTCCCTTTTCCACCCAAGCCCCAACTGTGACAACCAAAATGACTCTGAGATTGCTTACAACACCCCCTGGAGAATCAAAGTTGTCCAAAGTGACAAGTTACTGCTAGAAACTGATTCCATTACAAACACTGCCCTCATTCAGTAGCAGAAAAGGAAAGTCCATAACTGACAATGCAAAATTAAGAGACAACACTGATGCTAAGGACCACACATACACCAAGAAAAATAAACCTCACAAAAATACCAATCCAGTCCTCAAATTTCTTAGGTACATGTACTAAAATCATTTCTCTTTAAGCTCAAATTCTGAAAAATCTGTACACTGTATGAAGCTTAGCCTACTGTAAAAACTTCCAGACGTTAGAAAATTATGAGAATCTAAGGGAGAAAATATGGTTGCTTGTGCTCAAATCAGTCTTTTTTGGAGTTGATGAAAACAGGAACTTTCACGGGTACATCACTGTCTACACTTAACGGTACGAGCTGTTTAAACAATATTTATTAAATAAAATAACCACAGGGAAGCAACTAAACATGCGTTCTTATATGTAATAAAACAGAAAATGATCACACTTTAAATGTCCCATGCTACTTATGTCCTTTCAGAACTTATCCAAAGCTATCTCCAAGTTAGAACAATACTTTTCCGGGGCAGTTAAGATACCTTTAAAAACTTAGTACTAAAACTCCAAAGGCCAGGTTGAGTAGTCCAGTGAAACCACACGAGTCACAAAAGACATCCAGAGCGTAGATCATCGACCCCAGACCCTTACCTTCAGACGTTTGATCATTTCGTCGGTGGTGATCTTGTCGGTGATCTCTTTTACTCCCGGAGGGTAAGCGATCTTCCCGTCCGCACTCACGACGCCACAGAGGGCAGTGGCAGGCTTCGGCTGCGTGAAGTCCATCCTGGGGGATAACTTTTCTTTCACAGTCCTCTACCGGCCTCTATCGGTCAGAAAATCAAAGTTCAGCGGGAAAGAGGCGACTTTGTAACCTCTTTTTCATTTCAAAAATCTCTAATCTGCAAAGGGCCCTTTCTTCCCCCAGAGGCCGGGGACCCCGCCACTCGCTCCTTCTCTGGGGTTCGGGTCCGGCTAGGCGTCCGCCACCTCTACCTGAGTCAGCCCCGGTGCCACTGGGTTCTTGGCTGCAGCAGCCCCGGCCGCGAGAGGCGCCGAGCAGCTCCCGGAGTTTCCTAGCCCTCTTTTCACAATGAAATGTACCCCTGAGCACCTAGGTCGGAAGTTTGGTGGCCTCGGGGGACCAGCGACGACCCAACGGCCCCAGTTCGACTCAGGAGAAGCGGCCGGGTCCCCGCCTGGCCGGTCACCTCCCGGAAAGGAGACTCGAGGCCTAGAGGGTTCAGCTTAGGCCGCAAAACTAGGTACCCAAGAGGACCCACGCGCGGCGCCGGCGACCGGGAGCAGAACGCCGTGGCCGTGCCGAGCCTCTGGCCCCCGGCGTCCCCGCCGCGCGGCCGCCCCTCCCCGGCCAGCCCGCCACCCCCACTAGCCGCCCGCGGCCCGAGCCCCTCGCCAGGAAGCGGAGGACCCGGCTCCGCACTTCACATTTTGTTCCGTAACTTCAGCAACCGAGCCCGGCGGCGTCTCAAGCCCCTCGGTCGCTCGGCGCTACTCAGCACCGCCGAGGCCTGAGCCGCCGCTCCGGGCAACCCCGCCGGGCCTCAGCGCGCGCCCTCCCCTGCGGTCTCCCCTTCCGTCCCTCCCTCGCCGCCGCCGAGGGCGCGAGCCCGGCCGCCGCTTTACCTCCTCCTCATGCGGGCGGACGGTGCAGCGAGCGCCGGGCCTCTGTCAGGTGGTTGCGCCGCCGCCGCCGCCCCTCGTCGGGCTGCACACAAAGCGGCTCCGTCGGTCCCGCCGCCGCCGCCGCCCGCCCGCCCCGGAGCGGCGCTGGGGCTGGCGGTGCCGAGGAGCAGCCGCCGCGGGGGGAGAAGCGGGCCGAGCGTGCGCCGGCCGGGGCGACACTGCCGCTCTCCGTCGGGCTGAGGAAGCGCAGCCTCAGCCGCGGCTCCTCCGAGAGCCCGCGCGCGGGTGCACGCCCGCGCGTCCCCCGCGCCCGCCCGCACCTCGCGCCCACCCGCACCAGACGCCCTTTCGCCGCGGCGCGCTCCCGGCCGCCCGTGCCCCGCGGAGCCCGAGCGTCGTGCACACCCAGAACCCGTCACGCGAGCGGCGCGAGAGCCCGCGAGAGCACCGCGCGCCTCGCTCCCGCCCCTTCTTCCGCCGGCCGAGCCCCCGCCTCCCTGGAGCCCGACGCGGCCGCGCGCGTGGTGGACAGCGCCGCCACCCGTTTGGCGCCAAGACCTGCCCGCGCGGGCGCCTCCGGGAGGCCGGCAGCCGAGCGGGCGCGCGGAGGAGGAGCCCCGGTGGCGGGAAGCGGACCCCGGGAGGCGCCGGCTTGCGACGCTCCTGGCCGCAGCGGAGTGCAGAGCTCTTGCAGGCTTGTCTGGTGGGGATGTGACGGGACTGGTTGAGAAATCGTTATTTCCTCGGAGAAACTTCGAGTTTCCCCTCCAAACAGAGCTCTAGAAGCCGAGGCAAAGTTTTACAACTCGGCACGACGTGGGCTGCTTGTTCTCGTGTGTTCTGAGAGTCGCCCGAGGTCGCAGCCTACGACCTTAGAGTGCTACCATCAAGATTTTCAAAGCTGCAAAATAGGAAGTTGGCATTCGATCTCAAGCTATGGTTCCTGGGCTTCTGGCTTTCCAATCATTTTTGGGTACAGGCTGAAAACAGATCAGGGTTCCTGAGAGTGAAACCCAGAAAAAAGAAAGGGGGAGGGTGTTTTGAGAGATTTACAAATTACCTATGTGAATCTCGGTTTTTTTTGTTGTTGTTGTTTTTTCAAAGTTGTGAATACACCAAAGCTTTATGTTTTCTGTCCTCCAAAGGAAAGGATTGCCAAGGAAAACAAAGTGCAGCAGGGTTTGAGCAATTTAAGGTAAATATTGAAGCGAATGAACCTGAACAATGCACACATAATTTCAAGAAACGACTTTAAAGACAATACGCAGTGGGGCTGGAGAGATGGCTCAGTGGTTAAGAGCACTGACTGCTCTTGGGTTCAATTCCCAGCACCCACATAGCAACTCACAAATGTCTGTAGCTCCAGTTCCAGGAGATCTGACACTCTTACACAGACTTACATGCAGGCGAAACACCCCAGTGCACATTAAAAAAAAAAAAGCAGTGGGGAAGGGTGGCACACGCTTTTAATCCTAGCACTTGGGAGTCAGAGGCAAGCAGATCTCTGAGTTCGAGGCACCCTGGTCAATAGAGCTATGGCTCCAGGACAGCAGACAGCCACGGCAACAACAACAACAAAAAAACCCTGTCTCAAAAAAATAAAATAATAAGCTGGGCAGTTATGGTTCACGCCTTTCATCAGGAGGCAGAGGCAAGCAAATCTTTGAGTTCGAAGTTAGTCTGGTCTACAGATCGATTCCAGGATGGCCAGGGAAAACAAGGAAACTGTCTCAAAACAAAAACAAACCAACCAAACAACAACAACAAAGAAAAAGGAGAAGCCAGGCAGTGGTTTGAATTTATGCACTGTTCTTAAAATGCCGGCCTTTTAACTGGCCTATGGTTGCAGCTATTCAAGAGATTTAGGCAAGAGGATTTTTTTGAGCTCAAGATTTCTAGAACAGTAATATTTGGCACGGAGGAGACAGGTCTCCTCTCATATGCCAGTGGTCCCAGTACTTGGGAGGCTGAGGTAGAAGGTTTGGGAGACCTAAAAAATAAAAACAGGAGGGGAAAAATATTGTTTTTTTGAGGCAGGGTCCCAGCATATCCTGAGGCCAGCCTGGAACTTACTATATAGCCCAGGCTGTCTCCTCAATCTTTCTGTCTCCACCTCTGGAGTACTGGGATTGCAGATAGGCACTGTTATGTCCAGCAGCTTCCCATTATTGAAAGGTATTCTTGCTTACGAAGGTAAAATATAACTATACAATGTATTGCTTTGTTTTTATTTGTCCACACCATTGTTTTACCTTTGTGGAGAGAAACCATCACAAAGGCAGTTATTAGAAAAGAAAACTTTTAATTAGGGCCTCGCTTAGAATTTCAGAGACTTAGTCCACTATCATATCTGAAAGCATGGAGGGAGGGAGAAGAGAGACACTGGGCCTATCATGGACTTTTGAAACCTTAGTGCCCACCCCTAGAGCTACACTTCCTCTAACAAGGCTAAGCCTCCTAATCCTTTCAAATAGTGCCATTCCCTGGTGACTAAACATTCAAACATGTAAACCTATAAGGGCCATTCTTATGCAAACCTCCTACTACTGTATAATTTTGTAAGCTTTCAAAAGATAGTAAACCCTGAGATTTGTAACATAATTGAAACAGACTGTAATACTCCTTAGGTCTGGGGCCCAAGCCAGCCTTCCAATTTGCAGCAATACTCCTCTCAATGACTATGCCATATGTACTTTTTTACTTTTTATTTCTATATTAAAATAAAAGTTTATTGGGTTACTTATAAGACTTCGGTTGAGGAGCTATCTATAGGAACAAGAGAGATCCCAGGAGGACTGTTCAATAGCAACTTATAGTAGGAAGCTCTGCTTTTGCATTATTCAATATAGCGGCCACCAGCCATGATCCTAGAGAAATAATAACTTTTAATTTTTAAAAAAATTTAAGAGACAGGATCTCACTATGTTACTCAAACAGGCACTGGAATCCTAGGCTCAAATAATCGCTCTTGTCTCTGCCTCTTTAGCAGCCTGAACTACAAAATGCTTTACTGATGATTTAAAAATATTTTTATTATAAAGTACTAGAGATGACAGCTGATACAGTGTTTGTCTAACATGCCCAGCACCACATAAAATTGAGACTGGTGGCCCAGGCCTATAATCCTATCACTCTAGCAGGAAGGTCAGAAGTTCAAAGTCATCCTCAACTACATATCTAATTCAAGGCCAACTTGAGCTACACAAGACTCTGAGTCAAAACAAGACAAAAGACAAACAGAAAAGGGAATGGAAGAGAGGAAGGATAAAAAGTAGATTGTTGCCAGGCGGTGGTGGCACACGCTTTAATCCCAGCACTTGGGAGGCAGAAGCAGGCAGATTTCTGAGGTTGAGGCCAGCCTGGTCTACAGAGTGAGTTCCAGGACAGCCTGGGCTACACAGAGAAACCCTGTCTCGAAAACTAAAAAAAAAAAAAAAAAAAAAAATAAAGTTTTTTTCCTTTTTTTTCCCGTGTGTGTGTGTGTCTGTGTGTGTGTGTGTGTGTGTGTGTGTGTGTGTGTGTGTGTTTATGCACCTACACCTATATTCCCTCCTGTATTATTGGTCACAGTCTTCCTATTGCTGAGACCCTTTAATACATTCTCTCGTGGTATGGTACCCCCACACCATAAAATGATTTCATTGCTACATTATAGTAATTTTGCTACTGTTATAAATCATTACGTGAATATCTGATTATGCAACTTCAAAGGGATCACAATCCACAGGTTGACAGCTACTGACCTGTCTGTACCCAGTGAGTTTAGTTAGGGCTGCTTACAGGAGCATAGGTGAGGGACTGTTTGTGGGAGCAAGGGCAACTTATCGGTGGCTCCAGCCTCTCTTCTCCCCTAGCGACTATTAACTATCTATATAGATCATAGGGAAGTGTGGGGCTTTGTGAAGGAACACCCTCCCTGAAACATGATGTCTTCAGGCAGTAGTTACTGCTGCAGCTCTCCCGGCTGCTGCTAGTGATGGGTGGTTCCTGTCCCTGCAGTTTGTCAAGTGGTCATAAACAAAGAGATGAGAAGAAATTGGAGCTATCCTGAGGACAGAAGATTGTTCTTGCCCCAAGGAACTCACCACCCCTAATCAACAGGAAGTAGGAAGGGATTCGAGCAGAATAAGGGTTGGAAGAGAGGTAGACATTTAAAGATCCAATAAAATAGCCCCCAAAAAGCAGACCTACATATGCACATGCTCATATAAATGTGTGCAAACACACATAGGTGTGCACATGTGCATACGTGTGTGTGAGCCAAAGGCCAACCTCTCCGGTCTTCACTTGTATTGCTGATATAAGGTCTTCCACTGAACCGGGAGTTTGTTGATTTGGGGAGGCGGCTGTCCAACACGTTCAGGGAGCCATCTGTATCTGCCACCCAGTGTCACACAGCACAGTGTGCACTGCTGTGCCTGCTTCTGCATGGGAATCTGAACTCAGGCCCCTGTGCTTGCACCATAGGGACCTTACTAACTGAACCAGGGCTCCACCACTCTCTTCCTTCATGTGTTCCCTTTCCTCCCCTCTTCCCCAGCCCCTGAGATGAATCTAGGGCTTTACACATGCACTCTGCCATCCATCGAGCTACAACCCCTCCTGCCCCTTTTGAAAACTATGGTAGCCCTTCAGTAAGTGCCCGTGCCAGGCAGATCGCCTGTCTTCTGTGACGCTTTTATTCTTTCAGTTCACTAATCAATATCTCATATTGGCAAGATGTCTGCTATTGTTGATGTTTTGTTTTTGAGACAGGATCTTACTATGTAGCATTTACTGACCTAGTATCCCTGTATAATCCAGGCTGGCTTTGAACTCTTGGCAATCCACAGTTCTCCCAAGTGTTGTATTTCTATGAACCCCATACCTATGTGTATTTGCTTTTCTAAGGTCTCTTACTACATAACTGGCCTGAAACTCCTGCATCTGCATTGAAGTTCTGGAATTGTAAGACTGCAGGTGTGCCCCATGACAACTGGCAGAAAATCTCTTTAAAATCTCATACACATACATGTAGCCTAGGCTACAAAGTGAATTCCAGGCTAGCCTGTGCTAGAGAGTGAGGGCCTGTCTCAAACAAAACAAAATACAGCTAAACCCAAATCCTTGCAATCCCTCCTTGGAAGCTGTACTTCCATCCTATTGATTGGAGCCTACCCCAATCTGTGAGACAGAATTTTCAAGAAATCACAAAGTCGTAAGATCTTTAACAAATTTCTAACTTTGTCCTTTGATGATCCTAGCGTCAGTAAATGATCTGAATGCTAATGGCTTCTGGGATACTTTGAGCCTGCTAGAGACATGCTGCTGAAGTCTCTTGTTCTCACAGAATGCACCTAAGTTTCTGTGAGGTCAGACTGCTTCAAAACCTCAATTTTTTTGGCTCTCACACCAGAATTGGGTTGTGCCCTAAGAAGACATCATGGTCATGGGATGGCTCCTTAGGGTCACTCTGTGCTGTGAGGACTTTAGGGCCGCTGACTAATCAGGTAAAAAACTAAAAGGACAACAGAAATAGGAATGGGAATTATTGGCAGAGTCAGATGTTTGAAACAGGGTGGGTAGGAAAGAAACTGACAGTGCATTGCTGCTGTTGTAAGCAGAGACTCTGGCTTTTTGTCTGATCTCGGCCAAAAGGCTGAAAAGTAATTCTGTTCTCTCCCTCTCCTTCTTTCCTCCTTCTCTCCCTTCCTCCCCATCTTTCCCCATTTCTCTGTCTCCATCTCTCGTCTTTTCTTCATCTTCCTCATCTTTTTCCTCTTCCTCCTCCTCCTGATCTTCCTCCTTTTCTTCTCTTCTATATACTTAGATCAGAGGAAATTATCTAAGTTGGTCAAGAATATCTCCGAGCCAAAGCAATAATTTGACTGGTGAGCACTGTTTGGGCGTCTAAGAGCTGTTAATCTGCCACCAAAAACCAAGACTGCTTCATCCCTCTAGTTCCTCCAGTAGACTGTGGTCATTTTAAAGCAGGGAATTTTTTTTTCAATTCTCTAGTGCCCAGTACAATGCCCTGCCCGTTGCCCTGCCCATTGCCCTGCCCGTTGCCCTGTCAGGAGCTCCATAACTGTTAGGTTAACCTTTAACTATATATCTTGGATGTCCTACTGTGTTCTAAGCAGAGCCCTCCCAACCACGGTGATAACTTTATGGCTTTTTATTCCCTTCTCTACCCTTTCCAACTCTGCCCTCTTCTCTCCTCTCTCCTTTCCTCTCCTTCTCTTCCCCTCCTCTCTCCATCTGTTTTGTTTTTGGAGTGTGTTTTGTTTTACATGTATATGCGAGTCCTGAATTATGGATGTGTGCCACTTGCATGCCTGATGTCTTCAGAAGCCAGAAGCAAGACTCACAGAAGCCAAAGCTGGCTGGCCAGCAGGAAGGGGCAGCTGCATGGCTGGCTGCTCAGGGCTGATGCAACAGCAGAGCTGCCTTACAGTAGGACATCAGGTAATCACACTAACATGAGAAACAAGATCCTGCCAAAACCAGCTGACACCAACGTAGCAGTCAAGTAGTGTTATTTGCTATGTTATAATAGTGTCTCCATTTAGTGTCAGCATAACCGTAGTGAGTGTTCCCATCGTGTGTCTGAGTCATGAAACATCTGAAACCCCATATAAAGACAGGAGAGGAATACTCCGACCATGGAAGTACACTACCTCTCTCCACCTTCACTGATGAATCCTCTTGACCATCAAGATGACCTATGAAAAATGTTGCCCCGAACCAGGTGAGGTGGCATATGACTGGAATTCCAGCAGCACTTGGGAGGCAGAAGGAACAGCATAACATAGCAATTTCCTGGTTTGCCAGAGCTATAGAGTGAGACACTGTTTAAAAAAAAAAAAAAAAAAAAAAAAGCCGGGCAGTGGTGGCGCATGCCTTTAATCCCAGCACTTGGGAGGCAGAGGCAGGTGGATTTCTGAGTTCAAGGCCAGCCTGGTCTACAGAGTGAGTTCCAAGACAGCCAGGGCTACACAGAGAAACCCTGTCTCGAAAAAACAAACAAACAAAAAAGACAAGAGGAGATAGCTCAGTTAAGAGCACTGTTTGCTCTTGCTGGGGACCTGTCTATAACTCCCATTTCAGGACCTCTAATGCCCTCTTCTGGCCTCTGCAGGAGCACAGAAGTCTGGGAGCACAGACATACATCCAAGCAAAACACCGAAACACATAAAATAAGTAGATTTAAGGGTCGGGAATGCATGCAGCTCAGTCGGTAGAGTGAACACTCACCTAGCGTGCAGAAAACCCTGAGTTTGATCCCAGCACCATATAAACAGAACATGGTGGCATAGGCTTGTAATCCTAGCACTCTGGGGGTAGAAAGAGGATCACAAGTTCATGGGTAAGAGTACTTGCTTCTCTTCCAGGGGACTTAAGTTCAGTTCAGACTTTTTGTTCAGTTAACAACCACCTCTAACTCTAGCCTCTGGGTTCTGACCCTGGAGGGCTTTTACACACATAACACACACACACACACACACACACACACACACACACACACACACACACACGGGGGCGGGAGGGCAGGCAGGCAGACAGAGATGACACACATGTACATTATGCCCTCTGGTCATGCAGATTTTTCAGAGATTTCCATGCTGAGTCCAGAGCATCTTTTGTGTGGCCTATTCCTTAATGGACTTCATCCACTTCATCCACAATGAACTCAGTAATAATTCAGTTAAGAAACAGAAGCCAAATTGAAAAGCCGCGTATCTAACTAAATTGGTCTCCAAAATATGCCTTCACAGCTGGTTTCTTTGAACAGGCTTTTGAATTTTCTCAGAAGCCCATCTGTGCACTTCCTTGTAAAAACTGTACTGGAGTTGATTTCTGTTGTCTCTGTGTCCATTTTGAACTCTCTCTTGCGGCTGGCCTGACTAAACTAAACTCCCCTCCTCCCCCTGGAAACTCTCCTAGAGTGTGGTTTTCACCATAGGAACAAATCAGACACAGATCGCCACACAAGGGCGTCTGCCAGCAGAAACAAACGCCCTGTGAGAGGAGCACTGGTTACGGGTTCAGGCTTTTGGCTGGCCACGTAAATGACCACCAGGATGAAGAAGTGTTCTGCAAAGGCAACTGTAAACACGTACCACATTTTTGGATTCCCTTCAAGCAAGGGCTCGAGTTCAGAGCCCTTCCCTGGGGACGGGGTTGGGGTAGGGGGGAGAGGGGACAGTGGGGACCTTAAGGAGAATTCACCTGACTCAGTTTGAGTGGAAATGGGTATTTCGTCCACCAGGTGACCTTTGGATCATTTAGATCTATGACTTAGTGCTGCAGCCTATGTAAGATTGACCTCTGGTAGCAGGCAAGGTGCCCTAAGCCTTTATTAGAGAGGACTTGAATTCTCTCTCTGTGTCTTTGACTTGTGGGTGCTCTCTACCTAGGTGTCATCCCCTTGAAGGTACAAATTTAGACTTGCCTAGCTAACAATTTCGTAAGTGAATGGACAAGTGACTGAGAGACTGATACTCTGAAAGGCGAGGAGAAACTATTAGGAAAAGCAGTAAATGAGAAACCTTAATGAATGCTGGGAAAGAGCTGCCTGTCTGTTTTGATATGTCTACATATGTGTTATATAGATGATATTTTTCAACTTAATGATGAAAAACTGTATTTTAGAGGCTGGAGAGATGGCTTAGTGGTTAAGAGCACTAGCTGCTCTTCCAAAGAACTCAGGTTTGATTCCCAACACCCGTATGGAGACCTTACAGCATCTGTAGCTCCAGTCTGACACTGTGTGTGTCCTCAGAGGACAGCACCTGGCACACAATTACACATGCAGTCAAAACACCTATGCAACATAGAATAAAATAATAAAATAAATAAGAATTATTTTAAAAAAGAATTGGAGAGTCAGATCAGCAGTTAAGAGCACTGACTGCTCTTCCAGAGGACCCAGGTCCAAATCCCAGAAACCACATGGCATCTCACAACTGTCTGTCACTCCAAGATCTGACATTCTCACATAAATATGCATGTAGGCAAAATACCAATGCACAAAAAATACAGGTAAATAAATTAAAACTTTATATTTATTAAACGGGGAGCTGAAAGATGACTCAGTGGTTAAGAGTACTGTCCTGTTCTCTCAGAGGACCTGAGTTCAGTTTCTAATGTTTGGAGGCTCACACCAGCCTGAAACTCTAGCCCCAGGGGATCAAATGCCCTCTTCTAGCTCAAAGTCTGGTTGCTATTGCTTGTATCGTCTCGTCAGAGGGTTAAGTTACAGTCTACCACAGCCTGTGCTGAAGGAATGTTGTTACAGAATGTGGTGACGACTTGCCATTCTGGTCTAATGCAGCCCATAGATACATAACCCTTATGTACCTTCTTGAATGGGTACCCTAATGTATACACACATGCACACAAATAATAAAAAATAAATCTTAAAAAAAGTGTATTTAGACTAAAGGGATGGCTCATAGGTTAAGAGGATTGTCTGCTCTTCCAGAGGTCCTGAGTTCAATTCCCAGCAACCATGTGGTTAATAACCATCTATAATGAATCTGGTGCCCTCTTCTGGCCTGCAGATATACATGCAGGTAGAACACTGTATACATAATAAATAAATCGACAGGGGGTTGAGGGAAGATGTATTTGATTGGATTTAAATGAAATGTAAGCAGATTCAATAAGTACCTCAGTGGAGGAATTTCTGCCTAGCATCCTGAGGCCCCGGGTTTGAGCACAAATAATACCAAACAAAATAAAACAGTGGTTTAAGAAGAAATAAGGACATAGAGATATATCTCTAACCCCAGCACTTAGGACGTAGAATCTAGGCTTCATGAGACCTGTAACACTGCTTCCACTCCACTATAAATAGCTAAGTGGAGGAGGAGAAGGTTGAAGAAAAATAAGTAATTATCCCAAAGACATAGAAATGGACTGAATTGGGCTGGAGAGATGGCTCAACGGTTCAGAGCACTGTCTGCTCTTTCAGAGGTCCTGAGTTCAGTTCCCAGCACCCACATGGTGGCTCACAACCAACTGTAATGGGATCTGATGCCCTCTTCTGGTGTGTCTGAAGACAGTGACAGTGTACTCACATACATAAAATAAATAAATCTTAAAAAAAAAAAAAAAAAAAAAAAAAGGCTGGTGAGATGGCTCAGCGGTTAAGAGCACTGACTGCTCTTCTGGAGGTCCTGAGTTCAATTCCCAGCAACCACATGGTGGCTCACAACCATCTGTAATGGGATCCGATGCCCTATTCTGGCATGTCTAAAAGCAACAGTGTATACATAAAATAAATAAATCTTTAAAAAAAAAAAAAAAGATTATCTACAGTGGGGTGTAAAAATACCAGAGCCCTGAGAGGCTTCAACAGTTAATGCTGCCCTGTTGCTTCTGGTTCCTGCTGCTGCTTTTCTGGTTGTTGTTGCTGACTGGAGATAGCCTGATGAATGAAGATTGGATTTGCCCCAGGAACTTGATGCCCCTAATCAGCAGGAAGTAGTCTAGAGAGATCTATGCAGACCCCTTGCCCTCTAACCTTCTAGCCTACCTAGTATTTGGGGTTGGAAGGGTTTGATTGGGGTGAAGAAGGGCGGTAGATATAAGAAGCCAATAAAATAGCCCAAAAGTACTGCACATAATTATGTGTTCAAACCTTTCACATGAGTTAGTGCAATAACTCTTATACCAGCGTCACCATAAACATGGAAGAATGTGTTCTGCTGCAGTGTCACGATAGCTTTGCTGTCACTGGTGGTGATGACGGGACATTCTCAGCTCCATTGTTAACCTTTTGTGTCTTTTTGTTAGATTGTATTTATTTTATTCTATGTGTATGAGTGTTTTGCCTGCATGAATATCTTACACCACATGTTTGCAGTACCTAACAAGGCCAGAAGTGGATTTTGGATCCTCTAAAACTGGAGTTCTAGGGGTCTGTTGGCTGCCATGTGGGTGCAGGGAACCCTCTGGAAGAACAGCCACTGGAGCCATCTCCCCAATCCCTTCCCGTTGCTTTGTTGAGACAAGGTTTGTCTATGTAACCCTGGCTGTCCTGGGACTTGCTGTGTAGACCTGGTTTCAAATTCCCATAAATCCTCCTGCCTCTGCCTCCAAGTATTGGAACTAAAAGTGTATGCCACCACACCCAGATCTCTTGTTTGCTTTTTATTTTGAGATAAGGTTTCATGAAGTTGAAATCACTCTGAAGCTTAGGCAGGCTTTGAACTTCCAATGCTCTTACTTTAGCCACCCTATTATCTGGGATTACAGGACTGTGCTACCAGGCCCAACCTGGCTCAATCGTTTCTAAGTTAAATTGCTAAAATGTTTAACACATTGTTTTTAGATGGTATGAGGAAACTAAACAAGTTTGAGTCTGCTAATAAATATGGATAGAATAGAATTATTCTACAAGGAAATACATGTTTCTAGGAATCATGAAATGTGTTGGGCAAGGGTAGGCAGATCTCTGCGTTCCAAGCCAACCAAGTCTACACAATAAGTTCCATGCCAGCCAGGTCTACACAGGAAGACCTTGTCTCAGAAAGAAAGGAAGAAAGGAAGAAAGGAAGAAAGGAAGAAAGAAAGAAAAAGAAAGAGAGAAAGGAAGAAAGAAAGAACAAACTAAACAACAAACAAACCGGGGGGGGGGGGGGGGGGGGGGGGGGGGGGGCTCGTGAGAATTCCCAGCAACTACATGATGGCACACAACCATCTATAGGTGGATCTGATGCCCTCTTCAGATAGGTGGATGTATATGCAGCCAAGCACTCATATATTAAATAAATAAAATTTTAAAACAAAACAAAACAAAAAAAAAACCAAAACAAAAAGCCAAAGCAAACAAAAACAAGTCACTTCATACACAACTATAACATGAAAGTATTGTGTATTTAAGGCAATTCTTAAGGACTCTGACAAACCCAGTTTCTGATACCTTTAAGGTGAAGCCAATATGGTGGCTGATGTCTATAATCCCAGGGACTACTGGGCCACAGTGGGTCCCAGACTTCTGAAATTGAGTTTGTGAGCAACATAGCTCCTAGTAGCAGGCCGGGTGAGGCTGCCCCCTTGGGGAGGAGAGATGTAAAGGACTCAGCAAGAGTACCTGAAAGTGACAGACCTAAGTCTAAGTCTTATCCCTCTAACTCCTTGCATAGGTGGGAGTTTTAAGAGTGTTAACATACCTACAAATACCATTGTTCAACAGGCTGAAGCAGGAACATTGCAAGTTCCAGATCACCGTGGGCTGTAGAGCAAGGCCCTATAAAATTTAATAAAATTTTAAACCACACAGAAATAAAAGAAAACAAAAGATACAGGCATGGCTGGCATAACTGTAATCTCAGCACTTTGGAGGTAGAGGCAGGAGAATGAGTAGTTTATGGACAGCTACATAGTGAGTTCCTGTCCAGTCAGAGCCACCTGAGATCCATCTCAGAAATCAAACAGGACTGAGAATGATGACATCTCTGTACCCTAATGCTCAGGAGGCAGAGACAGAGACAGGAGGATCTCTGTGAGTTTGAGGGCACTCTGGTTTTCATAGCAAGTTCCAGGACAGCCAGGCCTAGACAGAGACCCTGTCTCAAGAGAGATGGAAGGCCCCACATGGTGGCAGGAGAGAATGGACTTCTTCAAATTGTCCTCTGATCTTCACGCATGTGCTGTATCACACACAAAATAAAGAAAGGAAAAAGGGCAGAAGTGTAAGCAAAGGTTTTAGTTAGGTTTTCATTTACATGTGTGTTTGGTTTCCTTAAAATATATTTTATTCTTTGAAATTTTATACATATATACATTGTATTAAACAGAGTATCACTTTCATTAGATTTATTAATTTTATGTGTATTTTGCCTGTATGCACCATGTGTGTGCCTAGTGCTCTTGGAGACCAGAAGAAGGCACTGAGTTCCATGGAACTACACTTACAGATGGTTGTGAACCACCATGCAGGTGCTGGGAACTAAACACAGGTCCTCTGCAAAAGCAAAAAGTGCTTCTTCATAGCTCTTTATCTCTGCAGTCCCTACATTTATACGACGTGCTTTTACTATATCCATCCACTACTGCTTCCCTTCAACTTCCTCTAAAGCCCCTACTGTCTACTTTTTGGTGTGGTATTAATAATCCCCTGGGTCTAATTAATGCTGCCCATATGTGCATGAATGAATATGGGGTCATCCACTGGGCCATGTTTCCACCAAAGAATAACTCCTTTAGCGACATCAATTGCCAACAGCTCTCCTGCCAAGAATAGGGCCTCCTGGGCCTGTCCCTCATTCATTCGGGAATGTTGACTGCTTGATATTCTGCAGGTGATGCCAGCAGCTGTAAATTGAAGAGTGCAACAGCCATGCCATCTCCAGCAGTCAGCATTCACCACTCTCCCCCTCTGCCAGCTCTTCCATTCTTTCTACTCCCTCTTCTTCAATGGTACCTGAGCCATGCATGGTCACTGCTTTAAGTTGTAATAAACGTTAAAGATAGCCTGACAAGATAGCATATACCTGTCATCCTAGCACTTGGGTGGTAGAGGCAGGAGAATCGATTCAGAGCTATCCTTGGCTACACAATGATTTATAAAGCACCCTGGATTGCACAAGTAGATAATAGATAAGTAAACAAGTAAATAAATAAGCAAGTAGGGAAATAATTAAAAAATATATATATCAAAGAGTTTTTGAAAATTTTCATGAACTTTTATGAGTAAATGTTTGATTTGGGTACTTATTTTATCTACTTAGACACTTGGGTCATTTAAATTTTTCCTGGATGAGCCGGGTGTGTGGTGGCACACACGTTAATCTCCACACTCAGGAGGATCTCTGGGAGTTCAAGGCTGTTCTACTACCAAGTTCCAGGATAGTCAAGTCTACAGAAAGAGACCCTGTTTCAAACTCAATTAATTTCTTGGATAAAAAGGGATCACAAACCAGGTGGTGATGCCTCATGCCTTTAATCCCAACACTCGGAGCCAGAAGTAGGTAGTAAGTGGATCTCTGTGAGTTCAAGGCCTCCTGGCCTGGTTTACAGAGCTAGTTCCAGGACAGTCAGAGCTACACAAGGAAACCCTGTCTCAAAAAACCAAAGAGAGAGAGGGAG
>JANHMN010000007.1:5459087-5470383 GCA_030674055.1 Rhabdomys pumilio
ACCACCACCACACCGCCACCACCACCACCACCACCACCACCACCACCCCGAACCCCCGAATATGGAGATCAGAGGACAGCCTTGGGAGCTAATTCTTTCTTTCCACAACGTGGGTCCCAGAGATCGAACTCAGGTGTCAGCCTCAACATCAATTGCTTTTACTTTCTGTCTTGCTGGCTGTGTAGTGGATTCTAGAATAAATAAGTTCTCCATTTTAGTTTTTTTCCTTATTATTTTGACAAGTGCCCTGCATCCAGATGGCCCTGAATTAATTATGTAGTGGAGGATGATCTTGAACTTTTTTTTTTTTTTTTTTGGCTTTTCGAGACAGGGTTTCTCTGTGTAGCCCTGGCTGTCCTGGAACTCACTCTGTAGACCAGGCTGGTCTCAAACTCAGAAATCTGCCTGCCTCTGCCTCCCAAGTGCTGGGATTAAAGACGTGCGCCATTACTGCCAGGCATTCTTGAACTTCTGATTCTTCCACTTCTACCTCTCCTGTGCTAGATTTTATGCTGTGCTGGAGATCAGACCCAGGGCTTTGTGCATAGCAGGTAAGCACTAGCACTCTGACAACTGAGCTAAACCCCCGACTCTCTGCATTTGTTTTTGGTAAAAGAGCTTTCTATGTAGCCATGGTTAGCCTGAAACACACTAGTACGTTGATCAGGCTGACTTCCAGTTTAGGGCAATCCCGCATCTGCCTCAGTGCTAAGGGGATTACAGGTATGTGCATGCTACCCACCCAAGAGATTTAGGATGATTTTTAAAAATGACAGACTAGCTGCTGGGTGGACTCTGATCCCAGCATTCAGGAGGCAGGAGGCAGAGCCAAACAGATCTCTGTGAGTTTGAGTTCAGCCTGGTCTGGAGTTCTAGGACAGCCTGAGCTATATAGAAAGACACTGGAGAGAGAGAGCGAGAGAGCGAGAGCGAGGTGTGACAGAAGGACAGAAGCTCGGTGTGGTTGAGGAGGCCTGCGATCCCAGCATTAGGAAGTGCAGCAGCAGGAAGACTGCTTGCTGCAAGTTTATGCTGACCCAGATCTCCATAGACTGTTTTCAGGCTTGCCTATGAAGTGAGGCCCTGTCTTAAAACAAACAAATAAACAAAAATTAAAATAAAGAAGGGGCTCAGGAGATGGCACAGTGGTTAGGAGTACTGGATGTTCTTCCAAAGGACCCAGGTTCAATTCCCAACACTCATATGGCAGCTCACATCTGTCTGTAACTCCAGTTACAGGGTTTCGGAAACCCTCACACAGACATACATGCAGGCAAAACACCAATGCACATAAAATAAAAATAAATGACATAAAAATAAGTAAATAAAATGTGATGGCCAGGTATTACAGAACCTGTCTACAAAGATAGAAAGATTGTAAATTTGAGGCCATCCTGAACTACATCTGAAATCAAGGCTAGCCTGAGCTACATAGCAAAACCTCTTTAAAAAAAAAAAAAAAAAGAGCCCGGCAATGGTGGTGCATACCTTTAATCCCAGTACTTGGGAGGCAGAGGCAGGCAGATTTCTGAGTTTGAGGTCAGCCTGGCCTACAGGGGGAGAACCAGGAAAGCAAGGGAAACAAAAAAAAAATTTAAAAAAAAAAAAAAAAAAAAAAAAAAGAAGAAGAAGAAAGAAAGAAAAAAAGAAAAAAGAAAAAGAGAGAAAGAAAGAAAGAAAGAAGGAAACTGGATAAAAAAAAAAATAACTGAGCAGTATTAGCGCACACCTTTAATCCTGGCACTCAGGAGGCAGATACAGGGAGATCTCTGAGTTTGAGGCCAGCCTGGTCTACAGAGTGAATTTCATGACAGCTAGGGCTACACAGAGAAATCCTGTCTCAAAAAAAAAAAAGCAGCCGACAATGGACTGAGTGCATAGCTCAGCGGCAGATCATTTACCTGACATCTCTGAGGTCCTGAGTTAAATTCCCAACACCACAAAAACACACTAAAGAAAACTGATAAACAAAACCTACATCTAACGAAATAAAGAACCTAGTCACTAGTGTGAGCAAGCAGCTGAGATACACAGGTAGACAGAAAAAGAGGTAGATAGTGATAGACTCCCTGGTGCCTCATAGACACACACACCCGGCCCCCAAGCCCCCAGGGTAAAAAAACCAAGAAAGAACTGAAAGACCATCAAGAAGGCAGTCCAGTTCTCCAGAAGCTGCTTCCTCCTTACTTAAAGAGACCTCCAGAAACCCTGTTGTTTCCCCCTCACCCTCACCATCTCCACCCCAACCACCCACCCCCTGCACAAAATAGGGATGAGACTGGGTGGGAAGACCCTGGAGACTCTCAGGGCTTTGGTTTTCTTCATTCTGCTGAATCTCCTTTGCCTGGAAATCTCCCCATCTTCAGTGGGACTCCCCCCCCCCACACCCACACACATACATTCACACAGTCACCCTCCTGCTGTGGGCTTTAAGTTAAGTGAATTGCCAGAGGAAATTGTTATCTCTTTCTCCAATGCAATAGCCAGGCAAGATCTCAAGACCCACCTCTGCCGGTAACTGCTCTTTCTTTGCATCTAGATCTGTAGCCAGATTCAAGTCCCAGCAGGCCTCTAAAAGCAAGGTACCAACTGAAACCTGTGAAGAGGTATAATGGCTTGGAAAGAATCGTTTGAATAGACACGTTATTATCATCGGAGATCCAGGACTGTGTGTGAGAAAGGCTATTAGTGGTGTTGGGTAACGGTGAGAACATGAACCTGAATCTGGCTGGTTTAAATACAAACCCACCAAGAGATTCTAAGTTTAATATTGTCACCACAGGAGTTCCAAAAGTCCTTACAGGTGGGCACAGAAGCACATGCCTCTAATTCCTGTCCTCAGGAGTAGAGTAGAGAATCTGAGAGTTTGAGGCCAGCCTGGGTATTGCGAGTCTGCTATGTTCCAACCATAGACGGCCATGTCTGTGTCTTTCCACTGTGTCAGAATTTATTGAGTAATAATACATTTACAAGCTACAGTGATTTTGTTACCTGAAAATTTCCAAGTTGCCCCTATTTCCCTTGATAGACGATTAACAAGCACAAGTTCTTTTTGTCCTAATCTATTTGTAGTTTTAATTTTGTGTGTGGCATTATATATGTTTGTGCTATGCGCACATGCTCGTGCATGGAGGAGGCCTGAGGTTGGTTATCTTTTTTTTTCTTCCCTGTGAGACTGGATAGATGGCTCAATGATTAAGAGAGCTTGTTGCTCTTGCTGAGGACCTGTATTCAATTAGAGCACCTACGTGTTGACTTACAACCATCTGTAACTTCTAATTCAGGTGATCTAATGGGCCCTCCTGGGCACCAGACACACTCTTGGTACACATACATATGTGCAGGCAAAACATGTACATGTAGAATAAATTTTAAAGAATTAAAACATTTATTATTTTTAGTTAGGTGTACGTGGATGTATCTATGCTTAGGTTTGTGCATGAGTGTGGGGGCCCGATGAGTCAGAGGTATCAGATCTCATATAAATAGAATTACAGGTGATTATGAGCTGTCTGATGTGCGGGCAGAGAACTGAATTCAGGTCCTCTGAATTTGGGTTATGAGCAATATTCACTCTTGACTACTGAGCCATCTATCCAAACCCTCCTTTTTATTTATTTATTTACTTATTTTGAGACAGGATCTCCCCCTCCCCACCCCCCCCCCTCTCTATGTATATATATTAATATATATCATTATATAGCTCTGGCTAGCCTATAACTTGTTATATAGACCAGGCTAGCCTTGAACTCACAGACTCACAGAAATCTAACAGTCTCTGTCTGTCCAGTGTTAGCATTAAAGGCATATTCTCTCATGTTCTCATGCCTGGGCAGTCACCTTTATTTTTTGAGATAAGGTTTTAGTTAGGGTTTCTATGCTGTGATAGAACACTATAGCCAAAATCAATGTGAGGAAATGATTTATACGGCTTACTTCTATCACACTCTATTATCTAAGACAGTCGGGACAGGATTAAATAGGGTGGGAATGTGGAGGCAGGAGCTGATGCAAAGGCCGTGGAGGAGCACTGCTTAATGACATATTCTTGTGGCTCATTTGGCCTGCTTTTTTTGTAGCACCCGGGACCACCAGCCCAGGGGTGGAACTATCCATGGTGAGTTAGGTCCTCCCACATCAATAATCAATTAAGAAAATGTACCACAGGCTTGCCCACATGCCAATCTGGTGGGTGGATTTTCTTTTTTCTTTTCTTTCTTACTTTCTTTTTTTGAGGGTTTGAGGGAGTTGAGACAGGGCTTCTCTGTGTAGTCCTGACTGTCCTAGAACTTGTTCTGTAGACCAAGCTGGCCTCTACCTCATAGATCTACCTGTCTCTGCCTTCCAAGTGCTGAATTAAAGGGGTTAGACACTATGTATGCCCAGTTTGGTGGGTGCATTTTCTGAATTGAGTTCTCTCTTCTCAAGTGACTCTAGCTTATATCAAGATAACATAAAACTAGCCGACACATGGTTCCTCACTAAAATCTGGAGCTTATTTATTTAGCAAGGTGGGCTGGCCAATGAGGTTTTTGTCTTCACACTGGAGGGCTGTGGTTACAGGGACACACTGACATGCTTGTCTTTTTATGTGGATTCTGGAGACCCAGACTCAGATTCTTTTGTTTATATGGCAGGTACTTCTCCCACTGAGACATCTCCCAACCCCTTTCTCCCAATCTTAATGGCTAATATTAACGCTCATCCCACACATGACATATCACACGGTAATTATATTTGTGTGTATATACATTGGTTATAAGAGTTAATGAGGCCACAGTAAAGCTCAAGGCGTTCACAGAGGCTTTATTGTAAGCAAAGGCTGACAGAGATGAGAGGCATCTCAGGCACAGGAGGCTATTAGATAACAAAGTCCACTGGACAGCTGCTGGAGGTCTCGACACAGAGTACAGGCAGAGTCACAGGCTGAAGCAAAGACTCAATTTTGAGCTGGGCCTGGTGATGTACACCTTTAATCCCAGCACTCAGGAGACAGAGGCAGGCAGATCTCTGAGTTCCAGACCAACTACATAGTAGGTTTCAGGACAGCCAAGACAGCATCATGATCTCCTGTCTCAAAAAATAAATAAGATTCATGGGTGAGTAGAGCTGCTCCAGTGACGTGTAGGGCTGAGTTCAGGGGGACATACAAGCAGATGTGTGCATGGCTGTTTAATAGGCCATGTTAGCTGTAGAGACCAAGCTGAGCTGAAGATATTGGACAGTCAGGTCTTGTCCATCCATCTTCTGCCTATTGGTCCCTTGACAAGACACATATAGCTAAGTAGGGGCTGTCATTATCACAGAGCTTGGTTTTCTTTCCCATGTGTGAGTGCGTGCACGTGGTGTGTGTGTGTGTGTGTGTGTGTGTGTGTGTGTGTGTGTGTGTTTCTGTTCAGGCATGTGTGAGTATGTAGGCTAGATGATGTCAGGCGCTTACCTTAGTTGCTTTCCTCCTCCTCTTCCTCTTCTTCTTCCTCTTCCTCCTCCTCTTTCTCTTCCCCTCCTCATCATCATCACCATCATGATCATCACTATTATCTTGACGCAGTGGCTCTCACTGAACCTGAAGCTGGCCAGTGCAGCTAGCTGACCAGAAAGCTCCTGTCTTTGCTTCTCCAGCACTGGGATTACAGCTGTGAAGCACTAGGCCTAGATTTTTTACATGGGTGCTAGGAATTGAATTCATGCTTGCATGACAAACACTTTAACTACTAACCCATCTCTACAGCTCCCTGGTACCTACTCTGTGTGGAATTTAGGTATTTCTGTGTCTTCGGTCTGGTGAGTCTGATAAGTTCCCTGGCCTGTCTCCTGTCTTCTTGATGTTTTAATATGCCTCTGTGATCACATGGGTTCAATGGTTTTGGGTTTGGGTTTTTTTTTTTTTGTTTGTTTTTGTTTTTGGTTTTTTTTGTTTTTGTTTTTGTTTTTTTTGAGACAGAGTCTCACTGTGTAGCTCTAGCTATCTTAGATTTCATTATGTAGATATTCTTTTTTTTTTCTCTTTTAGACTTATTTAATTTCGTGTGGATCAGTGTTTTGCCTGTATGTATGTATGTATATATGTATGTGCATCATATATGTACTTGGTGCCCAGGGAGTCCAGAAGAGAGTCAGATCTCTTGAAACTGGAATTACAGACAGTTGTGGGTACCAGGAACCAAAGGTCTTCTACAAAAGCAGCAAGTCTTCTCCTTCTTTTTCTTTTTAAAAAAATCCTAGGATGTTTATTACAAAGGTAAACTCTGATCCCTTAGATGGGCTTATCCATAGGATTTCTGATATCGGGCATGGGCACCAGGACTTCCAAACTTTTTGGGTTCGCAGCGACGGGGAGTCAGCTACAAGCAGGGTCCGATCGTACTGGTCGAGGATATCTTCGATCTCCTTCTTAGAGGCTTAAGCCACATATTTTTGGTAATAAGCCACCAGAGCTTTTGAGATCATCTCCGGCTCGATCATCTCCAGGGGATGAACATTCACCTTGATGAGCCCGTTTCCTGGTTTGCAGTGGGCCACAGCTGTGGCTGCCTTCTTGCGTCCGAAGACCTGCACGGACTGCAGCAGACCCTTGGACAGCATAGCTGCAAGTATGAACACGAGCTCCTCACCGTACAGCGCCGCCACCGGGAAAGGGCACAGCAAGTCTTCTTAAATACAAAGCTACCTCTCTAGTCCAAGGAATGAAGATATTCTAAAGAGACACTGTACCTTTCCCTTTGGCTAATAGACTGTTAAAAGAACACTCCCCAAATAATTAGAATTTCTCCAGGAATCTCACGCTGGGAGAAGGAAAAGTCCCTGAAGCCTGGTGATAGTCATGGAGACACTTGTCTCCAGGAAGATCTCACTCAGCCTGACAACTTGTCAGGTCACTTTGAAGGAGAGACTGGAGCTGGCAGGCGATGATGACCATCGAGGTCACACCTTGAGGCCACTGCTGAATTATACTTCTTGCCCTCCATTTAAACCTAAGCCTGAGCTCGAGAGAGATCTCAGTGACTAAGGCCACCTGCCAAGCCTGACAACTGGAGTCAACCGTCTGGGTGTAAATGGTAGAAGGGATGAACCAGCCCCTAACTAACCTCCCGGTGCACGTGTGCTCTCTCTCCCTCCTCTCTCCCTCTCACAAGTAAACAATGTAACAGCAGCAGCAGCAGCAGCCACAACTGAGAGGAGTAAATTGGCCTGAGACAGGCTGACTCCATGACAGGCTGCAAACTAGCAGTTCCGGAGACCAGGCCTGAATTTCTACTTCCCAGAACTGAGCAAGTCAGTTACTGGAACACTTGAAGGCTTTTGTAAAAGGGACCCCTCCCCAACTTGTAAAAGAACAGTTAGCCAAGCTTGTGGCCATGAGGTCAGGAGCTACCCCTCCTTGGCATGAAGCAAGAATAGTTAGTCTGAACCATAGCATCACCCAGACCCCCAGAGATGGAACCCACCAATCCAGATAAACATCACCCACCCCTCCCTGATGTTCCTCCTTTTGGCTTTAAGTTGAATCTGGGAATTCAGTGACTGTCCTTCATCCCCAAGGAATTGGGCCCCTGCATGCAGAAATAATCGCTCTTTGCTTTTGGATACTATCTGAATCTGGGGTATCATTCTTCCTTGTGTCCTGTGTTTGTGTGTGTGTGTGTGTGTGTGTGTGTGTGTGTGTGTGTGTGAGAGAGAGAGAGAGAGAGAGAGAGAGAGAATCTCTTTGCTTTTCAGTGTGTTCACACTGACTAGATCTCCTTTCTCTGCTTTTTACTATTTTTTATCCATTTAATTGGCCTATTCAGGATGAAGAGCTGTCTTAGAATTTCTGTTGTAATAGCACAGCATAAGCCAAGCCATGTGTGATGGTGCACACCTTTAATCCTGGCACCTGGGACGCACAGGCAGCTGATCTCTGGGATCTCTGGGAGCTTAAGGTCAGACATTCCAGGTCTACATAATAGTTCTAGTATAGCCAAAGCTACATAGTGAGACACTGTCTCAAAAGCACACAAACACAAAACAAAACAAAACAAAACAAACAGCATGATCAAAATCAGCTTGTGGAGGAAAGGATTTATTTTGTCTCACATCTTGTAATTTTATCATCCAGGAACTTTAAGGCAAATACTCAAGCCAGGAACTGAAACAGAAGCCGTGAGGAAATCAGCTTACAGGCCTGTTCCCCAGGGATGCTTACTCTGCTTTCTTATACACTCAGGGACAACCTGCCCAGGGCGTGGCACCAACCAGCGTGGGCTGGAGCTTCTCACATCAACCATATATTAGGAAAATGCACTACAGGATAATGTGGTAGTTCCCTCTTCCCAAATGAGTCTAGCTTGTGTCAGGTTGACGTAAAAGTAGCCAGCATAGTGGCCAAGCCTGGCTAGTCTGACATTAACTCCAGTAACATTCCTTTTTACTGGGAGAGGCCTGAAGACGTACTGAAAAGACCAAACCTAATACAGATATAAGTTCCAAAATGCCCCCCACCCCCAGCCTGCTGCCTTTCTTTGAGTCTTAGCAGAATGGAAAAGTACTGAGTTCACCCTGAGACATCTGTCTGCTGTGCCAGATAAGAGACAAAGGAGGGAAATCCTACCACCCTGAAGGCAGCTTTTTGGAACCAGCCCAGCAACTGTACTGCAGATGACTTCTAGGAAGCAGCTACTAGCTTCACTCAACCTTCTACAAACTCTGGTCCTTAGTAGTTGAGGTCCAATGTTTTTCTCTCAGTGTTTTGGCCCTCTCTGTGGAGGAGAGTGAACACATGTCTTTGTTTATGATATATTGGTGCAAATCTTTGTAGTCTCATCCTAGGTTTCCCCATAACACATACTTTCTTCAGAAACCAAATTCTTTGGAAATTATATTTGTGTGGGAGGAGCCCCAACATCTCTGACGAGCTCTGTGATCTTCATGCAGGCCAGACCTTAGTTCGGGAACGGTGGTCACACAATTTAATTAGAAAAACCAAATACAGTGGGAACAACTGGATGCCAAAATGTAGGGGCCAAGCAGTGTAGCATTGGAGCACCAAAGGTGAGGTAGGTTGAGCTACGTATATAAATAGAAGAGTCAAATCAGCACTCAAAATAATCCGTTGTCTCCCCACAGCCCCAGCAAGACGGCTAGTATAACAAAAACAAAACAAAACAACAACAAAACCAAAAACAAAAAAACAAAACAAAACAAACCAGCAGCCACTAAATTCTGGTGAGGCTATAGATATGTAAGCTCACCATTGGTGAGAATGTGAATTAAATCAGTATAGCTATATGGAATACAGCATGGGAGTTCTTCAAAATATTAAAAATAGAATGACTCCCTAATCCAACAGTCCCACTACTGGATATGTGTGAAATCACTCTATTGAGGCATCTACATCCCAGTGTTCAATGCAGCCCTATCCAGGATAGCAGAGAGCTGCAAACTACTGAACTGCCCGTCAGCTAACTGATGAATGCAGAGGGGGAAATTCAGTACACAGAATAGATTACTCTGTAGCTATAGAAGAGATGCTGTCCAGTTATTTGTAACAACGTAGGTAATATGGTGGGGGCTTTTTGTTTGCTTTGATTTGATTTTTTTGAGACAGATTTTCTCTTTGTAACTATAACCCTGGAAGTCCTGGGTCTCACTTGTAGACCAGGCTGGCCCAGAGATCTGCCTGCCTCTGCTTTCTGAGCACTGGGATTAAAGCTGTGCATCACCAGTGCACGGCCACTGCTGCTGCTGCTTCCTCTTCCTCCTCCTCTTCCTCCTCTTCTTTTCCTTCTCCTTGTCCTCTTCATCCTCCCCTCCTCTTTCTCTTCCTCTTTTATATAAGAATTTTTAAAGTCTTTGTTTATTTTGTTTCTTGAAACCAAATCTCATTGTATAGCTCAAGCTACCCCCAAATTGTGACCATCCATCCTGCCTCAGCCGCCCAAGTGCTGGGGTTACAGACATGTGCCATCATTACTGATAACTTCAGGCTTTTACTATGAAGAAAGGGCAGCTGGGCCCATTTACCAAGTGACTTAAGAAGCTATACACGTAGAACACCTCCCCACTCGCTGCAAAGACTCGGCAATAGGATTCCATTTAGCCTTGTCCTCATGATGGACAGCACTACAAAGTGCTTACTCATTTGGGGATTTAGCTGTACATAAGTGGAATTTAGGGTACATTTATTTGTGATGTAATAGAGTGTATTTGTGTAGTTTTCGTTTATGCTTCCTTATGACATTATAATTTATCCCAGCATAGGAATGGCTTCCAGAAACTATACTGCTGCAGTATAGTATAGCACTAATGAACATTAAGAGAACGGTGCTGGCTTAGCATACACAGCACCTTGGGTTTGCTCACTCCAGCATCACAAATACAAAACAAAACAGTACTTAGTATTTAAACTTTGTTACTTACTACCCAAGAGATTTATTTTGAAATATACACATTTCCTACAGGCTTTATCATTGTCATCGCCATCATTATCATCATCATCACCACTACCACCACCACCACCACCACCACCACCACCATCATCATCATTTTGAGACAGGTTCTCTCGAAGCCATGGCTGTCTTGGAACTCTTAGTGTAGACCAGGCTGGCCTCAAGCTCACAGAGCTCTACTTGCCTCCTGAGTGCTGGGATTAAAGGTGTGTACCACTATGCCTGGTTGTTTTTTTTTTTTAAATATTGTTTTTGTGTGTGTGTGTGTGTGTGTGTGTGTGTGTGTGTGTGTGTGCATGTACGTTTGTGTATACAGGACTCTCAGTGGCCCACAGGCATCAAATCATATAGAGCTGAAGTTACAGACATTTGTGAGCAGCCCAGTGTGGGTGCTTAGATTGGAACTCTGGCTTTCTGACAAGGTGGTATATAATCTTAACTCTAGCCCATGTGTAGGGCTTCTTTTTCTCAATGTAACCTTTTCTTGTTTCACTCATGTTTCAAAGGCTAAGCACTGAAATGCTTACCTTATATATGAAGGAAACTTGATGTGGGGTGGGGGGGTTCCAGTTTTGACAACTATGCTAAAAGTGTATTTGATGTTACTAAAAGAAATTGAAAGGACAGCCAGGACTACACAGAAAAACCCTGTCTCGAAAAAAACAGAAAAAAAAAATTGAAGTGTCAAAACATTTGAAAAGCTAGCAATAAGAGGAGAAAACCCACAAAAATATTAAGATCAGAGACTGAGTTATCTTAAGTATTTCCAAGAAAAATGATATTATGAAACCATTGTCATATAAAAGGGTAATTAAAAAGCCAGGTGGTGGTGGTGGTGGTGGTGGTGGTGGTGGTGGTGGTGGTGGTGG
>JANHMN010000007.1:5470393-5491085 GCA_030674055.1 Rhabdomys pumilio
GGTGGTGGTGGTGGTGGTGGTGGTGGTGGTGGTGGTGGTGGTGGTGGTGGTGTACACACCTTTAATCTTAGCACTCAGGAGGCAGAGGCAGGTATATCTGTATGAGTTTGAAGTCAGCGTGGTCTACAGAATGAATTCTAGGACAATCAAGGCTATACAGAGAAACCCAGTCTCAAAAACCAAAACGAAAACGAAAACGAAAAACAAAACAAAAAACATGGTAAAAAGTCACCAGAGTTTTGAAATACTATAGAAATATACAGTGATCATTTCAATTATTCATTTATTACACACACACACACACACACACACACACACACACACACACACACGTATATATCATTAGTCAACTACACTTTGAACTAAAGGCTGGTAACAGGACAGTAAGCAGGTGTAAGTCATCTGTGAGAGCATGGTGTTCTCAGCATAACATGGAGCACAAATTCTCTGTGTTAACAGCTACTTTTCTTAATGCTTTTTACAAAATATCGGACAAAAGCAATTGGAAGAAGGAAGGGTTTCTTTTGGCTCTTGGTCCGCAGGTACAATCTTCCATGCTGGGGAAATGTGGTGAGAGGTGTCTGAGGCAGCTGGTCACAGCTTTTCTATACTCAGGAGCCAGAAGTGAATACTGATGCTTGCCAAGGACCAGCCTTGGCTTTGAGAGGGGCTCTGAGGAAGAGGTGTTCGGGACTGGCAAGAATAACTTGAAGTCAAATTGAGGGTACAAGCTGACAACCTGTGTTCTGCTTGAGACTGCTTTCTGAAGATCCACAGCTCATCCAGAAGCTCAGCTTTCACAGACCAAAATCCAGTCTTTTATTTACATATCAATTCAGTTGTCCACCCCAGTTTCCCTTTTGATTGATTATCCCACCAATCAGATTTTTTTGCCCTTATCCCTTGACTTCTAGGAAAAGACAGTAAGCACATTTTTTTTTAAATGTTTTATTTACATTTCAGATACCAACCCCTTTCCCCATTTCCCCTAGAAAACCCCTATCCCGTGCCCCCTTTTCCATTTTGCTTTTATACAATTTTTTTAAATGTTAATCAAAGACTTTATAAGTATAGTAATGCTCAATCAGAAGTGTAACCTACTACCCAACCTAGCTATGTAAACTACCTTTGACTGGTGGAGACATGTGAACTTCTGCCTCCATGCCCCCTCTCTCTTTCTCTCTCTTTTTCTCTCTCATTACCTAGCTTCTCATCTACTTCATCTTCTCCTCTCCTTACTCCATCTTTTCCTCTCGGTGCTCCTTTCCCCTTAGCTCTTCCTACATATTACCCTTCCTGTTAAAATAAAACTTTTCTCACAGAATACAATTAAAGCATAATTATTCCTATTTGTACCAGTGAGGTACAAGGTAGTCTTAATACCCAGTCCCTCCTCTTTTTGACTAACCAGAATCTCTGTCATCTCTCTTGACTAAAACACTTAATTTTGAACCTGACTTTTTCTTGGCTTTAGAATGAATGTCAGCTGAAAACCATCCACTCAGATCTTTTCTCTCAAGGTAAATAGCCAGGATTGGCTATGAGTTTATAGGTCTTCAACACCATCAGAAATCCAGAATGACTAGATTAACTGAAGTTATGGGAAGCACATTTTTCTTAACATTGCAAATGAATTCAGAGATCTGCCTGCCTTTGTAGGAACAGACAATAAGCTAGCTGGGTTGGATATGAGATCACAGCTTCTACCACGCCTGGGCCTAAATTTGCTCTGCTCTAAGCTGATCTTGAACTCAGGAATCTGCCCGCCTTTGTAGCTGTGTGTCTTTTTATCTTTCTGACAAGCTTGCTCATGGTGTAGCTGCCTCTGTTCTTTTAGATCCGTAAAGATCCTTATACAGTTCATATTGCATCTTTCTATTTTGCATAGTTGAGAAATTATGTATTTTTGAACTCAAGTTTTCAGTGTTCTTTCCTACAGCCCCAAGGGCTGTCCTGGAGGTCTCAGTGTTTACCGTTTTGCTGAGACGTAGACAGGCTCTCACCTCCCAGACTCATGCTGTCTCTAACTAACATGGAGTCATTGATCTTGGCAGAGAGGGCATTCCTGGAAGGAGGAACATGAAAATATATACACTATTATACAAACAATCTTTACTCCCTTACCAACTATAAACAATTGTGGAGGCCCATGCCCTGCTGGCACTGTTCCAGGGGCAGGAAACCATGTCATACTGTCCTTTACATGGCCATACAAGACGTGGCATTGACTTCTGTTTTTTGTTGTGTTTGTTTTTTTGTTTGGTTGGGGTTTTTTGAGTCAAGGTCTTGCTATACAGCTTTGACTGACCTCAGCGAGCTCCATGTGCTTCTGCCTCCTGTGTCCTGGGATTAAGGGCTTGTGTCACCATGCCTGACAGTCAAATTGTAAGATCTTAAAGTATAGTGGTGTCAGTGGAAATGGTAAGTATACAGATTACAGATTTATTTACAAAGCAGGATTTCGAGTAGATGAGTTGGCTCAGCAGTTAGTCAAGGATTTGCTTCACAATCTTAGTGGCCTGAGTTCAATTCCCAGATCCCACATAAAGATGGAAGGAGAGAATTGACATCATAAAGTTGTCCAGTAGAACATGCATACACATAAACACACCACACACACATACAATACCAAAAAAAATGAAAAAGATAAAAGTTTCGATTTAAGGGCTGATAATGTAGCTTAGTTTGTAGAATGTTTACTTAGCCCACATGAAAATCTGGGTTGGATTCTAGTACCATATCTACCAAGCATGATGGCATAAACCTATAACTCCAACACTCAAGAGGTAGAGGCAGGAGGATCAGAAGTCTGAGGGCATTATTGTCTGCCACATAGCCACTCTAAGGTCAGCTTGAGCTACATAAGACCACCCCCATCTCATAAAGAAGTAAATAACTAAATAAAACCAAGCAAGACTTACAAGATGGACATTCAAGAAAGCATTATGAAGTACAGTCCCATGTTCTAGCATGAACAGTGACTTTATGAGGGTGTAGGCCAAAGAACAGAACACAGAAGGCAGCCTAGTTTTGCAAGGCTCATCAGCGGTACATATTTGATAACACTAAGTTTTGAGATGTCAAAATGTGTGGCATTGGAGGGGAGGCATTGAGATTAGAGTTAGAGATAAAGACCTGGAAAGCTGAAGATGAATCTTGTGTGTAGAGATACATTTGACATCTTGAAGCTGGGCAAGTGTAGAATAGAAAGCTAGGCATACCTGTAATCCAAGCCCAGCACTTGGATGCAAAACCAGGAAGATCAGGAGTTAAAGTCCATCATTAGCTCTATAGCAAGTTCAAGGCCAGCCTGGGATACAGTGTGGGATATTGTCATAGAAACCTAAAATAAATGAAGTGAATGGAGCAGGCCAGCTGTTGAGACTAGAATGTGACAATATTGAAAGGCTGGATAGAGAAGTGCAGGAGAGGAGTTCAAAAGAGTGACCAGAAGTGTGGGTTGTAATAGAAGTCCAAGAGGTAAAAACGTTCCCCTGGAAACCTGTCCCTGAGTCAAAAGTTCCTGAGTGATCAAGTAATGGAAAAATGAAAAGGAATGATTCAGGTTGACAAGAGCAGGTCAGGGGATGCCTTGAGAAGAATGGTATGCACAGAATGGCATCTCATTAAGTGAAATGAGCAGAGTGGACTGTTAAAGCACTGTTTATGGAAGTCATTCAACCATTTCTCTGAGACAGCAAAAGATAAACACACTATGGCAAATCATAGAAGAGGATGCTAGTAAGTACCCATACACCGATATGGATACATGTAGGGATCAATTCAAAGTAAATTCTCTGCACCCCACGTCACTTGGGGGAAGGGAGATATGGGAGCAGATTTTGCTATGTTACTCAAGTCTTTGAGCCCTAAGAAATCATATTTACACTGAGCATAATGGATTTTATTTTATCTCATATTTGAGACTAAGTATCTCCTTGAGGTCTAAGCTGACCTGGAGCTTACTATATAAGCTGGCTTTGAATTCATATCAATTCTCCTGCTTCAGATTCTTGTGTGCTTGGGATTTCAGGTATGATAGTTTGACATTACAAGTTTGACAGTTTCTTTCTTTTCTTTTCTTTTCTTTCTTTCTTTTTTTCTTTCTTTCTTTTTTTTTTTTTTTCGAGACAGGGTTTCTCTGTGTAGCCCTGGCTGTCCTGGAACTCACTCTGTAGACCAGGCTGGCCTCGAATTCAGAAATCTGCCTGCCTCTGCCTCCCAAGTGCTGCTGGGATTAAAGGCGTGGCCACCACTGCCCAGCGACAGTTTCTTTTTTCTTTTGTTTGTTTTTAAAATCTAATTATCTAGCCCAGTTGTGGTAGTGCATGCCTTTAATCCTTTAATCCATGGGAGGCAGAGGCAGGCAGGTCCCTGAGTTGAATACCAGTCTGGTCTACAGAGGGAGCTCCAGGACAACCAGAGTTACACAGAGAAACCCTGTCTTGAAATACAAAGCAACCTAAAACCAAACAAACAAACAAACAAACAAACAAAATCAAACAAAAAAATCCAAACACTTAGAAGTAGAGGCAGGAAGATTAGTTCAAGTCATCTCTGACTCCATAGAGAATTTAAAGCTAGAATGGGCTACATAAGACTCTGTCTTAAAAAAAAAAAAAAAAACATGGGAGAGAGAACATTTTTATTCACATATTAACTACATAGAAATGTTTGTAATGATTTTATTTGAAATAGGTGTAATCAGGAAACCACCAAAAATGAACCTAATAGGTGACATGGAAATCCACGGAATGCTCAGTAATAAACGGAATTGCCCCCACCCCACCCCAAGGCTAAGGCTGGTCATGAACTGATTGTTTAGCCTTGGCTAGCTTCAAACTCACATCTATCTTCCTGACTCAGTTTTGAACATGAGTCACCTCTCCTGTAGAGGACAATTATTACTACTTACTATGATTAGCATATATGATTAGAACACTGTGTATTAGTATATACATATATATGCACACATATGCCACAATGCACATGGAAGACAATGATGTGTGTGGTGGTTTCTTTCCATCCACCTTTATGTAACTTGCAGGGACAAACTCAAGTCACCAGGCTTGCTCAGCAAGCACACTGAGTCTGCAGAGCTGTTTCCCCAGCCCTGGAAGAATTATGGATACACGAAATGACTTGGACGACTTTCAAGACATTGTGTAGAATGAAAGCCAATTTGAAAAAGATACACACTGAATTCTTTGATTTATAAGACGTTCTCAAAATGACAGGTTTTCAATTACATTTTATTTATTTTGTGTGCTGAGGGAATGTGAGTGGGTCAGAGAAACAGCATGCAGAATTTGCTTCTCTCCTTTCACAGCGTGGGTTCTGGAGACTGAACTCTTCTAGTCAGAATCGGTGGCAAAGCACCTTTATCTGCTGAGTCATCTCTATGTCCCCCCAAATGACAAATTTTAGAGATGGGAAATGAATGTATTATTTAATGGTTATGTATATTTAAGTTGTACTAAGTGGGCTTGTTTTTAGTTCCAGATGACTAAATATTAAAACACTGTATAGTTAAATCTACTGGTAAAGCTGAAATCCATTTGAGGATGGGGTTGCTTTTCTCCTTGTTGTGATCTGATACCTGACCAAAAGCAACTCTAGGGAGACAGGGCTTATCGTGACTCAGACATTAAGACAGAACACAGTCAGTTTACCACGACAGGAAGGCATGGTGGCAGGCAGACATGAGACGGCTGTTCGAATTGTGTCTACAAACAGAAAACATAGACAAATGCCAGTACTCCATTTGCTTGTTTTTCAGATATTCAGTGTAGGACTTCAACCCGTGAGATGGTGCCAGCCACATGGAAAAAGATATGCATCAATTTAAAAATAGTGACTACCCCAAAGGAGAAAGAAGAAAGTAATTAGATTTCTGGTACATCCACAACTAAAAACATGTACAGATGAATTAAGATTTATGAGAAAGGTGACATCCTATTTGCACATTGAAGAAAAAAAAATCTAATAAAGATGAGGCCAGATATAGAAAGTCTAAAGAGACGAAGGTAAGGCTGGACATGGAGAAGTAGAAAAATCATTAAAAGAGATAGGAAATAGTCTACGGTAAGGAATCACTCAGTGGGACTAACTACACAAGCAAAGTGAAAGAACTCACATTCGTGACCAATAAAGAGTAAACACTGAATATGCATTGGCCAAAGCAAACACAATGATAGGATGCTGAACCATCTCCGTAGCATTTGGTCCCAGTGGGTCAGGATTTCTGCCAGTAACTTCTAGTCTTCCTCTCTCTATATTCAAATTCACGACAAGACCAAACTAAATAACCTCTCTGTGGTGGTTTGAAAGGAATGGCTCCCACAGACTCTATGTGTTTGAATGCTTGGCCATAGGGAGTGGCACTATTAGAAGGTGTGGTCTTGTTGGAGAAATTGTGTCACTATGGAGGTCTTCCTTCAGATCAAGATATGCTCAAAGTACATCCAGTGTGGCACACAGTCTCCTGTTGCCTGCAGATTAAGATGTAGAACTTACAGCTCCTTCTCTAGCACCTCGACCACCTGCATGTCGCCATGTTTCCCGCTATGACAATAATGGACTGAACCCCTGAACTGTAAGCCAACCCCAGTTCAATGTTGTACGAGAGTAGCCATGGTCATGAAGTCTCTTCATGGCAATAAAACCCTAAGACACTCTCTATGCCAACCATGTAAGATGTCACCCCCAACTCCAGTTTCCTCATGTGCCTCGTGTTCTCTGAATCTGATGTTTAATCTGACTACACTAATGCCTTCTCACGCTTGCAGAAGATTACTTTCTACTCACCTTTCAGCCTCTGCCAAAAGCAAGCTGTGACAGCCAGCTCTTGTGCTTGGCAGGCGCTGTGCGCAGTAAATGGCTCCTGTTCTCATTCAAACAAGCTTCATTTTCTTCCAAACAAGAATGGTTCAGTTCACAGTCTTTAAGGTAGATCTAGGGATGACCCCCTGAGGAAATGCAGAAGTGGAGTCAGGAGGTCTGTTTGAAGATGGAAAGGTTAAGAGCCTGGAGCCAGAAGTGGTGAGGTAGGGAGTAAACACAATTAGATTATGAAGGAAAGTATCTTTAAAAGATTTCTGGTGGTAACTTTGATGCCAGCATCCCAAAGTCCACCCCAACCTTACACAGACTGCACCTCTACGAGGAAATCTGCCCAGCAGCTGCTTGTTCAACCTGGGACTACTACCATTCCTAAGAATCATTGTGCAGATGGGTTTTTGTAGCACACACCTGTAATTCCAGTACTCAGGAGCTAAAGGGAAGGATCTTCATCTTGAAGTCAGCTTGGAATATACAGTGAATTCCAGATGAATGTGGGACACTGTTAATGGATTCTGTTTAAAGACAAAATTAAGGGGGTGGCTCTCATTCAGATGATGCTCGCAATAGTTTATGACTCCAGTTCCAGGGGACCCAGCACCCTCTCCTGACCTCTGTGGAATGCACATGATAAACATACATACATGCAGGCAAAACACTCATAAACACAGAATAAAAATAAATGAAATAAATATTAAAACAAATAAAATGACCCCTCCAAATGAGGATTACATCAGGCATTTAAAAAATAACACTTGGCTATTTGTGATTTATTTTACTTACATTTTATTTATTTCTGAGACAGGAGAGCTCAAATGGGGAAGGGCTGAATTTCTGATCCTCCTGCTTCTACCTCTCATGAGCAGACATCTGGTTTTTATGTGGTGCTGGGGATTAAACCCAAGGCTGAACCAACTGAGCTACATCACCAGCCTTGATTTATTTGTTGGATGTTGTATGTCTCACAGCCCACTCTAGCCTCAAAGTTGCCACGTAGCTGAGGCTGACCTTAAACTTCTGACCCTCCTTCTTTTACCTCCAATGCCAGTGTTACAAGTATGCACCGCCATGCCTGGTGTGTGTGGCACTGGAGACCAAACTCAGGGTTTTGTGCATGTCAGGCAATCATTTTAAGTTAGATCATCAGTCAAAAAACAAAACAAAAAAAGTTATATCATCAGCTCCTTTAATTTTTTTCTTTTTCTTTTCTTTTCTTTTCTTTTCTTTTCTTTTTTTTTCCCAGCATCTTGATATGTAGCCCTTTCTGGTCTATAATTTCCTAAGCAGTACCAGGATGGCCTCAAATTTGTAGTGATCCTCTTGCCTCTGCTTCCTAAACATTGGTTCAATAGATATGTGCTGCCATGCTTGATTTTCCTACCCAGTGTACCTTTAAAACCTTTCCCTCGGTGGGTGAGAAGAGACACACTGAATAAAGGCAGTGGGTCCCAACTCTAATGATCTGAGTTTGGTCCTTAGGATGATATAACTTAAAATGATTGCCTGACAAGGTCGAAGGAGAAAACTTACTTCCAAGTATCCTCTGATCTCAACGCAGGTACATGTCAAACAACCAACCAACCAAACTTAAGCTGGATGTGGTGGACTTTAATCCCAGCAGAGGCAAGTGGATCTCTGTGAGTTTGAGGCCAGTCTGGTTTACGTAGTGAGTTCCAGGCCATCCAGGGCTACTTAGTGAAAACCTGTCTCAAAAACAAGCAAAGAGAAACCAAAAATAAATGTAAAACTATTAGAATTAAAAAAAAAAAAAGCTGTCTCTGCCTCAATCACTCTGAATATGCCTACAGTTTATTATAACAGGCATTGTCATAGACATTGCAATGCGTTCCAAACTAAGTGTAATATCTCTGGACACTTCCTCTCCTGGTTGACATTATTTATTTATTTATTTATTTATTTATTTACTGCTTTACATGTATGTGTGTTTTGCCTACATGTATGTGTAGGTGATGGAACCATGGTCCTCCTGGTGCTCTTAACCACTGAGCCATCTCTCCAGCCTCTGGCTGACAGTGCTGTCCCGGGAAAGCAGGAGTGTGTGAGAGCCCTGTAGGAAGAAACCGAGCAAGATCCCGAGGAGCTGGCTGGTGTTTTCCTGCGGCAGTGATATAACCTACAGTTATATCTACTACAGATATAACTCTGTAGTAGAATGTGTGCCTGGGATACAGGAGGCCTGAATTTAATTCTCAACACCAAAAATTTTACTATGGTTTTATAATAGGCCCTTGGTTAGTTTATTTGTTGTTGTTTCCACAGGGTTTCTCTGTGTAGACTGGCGAACCTGGAGCTCGCTCTGTAGACCAGGTTGGCCCTGAACTCAGAGGTTTGCCCGCCTGCTGCCAACACCACCACCATCAAGCATTAGGTTTTTTTTTTTTTTTTTTTTTTTGGGGGGGGGGTGTCTTTTTATTGAAGTTTTTTTTTCCTTCTGTCTTTCTCTGAAAGATATGGTCTCACTATGTAGCTATAGCCGGCCTAGACCTCATGCCTGCCATATCAGCTCTTAGGAGGCTAAGGTGTGTGGGTGTCATGGCCATTCCCAGTTGCCAATTTACTACATCTGGAATGAACTACAAGGGCTCACCTGTGATCCAGATCTAGAGGCTGGAAGACACAGGCTTTTGATCCAGATCTTGAGGCATAGTGGCCATGAAAAGCTTAGGCCCAGGAAAGGTGGTACACACTTTTAATCCCAGGAGACAGAGGTAAGCAGACCTTTGAGTTCAAAGCCAGCCTAGAACAAAGCTAGTTTCAGGTAAAGAACACCTAAGGTCCTAGTGTGGTGGTCCACACCTTTAATCTGGTTCACCTAAGGTCCTAGTGTGGTGGTCCACACCTTTAATCTGGTCCACACCTTCTGCTTAAGGTCTACGAAAGGATGGAAAGGATGATCGAAGAAGGAAGGCTCACTTTTTTTTTGTTTGTTTTGTTTTGTTTTGTTTTGTTTTTTTGAGACAGAGTTTCTCTGTGTAGCCCTGGCTGTCCTGGAACTCACTCGGTAGACCAGGCTGGCCTCGAACTCAGAAATCCACCTGCCTCTGCCTCCCAAGTGCCGGGATTAAAGGCGTGCGCCACCACCGCCCGGCAGGCTCACTTTTTTTTAAAGACTTATTTATTTTTTTTATGTGTGAAGACACTATAGTGTGTCTTCAGACACACCGGAAGAGGTTATCTGATCCCATTATACCAGGAATTGAACTCATGACCTCTAGAAGAGCAGTCAGTGCTCTTAACCCCTGAGCCATCTCTCCAGCCCCTAAGGCTCACTCTTCTTTGCCTGCTTGCACTTACCTGTCAGCACATCTGTTGAAACCTTCTTCTTCGGGATTCCAGCTTAAACAGAAGACCAGCTGAACCACCCAGCTTTGTGGGACTGAGAAATTTACAGATTCTTGGACTTCCCATTCACAGCTGCCATTGTTGGGTTAATCAGACTGCAGACTGGTAAGTCATTTCTATAATTTCCCTTAATATTTAGGGACATTCTTTGAAGTTCTGTGACTTCAAAGAGCCCTGACTAAGATCCTGGGCTACACAGAGACCTTGTTTTAATGCACTGTTGGTCAAAGGGGGCTATAGGGAAAACCACATTTATTCAGCAGAATTGGAGAAAGGGTTTGCTTTTCAAGAAAGGCCAACCAAATAGCAGACATATTCATAGGACTTACTAATAGCTAAGAGAAGGAAAATGATGTCAAAAAAGTAAAGGAGGACTGGGGACATGGCAGAGGGTTACCTAGCCCTGGCAATCATGAAAACAAAAATGCAGACCCAAGGACAGCATAGAAAGGAGAGTCTAAGAGGGATAAGGCAGGGAGAGGAAGGGAGAGCAGGGCTGAAAGGGACTAAAGGGTAGTGTGACAGCTATCCTCTGTAGGATAGGGTCCTGCTTCCACTCCATACAGTGCTTAGCCGCCTGGGGAGGTGGGAAGCAAGGAGTTGCTCTTATTCCTTATCCCACGCCATGGCTAGGCAGGCATTAGGGCAGCTGCCGCTGGAAACCGCTCCTGGGTGAGAAAGTACCGTCTGAGGCATGGGACAGCTGGAGCTGGCTGGGGCTCCCTGGGCCTGTGAAGAGGCAGGTCGTCGGGTTCCCAGGCTCTTGGACACCCAGGCGCTGCTGGAAGTTGCAGAAGAGATGAGAACGGAATCTGGGCCCTCGGGCTGGATTTAGCCCGGGGCAGGGTGTTTGTGTGTGAAATGGGGAAGAGTCCTTGGGTTGACTGCAGGTTGCAGGCTTGGCTTGGGCTTGGTGGCAGTCATGGCTGAGAGTGCAGAGAGGCCTTCTATGGTAGACTAGATGGCAGTTCTATAGGCAAAGGCCTTCTCCATGACTTCCCATGGGCGGATCCTGATGAAAAGAGACAGTCCATGGTTTTATGACATTTATTATCATGGTAGAAAGTAGATGAGTAAAACCATACCCACCTTCTCAGGGTCAGCCTGAGATTAAATACCTTTTGCAGGGAGGATTGTCTAGGAAGGAAAGCTTATTGGCTAAGCCCTCCAGGCTTCTATGTACCTCATTAGCATGGAGATCTGTTTTGATGGCCACAAATCTATGTGGGGGGGGGGGTAGTGGGAGGGAGGCTGCAGCTAGTGACAGGAGCCTGATGCTCCTACTGTCCTTTCAGGGCTTCTAGCCTTAGCTCAACTGGGAACCAGGCTACCTTTCATGGTCCCACAGTCCTCTGCTGGTGTGGAGAATTCCCCTTATGCTTATAGTGATTTCCTGCGGAGGCTGACGGGAACTGGAACTGCTTGTGTTTCTAATAGCTGTAACTAAGCAAAGAAAATTAGACACAGGGGCTAGAGCTATGGTTTGGTTCATAGAGTACTTGGCTCTGTGGAACCAGCACACACAAAGTCATGGTTTTAATTCCCAGCATAGCATAAACCAGGAGAGTTGATGCCCACCTGTAATCCCAGCACTGAGGAAATACAGGCAGTAGGATCAGAAGTTAAGGCTATTCTCATCTACAGAGCAAAGGCCTGCCTGGGCTACAGGAGACCTTGTCTCAAGTATTAAAAAAAAAAAAAAAAGCTGGGGATGGTAACACGCCTTTAATCTCAACTCTTGGGAGGAAAAGGCAGGCAGATCTCTGAGTTCGAGGACAGCTTGATCTACATGGTGAGTTCCAGGGCTACATAGTGAGACCCTACCACACACACACACACACACACACACACACATATGAGAGAGAGAGAGAGAGAGAGAGAGAGAGAGAGAGAGAGAGAGAGAGAGGAAAGAAATGAGAATGTTGGCTTTTATGTTTGCCTTGTGTTAGGTTTGCCTTGTTTGGGATGGGGTAAGTTAGGCTCAAAGTTGACCAGCTCTTTGAGCACAGAGGCATAATTATGCAAGCATCTGACCTCCCTGTTGATCAGGTCTAACTTGTTGGCTTATGGCTTTAGAGGCTCTGGGCTTAGGGCTGTTAGCAGTTCTCCCCTGGGTTCCTGCCTCTTACCTCACTGACCCTCTTCGGAAGCCTTCAGGGCTTTCCTGCTTGTAGCTGCTGGGAATAGCAAGGCGCTGTCACTGATTGGCTGACGCTTTTGACCTATGAAAGGTGTTAACCTTGAGTACTGCCTACGTGACAGCTGAATTTTTACCCGACCTTACTGTTATCTTTGGGGCTAGGATGCCTGTAGGCCAGAAGTTGCTGTTCTGGTGAGTGGGCCAAAGAGGGTGGGAGCTAAGATAGCTGCTGGAGTATCTGCCAGAGCATCTCAAGGTTCACCACCTCACCTACAGGCTAAATGACATCCTCTAGTGCTAGGCCAGTTGCCATGGTTACCACTAGGCTCATAAAGACAGGGGAAAGATACAAAGTTCAAATTCCCAGGGAAATCCCCACTCTTTCCCAGGGCAGGCATGACTATTCCTTCCAGTAATTGGCACATTCCTCCCAAAATTACTGTACTCTGCATTTGTTACCTCAAAGCATTAAGAGCTGAGAAGTTGATTTGTAAGTGGGGGGTTGGGGGGAAGACTCAGGTTGCTCTGGAGGCTTGTCACCATGGACTGTGCTAGTCACCCTGTTCCCAGGCTCACAGATACACTGAGAACTCACAGGCTCATGGAAAAAAAACAATTCAGGCTATAGATAGTTCTCAACTTTCTTTGTCATTGTAGAATAAGGTGGCACAGGATGAGTGAGTGAAGTCTGCTGTTGTAGGCCTGGAATCTCAGCTTCTTTTTCCACCTAGAAGCCTAGGTGGAAAGTGCAAGGCCTGCCCAGACTAGAGTGGTAAATGAACAGCTGGGACTACACCTCAGTGATGGAGGACTTACCTAGCATGCTTGAGGTCCTGTGTTTAAACTCTAGGGCCAGAGTCTCTGTGGTCTAACCAAAGGACACTGGTTTTGTAGACAAAGATTTAAACAGAAACACCTGTGTGGATTATCATTTCAAAATTACAATGGTTTGTATCTCACCAGTGGACACTGACCTCTTTGGAAAGTGTGGCCATTACCTCTCCAATCTAGACTTCTCAGGGGGTCTGATAAATGGCTGTTTCAATTAATAACCCAGGTTTATGGATTTCTTCCTCCTTTCTTTTCCTTGAGATGGGATCTTGTTATACAGCTCAGGCTGCTATGCAACTCAGGCTGGCCTCGAACTGGAGGCAGTCTTCCTGCCTTGGATGCCCTCGAAATTGACAAGGGAATTGGCATTCTGGTTTTCTTTGTTTGGTTTTGTCTGGTCTGTCAAGAAGCTTGCTCTAAAATAATAACCTTCCATGAGCCAGGTCTCAGTATCCAAGGTTGGCCTCCTGACCCTATCAGCACCTCCCTAGTGCTGAGATTGTTAGCATCTTAACATTTCTTTTAGGCTCCCCTCACCTAGTAACAGCCAGGTACAGAGATCTTGGCTTGCTGTATAAGAACTGTTTTGCCTCTCTCAAACTCTCTGACCTTTCTCTCTCTGTCTCTGACCCCTCTTCCTCTTTTATCCCCTAGGCCAGCCTCTTTTCTTTCTTCCTTCCTCCTTCTCTCTCTCTGTCTCTTTGTGTCTCTTCCTCTCTCTGCCCTTCTCTTTCTCTGCCTCTACTCCCTTCTCAACTCCCCTTCCCAGGCTCCCAAATAAACTTCATTTTATATTAGACTAATACCTGAGGGTGGGGGGTGTGAATGTCTCAGGTACCCTCTCCCACCACACCATACTGCATTTTTTTGTTTGGTTTTTCGAGACAGGGTTTTGTTTTGTTTTTTGTTTTTTGAGACAGGGTTTCTCTGTGTAGCCCTGGTTGTCCTGAAACTCTCTCTATAGACCAGGCTGGCCTTGAACACAGAAATCTGCCTGCCTCTGCCTCCCAAGTTCTGGGATTAAAGGCGTGCGCCACCACTGCCCGGCAACCATACTGCATTTTATAAAACATGTCAGGAATGGCAGGCATGAGTGTGGGATCTGAATGAAATCGGCTCCAAAGGCCCATCGGGAGTGGCACTATTAGGGGGTGGCGTCTTGTTGGAGGAGGTGTGGTCTTGTTAGAGGAAGTTTGTCACTGGGGATGGGTTTTGAGGTCTCAGAAACTGAAGCCAGGCCAGTGTTGTCACTTCACCTTCCTGCCATGACCATAGTGGACTGAGCCTCTGAAACTATGAGCCAGTCCCAATGAAATGTTTTCCTCTATTAGAGTTGTGGTCATGGTGTCTCTTCACAGCAACAGAGACCTTAACAAAGAGACCACACTTGGCTCTTCTGACTTTAATTTAAAAACATAATTTCTGGCCTTGAGTTCTTCACAAAGTCATCAGATACTGACTTTCTAAAACACCAGCCTCTCTCAGACACCACTCACTAAACTAATGAGGTAGAGCTCTGAGGCTGTCTAAGAGTCTCTTGATATTTCTAGAAAGCATCCAGTCTGTTCCCAAAATAGTCGGTGAGTGTAACTTCCAGTCTCCCTTCTAGGCCTCCTGATGATTTTATGAGTTGCTCCCAAGGTGGGGCCTAAAATGAGTCCCTGTTGTACAGATGGACTCTGATGTTATTCATTTAAATCCAGAGTCATAACTGCTGGAGCTTCTGGCACTCAGGAGACTGAGATAGAATGGTGTGTGCTAGAGGTAAGCCTGGGCTACCCAGTAAGAAGCTATGTCCAGGAACTGGAGTGAGTTCAGCAGTTAAAGTGCTTTCTGTTAGAGGACAGGAGTTGGGATCCTAGCACTCACTGCACGGGGCTCACAGCCACCTGTAATTCCAGCTCTGGGACATGCTACACCCTCTGCTGCCCTTTGTAAACCACCTACACATATGCATGCATACACACAGACACAAATAAAGAGTAAAATAAATAAATAAAAAAATAAAGAAGTTCACAAAAGTGGCCAGAGTGGAGTTACCTGCCCATTCCACTTCCAAGACTTTGTCCTAAATAAATGCAGATACTACACACCATGTGTATACAAATAATTAGGAAAGAGAGATAAAACTGGGCATGGTATGTATCCCCACCCAGCACTTAGAAAGTAGAGACGGGAGGATCTGGCATGTAGAGTCATCCTCTGGTACACAGTGAGTTCTAGAACATTCTGGGCCACATGACACCCTGATTTTATAATTCATTGCTGTATAAGATATTTTAATGTGTAGATGTTTTCCCCCTGAATTTGAAAAATGGGCTACCTCCTTGAATTTCGGGAACATATACCAATTCCAAAAAAAAATGCTAACTATTGTTCTTCAGATTATAGAATGATAGCCATTGCTCCTCTCCTTGAGTGCATTGACTCGCTGACCACGCTCAGACGTCTTCCCTATCTTGCTAAGAACTCCATTTTCACACTGTTCTGTACACTTTCAACACAGCTCCAGCTCTTGGAGGTTCCGGTCCCACTCAACCTGCTCTTGTATTAGATACATGTATTGACACTTACATGTCTTGTTTTGTGTGTAAGCACAGAGGTTGCCGCAGAAGTCAGGCCTCTCCGTTTACTTCTTAAGCTGGTTTGCTGCCCTTCTTTAGCTTCAGCTAGGACTCCTGCGTTTGGCTCGCCAGCACTCTTTCCTGGTTTGATGACTTTCCCTTGGCTTTTTTGTTCTCTTTGCTCAGTTGTATCCTTCGGCATCATTTTGAAAGTGGGACACAGAAGTGAAACCTTGAGATGTTACATATTTTAAATTATTATTAGTTATGTATTATTATTATTTTTTTTTTTTTTGCAGGGTTTCTCTGTGTAGCCCTGGCTGTCCTGGAACTCATTCTGTAGACCAGGCTGGCCTCAAACTCAGAGATCTGACTGCCTCTGCCTCCCGAGTACTGGGATTAAAGGCGTGCGCCACCACTGCTTAAAATCATTCTTAATTCTGAGCAATAAACCATTCATTGTCTTTTTTCATGGAGACGTTTAGTTGTGTTCTAATTGAATTTACACTATCTTCTGTCTGAAGCTTGCTCTCCTTTTTTCCCCTTTGAAAGATTTAAAACTCTCTCTCCCTTCCTAATCCCTCCACACCTCTCCTGTTACCCAGTGGTTAGACAGTTTGAACTGGGTAATACCAGGGAGGGAGAACCAGGAGCATTGCCAAGAGTTTAAGACCACCTTGGTCTACATAATGAGTTTTAGGTCAATCTAGCCTATAGAGTGATACCCTGCTTAAAAATGAGAGGAGGAAGAGAAGGAAGAGGATGAGAGGAGAAAGGGGAAGAAGAGGAGGAGGAGGAAAAGGAAGAGGAAGAAATAACAACTTTACTTCTCAAATAAAAAAAAATTTTTTTGAGACAGGGTTTCTCTGTATAGCCCTGGCTGTCCTGTAACTCATTCTGTAGACCAGGCTGGCCTCGAACTCAGAAATCCTGCTTCTGCCTCCCAAGTGCTGGGATTAAAGGCGTGTGCCACCACCGCCCAGCTCAAATAAAATTTTAAGGTATCAAAAAAGAAAAGAGAAAAAAAGAAAAAAAAGAATAACAACAACAACAAAATTTCAAGGAATCTTTTTTCCCTCTAAGACTATTTTCTTCCTGACATAGGGTTTCACGTAGCCCAGGCTGGTCTTCAAATCTGTGTTTCTAAGAATGACCTGAGTACTTCTGACTCTATTCCCTTTCTTCCCAGAGAGCCAAGATTGCCAGTGTGCACCTCCACACTCAGTTTCTGTTGCTGGGCTCTTCTCAGACCTTCGTCTATCAACTGAACTACCAACCCCAGCCCAGTGCCACCTTCTCTTTCCTTTCCTCACTCGCTCTCCTTCCCTCCCCTCCTTACAGGGTAAGTCCTCTGGTGTAAAATCTTACCTCTCGGAGGATATTAACTTACTTTTCAAACTTCTCCTCCTCTGCCTGGATTATCTTTGTTCTGTCTACAACTTTTTCTCCTTCTCCAGTTTGTTTCTTTTGGTGCCAGTCTTTACTGCTGAAGGCTTTCCTCTAAGCCTTAGAGCTCCGCTGCTCTGAATGTTTGTCCTGGTTCTTAGTGGACTCTGCAGCTTTGATTGGAAGCTGGGTGTGGATGGGCCGGTCCTGGTGCTCTTGAGGGTGTTTTTACATTGATGAGCTTGGGTGTTTTTCCCAAGTGCCTGTTTATATAGGTGTTTTCTCTGTACAATTTAGATTCTGGAGAGAGAGAAAGAGAGAGAGAGAGAGAGAGAGAGAGAGAGAGAGAGAGAGAGAGAATAAACTAGAAAGAATAAACCTGACTTCTGGTGCTAGAGACCAGGGAATGAAAGGGAGGATTTAGGGATCTGCCCACTCTGTCTCAGGCCTCGCATTTGGTTCCCCATGGATTTGGGGGGGAGAGGAGATTGTTTAATTGATGTAGGTCTCTGTCTCTGTCCCACCTACCCTTTCACCCTCTCTTCCTATCTTCCTCTCTTCCTCCCTTTTCCCTGCCCCCTCTTGCCCAGACTTCCTTTGATCCCTTCCCTCCTTAGTGGTCAGTACTCAGATTTACTATATAGCCCAGGCTATCCTCAGTCTCTCAGTCCTTGTGCCTCAGTCTCCCCAGTGTTGGTTTACAGATGTGCTCACCATGCTCAGCTTACCCCTTGCTGTTTGCAGTGTCCCAGTGTCTGTGTTTCTGAGGTTGACGGAGTACTTTTGATTTTCCTGCCTCTACATTCCAGAGTGCCACCTCCACACTTTTTTTCTTCCTGAGACAGATTTTCTCTGTGTAGCTCTGGAACTCACTCTGTAGACCACACTGGCCTTGAACTTATTGAAATCAACCTGTCTCAGCCTCACAAATGCTGGGATTAAAAAGCATGTGCCCACCTCACCTTCCCTCACCAGGCTGAAGACAAGTTTTTAGGTAACTTAAAATGAAACAGGGTGTGGTAGCAAAGGCCTTTAATGCCAGAATGCCAGGGCTTCAGAGACAGGTTGTAGGATTTCTGAGTGGAGTCCGGCCTGAGCATGTTCTAGTATAGTCAGAGTTATATAGAGAAACCCTGTCTTGAAACACACACACACACAGATTATTCTTCAGTTTTCCTTTTGTTATTGTCATGTTGACTGGTTTTGGTGTTAACTCTTAAAGTCTGGTAGGCTGGCCTGGAACTCACTGTAGATCAAACTGTTCTTGAGTTTGAGGCAATGTTCTTGTCTCAGACTATTCAGAGTTGGTGTGAGCCACAACATCATCCAACATGACTGAAATATAAATGTGAGTATGTGTGGAATATACAGGCATATAACTCACTTAGAGCCTGGGTCTTGGTTTCTCAGTACTATTCTTTGAAAGAAGGTACCAGGAGTGCCTTAGAGAAGTGCTTGATTCTAGGGCTGAGACATGCTGAACCTAGAATATCCTGTATCTAGAGGTACAGGAAAGAAAAAAGTGTTTAAAAAAAGAAGTAGAAATATCAAAAGGACTCATAAACTAATGAACTTAAGTTCCAACTGCCAAACCTGGAATGATTTGAGAAATAGAATAAATAATTACAATATGCAGAATAAAATCAATGTCCATGAACCTGTACTGACATCAATATAATTAAATGAATAAATGGGAGTAAGGAAAAACTATTTATCACTGAAGATTCCAGTTAATAGATGCAAAATGAATGAGGAATTAGCAGTGTTTTTCCTTAGACAAGCACAGCAGGAGTAATACTTGCAGGCAAGAGCCAGTGATGCATGCTAACATCAGGGGCTGCAACACTGAAGAAAAGTAACATGTCTGCATACTATTGAAGACTCCCAAATTCGGGAGACCCTTAATCAAGTCTCAGGAAGTCGCGAACACCCACAAACTCCAAGACCGTACCTGGATGCAATTAGCAGAGGTTTATTAGGGAAGAGAGCTGGCAGCCAGCGTTCAAACTGCATACTCGTGCAAGAGTACAGTTTGACCCCGCGTGGTAGGCTAAGGAACCTTTTATAGTAGGGGGTAGGGAAAGGAAGGAATTTTCGAGAGGTTACACATGATTGGTTATTTCAAACATCAGCAACTTGCAGAGGCGGCAGGATGGCTAGTTAGGACTTGTCTGGGCATGCCTTTTTACTTTTCTTTGTGGCCAGGAATGTGTCTTCCTGCTTTGGGCCTACCCCACCCACAGGTGGATTTTCTTCCCTGAGGCTTGAGAAATGTATGGGGCAGTGAAGGCCCGAAATCCTACATTCAGTTCTGCCTTCCTGGAACTAGTGAGCCTGTATATATTTTATAAAATGGTCTTTATAATTTTTTCACTCTACACTATCAAAAGCATTGCATAAGCCTGTCACAATGAAATGTACTATTTGCACAATTAATATACGCTAATAAAAGAAACAATATGTCTTACCCAAAATACTATCAGCACAAAAGAGAAAATTAACTTTATTGTCTGGCATATACTGGTTTACTGCTTCTATCAAGGCCAATGTCACCAATAGGAAGATATTGATAACATGCACTGAGAAGACAGGATCTCTTAAATGGTATCTTTGCCAAAGTTCCATTACTTCAGTCAAATGATGAGAAAAATACAAGAGCAACTAAATTCAGAGTCATTCTACAAAGTGACAATAGATGACACTCAACTTATAAGGAGGTCACATTTGAATTAAAGCCATCTGTGATGAGTTGATGTAATTTTTATTTTTATTTATTTATTTATTTATTTATTTATTTTTTTGGTTTTTTGAGACAGGGTTTCTCTGAGTAGCCCTGGCTGTCCTGGAACTCACTCGGTAGACCAGGCTGGCCTCAAACTCAGAAATCCATCTGCCTCTGCCTTCCAAGTGCTGGGATTAAAGGCGTGCCCCATCACTGCCCATCCGATGTAATTATTTAAAATGGTCAAGCCCACTATCTAAGCTGCATTGGCTCTGCCTAGCTCAGCTGCCACGTTCCTCGGCCAGAGGCCACGTGCGTGCTGCAGCTAAAAACTGCCAGCCAGAAACACCAGCCCTGCCACCCATGAGATGCCAGCATGGGAGATGGCTCTGCCAATCTTTCATGTTGTTTCTGCAAGGCTGGACATTACCCAGACCATCTCGCCATCCATGTGGGCCTGAAAGGAAAATGAGACTCTAATGCTTAAAGATTAATCAAAGGCTTTATATGTTTGGTACTGTTCAATAACAATACGCCCATACAATTAGAATTGTTTCCCAATTAGCTAACCTAAATATAAGTTGTTACCCGCAACTGCTATCCATACCTGCTCCTCCTCTTCCTTTTCCTCTTCCTTTCCTTACTTCTCCCACCTTAGCTCCTCCTACAATGATGGTTCATTTAGGTGTCATGTTTCCAGAGAACATTGGTACATAGGTTAGCCCTCTGGTCAGACTCTCAGTGTGATAGGCATGACCCAGTCATCTAGGGCCCATTCGGGACGAGAACCCCAATAAACCACACACACACACACACACACACACACACACACACACACACACACAC
>JANHMN010000007.1:5491095-5511913 GCA_030674055.1 Rhabdomys pumilio
CACACACACACACACACACACACACACACACACACACACACACACACACTGGAGAACCTTAGAATCGTTTATGCATCACTGTAAATTGAAAATGTAATAATGTAAAATGCTTATTTTATTTTTTGGTATGTATGATGTATATTTGTTATATGGAGACTTGTGGGGGTTGGTTCTCTCTTTCTTTTTCACCATGTCTAGTGACTAAGGTTATCAGGTGTGATAATAAGCAACTTTACCCACTGAGCCACCCTGCCTGCCCTGAAAAATACTTAACTGTATCTGCGCTCATTGTAGAGTGCATGGCTTTGTCATCCCCTGGTTGACTGGGAGCTGCAGTTTTTGCTGCTGCCTAGCATCACAGAAGGGATTCTTACCACCTACCACCAGCTCCAAGTTCAAAATCCCTGTTAAATGTCTTCTGAATGTTTGTGGCTTTTATATCTTCTTAAACACTGGAAATTAAGCTCTTATATACTGGGGACTATTCAAGATCTGATCAAATGTACCAAGGTCAAAGGATGGGCAGGAGACCCAGGGAACTGGGCCAGCATTCTTGATGTGAGATTCTGGATTGGATCCTAGAACAGGAAAAAGTACATTGAAAGTGTGAGTAAAGTGTAGTTGTTTTGCCAGATATGAAAATGTCTCCCTCAAGTTCATGTGTTGAAGATTGGGTCACCAGCTGGTGTCACTATTTTGGGAAGGGCAGTTTGATACAGGGATGGGGTAGGGGTAGTGAGTAGGAGGAGAGGTGGGATGGGGGAGGAGAGGTGGGATTGGAGAGGAGAGGTGGGATGGGGGAGGAGAGGTGGGATGGGGGAGGAGAGGGGGGATGGGGGAGGAGAGGTGGGATGGGGGCTGAGATCCGGATGCAAAGTGAATAAGTTAATGAGAAAAAAAACCTGTAGAAGATAGGCCTAGTTGGAGCAAGTAGGTCACCCGAGACATGTCCTTAGAGGCTATTTCTCCTCCCAGACCCTCTCTGCACCTCTTCTTAGCCTCTTGGCTCTTCCACACACTCCTGACACCATGTCTTACCTCAGGCACCAAGTGAAGGACCAGTGTACCTGAACTGAAACTTGTGGAAGAAGGCTGGAGAGATGGTTTAGTGATTAAGAGCACTGGTTGCTCTCCCAGAGGACCTGGGTTTGGTTCCCAGCATCCACATGGCAGCTCACAACTTCTATAACTTTAGTCCCATGAGATCTGATACCCTCTTCTGGTGTGCAGACAAAACACCTATACACATAAGATAAATAAAGGAAAAAAAAAACTGAAAGAGTGAGACAAAAGTAAACCTTCAGATTTTAAACAGTTTTAGGCTTCTGTCACAGTGCCACACAGAGCCATAGTTTCTATACTGCTAACAAGCTGGTTCTGGAGACTAGTTATGTGAGTTAAAACTATGGGAAGCTGGGGGGAGAGTGTATTTGAACTCTGACTTTTTTTTTTTTTAAATAAGTTTCTGTCTGTGTGAAATTATCTCAAAGAGTGAAGGTTGTGTGAGGGCTGTTGCTTGCGTGTAGGCATGGGTCCTGTTGGGCTGAGTTGTGGTTCCCCAGCAGCTGCCACAGCTCAGGGAGGCAGAAGCACAGGAATCTGAGCTGACTCCATGCGATTGCCAGGTGGACACTGGGCTGTGAGAAGTCACAGGGCTCTGCCCAGGCATGTAGAGGTCTCAGCCTGAGATTCATGGGGGCAGAGCTCTTGGGTGGGGACCACCGGGCAAGAAGGTGTGTGAGGATCGACTGGTCTCAGACTCCTGGGCTACCAGGCGCTGCTGGGAGTTGAGACTGGGGGGCTTACAGGCTGGACTGCAAGCAGCCGAGGGGGACGAGGGAGAGAAGCTCTGGCAGTGCCCCACGAGGTAGAGAGATTCTTGGTAGTGGCGACTGCTTGGCTGGGTCCTGGCTGGCTTGGCTAGCTTGCTTGTTGGTGGCCTCCATGGCTGGAAGGCAGAGAGGTCCTCCAGGCCGGAGATTAGGTGGTGGCTCATTAGTTGAAGGCACCCTCTATAGTTCTCCAAGGCAGGCCCCAATGACTCTAGGAAGTCCATGATTTTAAAAGGTTTATTGCCATGGCAGAAAGTGGATGTAGCTGTACCCCTACCCTGAGGGGTACCCTCTGTAAATACCCTTTGTAAGGAGGAGGGTCTGGGAAGGAATGCTTAATTGGCTATGCCCTCTGGACTTTAGGTATCTCATCAATATGGAGATCTCTTGAGGCTCTGCAGCCTGTAGTCACAACTTCTACTTGTGTTACCTGCGCTACATGACCTAAGTCCATAAACCTTTCTTTAGGAGAGGCTGTGGATAAGTGAAAGGAACCAGGGCTCTGGAGCAAGGCCAAACATCTACTGTCCCATCGAGGCCTGTGCTGCCAGGTACCCAGCTGCCTCTCACAGCCCAACGCCCCACAGTTGTGGATGTGGCTCAGGCTCAGTTTGTAGAGTGCTTATGTAGGATGCACAAAACCTTGAGTTTTGGATGGGCGGTGGTGGCGCACACCTTTAATCCTGGCACTTGGGAGGCAGAGGCAGGCGGATTTCTAAGTTCCCCTGCCAGCCTGGGCTACAGAGCAACTTTCAGGGCATCCAGGATTACACAGAAAAATCCTGCCTAGAAAAACAAGCAAGCAAGCAAGCAAGCAAGCAAACAAACAAACAAAAAACCAACCAAACAAAAAATCACATTGAGCCATACAGATGGCTCAGACCAAATGAAAGCTTCCTATCAGACAATCTGTCAGGAGAAGGGGTTGAGAAGCTGACCTGTGAGGCTGGCTCTAGTTTGTTTTGGTCTTTGGTCAAGAATAAAGGGCATGACTTGCTTTACATAGAACTAACTGTTAATGACTAATCCTTTCCCAATTGGGAGCCATGAGGAAAAAAAAAAAAACCCATATATTTCCAATTCCCTCTCATTGGATAGATCTGTAGGAAAATAGTGGCTGTGGAAAAACTTTGCTGGCATGTTTCTTTCTCCACCTCTTGGTGTCTGAAGACAGGAGATTATGAGAAGCAGTGTAGGGATAACAGGGTAGGTTGTGCTTAGAAAATAGGAAAATTGAACCCCAGCTAATAAAAACTTGCTACAAGATCGAATCTTGTACGGCTGTAGGAACTTGGATCAACCCTTCAGGGCTCAGATGCCAGACATGAACTTCTCTCGTGTAGAAAAAATCAGTTAAAAATTTTGTTGCAGGAATTCATAGGTTTTCCTGATATATTCTCATAGAATGACTTGTAAGCTAGACTGTTATTTTGTTATAATACGAAAATAAGCAGATTGTTTATTTCCACCTATTGGAGACGCTCTTGGCTTATAGGGAAATCTTCAAGGAAGGCTTAGTCATAGACTACTGTCCAGTTAGCGGGAAGCTGGAGCAGGATGGTTAAGGCTGGGGTGCGCAAATTATGAAAACTGAGCTCTTGATCTTCCTGCCTCTGCCTCTCAAGTGCTAGGATTATACATGGGGAGCTGATTCTTTTCCGCTGCTATTATCTTTCCTGGGGGTTGGGTTGAAGTGGTGCACATGCTGTGTTTTCCTACCTCTTCACAGATTCCTGTTGAGGAGAAAGAGAGGGAGAGGCTTACTAAAGTCTCTGAAGGCTTCTTTTACCACAGACTCTGGAAGAGCAGCCTAGGGCTGCTGGTCTAAGCTCTTCTTTCTCTTGAGTCAGTCAGCTCTCAAGAGTACACATTTCCTCCAGGGTCCAGGACAACTTCTCCATCTTCCAAAGATCTTAGTATTTAGAGTTATCTTCATTCTGTGATGATCTCTGTGATGGCCATTCCTGGTTAACAAGCTGACTACATGTGAAATGAACTACAACCCAGAAATAGAAGGACACACTTGCGATCCAGATTTTGAGGCTGGAAGACACAGGCTTCTGATATGGATCTTAAGGCACAGTGGCTATGAAAAGCTTAAGGCCCAGGCAAGGTGGTACAGGCCTTTAATCCCAGGAGACAGAGGCAAACAAATCTCAGAGTTCAAGGCCAGTCTGAGACAGTAAGGTCCAAGTCCAGGCATGGTGGTACATACTTTTAATCTGGGCCATACCTTCTGCTGGAGGCCTTCTGCAAATTGGGCCATACCTTCTGCTGGAGGCCTTCTGCAAATAAGGACAATGGAAGAAGGAAAGCTTCCTTTTCTCTGCCTCCTTGTATTTACTTGCACATCTGTTGAAACCTCTATCAGGATTCCAGCTTATACAGAAGACCAGCTCAAACACACAGCCTCACGGGACTGAGCAACTACTAGACTCTGGACTGCAGACTGTACGTCATTCCAATAAATTCCCTTAATATATAGAGGCATTTTCTAAGTTCTGTGACTCTCTCTCGAGAAGCCTAATGCAGCCTACTTTATCATCTTTTATTATCTTTACTTACATATTTTCTCACAACTTGGAGAAAAGCTGGCACAGTAGTGAGCGTCATGTCTCTGAGAGGAGACAGACATACTAAGTTTAGTTTTGTCCATGGAACCTTCACTCATGTCACGGTTATTGGTAAGTCATCTCCTCTGGCTGGGCTGGAAGGTCTGCTCCTGGGAGCCCAACACTCAAGGGGCAGAAATACAGGATCATGGATTCCAGGCCCACTTGGGTTAATTAATTATTGAGAACCTATCTCAAAATAAAGACAAAAACGGGCTAGAGAGATGGCTAGAGGACTGCTTATTGCTTTTCAGAGGACTCAAATTTGGTGACCTGGGTCATGTCTGGTGGTTCACAGGGCAGTGTTTCTAGTTTCTGAGAATCCAACACCAGCTTCTGGCCTGCAAGTACCTAACATAGATGAACACACAAAAATTACATCTTGGCACTCAGGGAAAACGCAGCTGGCAGTGAATGGAAAGGTGTCTTTCTGCTGAGGGCAGTCACGTTTCTTCAGTATTACCTCAACTAGCAGGGCGATCGAGTCTACAAGCTGAAGAAATCTGACCCTATGGGACAACAGACTTGCTCTGCCCATCCTGCTCGGTTCTCCCCGGATGACAAATACTCAAGACACCGAATCACCATCAAGAAACCGCTTCAAGGTGCTCATGACCCAGCAACCACGTCCTGCCCTCTGAGGGCTCGCTAATCTCTTGTGCTGCTTGTTCCCTGGCCGATTATCAGCAACCTTGTAAGCCTTGAAGCCTTCCCATGCTGTTTGGAATACTATCTCACTCACTACATGAATGAGTCTATACTGATGGGCTGCGCCTGTAAAAGGAACAATCTTTTTTTCTTCTTCATGTTTTGACTTACTGCCAGGGCCACTCCCAAACTTTGATGTTGCTAATGCCTCTCCTCCAATACTCCTGATTACTTACTAAAATATATATTCCATTTTTTGTTACCCCAGGTCCAATTTGGGGGGTGGTCCTTGGGACTGCTTTCTCTTACAGGATTGGTATACCTCTCTCCCTACAACTCTCAAGCTCAGTTCACATTCCTCTTATGGCACGGCAGTTATGCTTCTTCCTCGGTCCCCCTGCCCTGAAATCCTAAAGTCCTCCTCTGTCTCCCTGCCCAGCCATTGGCAATTTTTTTTTGCCAATCAGAACCATCGGGGGACAGGGACCCTTGGCGGCTCACATTTGGGATTCTAGGGCAATTTTGGGAACCCATATGTAAGCATTAAACCAAATACACAACAGTTCTCTACTGCTCAGGAAATTTGTTTTGGGGTTCTTTTCTTTTAAACTGCTCTGTTTGTATGTGTAGTGTGTGTGTGTGTGTGTGTGTGCGCACGTGCATGTGTATATACGGAACCAAAATTGACTTTGATCAACTGGGCTAGTCTGGACTCGCTGATGAGGAGTACTGGGATCAGTCAGAGGGGTGCCACATCTTCCCAGCTTTTCTATATAGATTCTGGGAGCCTGGACTCTATTCTTCACTCTGGCAACTGAAAGATGCCTCTCTACTGAATTTTCAAAGTTAATTGGTTTCATCATAGTCTTTTCTGATTTGTATGTGTGTACATGCATGTTCATATCTGGGAGGGCGCATGCATGTATGTTTGTGGCTAGAAGTTGACACGAGAGGTATCTTCATTCTTGCCACTTTACATATTCTCACTTGGAAACACAGCTAGTCTGGCTAGCTGATTTACAGGAGAGATCCTATCTCCACTTTCTAAGTGTTCTGATTACAGGGAGGTATACTTGCCATTTACACACCTCTTGGGAATCTGAAATCTGACCCTCACACTTTCATGGCTAACGATGAATCACACATATCTGCAAGCTTGAAAATCTTAAGTGTTAATACCTGCTTTTTATAGATGAGTAACTGTAGGAAATTACATTTTCTTCATGACTGAGCCCACTCATATGTGCAATTTGAGTTTCTAACATGTGTTCATAATTTATCAATAGATACTACGAGTGTCACCTGAAAGATGCAACTGAGTTTGGAGTACTGAAGCAATCGAGGGCACAGAACACCACTGTTTGTGTGGTAAGGACATCTGCTATAATCCACTGAAGCCTGTTTACTTTAGATAACAGCAGTAGCACCTACTACCCCCTTTCCGTGGGACTTTAGTTTTTGTAGTCTGAAGCTTCATACACTAAGCAAGAACAGTGCCATGTTCTATACACTACACTCCAGACCTAAAACAGCTCATCTACTATGTAGCTAAGGAGAGAAACAGACTTTTCTTACGAAGCAGGATTTTCTTATGATTTGCCATCCCTGTCATAGGGCATGTTTACTCCACCTTTAACATAGCACACTGCTTATTTTGAACAAGCTTCTGGGTTTGGCAGTGAGGAATATATGGCTGAGCGGGAAACAACCTGTCTTTCACGAGTTGGTAATCCAGTAGGAGAGATCATACATATGTAAAACTAGAATTAAGCAGAATAAGGCAGAGGAATATAAAGGTGCCTTAGGCTACTTTCTGTTGCAATGAAATCATACTTAGGCTCCAGATGTGAATATAAACAAGCAGGTTTAGAATTTGTACATTAAATATGTTTCAAACGTTCCAAAAAATGTTTACAAATCACTATTTCCTTAAGGGCCAGTTTTTTTAAATAAAATTTGAGTAATCACCTCATTATTAAAAGTATTAGCTGGTAGCATTTTGCCATTCTTCATATTCATGTGGTATTTTAGAGAAATATTCCTTTCACATAATTAATTATAATCAATTATATTATAGTCAACTAGAAGACTGCAGAGGTGGATCTGCACCCATAAGAAGTAGCACTCATGTCAGGATATTCAATAATTCAGGTTCTTACACGTCTCCTTTGAAATTACAAGACCCAGGAGCTTGAAAAGGAATGAATGTGATAAACAATCCATTTATTCCAATGCTGTCTCCTCCTTTGAAAGATGTGTTGTACTTTTCCTATTGGCTTAGAATGTGAGCCAATAAGAAAAGAGGAGTCCTTGTAACTATTCATAAAGCAGGCCTGGCATTGTGAACATTGGTAAAGATGGCTTTGTTCTTTACATCTAACTGTGAGAATTTTGTGGGGTTGATATTTTTCTTTTGACATAGTAAGCAAAAATAATTCAGATTGGGTGGTGTTGTGCCTTGAAATATATTCTCTAATGTTAAGAACTCTCTTTTTATTATTCAGACTTGAAGATGTGATAAATCCTTAACAGATGTTCAAAAGAAATTCAAGAACTTAAATAAAAGTTTTTATTATGCTGAACATATTTCAGGTGAACAAAATTAATACAGATTGCTAGGTTTGTTTGAAGTCTATAATTACTAAGTTTCTTTCATTTCAAAGTTATTAGCCTCCTAATATTACAGTTATTAGCCTCCTAATAGCTGCTTAGAAGCAGATCAATGTTAGGTTCTCAGCAGTAGCTACCTACTTACGCTTGGGATTGTGGATTATTACATTTCTTTTGTTTATATTTAGAATAAGCCTTAATAAAGGTGTTTGTATAGTATATATATTTTTAAACACTGAAACTCAAGAGATCTCTAAAAAGACAAAGAAAGTGAAAAACAAATCCATTCGTATTCTTTTCTGTGTGGGTGATTTCATCAGAAAATTTATCATCCTAAGGTTTTTGCTTAAAAAACACTAGTTTCTAGAAAAAGCCCACTAGACCATTTTTTCATTGAGTGTGAGAGTGTTCAAACCCGATCTAAAGAGAATTTTTTTCACTTGTATTCTTTCCAAATCTACATTCAGTTTAAGTAATTGTCATAACAATTGACAGATAATCTGTCTCTCTGATGTAGAAGAATACTTTACTCAGAGGTTATTTTACTACGGGAATCGCGCGGGCGGGGGAGGGGAGGTGAAAGAATACAAAGTAATTGCAAAGAGAGGAAACTCCGGGAGAAAACACACAAAAACAAAAAGAAAACAAAACTAAAAACCCGAAACGACCATTAGCATCATTAATCAGAAGGCTAGGTTGAGACACTTTTGTACTCTGATCGTTTCATGTCAGGACAGAACAAATTAATCAGGGAAGTCAGAGTCCAGCAGGAAAACATGGAGCGGGTTTAGGGGACGGGCTAATAATCCAGGATCGTTAGCAGGGACGGGAACACTGTTGCTTTTTCTTGGCACCTGAAAACTCCAGCTCCACACTGGCAAAGGCCGCAGCTCTTTTGGGCTCAGGCCAGCGGGTTCCGACCGCACGTTGGCGGCGCGGGCTGGGTCCCGGCAGCCTCCGTCCGGGTTGCTGGGGCCGCGGGCCCTTTGTTCCCGCGGGGCGCCGCCGCCCGTCCGCCCCTAGTGAGCGGCCCCCGTGGGGGACAGCGTGGGGCCCATCGCCTCGCCCCGCCGACCTCGCAGCTGCAGTCCCGCCCGCCCCAGCTCCTAGTTCCTCCCTCGCTGCCCCGGGCCAGAACGACCTTGTTTTGCTTTTCGGGCTCGGGAGAGAGGTGAGGGCTTGACCCGGCCGCGGCTCACCGGGACGCTTACACGGGCAGCAGTAGCGGGCCCCGCGTCACCGCGAAGGGACACGCGCCCGCCTTTCCCCGGAGCCCTCGGGGGCGAGCGACTGGCCGAAAGCTTCCGGGGGAGCCTCGGGGGCCGCGGGTCCCAGGCTGCGCCTCCCGCCAGGCCCGGGACTCACTTCTCTTAACGGAGCCGGCGAGGCGCCAGCACCGGTGGGCTCGGGTCTCCGGGCCGGCGCCGTGGCGCGGGCCGACGCATCCTGGAGAGCCTGGGGTGGGGGTGCGGAGCGGCAGAGGTCGCAGCCCCGGGGCGGGGGCGGAGATCCACCTGGCTACGTGGCAGCCATTGCGGCGGCCGCGAGACCCCTCCCCACGCGGCCGCCCACCCGCCCTCTCGCGGCGGGCTCCTGCGCGGCTGCTCTTCCCCGGTCGGACGGAGAGCGGCAGTGTGTCCTCGCTCCGCACGCTCGCTGCGTCTCCCCCCGCGGACACAGCTGCTTGCCAGCCCCGCGCCGCGCCGCGCCGGAGAGCGTAGTGGCGGCGGCGGGAAAGGGTTGCGGACCCGCGGCGCTCACTCGACGACACGGCCCGGGCCTCGACGCCCCGCTCCCGTAGCAGGTAAAGGCGGAGGGTGGAGAGGCAGGCGGCGGGACCCGGGGAGAAGGGGGCCGGCGAGGAAAAGAGCGGGCGGGGATCCCGGGAGCGCGGAGTCCCAGAGGAGGAGGGCCCGAGGCGGGCGGCAGAGACGCGGCAACCCGGGCAGGCGCGGGCCGGGCGCCGGGCGGAAGGGGAGTGAGGCGTCGCGGGAGGCGGGCCCTGGCGCGGGGCCCGAGGCCGAGCGAAGGCGGGCGCCGCGGCAGCTTCCCCGGCCTCCAGCGCCTGGCGGGCCTCCAGGCCCCGACACACCCCTCCCGCCCCCGGACTCTCCGGGTGCCTTCCCGCCCCGACTTGACCTCGCGCCCCTGTGAGCGCCCCGCCGTTTCCCAGGCCGAGCCTTGTGGGAACTTGGGCCGCCTGCCCGGGCTCGTAGTGCTAGTAGAGCTGTTTATTTACTCACTTCCAAACCACACGCACGCTCGCACGCCCACTCTACACCGCAGGCTTGCCTCCCTCGGGCTTGTGCCCCTGCGACCCTCGCCCCTTCTCAGCCCTAACTTTCCCTCTCGCTCTCCGAAAACCGGGCTTCGAGAGAGTGAGTCAGACCGAGGGCAGAGTTTATCCCGCTTGCGCTTTTGGCTACAACACTTTCTTTATTCCCCCCCCCACAAAAAGAGAGCGGGAAGAATTTTTTTTTTTTTAAGTCGATGCCAGATTGGAGGCAGGGCCGGCTGGCTTTAGGGAATCCTTCCGCACATGTCTTTAGGAGTAGGAGGTGATACTGCTGCACCGACAGGTTTGTACACACTCTTGCCATGCAGTGGTTGTAATGTCTCCATAGCACAGGTCTGACTTGAGAAGGATTGGCTGCTTTTTCTACTCGGTATCTCCGAGCCAATCAGGAAGCGCGGCTTGCCTGGAGACTGGTTAACTCAGAAAAGGTGGGGATTGGTTGAGCCCCGAGGGGGAAAAAAAAAATCCCGGAGATAACCTGGCCTTTTAGAAAACAATGACTGATATGCAGCTGCCTCTCCGCTCCCAGTAAATTTCTTTTAATACATTACCCTTTGATAGTAATATTCGCCTTTTCATCCCCTAAAAAAAACCCAATCACTTCCACTGTTGGCTTTCAAATTAGCTCTCAGATGCAACTCGTTCGAACTCCTATGGTTCAGTTTTCACAGAAATAATTTTTACGTTTTTAAAGAAACATAATCATGCGTTTTTGTGTGTTGGTAAATGTGGTTCAGTTTTCTTTCAGCCGATTTTTTTGTTGTTGTTAAAGGTCAGTCAATTTTCAGTTACTATGCCAACGTATTATTTAAATGTTCTGCGGAGATGTGGGGGGGGGGGGCTACAGTGGTGGAGATGTTGGGAAGAATTAGAAAGAAATGGCTGCTGCTCTTCTGCAGAAAGACAACGACTTAGTTAAGGAGGACAAAAAAAGCGAATCAAAACAACAACAAAAACCCAACCTGGGAAGCAGTAACAGACCTCCCTTCCCTGCAGATCATTGTAACTGTACTCAGAGCTTTCTGTTCACCTGTTGGCTTTAGTCGCTGTCAAGGGGAGACAGTGGCAGTACTGAATTTAATAGAAAAAAATGGGCTTAAATTATGGTAAAGGCATTTATCTTATACACAGTTAGAGGCTAACTCCTATCAATGGAGGTGTGTGTGTGTGGGTTTTTTTTTTTAAATTTTTTTCTTTTAAAATGCCACAATTTAAATCTGTTTAACCGTGCCTTTTGATATACAAAAGAAACTTTATTTTTATTTGTTGAGGTATGGTCTCCATATGAACTCCTGGTTGGTCTCAACTCAAATATCCACCTGCCTCTGCTTCTTTATGATCAACTATACTCAGCAGAACTGTTTATTAATCAGCTTGAATTTTAGAAAGTAAGTGCCTGCTTATTTATTATCTTTGCCTTCCCTTCTGCTTTTCATATACAGAATCATGTAAGTTTGAGGCAGAGCCAACTGTTAGGCTGAGCAGCGAATCTCAGCATATATCTGTTAAGTTCCTTGAAAGTAGTTTACGTAGGAGTTGAAATTGAAGTTCTTTTGATACCCCCCCCATGCAGATTAATACATTATTTTTATTGCCTTTGTCTTCATGGTAATAAAATCACACTCTTGCTGATGCCCAGCCTGTTTAAAGGACTTTAGTATTCCTTGTGTTTAATTTGTTTCACTCTGAAATTTGCACTCACTGTTTTCAGCTTTGTTTTACAGATAAGAAGAGACTGAGAAATATTCAAATTGCTAAAAGTCACCCAATTGAGGTTTACATGAAGGTTCAGGGAAACCTATATTTTTATGATCCAAACCTCTCTCTCTCTCTCTCTCTGTTTGTTTATTTTTATATATGTGAGTACACTGTCACTGTCTTCAGACACACCAGAAGAGGGCATCAGATCCCATTATAGATGGCTGTGAGCCACCATGTGGTTGCTGGGAATTGAACTCAGGACCTCTGGAAGAGCAGCAGTGCTCCTAACCGCTGAGCCATCTCTCCAGCCCCAAACCTCCCTCTTAATATATTTCCATGGTCCTATGAAACTAGAACTGTGTTTTTGTTTCAAACTAGGATTAAAGGCACACTCCACCATGTCTGGCCTAAATCTTTTGATACTGAGAGAATGACTACATTTTCAAAAATTTGTTTGGCCCATCAACTATAAGATATTATTCTTATTTTATGTGCTAGTATAACAGTTTACTCCAAGTGAACTGCCATGTCACTGACTGTAGGGCCAAGCACCAGCATGTGCAGGATGTACATGGATGAAAAGAAACTGCTGGAATCTCACCTGGACAGTTTCCTAATAGCAGTCTAGTTTCCTTATATATGTGTATATATAATTTTTAAAATGATGAAGAATTTTGGTTATTGGATTTGCTTGTATCTTCTGGCCTATCCTCACTGAGGTCTCGAGCCTAGCATAGGTTTTGAGACTTGAGAAGGAAGGCCTTACCAACGCTGAGAGCACTCTTCCTTCTTATCCCACAGCTCAGAGTTGGTCGCCTTCCAGTGGTTATTGGTGCTCCTAGATGGCAGTTAGTTGGCTCTCCAAACACACATAACTTAACTTCGTAAAAGAATGCTTCATTGATTCCTGTGGGTTATTACACTGATAAGTCAACTGGAGTCTTAGGATTACTAATCAGTGGAATTACCAATCAGAAATTCCACATTGTTCTTACTGAAACTAGTTCCTGTGTTCACTAAAAAGCCAAGTTCACTAAAAATCCCTAGACTGTCCACTGTCAGTCTTTGTTGTAAATATGGATTGTCAGCTCCTATTCTATTTCCCCCTTGGGCATGTATCAAGGCCTACGTTGGCCTTGGATTCATGATGTGGCAGAGGGTTGCTCTAGGCTTTGCTCCTGATAAAAACTACAGAATATTGAATGTCCTGCCAAAATCCAATAGACGATGAACTACAGTGGGAAGTAATTCTGTTTCAGAACCTAAGTGGTGACAGCTTGTGCTTGTAATCTCAGGACTTGGGAAGCTGAGGCAGGAAGACTGTCACAAATAAGGTCAGGGTAGATCTGGGCTATGGGCTACATAGTGAGTTCTAAGCCAATCTGACCTAGAAATCCTACCTCAAAAAGTCAAAAAAGGGGTCTAGAGAGATGCCTCAGCAGTTAGGAGCACTGGCTCTTTTTCCAGAGGACTTGGGTTCGATATCCAACTCCCACATGGTTACTAATAGCTGTTTGTAACTCTGGTCTCAGGAGATATGACATCCTCTTCTTGTCTCCATAGGTACCATGTTTACATGTGGTACAGGCACATACATGCAGGAAAAACATCCATACATGTGTTTTAAAAAGTGGGTAGGAGGATGGATGGAGGGAGAAAGGCAATAAACCAATTATCAAAAAAATTGATACAGTTACTCCCTGTATTGCCCTGGCTGTCTAGCTGGCTTCAAGCTCACAAATATTCCCCTGCCTCTGCCTCCTAAGTGTTGGCATTAAAGGCGTGTATCACCATCCTCAATCTATATTTTAAGAAGGATGTTTAATAAGTGTTTCTGTTAATTAAATTTAAGAGTTAGTTTGGGAGATTGATGTGAATAGAACTTAATTTTTTTGTTTGTTTCAAAGTGAGCACTAAAAATTCTCTTTTCTAGGTGGGCTTGGTATCTCATTCCTGCAATCTTAGTACTGGGGAGAGCAAGGAGGGTCACTGCAAATTCAAGGCCAGCCTAGTCTGCAGTGATTTCCAGGCCAGTTAGGGTTCTACAGTAAGATCCTGTCTCAAAACAAAAACACATCACTCCACCTGAAAAAAAAATGCAAACCCAAATAACAATAAAAAAACCCCAGCCAAAAATCCTTTCTGTCTTGAATTTCTGTGTCTATCCAGACTCCTGTTACTTCCGGCCCTCTTTTCTTAGGACTTTCTGCCCTTGCAGCTTTGAGATGTGGGTGGTATTTGCTGTAAAGTTGTCTTCATTCCTTCCTGTGCACTTATTACTTACTGAGTAACAGTCTCCACAGACTAGGAATCTCTGGAAGGCTGGTATTGAGTCTTAGCATTTTGGCTTAATATCATTTTGAACACCCTAGAGCAGTGGTTCTCAACCTTCCTGATCTGTGACCCTTTAATACAGTTCCTCATGTTGTGGTAACCACCACCCGTAAGATGATGTTTGTTGCTACTTTATAACTATAATTTTGTTACTGTTAAGAATCATAATGTGAGTATCTTATATTCATGCAGGATGTCTGATATGTGACCCCTATGAAAGGGTCATTCAACTCCAGAGGGATTACCACCCACAGGTTGAGAATGGCTGCTCTAGAAGAATGGGGATATTAAATCACTTTTGGTGTGAATGACAGATACTTGTTTTAAAAAAGTATTTTCTGCTGTCATCATGTGTGTGCTGATAATTCTGTACATCATTAGCCCAAAGATCTTTTCTGGTAACTGGGCATCTGCCTTAATGATATGCCCATTTAGATATTTTTTCTGGTAATTCAAACTCTACTTATTCCCAAGTTAGTCATCATCGACTGTCCCATCCTCAAACTGACAGTACGTAGGACTCTCCCTGTGCATCTCTCTCTCCGGAAAGATTGAACTTGGTAGTGCATGTACTGCTCGGCAGTGCGCAGGCCATCCCTGTGTTCCTTTTCATCTCCTTACACTGGATCACTGGGCCTCCTCAGGTTACTTCGTCTGCAGTCTCTTTGATGTATTTGTTATCCTTGGTGCTACCATTGTACTCCACTGTTAGCATCATCTCACTGTGGTTCACAGCCCTGTGTTGCTATGATAGCTTCCTGACTGGTCAGCCATTGGTTTTCTGTCTTTCACTTTAGCCAGAGTAATCTTTCTGAAATATTTGAGCAAGTATCTTGCTTGTGGGTTTTTTTTCTTCCGTTGTTTTCACGTGCTAAATTTAGCTTTTGGGATTTGTATAATTTATTTGACTTCAGATTTACTTTATCTTCCTGTGCATTTCCTCCTCCCCTCAGTGAGCTGTCTTAGTTATTTGCAATTTTTTTCTTTAACATCCCAAGTTCTTTAAATCTAAGCAGTCTCATGGAAACCTTTGTCTGCCGTGAATGCCTCTTCCATGGTCCCTGCACTTTTGTTTGCTAAGTCATACTTGTTTGCCGTGTCTCAAGTGTGGGCGATGCTCTACTGAAAATCTTTGACACAAAACTGGGTTACACAAGCCGTGCGTCTCCTTAGTGCTGTGTTCTCATAATCACACTAATTGTTGCTTATTGTTATTTACCATGTACTGTTTAAGGTATAACAGAGTGTCTGGAAAATATGAGTTGATTTGCATTGAAGCACAATAAAAAAGCAATTAAATACTAATTTGGGAGTTTAGTTAGAACAGAGATTTGGCATACTTGAAAATTTTTTAAGCCTTAATGAAAAATATTCTTTGACATCTAATTTCCATCTTTTTGGTTTTCTTGTTACTGGGCCATTTTGTAGTTGAAGTGTTGGAAGTGACCTGCAGAGGTGAGTGGGATGTTGTTGGCTCATATGACAGTATAATAGCAATTGTATGATGAGGTGGGGATTTGACCATAGCTGGGCCTTTCAGGTACATATAACACATATTGGTCTCATTCCTCTTTCTGCTGAGGATAGGACCTGGTTCCTATCAGCACAGGCTTATTTATTAGAGTTTCATGTTAGGGACTCTCTGTGTTATATGATGACACTTTAGCCTGGGTTCTCTTAATGGAAAAGTGATCCCTGATGGAGCAAGGGATGGGAAGGTGTTCTGGGCAGATGCAAAGGATGTCTATTGCTACTCATAGTCACTTGTCTGATTGTGCATTGGTTCTTGTAGGTACTTTATTTGTGAGAAAGAGATTACAGACCTGAGTATTGCAGGTGCTGAGATAGTAAGTCTACTGTTTAAAAAAAAAAAAAGCAGTATTTTTGGCTTATACTAGCATGTAAGATATTCATTGAGTTTTTGTTTACTAAATATCATACATACTGGCTTTCATAATAGTAGAACAAGTGAATTCAAAGGTGCTAAGAGAAAGGTGTGCCCAGGATGCGATGGGATGAGTTGAAATCAGACTTTGGGGGAGTATTGCTTTGGTGGGATATAGAGCATGTGGGTTGAGCATGTATGAGACAGAGATACATTATACTGACTTACTTCCTGAGAGAAGCACCTGATAGATGCAGATGGAGTAGAGAGACTGCGAAGGATGGGAAGAAGATGCTGGTAAGTTGAGGGACTAGGTCATGAAAGTCCTTGAATGCATTTCCAAGGAAGTGGACCACTATTCTGAAAGTTTTTTTTTTTTTTTAAACATTGAAGCCATGTGGCAGTGTGTCAGGCAGTTAACTATTGGATTTTGGAGAGAATTCCTTAATAGAATCAGTTATAGCTGTTGAAACCATGAGTTTGGATGAACCTAGAAAAAGTGAGTAGAACAAATGCTGGTTCTATGACAGAGCCCAGGAGGAAGAATGACATGAAAGAAGTGAGCAGAAGAGCTGTCTGTGGATGAGGCTGAGAGTGCTGGTGAGAAGACCCAGTGGGAATCGTTGGTATCCACTGGGGATGCATTCCAAGATCTAAATGGACGCTGGAAACTGAAGATAGTACCAAACCTTACATGCATTATGTTTATCTTTTTTCTTCACTCCATATTTATTAAAAGTCTCCATGTACAAAACACCCTACTGATGCTTTGATATATATAAAATATGCTGCTTTTCTTTCATGATCTCTAAGTCTAATTAGGAAATAAATAATGGATGAATAAGAAGAAAGAGGCCAGTAAGATGGTTTGGGGGTAAAGGCACTTCATGCCAAGGCTGACCTGAGTTTAATAGCAGATCTTTTGTGATGGAAAGGAAGACTAGACTGCTGTTAGTGTCTTCTGATCCCACACGAACAGCATAGCATGTGCATGTTCACATCTGTGCGTCTGATGTCACATGAAGTAAATAGAAGCAAACTTAAAAGGAGGAGAAGGAAAGAAGTTGGAGATAGAGTTTGAAGGTGTTGGTGGAGGAAATAAAGACACGTTGGTATGAGAGAAGACAAGGTTAAAGGACTACTATTAAGTGCAGAGATGTAAAGTATGCATTGTGAAACGAAGTTTGAGATGGTTTTAGACATGTAGCACATCAGGAATCTAACTGGAGGCGGGTGTTGTGGCATGCACACGGAGTCCCTCCCAGCACTTGGGCTGTGGAGGCAGGAGGATCATCTCTGCTACAAAGCAAGTTTTAGGCTAGCCTAAGCTATGTAAAATGTTGTCAGGGGGAGAGGAGAGGGAATGAGAATAAATATCTGACTGGAAATATGTTGAATAGCACATAGAAAATTCTAGGTTCAGTCCTCAGTACCACTAAAAATAAAAATAAATAAAAACCTAAGTTGAAGTATAAATACAGATACTCAGGATGAAACAATGCATACTGTTTTATTTAAGAAAAGAGGACTTGGACTGGGGTCTGGCTCCGAGGTAGAATACTTACTTCCTAGCATGCTTTCCCTGTATGTATAAACACCTATGATAAAGTGTAACTTATGAACAACAGTAGTGAATAATAAAATAGGAAATGGTGGACAATTCTAACAATATACTGTAATAAAAGTTATATGACTGTGGTCTCTTAGATAATGCTGTTGGGGCTGAGAGATGGCTCAGTGGTTCTGCTCTTCTGGAGAACCTAGGTTCCATTTCCAGCACTCAGATGGCAGCTCCCAACCACCTGTAACTCCAGTTTCAGGAGATCCAGTGCCCTCTTTGGGCCTCTGGGCACTAGTCATGCATGTGGTACACAAACACAGTGTAGGCAAATCATTCATATTTATTAAAAACTATTGAAGGATCATACTCATACTTGGTCTTGTGATATGAGGTAACAGTGACAGGGGCCTTATGTGATGAGATGAAGCGAGGAAGTTGGCTCTCTTGACGCAGCAGGCTGCGTTGTTCACTGAATATGGAAGAGCTGGTTGTACATATATGAATACATATGCATATATATTTTTGAGACAGAGTCTTGCTATGTAGCCTTGGCTTGTCTTGGATCTGTTTTGAGCAGTTTGGCTTGACACTTGAGTGATCTATGGAGTACAGATGTGTACAGATGTGTACAGTGATCTGTGGGGTTACAGATGTGTAGTGTCATGTCTGGCTTCTGGAGGACTGGTCTGAGTAGGGAGGAAGGATTTGTTACGTTTGGCTTGTTTCTGAGGTTTGTCTGACCCAGTTGCTGTGGGCCTATGGTGAGGCATGGCATTACGTTGACTGGAGTGTGGGGTAGAACATGGTTGCTCATTTAAGTAGGAGACAGGAAGAGACCGAGGGGGTAGAGACAAGATAGCCTTCATCTGACATGCTTCCAGTGAATTGATTGCTTCCTAAAGTTTCTACCAAAATAGGCCCAGCTAGGGACATATAAATTCTTGGGGGTATATTTTCTATTCAAAGCCCAAGAACTCTTTGTAAGTTTTTGAGTTTTGGTGGTACTGGGGATCAAATTTAGACCTTGTCCGTGCTAGGTGAACACTACCGCCAAGCCATTTGAAATGAGGTTTTGGTAAATAGTCCCGGGAACAAACCTGTTATTCATGCTGTTTTACTTCTCTCTCCCATTTCTTTGATGAAGATTTGAGATCATGTCTCACCATGTAGCTCAGTGTGACCTCAAACTTGCTGTGAATCCCAAGCTGGTCTCAGACTTTTGCTGCTCTGCCTTAGCATCCTGTGTCTTGGAATTATAGGCATGGACCACTACACCTGGTTATAGAAGGGCAATTTTTATTAACATTTCACCTAAGAATGATTTTTAGTATTGATTAGTGATTTTAGTTTTAGTTTTTTTAATTATTTGTGAAAATAAAAAAAAAAATGAGATTCAAAAGTAAAAACAGACTAGAGAGATGGCTCAGTTCTTAAGAGCTTACGCTTGCAGAGGGCCTGTTCTGTTTACAGTCCCCACATGGCTGCTCACGACTGTCTGAAACTCTAGATTTTGGGGACCTGATGTCCTCTTCTGGCATCTGTGGGCACCAGGTGTGCATGTGGTAGACAGACATACATGTAGGAAAAACACTCATACATGCATACATAAAAAAGAACTTAAAAGCAGATTTAATTTTTTAAAGGTTAAAAATGAGAACACATTAAAAAATTGGTTTGTTCTCATTTCGTTTTCAATCTCTTGACTAATGTACAGACAATGTACAGGCAAGTCATGGATAGGCTTAGGGCGCAGGCTGGCCTATGGACAAGGGCGAAGGTGTGTCAGAGAAGAAAACTCAGGGTCTTGGGTGGAACATGGGGAAAGGGTAATCAAGACCATTATCCGGTCTAAGGAATAGTTCAGATCAAACTCAGGACAAGCAAAATGAATTACTGTGTTTTCGTTACTGATTCTCTGTGATAGTATTCTACTTAGAATAAATGCTTAGTTTTTGTTCTTTATAAAAAATATTTTCAAACTGTAGTGATCACTTCCAGTAGTGTCAAATGAAGTCTTTTTTCAGTAGCTTTCTACTAATAGTATCATGTACTCCTAAATGTTTGCTATATTTCAGATTTTTATTTGTTTAAAATTATAACTGAATGCTGAGCATGGTGGCACACACATGCCTTTAGTCCTAGCACTTGGGAGGCAGAGGCATGTGGATCCCTGTGAGTTCCAGGCTAGCCCAATCAACAGAGTAAGTCTTGGGGCTACATAGTGAGACTCCCATTCCCCCAAAAGATTGTAATTTGATTTAACTGTGCCTTATAAGTGTATTTAACATTGCGTTTTATTATATTTTCTAGTAAGAAGACACCTTCAGAGTCGGAGACGTCAATCTGTGGCCTTCCTAAGCATGTGAGTGTTGTTGGTGCCAGCCAGTAAGTACTACTAAGATTGTAGCAGGTGAATATTTTACACACAGGTTTTCTTTTTTTTTTTTTTGTTTTTTGTTTTTTGTTTGTTTTTTTTTTTTGTTTTTTTTTCGAGACAGGGTTTCTCTGTGTAGCCCTGGCTGTCCTGGAACTCACTCGGTAGACCAAGCTGGCCTCGAACTCAGAAATCCGCCTGCCTCTGCCTCCCAAGTGCTGGGATTAAAGGAGTGCGCCACCACCGCCCGGCTACACACAGGTTTTCAAGCTTTGATTTACATATGTGAGTGATTAAAAGAAAAATCATGAGAAAGCAAGTATCACATCTTTTTATTAGGTATTTGGAAGAGCTGGTGTTGTGAAATGGTGTGAAACAGTTGACTTTGTCAGCTTAACTTTTGGTGTCCTAGCTTTTCCATTTAGTGACTGATTAGTCTCTCCTTAAGACACCCCCAGGGCTTCTCTGTCTAGACCTGGCTGTCCTGGACCTCTCTGTACACCCCGAGACCTCCGTGCTAGCCTCTGCCTCCTGAGTGCAGGAATTAAAGGCATGCACCGCCAGGCCCCTCCTGACATAATCACTTTATCTTCTATATTTTACTTAATGTTAGCCATCTATACATTTTTCATGTGTCATTTTGTGTGTGTTAACATGATCCATGTTCTCAAAAAAAATGTTATTTTTAGTTAGGGATTCATTGCTGTGAAGAGACATGACCAAGGCAACTCTTATAAAGGCTAACATTTAATTAGGGTCTGGCTTACAGTTTCAGAGATTCAGTCTATTATGGTCATAGCAGGAAGCATGGTGACATATGGGATAGCGTGGTGCTGGAGACCGATCTGAGAGTTGTACATCTTGAAGGCAGCAGAGGGGGATTGAATTCCACACTGGGTGGAGTTTGAGCATAAGCTACCTCAGTGCTTGCCCCCACAGTGACACACTTCTTCCAATAAGGCCCC
>JANHMN010000007.1:5516913-5553966 GCA_030674055.1 Rhabdomys pumilio
TAGTGACTGCCTTTCTTAGTCACTGTCCTACTGTTGTGAAGAAACACCGTGGCCAAGGCAACTCTCATCAAAGAAAGCATTGAATTGGAGTCTTGCTTGCAGTTTGAGAGGTTTAGTCCATTATGGCAGGAGCATGGCATCAGGCAGGCGGCAGGCAGGCTTGGTTAGGAAGTAACTGAGAGTTAACCTTGGTCCATGAATAGAGACAGGGGTGGGGACAGAGACAGACTGAGCCAGGTGTGTTAGAAGGTGTGGACCTTCTAACCCATCTCAGAAAGTGCCACTCTGTGGTGACCAAGCATTCAAATATATGAGCCTATGGGGACGATTCTCGTTCAGACCACCACACTGCTTAAAATTCTGCCTTACCGAGTAGAGTAAGTAGCCTCATTTCTACTTAGCAATAAAAACAAATCAATTTTAAAAGGAGCAAGTAATGCAAATAGATATTTCTTCAAAGAAGACATACAGGTGGTAATGTATCCTTGCCTACATTAAACCTTAGGGAAATGCAAATCAAAACTTACTAGCCAGACTAAGTAAATTTAGATAAAATCTTCATAATTAAAGTGAAGGGCAGTAATAGGTACTGGTGAGAGTGTAGTGAGTTTGGAGCCTTGTGTGCAGCTAGTGGGAATCACAGTGATGTACCTCCTGAAAAGTACTCTGGTGGTTCCTCAAACGGTTAAATGTTTATATGATTTAGAATCTATCTGAGAAATAGGAAAACGTGTCTACATGAAATTCATTCAGGAGTGTTTGGATAGGACTGGAGAGATGGCTCAGTGGTTGAAAGTTCTCACTGGTTGCTCTCCCAGAGCACTCAAGTTCAGTTCTCAGCGCCCACATGATGGGTTGGGTCCCAGCTGTCTGTAACTCCAGGTCCAGGGGATCCAGTGTCCTCTTCTGGCCTTGGGCATTGTGCACATGTGGTGCACTTACAGTCAAGCAGGCAAAATCCTCATGCACATAAATAAAATAAATATTTAAAAGTGATTAGAGTAAGGTTATTATTATAATAAAAATATTAAAATTTCCATCATTTGGAAAGTTGTTAAATATGATGTATTTGTACTATAGCCTTATTCTCAGTAACAAAGTGAATGAAGTGTTGTCACAGGCTACATCTTAGTTTGAAAATGTTTAGTGAAACGAAACCAACACCAGTGATAACAAGCCTTATTGCGTGGTTCCTTTTACACAGTGGCCCTGAGTAGTCAGTCCACAGAAACAGGGGCTTTGTGGTTGCCAGGGATGAGAGAGGGGAATGAGGATTAAGTGCTTATTTTACATAAGAGGATATGTCAGGAATGTTCTGGAATTAGATTGTGGTGATGGTTGTACAGTGTTGCTGGCCTTTCTACTTTGTGGGTTCTTTTTCCCACCATTTGTTTACCTATTTACCCCCACCCCCTTTTTACCCCCTATCACCAGATATGAGACAAAGGATGGGGAGAGAGAGAGAGAGAGAGAGAGAGAGAGAGAGATCCTTGAATTTTTTTCTTGCTTCTTCTTTGAGCACAACTTTGAACACACTACAGCCAACCTCCCTGATCCTACCAACAGTCACCAACCCCACCTCTTGGGGCCATAGCATTTATATACCCTCTGAAAATTTCCCAGAATTCCAAACATCACACAATCACAGAAACTATCTGCAGCTGGCAAACCACACCTCTGCCAGAGCTAATCATCATTAGATGCTGTGGACATTCTGAAGCAGCCCTACATACATACCATACCTGGGATTAAAAAACAAAACAAAACAAAACAAAACACATTCTTATACTAGTTCTGTGTTTTTCTAAAGAAACCAAAATTTCAGAATTGCATTAGAGTATAGCTCTGTAAATATACTGAAAAAAAACCTGAATTGTGTACTTCAAGATGGAGAATTTTGGACTTAGCATGTATTTGGCCCCAGTCCTTTGAGCCACAAACACCAAACAAATAAGCAAGCACCCAAGCAATAAATAAAAATAAAAAAAGAGGAAAGGGGCTGGAGAGGTAGCTCAGACATTGTGAGCACTCACTTGCTGCTCTTGCAGAAGACCTGAGTTTGCCTCCCAGCACCCACATTGGGTAACTTACAACTAACTCTGGCACCCTCTTCTGACTTTTGAGAGAACCTGCACATATGTCACCATATAGACAACCAAGTACATACATTTATACATAAATAAAGAGAAAGAAAATACCCCTAAATAAGTGGTTCTCATCATGTAGGTTGTGACCACGTTGGGGGTCAAATAACCTATTCATAGGAGTCACCTAAAACCATTGGAAAATAGATATTTACATTACAATTCATGACAAATTTAGAGTTAAGAGGTAGCACAAATAATGTTATGGTTGGTGCCACCACAATATGAAGAACTGTATTAAGGTGTCACAGATTTAGGAAGGTTGGGAATCACTAGCCAAAATAGTGAATTTTATGATATGTATATGGTGTTTTAATAAAAATGATATAGAAATAGATAATTAGGAGCTTACACACTTAAAAGTATGTTCAGATGAGAGAGGATGCTATCTTTAATCCAGGTGGAGGTAATAAGAATTGGTTGGATTGCTAAATGTATTTTTTTCTTTTTTGATTTTTTTTTCAAGATCAGAGTCTCACTATGTAGCCTTGGCTGTCCTGGATTTCTCTATGTAAACTGGGCTGCCTTTAAACTCATTGAGATCTGCCTGTTTCTGCCTCCTAGAGTGATGGGATTAAAGGCGTGAGCCACTATACCTGGCTAACAAATGTTTTTTTTTTAAAGATTTATTTATTTATTATACAGTGTTCTGCCTGCATGTGCATGTCTGCAGATCAGAAGAGGGCACCAGGTCTCATTATAGATGGTCATGAGCTACCATGTGGGTGCTGGGAATTGAACTCAGGACCTCTGGAAGTGCTCTTAACCTCTGAGCCGTCTCTCCAGCCCAACAAATGTATTTTGAACTTAGAACTGGTAGGTTTTGTAAAGTGCCTGAGAGGTGTAAGAGAAAAAAAGGAGTCAGGATCTGCTGCTGAGGTACCAACTTCTAGTCCCAGCACTCTGCATGTGAAGCTAACACAGGTGCTAAGTGATAGCCAGCTTGGCCTCCAGAGTGAGACACCGTCTCAAAAACAGTAATAACAAAATGACTCTTGGTTTGGTTTCAGCAGCTGGCTGAAATTTTATAGGTGAGATTTTATACATGCCTGGCTTGCATGTTTATTGACTGTAGCATCTCTGAACAAGCACTGAAAAAGATTTATTCAGCTTTTTGTTTCTGAGGTTTTTATCTTGGCTTTTTTGCCTCTGGGCACTTGTGTGGTGAGGCAGAACATCATGGCAGAAGCATTTGAGGAGCAAAGCAACTTCCTCTGGAGTGTAGGAGTCAGCTGCGGAGTCAGAAGAACCAGGGGGAGGATCAGCTCTTCAAGTCACAACTCCAGTGGCTGGGAGCTACCTCTGCTTCTTCCAACCAAGTTGGCTGGGTCAGAGCCTTCAGGATCCAATCCCATCTCAGAGGCTGGCTCTCCCAGCTGAGGCTCAGGCCAGGAAGAGTTGCTGGTTGAGATATTAATTTGTTAGCATGTTGCTTGGCTTTTAAAACTATTGAAGCTGAATGAAACCACCAAAGAGTAGATGAGGCACAAACAAAAAGAGGTCTTAAGACTAAATAAAACCTAGAACACCCTGTCGTCTCAGGGCGAGTTGAAACCCTGAGAGTGGCAATGTCTTCAGGAGACTATGGTCTCAACTGTGAAAAGATAAGGACTGAGAAATGAGCTTGTTTAGATTTTCTTGACCTTTCTTTCCTCTCCCTTTGCTCACTGCCTCTCTCTTTCCCTTACTGACTCCTAGAGCAGCCTCATGCCTACTGGATACCTGTTATACCACTGAGCTGTAGCCCTAGCTAAATTCATTTCTAATATAAAGGAATAATAGATTGGGGCCAGGGGAGACCACTTGTTATGCAAGCCGGAAGACTGAATTCAGTGTCAGAACTCATGTGAGGATGGAGGAGATAAACAGGAGCGCCACAGAGTTGTCTGACCGGCCACAGTGCTGTGGCACCCTGCCTCCTCCCAACAGTAAACTTACTCAAATGTGGTGTCAACCTCGCTAAGTTACCTGATGAATTCGGAACTCTGTAGGTTCCTTGAGATTTGTGTGTGCACACGGAGTACGGAAATGATAGTTCTGTATGTGTACTTCTTTTTTCTTAGACCCCCCAGCTCCACCCCTACAGCTTTTGGAGACATCACCTGGCTGTCCTGGAACTCAGAGAGATCTGTCCTGTTACACTTGGCTTTTTCTCTTAGAACTTTTATTTTCTTTCTTACATGCTCCGTGCGGCCTCTGGTCCAGTGTAGTAGGGGAGTGGTTGTAACAAAAGTCTGCTTTTCTGTTTACGGAGGGAAAGCTTGTGGCAGCTTCCAGCTCAGTATGAGGTGTTCACCATGCCTCCATCACTTCCTCTCCTCTCCAGTTTGGGAGAGTCCCATGAGCACAGTCCTTGGTGCTTCTCAGCCCTGTGCTTGGTAGACACTGAGTTGATTGTGTCATCTTTTCTTTGTTTTGTTAATACTGGAATTGTATTGATTTACTTCTCAAATATTAGAAAGACTTCATATTCTTAATAAATTGATGCATTGGATTCTTTTTATGGCACTTAAGTGGTTAAAGCTTAGATATGAAGTGTCCAGAGGACTCTAGTGTTAAAGGCTAGGTCTTAGGTGGTGGACATAGACTTTGAGAGATGATTGTATTGCGAGTGCGCGGTGGTGCAGTGCTTGGGCGTCCCTCGGCAGAGGGTGGGTGCGCCCCGTCCTGTCGAGAAAAAAAAAAGTTAAATAAAAAAAAAAGCCGGGTGGTGGTGGCGCACGCCTTTAATCCCAGCACTTGGGAGGCAGAGGCAGGCGGATTTCTGAGTTCTAGGCCAGCCTGGTCTACAGAGTGAGTTCCAGGACAGCCAAGGCTATACAGAGGAAACCCTGTCTCGAAAAACAAACAAACAAAAAGAGGTGATTGTATCACAAGGGCGCTGCTGTAAATCGATGGATTAATTTGCTAATCACTTTATAATTTTGCATTAATTAAAAAGGTTGGAAACTAGGAAGTGGGGTCTGGTTGCGTGGAGTAGGCTCCGGTGTAGGCAGGCAGTACTCTGTCCAGGCATCTCCTGTGCTTCTCCTCAGCTCCTCCTTCCCAGATGCCAGTGGGCAACAGCCTCTTCTGTCACGGTTGCGGCTGTTGGATGTGCAACAATGTGACCAAACTAAGACTGGAACCATGACCAGATAATTACTCTTCAATAGTTTATTACAAGAATTTTGCCACAGGGATGAAAAGTGTAACGGGGCTGTGGTGGAACATTCCTTAACCTTAACCCCACCCCTTGGGAGGCAGAGGCAGGTGGATCTCTTGAGTTTGAGGCCAGCTTGGCCTACAGAGGTTACACAGAGAAACCCTGTCTTGAAAAACCAGAAAGAAAGAAAAAAAAAAAAAAAGGAAAAGTATAGTGTATAGCATGTGTTATTGTTTTAATATGTTCTCATTAGTGAGATTTTTCTGTAATTTAAAAATGTAAGGATTTAGTGTTTTTGCAGGTTTCTTGGCTTGGCTGGCTAGCCAGTGACCCCAGGATTTTCCTGTCTCTTTCCTTTCCTGCTCTAGGGTTATAGGCAACTGCATTCTGCCTAGCTCTTTATGGGTTCTCAGGCCCAAAGGCAGGTCTTCAGGCTAATGCTGCCTGCATTTACAGACTGATGTGTCTCCCCAGCCCCAAAAAGACTTGGTCTTTTTGACCTAGGGCTCAGTTATTGCTCATGTTCCAAGTGTTTGAAGATTTCCTCTTGTCTTTCTGTTACTGATTTCTGGTTGTCTCTCTGTGGTTGCAGAGCATACTTTGTATGCATACAGGTCTTTGAAGCTCCGTAAGATTTGTGATGTCATGTGGGTTATGGTTTATCATGGCAAGCTGCTGCATGCATCTGAAAGAGTGTCTTCTGCCGCTGTGGAGAGGAATGTTCCATAGATGTTGACTAGATCCTTAGCTGTTGGTTGAGGTCTGTATTCTTGGGATGTGTTCTCCAAGTTGCTGATAGTATAGTATTGAGATTTTGACTATAGTGAAATTTGTTTACTTTTTCTTTTCTTTTTTTTCCTGTTTGTAGTTATATTTTTGATGCATAGACATTTAGTGTTATTTTTTTTTCTGGTGGATTGGTCCTTATTATGACCTCTTTTCCCTCTCCTCTGATAATCTTTGCTCTAAATTCTACTTATATCTGATATAATATATATAAAATAATTTTCTTTAATTTTAATTAATTTAAATTTAGGCACATGTGGCTGATGACTGTCATTACTGGAAGGTGGAGGGAGCTATGACACAAATTTAATTAAAAGGTAAATTTTATAGTATGTTAAGAGATGTTAAGGGCAATTAGTGATTAGCTTGAAAGTGGAGATTGGGGCAGGATATTTGACTTTGAATTTGGTAGTCAGGAAAGCAATTCTTGAATGTGATACTTAAAAAGATAACAAAATCTTAGAGTGAGAATTATCCCTGCTAATATCTTGTGGAAAGAAGCCATCAAGGGCTGGCAGAGGGGTAGCCAGTGGTGGACTTTAGCTTTGACTATCTAATCACTGGCAAAACTCCTTGAAAGCTTAGAGTGGACCCTGATCCAGTCAGACTTGACTTCTGTAAAGATGACTGGCGGGTCTGTTGAACGTAGACTATCGGGACTCTGGTGCAGGGAACAGGTTAGGGGTTGGAACGTAGACACATGATTCTTGGTCATCAGGCCAAGTAGTTAAGGAGATTTTGAGGGAAAATATAAAGACATTTTCAGAGATTTTAAGAAATTATTAATTTTAGAGATGTTAAATTAGAGATCTTTATTAGACATATCCAAATAGAGAAAGCAAGTAGACTGTGACCTTCTCCAGATCCACGAGTCTCTGCCCTTGTGGAGCTTACATCCTGCTGCATATGGGTAGTAGACACATAGCTAAATGAGCACAGTAAGTGAATAACATACTAGAAGGTAACACTCATGAAGAAAGTCCAAGTGGAACACGAGGTATGCTTTTAAGGAGCGTGAGGATCCAGTTCAGTTAGTAGAGTGCTTGCCTAGCAAACATGAAGTCTGGGTTGGAGCCCAGCATCACATAAAGCTGGGAGTGGAAGCAGGAGGATCAGAATTCAAAGCCATTCTTGATACCTAGGGAGTTCAAGGTCCATTGGGCTACATGAGACCCTGTCTAAGGAAAAAAAAGATTTTGCTGTACTGGATTAATAGTGTTGTCATATTTGAGTAATAATGAGGTAGTGAGAAAATCCATCTTACAGATTCCAGGTAGAAAAGTAAGTAGAGGGAGCCAAAGTTTATAGGGTCCCTGGTGGGAGCATGGCAAGAAACATTCAAGGAGGAGCAGAAGAGCCAGGAGCCTAAGTGTGCTTCAGGTGGCAAGTGCAAAGGAATGCTTAAGGGAAGACAGTGTCAAGATGGCAATGGTCTGGATGACAGCTGTTTTAAAGGTCTCTTCATCCTGAGTGAGAAGGGAAGGTAGGGGACACTTTAGCAGCTGGGAGGTATTATCTGACCTATGGATTAGCTCTCACTGCCTGTTTGCATCGCCAAATTGTCTTACCGCTTGGATGAGAGGAGACAAGGGTTATTACATTAGCTGAGGTGGGAATACCCCCAGAGAGCAGGTTTGAGGAAGTGGTCAGGAGCTCAGTCTTGGACATGTTAAGTTTATGATGCCTATTAGATAACTGAATATAGGTGTTCAATAGGCATTCTGATAATGTTGATGGGTCCTTTTATGTTAAAAAATGAATAATGGTGCTAAAACAGTATATTTGCTATTTTGAAATATGTTATGTTGTATTATCTTAATTTTTAACATGTTCAATCCTGACAACTGGATTTTTGGAGATAAATTGACTGATTTGTTCTTGGCTTTCCTGCTAGAGTTGATGGTACTTTGTTAGAGTTACAGAGATGTCATTCCATTTTAGAAGTAGAAATGTAATTATGTAGTCTGAGTATTTTTACTTGCTTTCTATTTTAGGTTCTATTACTTCTGGATTTTCAAGAATTTTTAATAAAATTTTTCCTTTGAATTATGATATAAATATCAAAAATCTTTAAAATTTTTTAAAAAAGGGAAATATTTTAGTTTTGGAAGTCAGAATGCCAAGGAAAAGGAAAAATGTTGGGGGAAATCCTTTGCGGAAGACTGCAAACTCTAAGAAAATTGTCGTATCCCGTGTTGCTAGTCGTGAGGAGCCAGCCACTGCTCTTCCTCCCGTGTGTTCGACAAAGACTGATGAGGAGGAGCTCTTCTCCAGTATCTCAGAGATGTTCTCTGCTCTGGACCCTGATGTAGTTTATTTGATGCTTTCTGAATGTGATTTTAAAGGTGAGAAAAGTTTAGTTTGACTCTTTGCATCTTATAAGAAGACCTCATATTCTGTGCCACAATGAATACCAATGTAGAAAAATGTTATTATTATTTTGTTTATCACATGTTAAGTATCTCCCAGGGACAAAGGTACTGTTTGTATCACTAGGGATATGAAAGATAAAGATAGTTTCTACTATAAAGAAATGCACACTTGTAGGTGTAAGATGCATGAATATAAATATAGTCCACACTTTATCCTCTCTATCTCCTCTAGACAGGTTGGTGCTATTGATATCTTTGAGTTGTTTTCCTAACTTGTTAATGAAAAATAATAATATGTATCTTACAGGGTAGGACTTTCTTGGGGGAGGATTGAAAGTTTATTGTGTTGTCTGATTTTGGTAATGACTTCAGCTTAGTATGCTATAATAACCTGTAATAAATTGTTTAGAAGTATGTTTGCAGGCAAAAAGAACTCTTAAGTTGCCTGGGTGGATTATCACCTGGTTAGTATAGTTTTTGGCTATAGTTATTATAAGATAAAGTCATTGTAGATGTGAATGTCTTGATAACGCCGGATAAGCTTACGATCTCAGTCATTGTGTGAGCTACGCTGTGAGCATTTCTGTGCTGTCATAAGATACCCAGGTTTCCGGACTGCATCTGGTGCTCAGAAACTTGTTGAACATATGTGCATAAAGCAGTGGGGAAGGGATTTACAACCATATCATCTTATGTCCTAACACCCTTATTTCTGTTTTTCAGGAGCCTCTGTACACCTTCTTTGTATACACTTGATGTAACGAATAGTTCGAATGATAGCATTGATGGCACTAAAGCATACATTCTGCTTTTCAAACTTAATACCATGAAGCTGTTGTTAGTGCTCTTGCATACTTCTCTTTATAGCCAGCTGTCTGTTTCTCTTTGGTGTTTCCCTAGTGTTCCAGTGAGTTGTATTCTAATGGATTCATTTCTGTTTAAGTTTCTCATGGGTACAGAGAAAGAACATTTCAGTGAAAGTAGCCATTTTCTTCTGGCTTTTCTTCTTGGTCCAAAGCATTGCTCTCTGCAGCATAGGTTAAGAATAGTTTTCCAGCCTTGAAAATGCACTGCAGTTTACCTACCAGGGAGGTATGCCAGTTTGTAGTACCTACAACCTCTCAGCATTGGGAATAATTATTTTAAGATTTTAATAGGAATTTATTGTGCCTCTTCTTTTTAAAACAGAGATTAATGTTGAATATTTTTATATTTGATTTTTCTTATATTTTATAAATTATTCATTTAGTCTTTAAGGTCATTTTTATGTCACAGTTTAAATTTTTCCTGCGATCTGTTTAAGACTTCCTTTTTATGATAATTACCTTTGTATTTTGGTATTTTTACTTATACTGCTTTTCATCATAAATAGTTCTTTAGTTGGTCATTTTGGGGTTTTCTGCTCTGTAGTTTTTTCCCCTCTTCTGTTCGTGTTTCCCCTTCACTTTGTTTCAGTGTTTTGTTTAGCTCTACAGTTTTGCTCTCTTCTCCCGACTGACCTCTCGGCCAGGCTTCCCTGTCCAACCCCTCTTTGTTTTTCTCTTAAGGGAGCGTTAACTGGGTCTTACTAGGTGCCAGTCCTTGTGCATGGCCCTTCTCATGGATTATCTCACTTAGCCCACAGCAGCCTCTGAGGTAGGTACTTTTAGCATCCCCATATTACAACAAGAAGATCTGCTTAGGGAAGTTAGCTCATTTGTGTGAATCATATCAAGCAAGTAGATATTTAAATGATTGCGTTTTGACTCCAGAACAGAGCTGTGTCCTAAGTGCTGTGCTTTTTTTCCATATTTATCTTCTTAAAACAAAAACCGTACACAACAGAAACAAAATACAAAAAGGCATTCAAATTTCAAATGCTTAAACATTACTTTCTTTTCTTGTGGTGCCTATGATCAAATCCATGGCCTTGAGCATGCCAGCAAGGCACCAGCCACTGAGCAATGTCCCAGGCATGGAAGAATGCTTGAAGACCGACCCAGTGGCTATTTGTGTTGCAATCAGCTCAGCACTGGAGTCAGACACACCGGCCCTGTTACTATGTGACTTGGGTCCAGTTCCTGTACCTTTTTTGAGCTTCATTTTCTGTTTTCTAGGATGATCATTCTCATAGTATTACTTGAGGATTCAGTGAGGTTATCTGTGGAATGCTCTGAGCCCAAATGCTGTAGCTGGCAGTTTTCCTCCCTTTACATTCCCTTAGAAAACAAAGGGTGACTATGGAACCTTACCTGTTTTCCCAGTCTCCTCCAGTTATTTCTTCTTCCTATTTATCACAGAGAACCTGTGAGCTAACTCTCCAACCAACTTCTCTGAATACCCTTAAATAGGTTTCCTCTCCTCTCTTCCCCCCCCCCCCCCCCCCCCCTTTTTTTTTTTTTTTTTTTTTTTTTGAGACAGAATCTCACTGTGTAGCTCTGGCTGTCCTGGATCTTACTATGTAGACCAAACTGGCTTTGAACTCACAGAGATCTACCTGCTTCTGCCTCCCATGTGGGATTAAAGGCAGTTTTGTATTTTCAAGCTTGGCTTTAACTTTTGTCCTGTTGGCAACTTGATTTTAATCTTTTTAGTGACAGATCATATATATTGCTTTCTGTGTAATCTTTTCTTATTCTCCTTTACATCATGGTAGCATTTGCACATTATTAAAAAGTATACATTGTTTAATTTATATTATGATGTAATATTTTAATGTACATGTCTTTATATTAGATTTAAACTTTACGAGATCTTTCATATCAAATTTATCTTCATTTTGTGTGAAGTATTTCTGATGCATATATCTTTCATACTGTGAAATACATGGTGTGGAATGTGTAAATGAACACATTTCCTGAGAGAAGACCTACTTAAAATACTTATCCTTAAAAGGACATCCAATAGATAAATAATTGTTGAATGTATCAACTGACTTTAGAATCTTTATATATGACCTAACATATACAGTCTATGTGTATACTCATTAAACTGTTAAATTTGTACTTACAGTAGTTTATTACAGTTGGAAAGAACACTATTCCTTGGCTCTATCGTTAATACTTCTCTAATGTAGATTTTGATGTATTAGAGTAGTGTTAGTTTTTAAAAGATGACCTGGATACTGACACATTTTCAATGTCTATCTATATGTTTGTTGTTACTGTTATTGTTCTCATGCAGTTGAAAATGCCATGGACTGCCTGTTAGAATTATCTGCCACTGATGCCAAGATGGAACAGTCACCTGCACAAACTTCTGTTGATCGTGAGAGCGAGCCAGGTACATCAGGAAGCACAGTAATGGAGCCGTGCCATCCCGAAGGCGAGAGCGAAGACTCAAAACTGGATTCATTTTTGGATATGCAGCTAACTGAAGACTTGGATTCTTTAATACAGAATGCTTTTGAGAAATTGAACTCCCCTCCTGATGACCAAGTCTACCCATTCTCCCCTCTGCAAGATGCTAATAGTTTTAATGACCCTTCCACCGTCATGAATTCAGATTCAAGTGGTATGACTTCTCTTCTTTCTGTACAAAATACGGGCTCAAACAGTGAAATTCTCAAGAATTCTGCTTCTTTACTAGGTTCAAACCCACTGACTTCACATTCAGTTTCCATTGAGCCTGAAGGTTGTACACAGAGTGGCACATTGGCATTGGAAGGGGGCTACCCAGAAGGCTCTCCTCTCAGTAGCTCTGGAAATCCAACAAATGACTCTGTTATGGATTGTCACAATTTTAGCCAAAGACACAAAGATCGTTTGGAATCTGAGTGTCCTCGTGTGCAGCATTCTCAAGCCCTTGTAGATTTGGGCAACAGTGAACCTCGGGTTCCGTCGAATCGCCCTCTGCACAATTCAGGGTCTGATTTACCAGGTACAGATGGGGATCAAAAGCCCACTTCTGCGCCTGATGTTTTTGTGCCCTCTGAGGGGTTCAATTTCAAGCCGCACAAACATCCTGAACTACCGCCAAAGGGGAAGGATATGAATTACTGCCCGGTGCTCACCCCTCTCCCTTTACTCCTTCCGCCTCCACCCCCGCCACCGATCTGGAACCCGATGATCCCTGCATTTGATCTCTTTCAAGGGAACCATGGCTTTGTAGCCCCTGTTGTGACCACAGCCGCACACTGGAGACCTGTCAACTACACGTTCCCACCCCCCATCATCTCCCACAACTCTCCGACCAAAGTGTGGAGAGGCAGTGAGGGAGCAAGTGCTTACCAGGTGCAGGAGGCCCCCGTGTCGCAGCCTGCGCGGAAGAAGACCACCTCCTTCGTTGGCTTAGTTCTGGTCCTTCTCAGAGGGCTGCCAGGCTCAGGGAAATCCTTTCTGGCAAGGTAGGAAGTTTTACTGACATTTGTTAGAAACTATAAAAGTGCGTGGATTTGTACAGCTCATGAAAATATCCAGAACACATGGGTGTGGGTACTACTTAACACATGGTTAATAACTCAGTTTTTTGGTGATCTTTTAAAAGATAATAATCTTCACTGTAAGTTTTTATTGAATTCTTTTTTTCTCATACAGTTTTTTTTTAAAGATTTATTTATTTCATGTTTATGAGTACAATGTTGGCTGTCTTCAGACACACTAGAAGAAGGCATCAGGTCCTGTTACAGATGGTTGTGAGCCACCATGTGGTTGCTGGGAATTGAACTCACGACTTCTGGAAGAGCAATCATTGCTCTTAACTGCTGAGCCATCTCTCCAGCCTTCTCATACAGTTTGACAGACAGAAGTTAAAAAGAAAAAAAAAAAATTAAAGATACTGAGACTGTGAAATACTTTCTGTAGACAAAAACTAATTTGATTAGGAGAAAGATGAGGTTAACTTTGTTTATGGACTGTAAAAACCAGACTTGAAAATAAGAAAAATCAGAACAGAAGATCCACAGTTGATTTTGAATTCAGGAAAAGAAAACGGTGAATTCATGAATTCTACTGATGACTAGAAATTGAGGATTATAGTATGTTGTTAAATAGTGCTTTTAGAAACACAATTTTAAATTGGGCATGGTGGTATACACCTTTAATACCAGCACTGGGAAGACAGAGACGGGCAGATCCTTGGATTCAGGGCCAGCCTGCTTGCTCTACAGAACAAGTTCTAGGACAGCCAGGATTACACAGGGAATCCCTGTCTCAAACCATAGAAAACAAATGAACAAAATAAATTATAAGGAAGAGAGATGAATTATAGAACTATTTCAAGCTATTTATTTAGTTTTGATGTTTTGAGACAGGGTCACACTGCATAGCCTGGCAGTCGTGGACCTTAATATTTAGACCAGGCTGGCCATTCTCTTTGCCTGCAGAGTGCTGGGATTACAGGTGTATGTTATCACACATGGCCCAAAACTTTATTTTCTTGAAAATATAGTTCCTTTGTTTATGTTTTCATGCCAGGTCAGCATCAGGGTTAGAATACCCTGCAGTGATGGCTTCAAGGCTGTTCTTCAAGAGGATTTGCTTCTTTAGTTTTTCTGTTTATATGCTTTTTTCCTCCTGAATTTGAATTTATTTTTATAGCCATAGGCTGGCGCTCTCATTCTTGTGTTCTCTCTCTCTCTCTCTCTCTCTCTCTCTCTCTCTCTCTCTCTCTGTGTGTGTGTGTGTGTGTGTGTGTGTGTGTGTTGAGACAAGATCTTGTATCCCAATATGTTCTCATACTGTGGAGCCAAGATCGTGCATTTTCTGTACCTCCTGCCTCTAAACCCCCAAGTGCTGGAATTACAGTGTGTGCCATCCTAGCTGATTTATTTGGTAATAGTGATCAAGCCCTGAACTCTGTGCATGGTAGAAACATATTCTATCAATTGAACTATATCCCTAGCCCCAGCAGTAGCAATATAAAGTCATTTAAGTTCCGCAGTTGTGTTTGTACAATTAGTGGGAGTGACAGGAGTACTTAAGAGGTAATAGATGTGTAGGGCTAGGTTTCAGGGCCTTAGAGCTAAAGTCAAATGCATTTCTTGCCACAAAATAGGAGCTATGTTTTTGATAGAAATATGAGATATATAGACATCAGCTGAGTATGGTCCGTAACATTAAATTAGCATGTGACATGAGGAAAATCTGTTGTAAAAACAAGGCTTTGGGGTCTATTGGAAAGGTGGATATCTTTTTTAAAAAATGTCAGTTTGTAATGTTGTGCTCCACCTTCCACTGGGATTCCTGGTGGGCTGCTGCACCCACGCAGCATCTGGAGATTCTCCATGCTTCCATAAGTGACACGTGACTTAGCTGAGCTTGTGCATTAGCCACCTCCCTGGCCGTGATTATAGTCTTCCTTAAAGACATCTGCTTATTTAAAAGCAAACAAGCACCAGGGATGGCAGTCATGCCTGTAGTCTCAGCCCTGGGACTTGAAGGGGGAAAGGTCAAGAGTTCAAGGTCTGGGGGCTGGAGAGATGGCTCAGTGGTTAAGAGTACTGGCTGCTCTTCCAGAGGGCCTGAGTTCAATTCCCAGCAGCCACATGGTGGCTCACAACCATCTGTAGCAGGATCTGATGCCCTCTTCTGGTGTTTCAAGGACAGCGTGCTTATATACATTAAATAAATAAGTAAGTAAATAAATAAATAAATCTTTAAAAAAAAAAAAAGAGTTCAAGGTCATTCTGGGTTAGGTAGAAGTTTGAAGCCAGCTTGGGCTGTACCAGACGCTTCATCAAACGAAGCAAAACTATTTTTGAGTAATCTGTATAAAGCAAAATAGATGATCTTGGATTAGTTCTTTTGAAGAGTTGAACTTTTTGCTTAGAGAATTTCCAGTGTAATTTGTTGGAATTTTATTGCTTCTTTTAAATACTATTACTTGAATTTTTATTTGGATTATGACTACAAAAGGAGAGAATTTAGGGAAGAAAATTAATGAAAATAATTTCTTTTGTCATTCATAGGACTTTGCAAGAGGATAACCCAGGTGGTGTCATTCTCAGCACCGATGACTATTTTTATATAAACGGACAGTACCAGTTTGATGTGAAGTACTTAGGGGAAGCCCATGAGTGGAACCAGAACCGAGGTGAGAGCGGCTGTGGGGTCTGTATGATGTCATCAGTGGTCTAAAGAGGAAAGTTTTTGTGTATTTTGAGAGATAGAGAACTTTGTTTACTTATGTTTTGTGATACTTAAACATGCCACACAGATGTGCTGCTGCTGAGCTATGACTGGCCCCAGCCTTAAAGAATTATCCTAAATAATCCCAGCAAGCCAGGAGGCAGAGACAGGTGGAGTGAGCCTGGTCAACCTGATCTACAGAGTGAGTGAGTCCCAGGACAGCCAGGGCTACAGAGTGAGACCCTAGCTCCAAAAAAAAAGATAAAACCCTGATTTAGACCTCATGCTCCCTAGCTTTTTACACACGCACATACACGCATGTGCACGCGCACACAGACAATCAGACACACACACACACACACACACACACACACAGAGAGAGAGAGAGACAGAGGCTAAATCTTTTCTACTAGTGTCTTACTAACTAAAGAAAGTTACAGTTGTCTGGTGAGCTCTAGTTTTTTTCCTTTCTTCTCTTCCCTTCCTCTCCTTTTCCCTTTTCTCTTCTCCCTCTTCTTTCCCCTTTCCTGTCCCTTCCATACTCTTCTTCCCTTCCCTCCTCTGTCGGGTATCCTTCCCTCTCCTCCCCTCCCATCCTAAAAGGCCTTTTTTTTTTTAAGCTGCCAGGTTTTTGTCTTAAGGCAGGAGGGTAAAGAAGAAGGTGGTCATCTTGGAAATTTGCCGCCTTTATTACCTAGCATGGCCCCCTCTCTGTCTTATCAGCTTGCCAGGGAGTCTAACTCCTAATGTTTCACAACCATGCTTGCCCTATATTTAATGTTATTAAAATTATGTCCTTTTGTATTGTGTTTTTCAGCAAAAGAAGCATTTGAGAAGAAGGTTTCTCCAGTAATCATAGATAATACAAATCTCCAAGCGTGGGAAATGAAGCCATATGTTGCTTTGGTTTGTACCATAAGTTTATAACACTGAGTTTGGAGTCATTGAGAGGACGTGTATTTCATAAGTGAATCTCAAGCATTTGAGATTATCTTGGTTTGCCTTGAACTGAGCTTTCTCTGGTCTTCAGTGAGATGAGAAGAGTGAGACAACTTGGCTGAGCTTTTCCCTCAAGCTGTTTACTCAGCTGTAAAGTGAGGGTGTTCTAATGTCACCTTTCTTTTCCCTCCCCTCCCCTCCCCTCCCCTCCCCTCCCCTTCTATCCCCTCCTCTTCTCTTTCCTCTTTACATAAAAGGGAGCTTTGGCTCCCAGGCTGTATCAGTAAGGCTGTGTCAGTAAGGCTGTGTCAGTAAGGTTGTTGGCTTGTGTTTGACCTTAAGCCAAGTGTCTACTCTTGAGTGCAGGACTCTTGTTTATCTACCATTGAATTTTCTGGGTGTGTCCTTATGCTTGGTGTATAATAACTGTGTGTGTGTGTGTGTGTGTGTGTGTGTGTGTGTGTGTGTGTGTGTGAGAGAGAGAGAGAGAGAGAGAGTGTGTGTGTGTGTGTGTGTGAGAGTGTGTGAGAGAGTGTGAGTGTGTGTGTGTGTGTGTGTGAGAGTGTGTGAGAGAGTGTGAGTGTGTGTGTGTGTGTGTGTGTGTGAGAGAGAGAGTGTGTGAGTGTGTGAGAGAGTGTGTGTGTGAGAGTGTGTGAGTGTGTGTGTGTGTGTTAGAGAGAGAGAGAGAGGTGTCATCTTCTATTACTAGCATGTGCTGTTCACATGGAAGCAGAATTTATGCTTTCTTAGTTGAATGCATATCAGATTCTTTGTCAACACACCTTTAATTTCAGAGCTAGGGAGTCAGAGGCAGTTTGATTTTTGTGAGTTCAGGGCCATAGGTTGTTCCAGGAGAGCCAGGGATACATAGAGAGAGAGCCCATTCAACCCTCTCCCCCAAATGTATTTTACTACAGAAGCAATAGATTTTATTTTAGTTCATTGGAATCTGGAATATGCTTTGCTTTCCAGCCATCAACTAAAATACTCAGCATTGGAGTAGGCTGTCTGGGTCCTGTAAGACTGCTCTGTACGTCTTCACATGTTTTTCTTGTTCTCTTAGAGACTTTTGTGATGTTGTCCTTTCTTGTTTTCATGTGTGTGTAGCATGTGTGTGCTTGCATGAGTTCATGTGCATCGTCTGCATGCAGTGTCCTCAGAGGCCAGAAGTGGGTATTGAATCATGGCTCTGGACTTGGAAGTGGCTGTGAGCTGCCCTGTGGGTATTGAACTGAACCTAATCCTCGGCAAACAGCCAGTCTCTTAACTGCTGAGCCTTTTCCCCAGGCCCAACACCTTCCTAAGTAGAAAATAAAGTGTCCAATTGTTTTGTTTCTGATGTTCCAACTCTTTTGTAGTCTGTGATTTTTTTCTTTCTTTCTTTTCTTTCAAAGTTAGGATATCACTTCATAACCCAGGCTGGCTTTGAACTAGTGATCTGTTTTGTCTGTTTAGCCACTTGAGTGCTGGTGTTACAGAACACTCTGCTACATCCGCCTTTCTTTTTTTCTTAAATGATTGAAAATATAAAACTACTTTTCCAGTATTGATTTCTTGGCTCTTCCTAATTTTACTCAGAAATATATAGGAGACTCCTGTTTCTCACAGTGTGTCAGACTCATCTCTTCATATAGAGTTGGGTAAAAGGAGATGAGGCTAGATCAGAAGTGTTAAGTTAGATCAAAGACCAAGTCTCAGGCACTGCAGTTGGAGCAGAGGTGTGGAAGAAAAGGAACGTCTAGCTAGTATTGCAAAACAAAAAAGGGAAAAACAACCCGTGGAACTGCCTGTCTGCTCGATAGGAGCAAAGGCAAGCATGCAGAATGGAGAAAGTTGGGGAAAGGGCGGCAGGGCTGTGTCAGGGGCTATGAGGAGCCGTGCCTCCTGAAGGCCCATGCACCACCACCTACTTGGGACTTTTTATTTTTATTTTTTCAAACAAAGGAGAGCTGGCAAATAGCTGGTGTATGGAAAGTAGAATACAGTGGGGCACATAAGTATATGATATTTACATATGATGGAGTTAATTGAAGAGAAAGACCATGATGCCTCCCACAGGATTCCTGTGGAAGGACGGGTGTAAAAGGCTGGAGTTGTCACACTAGAGCTCTGAAACATGTACTAAGCTGTTGTTGGCAGCAGGTTTTAAACGATAACAATAGTGAATGAAGAGGAGTACTGGACTGCTCCTAGGTGTGGTTGAGGAGATGGTTTTGTTGTAGATCTGAGGGAGAGAGCAGCCAGACGCATGAAGTTTAGCTCTGACCCCTCTAGGTTGAGTTTTCTGGCTTTATTCCTTGTTTTGTGTTTGTGTTCTCTGATGCTCAGACCTCAGTGTGTCCTGCTCTTTCTTAGACTAGAATCTCCTGCCTTACAAATGAATGTGACCCTTTCCTCAACTTGGGTGTTTGTCACAGGAGACAGAACCTCTGAGTAACACCCAGGTGTGGTGGTGCCTGCTTGTGATTGATTTCAGCTTTTCTACAAAGTAAATTCAAGGCTAATCTAGGCTACTTGAGACTTTATCTCAAACAAACAAACAAACAAACAAACAAACAGCAGCAGCCCCAGCCCCAGCCCCAGCCCCTTTCAGTAACACTTGCTATTTCTTTAAAAGAGAGCTGAGAGCAGAAGCTTGATCAGTTCAGCCTGCTGACCAGATTGCCTGTGTGGCTGTTTCATTTTTAATGTGATAGTCTATAAAATTGCATTTAATTGCGTGGAAAATCATTTACATTCTTTTTTTGTTGTTTTTTTCTGTAGTCTCAAAAGCATAAATATAAGGTCCTTTTCCGGGAACCAGACACATGGTGGAAGTTCAAGCCGAAGGAACTTGCAAGGTAAAGCCTGGACATTTTCTGAGCTGGCTTTTTACTCTACAGCAGTGATCCAAAGTTTAGCCAGATTTTTTTCTTTTATAAATGATGAATGAAACCTGATTTTGGCTTGTCCACTTAAAAGTGGCTAACATTATATACTGTGAATGTGACAGTTTTAAATAATTATTTTTAAAATGCTTACTTATGTGTGTGTGTGCTTATGTGCATATGAATGTGTGCACCCACCCATAGTTGCTTAGTATGTGTGTGTATTGGGGGCTTGTGGGAGTTCAGTAGGCAGAGTCACCTGTTGCCAAGCTTTGAGGACTTGAGTTTGATTCCCAGGGTTCACATGGTGGGAAGAGAGAGAGCCAGCTCCTATAAGTTATCTTCTGACCTCCACATGCATGCTGTGGCGTGTGCACACTCATACAGCACACACATGTGCACAGAGCTTCCCTGCAGTGCTTATGTTGTATTACTACGCTCTCTAGTAATACTGAGCAGCTCTGCTGTCCAGTGTGCTCTGTGGCTTCCTGTGCTTGCTTTTCTTTTGGTTGGGTTAATTTTTGGACATGGATGGTGAACTCTTCCAATGTGAAACAGTGTGTAAATCTCTCTGCTATAAAACCCATCACTCTGTCATCCCACCGGTGTCTACTTTATATATTTGGAGGGAAGTTATTGAAATTCCTAAGAGCATATCATTTTTTTTTTAATGTTATCCTAATTAACTGAACTTTATCTCTTCCTGGTGATATTTCTTTTGTCTTTAAGAATGAATAGCTTTTGCTAGAAGGTCTGGTTTGTTTAATTAATAGAACTGTGCCAGCATCCTTTTAGTTAATATTTTTATTGAGAGTTTTTCCTCTTTTCATACTTTTACTGTCAACCTTTAATGTGCCTAGTATGGCTTGTTTCTTTTCTCTCTCTCTCTCTCTCTCTCTCTCTCTCTCTCTCTCTCTGTGTGTGTGTGTGTGTGTGTGTGTTAGGGTACAGAAGTTTGGAGGGGGTCTCCTGTAGCCCAGGCTAGCCTTGAACTCCTGATCCTCCTGCCTCTACTCTTAGGTGTTAGAATATCAGACAAATACCATAGTTCTCTGTCCCATCTTGGCTTCGGATGCCGAGTCAGCTCTCTTTGGGTATTTTGCTGTTCACACAGCTGGCCACCTTCTCAGTGCTCATTGTGCTTGATGCTTATTTTTCTTCTTTATGATCAGTGCTTTGTTTGTTTCTGCTTTTTTGAGACGAGGTCTCACTGTTGTGTAGCCCTGGCTGACCTGGAACTCACTATGTAGACCAGGCTGACCTCAAACTCACAGAGATCCACCTGCCTCTGCCTACCAAGTGATGGGATTAAAGTCATGTGCCACCAGGCTTGACTTCTATGATTGTTGTTATTAGAAAAAAAATATGTATGTGAAGTTTTTCTCTCATCATAATTTAGGAAATTTAGGTGAAAGTTAAGTCTGTTTTCTTCTGTAATAATTTCTAAATTATACATGGCTTGTTTATATTTTTTAGTGTCCACCTTCCATGTTTCGCTATGCAAAGCTTAACTCTAAAGTAAAACCCTTTTCTTCGACTTCCTACTCACAAATACAAGGACTTCACAACACTCACCTGTGATGTAGTTCTCATGAGTGTGCCTGGCATCACATGTGATTTACACACAGCTGTTTGTTTAGCTCAGGGTTTCCTTTGTGCCCTGCTTCCCCACTGCAGCATAGATCTTTCTTTAATCTGAGCGTCTGTCTGCCTGCTTACTTTTAAACTTTTCTTTACAGTAAGAGTCTGTTTATGTGAAGCTATTTCTTTTTAAGTTTTCCTTTGAAAATATTTTTGACATCTTCATTCTTATAAGACACTTACTGTATATATTCTGGGCTGTCAGCTAGTTTCTGTTGCTGAAAGTAACTTGTTTTATTTTTATTACTGTTGCTAAGTCTTCTCACTCTAATTATTTATTCCTATATGACTAGCCATATTTTTAAATTTTTAGCTTAATGTCATCTTCTTTTTCTTTGAGTGACAGTTTTATCGTATGTTTCTAGTTATGGGTTTCTTACTGTTACCCTGTTTGACTCCTGAAATCAGGACATATATGTCATTCATCAGTTTTAGAAAATTCTTAGCATTTATCTTTAAACTGCTTTTGTCCCACTCTCTCTTCTCTTCTTGAGACTTGAATCAGTGGTATACTAGACCTTTTTTTACTTTGGCCCTCTATGTCTATGTTTCTTAACCTCTCTCATATTTTCTATCTCTTTGCTTCTCTGTGATATGAAACCAGACAAGATCGAGGTAGGTAAATATGAAAGCCATATTTACCCAAGAGGCAAACATTAATGTTAGCCCTGGAATTCAGATATAAGCCTTGAATCCAAACTAAGTTAAGAGAGTTACAGCTGAGTTGCTTTCATTAAGAAGCAAATGCAAGGGGGATTAAAGCGCATTATCTGCTTCCTGGCAGTGCAAATTCAGAAAGCGCCCTCAGTCTGAGAACTAAAGACTTCCATGTTAGGGTTAACTAAATGCAAGTTCATTAGCAAAACCACAGATGAAGGAGCAAGACTGGAAATGCAGATAATAAACTTCATATTTGGACATCCAGAGACTTAATATGCTAGGAATTCAAAAATATTGTTTGAACCTAAAATGTAATAAAATGTGTTTGTTTTAATTTAGTTGGGATCTGGTTTTATTATGACAGGAAGGCACTTTGGGATATTTACTCAGCGTCTCTATAGTGGGATACTTATTGCTCATAGTTAATACTTAATTAAAACCTTTAAATGACAATCATTGTTTTATGAATTTTCTTTTCTAGAGTTTTAGAGAACAACTTCTTCTAAGGTCATTGAAACCTTTCTCCTGAATTAATAAAGGGTATCTGGAAAAAAATTGTATAACTAATAGAATGACAATTTTAAAGAGTCTGACTAGGTTGGGTGTGGTGGTGTAATCCCAACACTCAAAAATCTGAGGCAGGAGGATCCCAAGTTTCAGGTCAGCAGCCTAGGCTTCATAGTAAGACCACATCTTAAAACAAATGAAAACAAACCTTCCAAACCAGAATGAGATGGAAATGAAATTAGGACTAGACAGCATGCATTATGTAAAGGCAAGACCTTTATTCTCCTGTCTCACGTGGGAGCTGTCATTGATGGTGTTAGGGATGCAGCTCCATGGTAACGTGTTCACCTTGGATGCACCAGGCCCTGAGTTCAGTCCCCAGCACTGAAGAAAAGGACTTTTGGACTTTGTATGTTCTTGTTTTTTCTTTTTGGTTGTCAACCTTCTTCCCACCTTTCTCTTCCCTGGACTTTTCAGACGTAATATTCATGGAGTAAGCAAAGAGAAAATATCAAGAATGCTGGAGCACTATCAGCGCTTCGTTTCCGTGCCAATAATCATGAGTTCTTCAGATCCAGAGAAGACCGAGCGGATTGAGTTGTGTGCATACGCCTGTGAGGACAGAAATTCTAGGTGAGTTAAATTATATTATATGCAAAAAATGCAGTGTGGAGCTGTGGTTTCTTTTTTAGTGATAGCTTTGAAGACTTGAAATCACTGCTGATAACCTAAAAGTAAAGAGATTTTGTTTTCTATTTAAACAGTTTTAAATGAAGTCACTTGAGGATGTTAGCGAGAGAAGTAAACATTCATGTGAAAGATGATTTTTTCCTTTAAGTTTGTGAGTCTTCAGGTGTACAGTGATTACATCACCTTTTTAACGCATTCCCCTTTCTCTCTTAATTGTTTTGTGTACATCCATGTTACTTTTATTTTTTATTTTTATTTTTTTAAGGTTTTATAGTGAATGTACTCTTTAAGTTTTCACAGAGAGAATTCCGTTAGTGTCAGATGTGATTTTACTTGGAAAAGCTTAATGGGAGAGTTGGGTTTTTGAGAATTTCTAAGATAAAGGAAGATGACTTGACAAACTGAATAAGGAACAATTGTTGACATTGAAAGTATAATGCTTGCCTGGTGGTGGTGGCGCACATCTTTAATCCCAGCACTTGGGAGGCAGAGGCAGGCAGATTTCTGAGTTCGAGGCCAGCCTGGTCTACAGAGTGAGTTCCAGGCCAGCCAGGGCTACACAGAGAAACCCTGTCTCGAAAAGCAAAAAACAAAACAAAACAAAACAAAACAAAAAAAAAAAAAAAAGAAAGAAAGTATAATGCTTACCCCTGGCAATGGGCAAAGAGGCACCTTGTTTGTGGTGCTGTTCTTTTATCAGTCAGGGGCAGAGCAGATGACAGTCCTTTGTTCATCCGAGCTTGATGCTTGGTGGTCAAAGCTGTTTCATGCCTAGGGCACATCAAACAAACAAACAAAAAAAGGAAGAAAGTATAATGCTTTGAGTTGGAAATTAACATCCAAGGTGATTTTAAAACATTTAATAAATGATATCTTAAATGACAGCTCCCTACCCTCAAAGAATTTATTAATTCCTTCCCTTCCCTTCCCTTCCCTTCCCTTCCCTTCCCTTCCCTTCCCTTCCCTTCCCTTCCCTTCCCTTCCCTTCCCTTCCCTCCCCTGTTCTTCCCTTCCCTTCCCTCCCCTGTTCTTCCCTTCCCTTTCCTTCCCTTCCCTCCCCTTCCCTCCCCTGTTCTTCCCTTCCCTGTCCTTCTGTCCTTCCTTTTCCTCCAAGACAGGATTTCACTGTGTCTCTCTGGCTGTCCTGGAACTTGCTTTGTAGACCAGGTGGCCTTGAACTCACAGAGACCTGCCTGCTTCTGCCTCCAAGTTTTGAGATTAAAGGCATGTGCCACCACTGCTTGGCTTCTTTAGTTTTTCTTAATCATGCACATTATGTTGTGTTACTGCTCTAGTTAGTAACTTGACCCTGGGAGTGCAGAACTTAAAAATGAGACACATTGGAGTCTCCTGTAGTAGCCAGCTTGTATTCAGGGGCATCAGGTAGTTTATATTCTCAGGGCATTCTGGGGGTTAAGCAAGGTCTTGTGAGCAAAGTTCACTTGAGTTCAAGTTGCATACAGTAGACCTGTTCTTGGAAACATTATCTGAATAATAATTATAGAAACATGATGGGTAAGCCCACTCCTGTTTATTACACGTGGGAGGGGCACAAAAGCACATTCCAAATACAACCTGTGTGTTGGAGGAAGAGAAGTCATAAGACTGTATTTACTTGTTCTCACAAGCTCTCAGAGAGAGATCTCACACAGCACGACTCATTGACTAGGTTCTGACAGATTGGTTTTGAGATCCTTTAAATAGTGGTTCTCAGCCTACCCAGAGCTTCTACCTTTTAGTACATCTCATGTGGTTACCCCAACCATAAACTTATTTTTGTTGCTACTTCAAAACATTAATTTTGCTTCTGTCATGAATCATAATTAAATTATATAATATATAATTATTGGTCTTAGGTGACCCTGTGAAAGGGTCAATAGAGGTTGTGACCTACAGTTGAGAAATAAAACTTTCTTTGTAGGAAATGTAAACCCACTCTAACCTATGCTAAGCTATGGATGTGAAGGCAGCTGGCAAGGCATTGTCTTCCCCTGTGAGCACATTAGACCCTTCACTGAAATAGTCAACATGTCTCACTGAAGGGTCACAACATGACAGCTGAAGGGTACTGTCCATCCTAAAGAGTTTGCTTGTGTGTGTTTCACATGGTGTTTCATGTTGGTAAAGAGTTGTGTTTGTGCTATTTCAGGGAAAGGTTAAGATTAGTTCTTACATTATTTATTCCACCAGTCTGGGGATTGAACTCTGGCCCCACGTTTGCTGGGCTAGTGTTCTGCCTCTGCGCTCTACCATTGAGTTATATATATCCCCATTCCAGTTTTTATAATTTTTGTGTAATCTAATTTTAAATATTTAGAATAAATGCTAAGTGCTGTCTGGCTGCATGATTCTTTAGTTTATATCATAGTAGTAATTGCACTGTGAAGAAACTTTCTTACCATACTTGAAATGTCTTGTAGTCCAAGAGACAGTGAAGCTGTTACCTCTGCAAAAGACGACAATGTTGCACGTGCATCTCCGAAGCACTTAGAGTCACCGGAGGAGAAGACTCTTGAAGTGGTCACACAAGCAGCGTTACCTCTGAGCGATCCCTCGCTCCCTCGTCCCAGTTTAAACAGAGGAAGAAAGGAGTCGGGTGACGTGAGTCAAGGCGTTCCTAACCACTTCTTTCAGGAAGCTCCGAGCACCTACTTTTCTAACCCTGAAAACAAAGTTCAAGCCACAGATAGAAGTGAGAAAGAACAAGAGATGGTGTCTGAAAAAGAGCATTCTGAAGTGGATGCATGGAGTCCTGCAGAGGGAGCATCATCAGATGCTTATTGTGCTGAGGATAACCAAGAAACCTGTGAGTCTGCAAATGCAGCTACACTTCCTAGTGAAAACCCCTCACCTCCTGAAACACTGGAGGAAAGGACAGCAGGAAAGAAAAAGGCCATTGGAAAACAAAAAAGCAAATCATCTTTGGAAAAATTCCCCAAACATGAGCTATCAAATTTTGTTGGTGACTGGCCAGTTGATAAGACAATTAGCCAGAGAACTAAAAAGAACCGGAAAACTGAAAAAGGTTTATCTGTTCAAAATGACAAAAAATGTAATCGCCCGCAGTCCCACAAAGTATTAGATACTAGGGAATCTGTGAATACAGACCCTATCCAGCCCCAAGGATCTGGAAATGATGATCTTTCAGAAGTGCCCAGTAGCTATCACTATGATCCTTACAAAAGTACTGAGCAGACCTCATTCAGCACTGTGAGCGACTGGCCCTTATCTGCTTCATTAACTCAGAGAGAGCACAGATCGAGAATGCCAAAAGCTGGCTTAAGTGAACCCAATGTAGAATTTGGAACTAATGACAACCTGGGTGAAATACCCTTATATACAGCGCATGAGGCCTACTGGGGGACAAGCCCCGAAGAACTGAAGACGCTGAGTTCCAGCCTTCGGAGTTCTGAAATGCTGCCCAGTAAAACAGCTCAAGAGCATCGTCAGGCTTCCCTGAGTCAAATGGTTCACAGCCAGCACTCGCTGCCCCTTCCTTTTCCCGGCAGTGCAGCAACTCTTCCTGGAGTAGTGGGGCCTCGAGCTCTAACAGAATTTCCAGTGGGGGTGTCTGGAATCATCTCTGGAATAGATACAGGCACTTGTACCCAGACTGAACCCCAAGATTTTGCTCTCTTGTGGAAAATAGAAAAGAATAAAATCAACGTTTCAGATTCTGTCAGAGTGTTGACAGGAAGATTAGATGGGTTTAAGCCAAAAGATTTTACTCTTATTAGAAAATTAAATGTTCAAGAAACAATTCCATATAGAGTCATGCATGATAAAAGTACATTTGTTGAAGAAAGTGAGCTTACCAGTGCCGATGAATCTGAAAATATTAACATCCTTTGCAAACTATTCGGATCCTTTTCCTTAGAAGCCCTGAAAGATCTGTATGAGAGATGTAATAAAGACATTATTTGGGCCACAAGCCTCTTGTTGGACTCTGAGACTAAACTGTGTGAGGACACTGAGGTTGAGAGCTCCCCCAAGTCATACAGCGAGTCACAGGTTGGGCCATTCTCTATGGGCTTGGATTTGAAGGAAATTATTAGCCACAGAGGAACCTCAGAAGGTTCTAATTCTTCTGTATCAGAATTTAGTCCTGGAATTGGTATCAGGACCAGTGCACAGTCTGTTGGTGACCTAGAAAAGGGGAACTCAGAGCAGGAAGGGATAAGAGCTATAAATCCAGAAAACCCCGAATTAATAACCAGAATATTCCCTAATGCCACTGTAAACGTGAAGACTGATAATGAAATAGTGCCTGACTGTCAGGATGAATTGTCTGGTGCGTATACCTTTAAGCAGCCTCTTTCACTTACTCCACGATCTTATATCCCTAAAGATGTTAGTGAAATAGAAAAAAGTCTAGTAGTGACAGAGACTAGAGACAATATTAATTCTTTTTTAAATTTATCTGATATTATAAACTCCGCAACAAGCACTTCAGATCCTGAATTAAATGAAGATGTTTATCTTACTGGCTCTTTGGAAGTAAAGAAACATGAAAACCTTCCTAAGGATTATGTGAAATTTGCAAACATGGAAGAATTAACCAATGAAGATAAACAGGAAATGGAGAGAAATCTAGTGCCAGGAGCTGGTTGGTCAGCAGGAGTTAGTGAAGAGGGTAAAACTGAGGTGTTGACTCCTGCACCAGTGACAGCCAGATCTCTGACCATAGACTGTCTGGAGCTGGCACTACCCCCAGAGCTGGCTTTCCAACTTAACGAGCTGTTTGGCCCGGTTGGTATTGATTCAGGTAAGGAAAAAGTAAATTTGTTTGTGTGTGTAAATAGCATACAGTTTCTATCTCGGTTACAATTTTTGTTGGCTGAATGTATCCGATTTATGTCACATAATTTTACAATAGTGCTTTATTTTTGATAAAACATGTTTTTAAAGGATTTAAAACAATTAATTTGAAGTAGAGAATATTTATATAGAATTTTAAATTTCAAGATATCCATGAACGTGTTGCAAGTTATCCTGGTATTTACATGTATTTGCAAAAGTGAACTTTTGGAAAAAGAGTCTCTTGGTGCTGTTTCTGGTAGATTAACGTAGGAATTAATTTCCTAGCACACTGTTACAGGAAATCTCGGCTAGAGGAATGTATTCAGTTATTGGGGCATGTGATAACTTAAATAGAGGAATGTATTCAGTTATTGGGGCCTGTGATAACTTAAATAGAGGAATGTATTCAGTTATTGGGGCCTGTGATAACTTAAATAGATTTGTTAGGAAGTTTTGCACGTTGTACGAATTAAGTATGAAAACAATGGCATAAAACATAAAAATATCCCAAGTAAATAGAAATGTGTTGGTAGTTACTGGTAAAATTGAACTTTATGCATGTGGGAGTTGAGTATGTTCTCTGCAGCTGTGCGATGAGTGCTGATTATGTGTTTTCTTTTTCTCCCCTTCACAAGGATCTCTAACAGTTGAGGACTGTGTGGTTCATATCGACCTGAATCTCGCTAAAGTGATTCATGAGAAATGGAGAGAGTCTGTAATGGTTGGTAACTTCCTCCTATGAAGACCCCCATCTCCCTTGTCATTTTCCTCATACACACATACAGATTTATACACATGCATGCCGTTTTTAAAAATACTAAAAATCTTAAAAAACAGAGCTATAAGTAGGGAACAAATACATACATATATATATATATTCTTTTTAATTTTTACTCTTATTCTATGTACAGTAGTGTTTTGCCTGCATGTATGTCTATGAGGATGTCAGATCCCCTGGAACTACTGTTACAGTTTGCCATTTGGGTGCTGGGAGTTGAACCAGGGTCTTCTGAAGAGCAGCTAATGCTCTTAGCCACTGAGCTGTCTCTCTAGCCAACATTAGCTGTTCTTAGTAATTTTATTTATATAATTTCATTTTACTTCATTTTAATAGTGATTCATAGTTCACAAGAAGAACTAATGTTGCCTGTAGGCTTGTTTGCCATTGTACCCTGCTTTTCCAATCCTTGCTCTCTGCCTTTGTGTTTAGGAGCGACAGAGACAGGAGGAGGTTTCTCGGGGCAAGTGCATACAAGGTAAAAGTCCATCTTTGACTTACACTTTGCCTTGATGTTGAAATGTTGACTGCATATTTTTTTTTAATTCATTCTAAATGTACTTCCATAAAGTATGTTACCCAAAGATTTAAAAAAGTGTGTGTGTGTGTGTGTGTTCATGTGTGTATGGAGAGTGTGTATGTCATAGTGTATGTCTAGAGGTCAGAGGGAAGTTTGTAGGTATCTCCCTCTACCGTCTGGATTCTTGGGATTGAATTTAGGTAGTCAGGTTTGGTAGCAGGTGCTTTTACTCACTATGTCCCCAAGAATTTTGATTTACAAATGGAAAAAAAAAAAACTTGTGTGTGTGGGGGGGTTGAGACTTTTTTTTTTTAATAGCCCTGGCTGTCCTAGAACTTGCTTTATAGACCAGGCTGGCCTTGAACTCATGGAGATTGCCCTGCTTCTGCTTCCATAGGGCTAGAATTAAAGGTGTGTGTCACCACCACCCAGCACAAGAAATCCTCTTAAAAACTTGCTGGGGCTGGAGAGGTGGCTCAGCAGTTAAGAGCACTGACTGCTCTTGCAGACCACCTGAGTTCAATTTCCAGTAACCACATGGTGGCTCCCGACCATCTGTAATGGGATCCAATGCCCTCTTCTGGTGTGTCTAAAGACAACCACAGTGTACTCACATACATAAAAATAAATAAATATATCTTTTTTAAAAACCTTGCCTTTTTGTATATTTATTGAGACACTTTGTAGCCAGGGCTGGTCTCAAATTTTTTAAAACTTTTTGAGTGCTGGGATCACACCATGTCCAGCTACAAATAAATGTGCTGCTCTCTCTCTCTCTCTCTCTCTCTCTCTCTCTCTCTCTCAAAACAAAACACAATAACAAAACAAAAAGAATCTTGATGCAGACTAGAAACTTAGAGGAAAATAAGGCTGTGTACTTATTTTCCTAATTGCTGCAGTATCTGAAGTGTGCTGATACATGTTGTCAGAGAGCTTGGTAAGGTTTTAAAATGCTTTTGGTTTATTTTCTTGATAGCATTATAGAATTATTACTTGGCTATTCACATCTTTATTGATATCAGTGTCGTAGATTACAAAGCTAAACCTGAATCTTGAAGGTCCTTGATTCCAGATGACTTCTTACACAGTATTGTGTCCAGTGATCTCTGTCCTGGCAGGCCTGGTAAGAAGGGCCTCCTTTTGTAAGGGAGCGCCTTGAATACTTCTGTGCACACCACACTGCAAGCAAGGCGAGGAACTGTAGGTTGAAGAGTGTAAGCAGCACCGATAGGGACCCCTGGGCTGAGAGCCAAAGACATAAATCCGTCAGTCTTGTGGCGGGCAGGGCGAGGGAGGGGTGAATATGATCAAAACTCAAGCTGGGAAATTTTTAGGATTGAGAGAGAGAGAGAGAGAGAGAGAGAGAGAGAGAGAGAGAGAGAGAGAGAGAGAGAGAGAGCGCGAGCTCGCTCACGCACTACCTAAGGAGAGAAGAGACAGGACTATATTGTGGTTATGTGACTGCTTGGGGCTGCAGCAGCTGGCCCACTCTTCACTCCCCACAGAGACAGGAATCTGTGAGAATGTGCCTATTCCCCTTAGAGATGCAGTGCTACATGTTAACTCCTGTGACTGAACCTCAAGCTTTGTTCTTTGAGTGTAACTATTTATTTATAGTGTCCTTTGGTCTGTTAGTATTTGTCAGCGAATTACTCTCCTCAGTTCTAGAAGGAGAGTGGGGCTGAGCACAGCTCTCTGTTGCTCACTACTCAGCATTCTTCTTGGGGAAGGAGGAAGTCAAAGTGACATGCAAAAGAGTGGGAAGCATTGAACTGATTTATGGTTCTACCTAGGCATTGCTTACATGAAATACTTGCTTGTAGTTATGTGAAGACTTATTTTGAAATTTCAAAGTCAGATTATAAGCTGAAAAGGACTTTAAAATCCTATGTTTCTTTTGCATTGTGACTAATGCTTAGTTTGTACATTAGCTGCTGAGTCTATGACACTATTCTGTATTACTCTTGTAGATCCCTCGCTGGCTGGGCATACTGTTCTTGATAATTCTGAACAAAAATCATCTCAGAAAACAGGCAAAAGATTATTGAAGACTTTAGCAGCACCTGAGACCCTGGATCACTGGAACACTCAAACAAAAAAAGTTTCACTTCGAGAAATAATGTCAGAAGAAATTGCCTTACAGGAGAAACATGACTTGGTAAGGGTTGGCACAGATACTAACCTGTGGTCTCTGACTGCGGGGTTAGTTACATGTGGTTTTCATTTAATTCTGTGTCTCTCATATTTAACCTAGCTGAAGGCAATATTAAAACTGAAATGTATGTAGATAGAATCTGAAGTCGAGGCTTTACTTCTAGTTGACACTGATAAGCGTAAGCTGTCACGTTATGTATGTGTGTGTGTTAGATTTAATTATTTCAGGCTATAAAGCTGTGTCATTGGTAGTTTTGTTTGTTTAATTAGCTTTGTTTTATTTTTGAGACAGGGTTTCTCTGTGTAGCCCTGGCTTTTATGGAACTCGATTTATACATCAGGTTGGCCTTGAACCCAGAGATCTGACTCTGCCTCTTGTGTGCTGGGATTAAGGGTGTGAGCCACCACTGACTGGCTTCATTGGTAAAATTTAACATTTACTTCAGTCAGTTTTTACTTTGACATGTTCACTTAATTAGTCATTTCCTGGGCAGAGCTTTACAGCTTCCCTTCTTACTGCTGTTTGGTGCTACAGATGGGTTCAATGAAACTAAACTTTAAAGAGATAATTCTAGGATTGTTATTAAAATTCCTAATTTAGAAAGTTTCAGGATTACCTTAATTGTCTTTGAAATTTTATCGATGATTTTTCAGAGATTAGAGTTTTAATGACAAGCAAAAGTTATTTAACTATGTTGTCAACACTAGAAAGCATTGAAGTTACTTTTAAGAAGTTCCTCCCCTTTTTCCCTCTCTTCCTCTCCCCCCATCTCCCTCGCCCTCTGTCTCCCCCTCTCTCCCCCTCCTCTTGTTTGTTATTGAGACAGGGTTTCTGTGTAGTCCTGGCTGTTCTGAAATTCACCCTGTAGACCAGGCTGGCAGGCTGATATACCTGCTGGGTTAAAGGAATGTGTCACCACTGCCCAACTACTTTAACAATCTTTTTCATAATTTAGTTTATAATTTAAAAGAAGATACTCTAGGAACTTCAAGGACGTGGCCCAGTGAGTAAGAATCCGTCTGTCAAACATGAGGCCTTGAGTGCAAACCCCTCAACAGTATCATAACAAACTTTAAAAAGTGGATGTGCTAGCACCTGAGCTGTCGGGCATATACAGGAAGACCACTGTGGAGACACCATCTAAAGGAGGAGGTAGACTGTGATGGACCCGTCCGTCACAGGGAGCATGCAGTGCATACCACTCTGTGTCACACAGGTTGGGACAGAGAGAACCATTTAGGAAACTAGGAAAGTCTGACAGTTTGACTTTATTTACTTATTTAGAAGTTTTACCTTCTGTGCTTGGATTTCAGTACATAACCCAGACTGGTCTTGAACTCTCCACCTTTCTATCTTATATGTCAAGCATTATGCACATTTGGAACTTTGCTTGGCTAAAGTAGTAGTTCTAGGTAGGCAGCTTTATGGAGTATGAAAAGGAATAATACTCATATAGTTATTTTTTAGTAAATATATTTGTGAAAAAAAATTTTTTTTGAACTCTTCTAAATTTATTGAGGTTGAAATAGATTTTTGGATGGTAGGCACAAGCTCTACTGTAGAACTTTCTCCAAAGCTGGTAATAGAAAATGTTTTTGGTTACTTTTAAATTCCTATCAAAATCATCCAGAAAGTCCAATTCACAGAATAGTTTTGTGTAGTTACTAATCATACAAGATGACTCATATAATTCCAGAATTTTAAAGCGATTTTCAGTATTTTTATAAATATTTTCATAATTTCTCTAGAAAGAAAAAAAGGGTCAGAGATATAGCTCAGTTGGTAGGATACTTATCTAGCCTGTATGGGGCTTAGATAAGTATCCTACCTACTATGCAGTACTCCCTAGCACTGCATAGAATGACAGTAGTTCACATGCTTATAATCCTAACACCTTCGAGATGGAGGCAAAAAGATTAGAAGGTTCTAGATGATCATTGGCGGTGCTGGCATATACCTTTAACCCCAGAACTCGGGAGGCAGAGGAACGTGGATCTCTGAGTTTAAGGTCAACTTAGTCTTTATAGCAAGGACAGACAGCAAGGACTACACAAAGAAAACCTGTCTTGAGAAAAAAAAAATTACTGGCTACAAACCAAGTTCCTAGTTTGAATGGTAAGGAACAGGACCTGAATCCAAGTGAGCATCCTTCTGTGTATCTCCCAAGGACCTGAGGCTCCTATTCATTAAGGACTTTGTCTGCTGACTTGCAGATGAGCTGTTTCACCCTGGCCCTTCACCACAGAAGCGTCAGCTTCCTATCATATAACACAGACCTTCAGTACTCGTGCAGCTAGGCAAGTCCTGCCCTTAATCCCGCCAGTGATGTCCACACTGAGAATCACAGCACTTACAGAAGGTAGTCATTGGCTTGTCTGCAGAACGGGTCTGAAGCTGCATGAAGTAGGCGTGGGGATTTCACATTTTGGACATGGCTCTGCAGTAGAGTCCACCAAGCACATCATCCACTTGTTTTAGCTTTGGATACTTTCTGTTTGTTACCTTGTGGGTGATATTATGGCTGTAGGGGCAAGTGTTCTAGGCGAAGCGATAGCAACGTTGCCCTTCCTCCACAATTAATCGGTTCCCACAGCCCGGGCAGAACAGCCGCATAGCTTCAGCTTCCACTGGTAGGTTCTGCCTGGCGCTTCCGCGCTGCAGGCGCCCAATCAAAAGCCGTTTCACTTTCTCCGTTACTGGCAACTCGTGAAAACTTTTTAAACAGGTAAGAATGTTAAGGTTTTCTGCCAACCTGAATTTGTAATATTTGTACGTTGTAGCTTTTGCCTATTGAGGAAAGTAAGGTTTTGTGTACGGTCACAGCATCACACTGTGTCTCTTAATGAGGACTCATGCTGGGTATTTCTTTTGGGTTTCAGTACCAGAAAAGCTATACTTCTCCTGAGCAGCTGGTTTGTTTTTATTTTATGGACACTGAGAATGAGAAACTCTGTCTCGAAAAACCGAGAGAGAGAGAGAGAGAGAGAGAGAGAGAGAGAGAGAGAGAGAGAATGTTTCTTTCCCCTTTGCTTTTGCTACTCAGGAGGCTCAGAACTAAATTTGTAGCAATTTATAGGATTGGCATCAACTTATATATTAATTTTACTTGCTAGCTAATCTTTGACTTTGTCAATTTATATCCTATCTCTTTAATAGTAACATTGATTAATGATTGATAAAGTCCCAAGTAAAGCATCATTCTGTGATTTGTTGTATGAATGTCATAGCATTTATGCCAGCCTGGTGTGGTCCGTTACACACTTAGGCCACGGCATACACCAGTCTGTACGTAGTCCATCGTTCACTGAAGCATTGTTATGTATATATGTCTGTATATGTAGCTTCCTCTTAGCTGTACTGTATAATACTGTTGTGTGTGTGACTATATGTGTTTATCAGCATCTTCAGATGATTGTCAAGAATGAGATATAAATAAGGAATAAATAAGAATACTTGTATTACTCACTTCATCCTATGATCACTGAAAAAAGTTGTGATTGCTTATAGATCATTGGTCTTTTTGAAGCAAAATAATTAGGCTTTTGTTCAGGATTGTTTGGCTTACAAATTGCATCTTACAAATTTTCGTCTTATGGGTGATTGTTTTTTGCTTTTTAGAAACGGGAGACACTTATGTTTGAAAAAGACTGTGCCACAAAACTAAAGGAGAAGCAGCTCTTTAAAATATTTCCAGCCATTAATCAAAATTTCCTGGTGGACATTTTCAAGGATCACAAGTGAGTGAGTGCCCAGAGGACTGGCTCTTGTCCCCGGACACATTTGCGGAATGATGTCTAGTGTTCATTTAACAAGTTGTTAAATTTGATATATATGTAATTCAGAAAGTACGGATTTCTAACAGCTGTCTTGTAATCCTTGTTAAGTTTTTCTTTAAAATTTTTTTTGTTACTTTTTCATCATGGGAAACAACAGGTCGCTGTGAGGTAGACAGTGTTTTACTTCCATTTTAGATTAGACGCTCATGGTTTTAAGTGGAGCTTCTTACAGTACACATATCAGCATGGAACTGTATTATCTGTGTTTGATTTTGGAAGGAAACTGAAACTGTGTACCGATCCCCAAAAGATTCTTGGGATATAGATGTTGCAATTAAAAGAAACATTCAGTTAATGTGCCTGAAATAGGCAGGAACTCAGCCTGACATGCCCTAAGTTCTAGACAAGCAAGGGCTAAGTAGCCTATCTCTAAAATAACTGGATTTCTCTCATTTTTAACAATTATTTATCAGAGTTACCTCCTACTATTATTTTTGGTGTTAGGGATTGAGCCCAGATCTTTGTATCTTTGTTTTGTTAAAATCATATAGTGGTCTCATATATCCAGACTGTCCTTAAACTTGCTATGTAGCTAAGGATGACCTTGAACTTCTGACCTTGCTGCCTCCACCTCTCAAATTCTAGACTTACAAGTATCTGCCATTATGGTCAATTTTATGTAGTTATGGGGATCGAACACTACTAACTTTGTGTTAGCCAGGTATTCTACCAATTAGGCCACATTCCCAGATTGGTTAATTTTGACTTATAAAATAATTTTGTATATAAAACACAAAATTGTGTGTATTAATGAGTGGTAAAATGTTTTGATCTATGTGTACATTGTGTAGTGTTTAATTAGGTTAACATGATTTTTCCAAAATCCTGGCTATCCTGAACTCTTTGTAGACCAGGCTAGCCTTGAACTCACAGAGATCCTCCTGCCTTTGCCTCCTGAGCCTTGAGATTAAAGGCATGCACCACCATGCATGGCAACATTTTTTTTTTTAACACCTGAGTTTTTACTCATTCATTCATTCATTCATTCATTTATTGTGTGTGCAAGCAGCCAGGTGTGAGTGTGGAGGTCAGGGAACAACTCTTGAAACTTGGCTCTCTCCTTTTACTATGTGGATTCTGGGGGTCAAACTTAGGTCATCAGGTGTGGGAGCAAGACTACCTGTCGAGCTATTGTACCTGCCCATTTACTACTGCTACTGCTACTGCTAGTACTACTGCCACTACTACTACTACTACTACTACTACTACTACTACTACTACTACTACTAGTACTATTAGCTTTCAAAGTTTGGGACTGAGAGATGGCTCAGTGTTTCAGAGCAGTTGCTGCACTTCAGAGGACAGAGTTTGATCACTAACACCATGGTGGCTTATAACTGTCAGTAACTCACTTCCAGGGAAACTGCTGCCCCTCTTCTGGACTCCTCGGGTACCAGGCGGACATATGGTACAGACATACATGCAGGCGAAACATCCATACACATAAAATGATAAATAAAAATGCTGACAGACCTTTCAGGACACTTTTCTAGCTTCTTGAAGTGCACAGCATATAGTTGTTTTCTATAATCCGCTACATGTAACTGCAGTACTCATATTTAATTGTGATGTAGTACCCACGACTCTCCTCATTTCTCTTTCTCCCAGACGAGAAATCTTACTATAGACGATTAAACCAGAGCCAGCTATATGCTAGGCAGGTGCCCTAGCACTAAGCTTTATTCCCAACCCAGTTTTATTTTTATTTTAAGCCAGGATTTTGCTCTGTAGCCCAGGCTGGCCTTAAACTTGTGATCCTCCTGCCCCAGCTACCTGTGTAGCTAGAGCTGTGGTGTGTGCCATTGTGCCTGACTTGGTAGCACTTTTGAGAATTAGATTTTGAGGCTGAGGATAAAGTGCTTGGCTGGAGTGAACAGGCTTTGGGGCTGATCCTCGTCATTAGAGCACATTGAGGAGGCAGAGGCAGGCAGAGCAAGTTCCCGAGCACCCAGGGCTGCACTGAGACCTATCTTAAAAAAAGTTGACACCTGATTACTTTTTATTTTCCCTGAGATCATTCTTGAGTCTTTGAGCCTGTTATGTTTCAGTATTGAAAACTTAAAATTAACTAAGCCGATTTCTTATACTTTTTTAGTTTTTTTGAGACAGGGTTTCTCTGTATAGCCCTGGCTGTCCTGGAACTCACTCTGTAGACCAGGCTGGCCTC
>JANHMN010000007.1:5562925-5577078 GCA_030674055.1 Rhabdomys pumilio
AGTACCAGTCGTTAAAGCTCTCCCCTCTCCTTGTCTGAGTACCAGTCATTAAAGCTCTCCCCTCTCTTTGGAATCTCCAGTAGCAGTTATTGTAAGACTTTTTTATGCCATGCAATGAGATATTACTTGTTTACCTTTAGAAACAGTAGTATTACTTTTGTACATAAAAGTTAGAAGACTTTCAGGGCTAGTTTTACATTTGGGTTGGTTAGATTAGAACTTTGTCACGTTGAGGTAATTCAACATCTTATCTTTCATACTGGAGACTCCTTCTTCATGAAGGTCAAATTCAGGCTTGAGAAGTTTTGAAAAATCCTAAGTTATGTTGACTAGTGCTCTAGGAATAACTGCAGCTTTAGGGTTGGATTTTTTTTTTTTTTTTTTTTTTGACAATAAATAGGGGGATTGCAACAGAGATATTGGTCCTGGATGTTAATTAAGGAGGCAATGTTGGTAACAAATATTAAGTATAGAGAATTCAAATTGATTACAAGATAGGTTTTTTAAGTAGTTTAAAATTTTTATTTTTAAATAACTCATTTCTCATTTCTACAGGTTTTCTGAAATTAAACCTGGGTGCTTGAAAGTCATGCTAAAGTGAAACCTAAGGCCCTGGACTTAGAAGCGTGAGGTTTGTGGGCTGACGTTGGTTTTACTTGTAGTAATTCAGTCAGCTCTGTATGTATTTCAAATGTATTTTATTAGGAATGTAAATCAAGAAAAATGTTTTTCAGAATTCAAGGAAAGTGTTTTTCTAACTTAATCAAATGCCAGTCTGTTACTTGTTAAAACATTAAAAGGAATTTTTATTAATTACAAAATGTCCAAAAAAATTATCACCTGCAGTTTAAAGTCTTAAGTATTGTATCGTGGTTAGGAAAACCAGCCAGCCAGCCAGCCAACCAACCAACCAACCAACCAACCAGCCAACCAGCCAACCAACTAACCAACCAACTAACCAACCAACCAACAAACACTGCCTTGTGTTCTGGTTCACCTTTAGAGAGTCCTAAAGGCGGCTGTGAGGGCCGAGTGCTGAGTGCCTCTCAAAGAATTTGTTCAGCAGTGAGGGGGAAGGTGAGCAGCAGAAACACGAGAGCTCTGTCTCCTTTCAAAGCTTAACACAGAGTCACTTGACAGGCGGGCACTTGATTGTATTTCCCTCTGTGTCTTCATCCCGTCCCTTCTGTGCTAGTCTGAGAGTAACTCGTAGTCTCATAGGTACAACAGGTAGCTTTCAGAGGAGAGGCAGGCAGTGCTGGGTGTCTCCTGTGTATCCTGGACTGTCCATGCAGGGACGTGGAGACTAAATGGCTGCTTTAGGCTCAAGACATCATTTCTAAGCTGCAGGGAGTCAGTCCTTTTGGTATAACTGTAAAAGAAACTCTTGTAATTAGATTTTTTTTTAACCTTTATTTTGAAAAGGAGCCAACTTTCTGAAAGAAGAGTCTCATTGACTTTTTTGAGCTAATGTCCTGTTTATGTATAAATTCTGGTTTCCTTTCTACAGACTTAGTTTGGCAAAATGTAATTTTTCTAGAATGACACAGTAGTTAAAATAAATCTAACTTTGGACATACAGAGTATTTTCAACATATATGGTGTTCACAGACAATTCTGCTGCATTTCTGACCTTCGTAAGGAACGCAGCGGTGCCCTCCCTGAAAGATTCCGACAGAGTGAGCTCCCAAAGAGCATTTTAATGGGAATAAAACTTGGAACCACATTTTTATGTCTTGTGAATCATGCTTTTAAAAAAGAGCCTTACCATTGAATTTTATTTCCATAAAAACAAAAATCTATGTTTGTTACCTACAAATAGTGATTACTGATACTCAAGTATTTATATTTTTAGACTTGTAATAATTTGTTTTAAAAATTGCGGTAGTATAGCATACCATTTTTGGTAATGCTTAGAAGTGTTTTATATATATATTACAAATAAAGCAGTTCTCTTTTACAACTTAGTACAAAAACCATAATCAGTAGTTAATAAAGTAAGCATATTATTCCTGTGTTTAAGTTTATATGGTACAAAAAACGGAGACAATTTAAAACTTGGAATTATTAGAGTGTGTGCAGCTGCATACTCACTTTCTGTGTTTTATATTTTTTCATGTTTTAAAAACACATTTGACTATTTCAGACAGATTTATATTATTATAGTGATTCTAACTAATAAGAAGCAGTGAGAAGAAGCACTAGTGTGCTTGTGGCTGGAGGCCGAGGCTAGAAGCCTCCAGAAAGCAGCTGTTTATTTTTACTGCTGGGCCCAGCCTGATTTTCAGAAGTCTGATACCGGTTCTTTATGATGGGGTAAACCTGATGTAGACCTCAGAATTGCTACAAAGACCCAGTTGGCCTCAACCTCACAATCCTTCTGCCTCACTTGCCTAAGTATTGAGACTATAGGTCCATGCTTGGCTTCGTATTCTTTAATTATTATCCATAAATACACAAAGTTTGAACATCCTATATATTTATAGTCCCAGATTTCCTTTCCAACTCCTATCTGGTATCACGGAAGCATTTACAAGTATGAGAGATCATTTCTGAACTTTTATTTGCTGATCTCTAAATCTTGTGTCCCAGCCAGAGGTAGAGATACTTTGGGGACCAAAGATTTTTCTTTTGCTCACTTCTGAATTTTATGTGTCTGAGGTAAAAATGGTTTAGAGATGATCCAGGGTCGAAGAGCTCTTTGTAAACCTAGTATTTTAAAACATTCTAAAATACAGCACTTTTTCCCCCAAACTTGGAAGATCTTAGTAGCAGTTACATACATTTCAAATCTGTTACTGGTATCAACCCACTGAAAACAGAATTGATAGGAATCACTTGACAGTCAGTGTGAGGGCTACGGCCTTGTGACCATTTTCAGTCTCTTTCCTTATCCTGTGAGACAGTTGGAACGTGTTTTCTGACATTTATTAGATGTTGATATATTGGTGTTATTTTTGAGTTGAAGTTTTCTTCTGTTTATTAGTATTTCCATACTAATATACTGTGACATTTAAGTGTCATCCATATTATATAGTGGAAACTGTGACTGAAATGATAGATAACAGACTTTGAGAAGAAACAGCTTCCAGTTCTTTGGGGTGGCTTCCTGTCCTTTGTTTTGATCTTCTTCTTTATAAATTCAAGTGTTCTGTTTGCTTTAGAAGGACATGTGTAAGGACAAGGTTAGTTAGTTAGTTCTGAGCTGGCAATTGGAAACTTTTGAAACCCAAGAAATTGCTCTGACAATGTTTTAACTGCTCTCAATTAAGAAAATGTAAGAAATGGACAAAATCCTGTGTGTTGTTTCTTCTGAGTGCTTCTCCCTTGTGCAGTGAGGTGACACTAATGACGATCTGTGCCGTGCTTAAGTGTTGCTTGTTTTTAAATACTTGTAAAGAAAACAGGCTTAAATGTCTGTGTGGCCAAAACCAAGTGCCATTGAAAAGGAAAAGTGAGTTAATGTAGAATGTATGTTAATGGTGCTTATTTTTAAAGTGTGATTTAAGTTTACAGTATTACTTGATGCCTCGCCTCTTCACAGAAGCGAATAGAGAAACGAGGCTCGAACACACCCGTGTCCTGAAGCCTTCGTAACCTCAGTTAGATGATGCTGGAGTTCATTCACTGTCCTCACATCTGAGCTTGACTCCGTGGTCAGGTGATGAACCTGCTTTGTTGTGTTACCCCTCTACGTCTCATTAAAGTGCCACATTACAGCTAGCAGTTGAAGAATAGACTATAAGATTTTCAGATGGTATATCAGAAACAAAATGTTTTTATTTGTACTATAAAAATGTGATTTTTTTTTTGCTGTCAACTCTGTACTTTTTTATTGAAAATGTTTATAATGTTGCTTTTAAAATTTCTTATGAAACCATTTACAAATTACACACTTAATTTAATAAAATGCTTTCATCACAGTCCAGTGTGAAGAACTCCTTTGTTTGATGTGGTAGGTTTAGTGACTTAAATATTAACGATGCGTCTTTGTGACTCTAGGAACAGTGTCACGAACTCTCCACTTCTGTACAACTGTGCAGGCTTTTTTTTGTGTTGCTTTTGCAAGTGGGTTCACTTTTGGCCCAGAGAAGTGGGTTGGCTTCTCTCTTCATACACTCTTGCATCTTTTGACTGACATCAAAATTAGGAGTTGTTGTTTGTTCCCATTAGGGAACAGATAACACTCTAACATCAGTTTCATTCAGCTCAAAAAAAAAAAAAATAATTTATCAAAGATGTTAACATATTTATTCAACAAATATTTATTTCCTGAGCACGTGTTTGTGAAGATACAGTGTAATATAGTCTTATAGTCTCACCAGTTAATGTGTGTAGTGATTCATACTGGCTAATACTTTCATATATGTTTACTTGTGGGTCTCCAGGGGATCTTCTTACATAGATGGTGCTACCCCAGTTCAATGGATAGAGACCTACAGGACTATAGAAGTTAATTGGCTTGCCAGTTAGTGGCAGAGGTACAATACCAACCTAGACTATCTGTCCTAGTGTGTAACAGTTACATATGTCCCTAAAGAAAGATGTGAGCTTGGTGTGGTGGTGCAGAGACAAGAGGATCTCTGTGAGTTTGAGACTAGCCTGATATACATAGTGAGTTCCAGAACAGCTAGACTGATATAGTCAGACCCTGTCTCAAAAAAGAATAATTTAAAAAGGAAAAAGGAAAGAAAAGAGGGGAGGGGTGGCTGGTTAACATGTCTGAAAATCTCTCATTTATGAAGTTTGTCCTCTATCCAGAGAAAGCCAGTATTTTGGAGGGATGGTGGGCGACAAAGTATTTTGGATAAGACATAATGACTTATTTCTCTCTTGATATTAAATGCCAGAGGTAAAGACCTAGGACTCATGTGAGCTCTCTAATCCATGATCTGTTTTGGAGAATTTAAGGTCCTTTTAATTTTCTATCATTTTATTGGAAGGCCGGGAGGGTGGCAACAGGCAGGTGCCAGTGCTTTGAAAGGTGCTTTTTAGATGCTCTGTGGTACATTTCAGTTTGCATTTTATTAACCAGAATGTGGTCATGTGGTCACATGTATCTACAAGCAAGTCTGGGAAGTTATCTGTTTCAGACTGCCTATATTTAGCTAAGTTTTAAGCATTCTCTTGAAAGAGATAGATAATGAGGGAATGAATTCAGTCTGTGCCTTGTCATTTTTACTAACACACACGTGCACACACACACACACACACACAAATAAGAAGAAATTAGTTCTTGATGCACTCCTTTAGCAGGTGATTAATAATTTCCAAATGCTGAAGAGTGATAAGGAAAACCCGCAATGTTACGCATTTTGATTTTAAACATTCAAGTAATCTTAGTAATGGCTGAGGAAATTGATTTATCATTTGACTGCTAACAGGATCACTTTTGAGTTGACAACCTAGTGGTAGCAACTGGGTGTAGCCTGTAGATGATTCCTGGTGTTAAAGCTTAGTTAATCCATTTGCATATTAATTTATATGCCTCTTTTAATTACATCATGCCCAAAAGCTCAATATTTGGTGCACATGATTTGCAACAAGTAAAACAGGGTAGGAGCTAGGATTTAGGATTCCGTCTGCATATGAGCACCAGAGCCTGCTTATAAAGAAGGCACTGAGGAGATGAGAAGGTCACTGTTTTGCAGGTGGGCTTAACCACAGCTCTCCTGCTTCATATATATAACTGAATGAAAAAGATTGAGATATTTGGAAGTATTTGTCTTTATGTGAGTTCGCTTGCCTTTGCTGGGTTCTGGGGCTGTCCTTGTCACACTTGTGGTCACAACTTCTTTCATTTAGTTTTAATAGCTGAAGCGATACTAGCTCTTTGATGTCACTGAAGTTTCACGGTGTAAGCGTATTCATTACATAAGGGTGGAGAATGGCGGTGTAACCCATCAGTGGCCTGTCTCGGCAGATGCAGGAAGCTGCAGGCTGTGGAAGTGAGGTGAAGCTGGGTGAAGTGAGGCCACTTACTTAAAGGGTCCTGCAAGATGGTACTGAAGCTACTTTCTTTCCCATGATATCAGATAATAAACACTTTTAAACAAGAGGCTGTGAAACATGTTTAAGAAACTCACACTTGTTTTGAACACCTTGTCTTGAGGCCTGTAGCTTGCATTCTCATTGTATCAGTGGTATAACAAGTGAGGTTGTCCTACAGTGGACACACTTTTCAAAAGCTGAGAAATTTAGGGTGTGCTCTAAAGAAAATGCAAGTATTACTGTGGGAACAAGTCTTACTCACAGCACCAGGGAAGCCTTGCGGGCTTCCTTAGGAAAGGAGCTATGTGACCTGGCAGAGCTTGCTCAGAGCTGCTTGAAGGATGCGGATCCATCTAGTCATGCTTCTGGTATTGTTAAATCAGCCTTTTCTGTTTAATATGAGATAGGAGCATGTTTTGTTCATACTTGGACTGACCCCCCTGGGGGAATTGGGAAGACTACAAATTCTGAATGAAAGTGTTAACACTCTAAAAACATGGCATAATTGGCAAGTAGGTTAACGTCTCTGCCACAACCAGCTACCTCAGAAAACAACTCGCACAAAGCCCAGAAAAGTTGGTACTAATAAGAGACAACCCATAAATTAGCACTGAGGGACACTTCATCCTTGAAGGGATGAGAATAACTCAGATCACTTTGTTTCCCCACTCCAGGAGCCTGTAAGGAACATGGCCACTGTTTAATCTTTGGTTTCCACAGATTAACAGCTTAAAGTCACATAGCCCATGGCAGTCAAGAAGCAGCACCCCTCCACCACCCCAATCTTTCAAGATAGGAACTATATTTAAGTGTTCCCAGACTGCTTATGCTATTGTTATCTGCCTGGCGCAGAGGCTAATGCCGAGCTCAGAAAACTCACCTTCATCTTGGGGAGTGAAGCCTTTATATCCAACAATTTATAAGAATTATGGAAGACTGAAGTATGAACTGCCAAAAGCAAACCATCGGGCACAGGCACCAAAATACAGAGAGTGGGAAGCAAACAAGATGGCTTCCTCAAGACCAGTTGTAAGGAGGACGTAGCTAAGGCTTGAGATGTCAGCCAGTTGCAGTCTGCGAACTTTATGTGGGTCCTGGCTCAGCAAAGCAAAGCAAAGTGTCCTGCAGTAAGAGGTGCTTAACAGTGTGAGCACTGAGTGGGCAGTGATCACTGCTTTACAAAGTATGGTGGGGACTTACTTGAAGATAGGTGGTGGTTGGGGGTGGGGGTGGGGACTAACTAACGCTGCAGCTCAGGGTCTGCATGGATTCAAGCATGGATTGGCAGAGTCAGGAGGATCATGAATTTGGAGTTACTCTGGACAGGATGGGGAGATCTTGCCTCAAAACCAGAATCAGTTTGGACATAAGTCAGTAACTGTTGAAATGGGATGAATATTGAATGTCTGCTTTTGAACACACTTAAAACTGTACAGACTTTTTTTTTTGGCTGAAAACTTTTTTTCCTTTTTTTAAGTCGGTGAGTTATTTAAAGATGTGAATGGTAGGTGGGCTTGCCTCTGGAATGAGTTCTCGAACATGGCAGAATTAACCTGCTTAGTAGCTACCACCTCTGCCAGATTTAAAGGTGAGGCACCAGGAAGGAAGCCACCATGACAGATTAGCCTACCCCAAGAATATATCAGAAAAGCTTTGCAGAAAACCGAGATATCTCTGCTATGTGATTTCTCAGCGGAGTGAGCAATAGCCACAGAGAGGTTCCCCGTACCCCTGACGTCAGTAAGGCCTGTTCTCCATAGAGAACTGCATCTGCAGGCATGGTCTGGGTAGCAAGCTTATTAGAAGTGGAGCCGGAGAAGGGGATGTCCATGTTTGCTACACTGGGGAGACTAGATAGATGGACTGGGGCCAGTTGCATGTCTCATCCCAGCTACTTAGGGATCTTGGGGAAACACTTGTCCACAAGTTTATGAATAGACTCTGCAGCATGACAAGACCCCGAAAAGCCGGACGTTTGGCATGTAGTCGTTACTTTTCCTGCCGCTGTGATTAAAATGCCTGACAAAAGCAAGCTAAAGAAGGAAGGACTTAGTTTGGCTCACAATTTTGGGTGCAGTTCATCATAGCAGGGAAGGTGTGGCATTGGGGTTGGTCTCTACATCCATGGTGAAGAAACCGAGGGAGAGGAATGCTAGAGCCTGGAACCTTTGGATTTTCTCACAGGGAGGGCTACCCACAGTTAAGGGGAATCTTCAGTCCTCAGTTGAACCTCAACCCCCTCAGACATTCCCAAAAGTAGTGTTTCCATGGCAATTGCAATCAAATTGACAATGCAGATTAATTATGGCACCTGGGCTGTATAGAAGTATGCCAGGGAATTGGGTGAGGTAGTACACACTGGCAATTCCAGCATTCAGGGGAGGGGTGGAGGCAGGAGAATCAGGAACTCAAGCTCATCTTTGCCTCATCATGAGTCCCTGGTCTCAAGTGAAAACGTTCAAGGAAGTGGTTCAGCTCCAGGATATATTGAAAGTTCCTTCCATCGTTTTATCCAACAGCAAATGATACACATTATTATCTGATCTGATGTAGCTTTTTCTTTTTGTACATGAAAACAAAAATGGGTATATTAGAAAGAACTGTAAAATTCACTTTTTAAGTGTAAAAGAGTGGGACTCAAGTCTTTTTCTTTTTTCTTTTTCTTTTTTTCTTTTTTTTTTCTTTTTTTCCGAGACAGGGTTTCTCTGTATAGCCCTGGCTGTCCTGGAACTCACTCTGTAGACCAGGCTGGCCTTGAACTCAGAAATCCACCTGCCTCTGCCTCCCACGTGCTGGGATTAAAGGCGTGCGCCACCACTGCCCGGGACTCAAGTCTTAAGCTTTTTTTTTTTTTTAATTTTTCAAGAGTAGTGGTTTTCAAGCTGTACGTGCAAGAACTGCCCATAAAATAAGTAGTTAAAAATGCAGATTTCTACCCTCAAGATTGGACCCTGAATTTTAAATGAACTTGCTGGACATGTAAGAGAACAGGTCCCACCAAAGATTTCATTGTTGGTTCCTACCCACTCCTGGTCTCTGTTCCCTTGCACTAACTTGCTTAGTCCTCAGAGCAGCAGGTAGGTCCGAGGAACAGGGAGGAGCTGAGGCATCCTGTCCAAGACTGCACATAGGATTCAGACTAATCAGCCATGCTCACAGTCTGTGCCCTGGACCTGCATGGTACATTCCTTTCAGCATGGGACGTAAGTTGTTCAGACTTGCAATTAATTAAGGGGAAACCAGGACTCATCTTAACTGCATGCTGTTAACAAGGCTTACCAGCCTCATGGGTTTCCCTAACTAGTCTCAGGGCTGTTAAGTTTACACTAATTTCTTAACACTTTCCAACTCTGTCTACTTCCAACTTCCAAGCTCCCATCTTTCCGTGCATGTGTGCGCGTGTGCGAGTGCACGCACACACATGCATGGAAAAGCCAGTTGACGTTGTCTTCCTTTGTTACTGTCCACCTTGTTGAGACAGGGTCTCATTGACTGCGGAGCTGTCTGAGTTAGGCTGGCTGACCACTGAACATTGTCTCTGCCCCTCAGTGCTTGGGTTATTGGCATTGTGAGACCAGGATTGATAGTGACATGGAAATAAAAGGAAACTGATCTCTTTAGAAGCAGATTGTCCTTTAATCTGAACAATGAAAGGGAGCAGGGGACTTGCAGGCTTTATAGGGCAGAAAAGGAAACTCTGGGAACGGTTGACCTTCAGGCTCCAGGTGCAGACGCTGCCACATTGATCTTATCAGAAACTTCCTGGGTCCCACCAGCCTGAAGGTGTGGCCAATCAAGTCAAGTTTCTTAGCCAGCAGGGGCTCTTAGGTCACTAATCCTTCAAGCATACACACTCATTCGGGCCTTAAATGGATCCTGGGGAGTCACACTTAGGCCTTCATGCTTGCACAGTAAGGGTATTTATCCACTGAGTGATCTCTCCAGGCCCTCCCACATTTTTAAGTCTTCAGTTTTTATTAATGACAAAAATGTGCCTACGGTGTAAATTTGGCGTTTTAGTGTGCACACTAAACTGTAGAGTCACCACTACAACTAAGCTAACAGCATGGCCACCACTCCTCAGGTATCTCCTTACTTGAGACAAAAGCCTGGTATTTGAAAACAAAGGCCTAGCAAGTTTTTGTTCTGCCATCAGCCACCCCAGTCCCCTGGAATGAACCCCAAAAGGCCAAAGCCAAGGTAATGTTTACCCTGAGGTCGTGTGCCTGTGAGTCTCTCTGTCTTGTTCAAACTGACCAACCCTGAGTCCGAGGAGGAAGATCCCTCAAGGGTCCTTAAACCCCCAGCACTCTTGGCTTTGGCTCCTAAAAACCCGGCTGGCAGAGGGTCTGTGCCTTGATGTGCTGTTTGTCCTCATCTCAATGAAAGCCTTTCTTCACTGGCTGACTGTCTGCTGTGTCTAAGTTGTCCCCTGCTATTGCCCTCAAGATGGCTTTTCTGCTTTTTAATTCTTTAACCGGCAGAGAAAACAAACCCTATCAAGACCCCTAGGTCTAACAACTTTGTAAGTCTGCTTACCTTTCCTGAAAAACCTAACTTTTCCTTCCTATATGTTCTAAGCATGATTTCCCTAATACCCTGGGCTTCCTTACTCTTCCTCCCTATGCCTGCCTTTCACCATACTGCGGCTGGTCCACCGTGCTGCTGACTTCCATGCTCACTTCCCTCGCAATGGCATGGCTTTGACATCCTCTCCCATTCTCCACTGGGAAAGTTTGCTGTTCTGGGTGCTCTCTTTTAAGTGTTAATAAAAGTGTCCACAGGCGTGAGTTTCCACTGGAATCCATTCTTAAATCATTTTATCAATGAGATTAAGACCCCTTGGATGGGACTATTTCTATAGTATCTACTAAATATGAAGGGATTCCCATCAGATTTACAGTAACAGGAGCAATTCAGGACACTATGTCTTAAGGGAGAAGTGGCCCAGGTGAGGAATTGGGCATGATACAGGGAAATGGAGTCCTGAAGACAAAGAACAGCTCCAGAAAGTCAGAGGCCAAAGGGAAGTTGGGGGAGGTAGGAAGGGAGTGAATTTCAGAGTTTAAAATATTAACCATGAGGATCCTTGTTCCCCACAGTTTGATTTGTGGCGTATCACAGAGATGGTTGTCATCAGAGTAGAGAAGGTCAGGTCGCTAATACCAGACTTCCAGGTCCTCCACTCTATACACATTACCCAGGAAGGTTACAGACAGTATGGTAGAGTGCGAGATTGAAAGTCAGCCTGCTGGAAGACCAGTGAACTAGAGAAAAATGTTTTCTTTATTCGTACAGCGCCCATCTTTCACCCTGATTGGATATGACTCTGTCCAGTGACACCTGGAAGGATACGTGAGGATCGTTCTTTACTCTGCTGTTCTGTATTCACTGGAGGGAGGAGATGGATAGGGTGACAGGAGAAGCTCATGAAGGGGTCACGAGGATGGATGTGATCTGGGCCTCTCTGAATCACTTTGCAGTGGGAATTCAGTCTGATATTCCTTCTCGTTTGTTTTCCCATCTGAATTTATGAAAAACCAACAAAATATAATTTTAAAAAGCTACACTAAAGCAGATGGGATGGCTCAGTACATAAAGTGCCCCACAATGCAAACCTGGTGTCTTAGTTGGGGTTTCTATTGTGTGAGAGACACCATAACCAAGGCAACTCTTATGAAAGACAGCATTTGATTGGGTCTGGCTTACAGTTTCAGAGGTTCAGTCCATTATCATCATGACAGGAAACAGCAGCTTGTAGGCAGTCATGGTGCAGGAAGAGCTGAGAGGTCTGCATCTTGATCCAAAGGCAGCCATGGAGGGACTCTTTTCCATGCTGGGTAGAGTTTGAGCCAAGGACCTCAAAGTGACACCTCTACAGTGACACAGTTCTCCAACAAGGCCACACCTCCTAATAGTGCCACATCTCAGGGACCAGGCGTATTCACACTACCATACCATTGTAACCTGAGCCTGATTTCTGGATCCCACTTAAAGATGGGAGGAGAGAACCGGCTCCACAAAGTTGTCCTCTGACTTCCACACATGAGCTGTCTCCCCTCGCCCCATCATACACACGCACATACACAGTTTAAAGATGATACGTTACTTCACAGTGCTGCATTTTACTACAGATAGGAAAACTGAGGATTCATGGCCGCTCCCCTCAGTCTCCTGGCTAAGACTTCAAAGTAACTGAGTGCATAGTGAGAACTCACTAGCTTTGGAGGCTCCAGTGCAGTTTTGTTCAGTATGGGGGGGGGGGGGCCGCAAAGGACAACTTTTGAGTGAGGTTCTCTCCTGCCTCGTTGAGTCAGGCAGGGCTGTCATTTCTGCTGCTGTGCCCGGTGCTCCAGCCTAGCTCTAGCATGCCGTCTTTGAGCTGCTGTGTAATTCTCCCATCTCCATCCCCCATCAAGAAAGGGTGCTGGGATTACAGATGTGAGCCACCACAAATGACTTTTTGTGGGTTCCAAGTCTTGAACTTAGGTCATCAGATTTAGGCAGCAAGCATTTTTACCCACTCAGCCCTGATCTGTTCCCTTCCCTCCCCTTTGGCAAAATTAATTTCTTCTCCTCAAAAATAATTCCTGGCAGTTAGCACTTAGGAATCTGTTTTTAAAAGTACCATATTTACTATACTCATGGAATTCTTAGCTAGAATTTCTGAATATAGTTTTTCCCTTAGCTCTTATATGTTCTGGTTCCTGTCCTTGGAATCTGAAGTCACAAGTTTTTGATTTTATTTAATCCAACTCAGATCTCTTTTTGGAAGTAGGCAGCTCAAACACACAAACAAAAAATCTGTTTTTAAGGGGAATAGAAGCAAGGTTGGAGAGATGTCTCAGTGTGTAAAGCCTTTGACATTCAAGCATGTGAAGACCAAAATTCAGATCTCCAGAGCTCATGTAAAAGTGAGGCAGCCACCTGTACTCTAGAACTTCAGAGGCAGACAGTGAATCCAAGGCCAACTGGCTAGCTCCAGGTTCATCAGGAGACCTCATCTCAATAAATAAAGTGGAGGGGGGGCAATCAAAAGGCACTTCATATCAGCTTTGGACTCCTGTGTGTATAAGTGTACACATATGCTAACACACACATGCATATGCAAAAGATAAGCAAGATACAAAAAGCTATTCATTCTATGATCCCATTTTTAAAACAGGAAATGAGGGAGGCAGGGTCTGGGGTGATAGTTCAGTGGATAAGAACATTTGCTGTTTTTCCAGAGGATGAAGTTCAATTCCCAACACTCCACATCGGGCTGGCAGCTCACGGCTGTTTACAACTCCAGCCAAAGAAACCCCTGTGCCTCTGGCTTCTATAGGCACCTATAATAATATGTACACACCCACATGCATACACACATATCTGCACATATTTAAAGATAAAAATGTTAAAAACAAAATATGTAGCTAGGTTTCTCTCTCTCTCTCTCTCTCTCTCTCTCTCTCTCTCTCTCTCTCTCTCTGTCTCTCACACACATACTGTGTACAGTGTAAACACATGAAATGAATAGATTCTGGAGTGTATTATCTGACAAAACACCAGGACCAAAAAGCAAGATGGAGAGAAAGGTTTTATTTGGCTTACACTTCCACATTGCTGTTCACCACCAAACAAAATCAAGACAGGAACTCAAACAGGAAAGGATCCTGGAGGCGGGAGCTGATGCAGAGGCTGTGGAGGGATGCTGCTGACTGGCTTATTCTCCCTAGCTTGCTCAGCCTGCTTTCCTGTTGGACCCAGGACCAAGGTCCTGCCTCAGCATGAGGAGAGTCCTGAGAAAGGCTAGAATGGGAACTGCACTGATTTGATAATGACTCAGAGTCAGTAGTAGGTGGAAGCTGCTAGTTGAGGTACTCTCTCTGTTCCCTGACGATTCTCAGTATTCTTTACTCTTCAGCTTAATTCTTAATTCCATGATTCCTCCAGAGTGAGCCGGGACACAGCCCTTTATTTACTGAAGCCATATCATCAAGGCTTTGATCATTGTTAATAATTATCAAGAGTTCTTAGATTTACATAAACTCTGTAAGTCTCGGATCAACAGTTCATCCCCCCCCCCCTTCCTTAGAACAGGACCAAGCACAGAGCAAAAGCACACTTCCTTGTAGGTTTCCACAGCCTGTTCTTTCCGGGGAGCCCTCCCAGTTTTGTGG
>JANHMN010000007.1:5592078-5631004 GCA_030674055.1 Rhabdomys pumilio
AAACTATATGTGTATGTGCGTATTCTTGTTCTGTTGTTTTAGATAGGATCTCATTTTGTAGCCCAGACTGGCCAAGAGTTCACTAGATAGCCTAGAATAGTCATGAACTTGTGGTGATCCTCCTGCCTCAGCTTCCTAAGTGCTAGAATTATAGACAGGAGTCATCATGCCCAGTTATTTGATACTTTTTAATGTAAAAAGAATGTAGCCTATGTGGCCCATCATTTAGAAAATGGAGGGGGGGGCGATGGATGAGATAGGTAATTGGCAGTCAATCCTATCTCCTTAAATAGTTTCCTTAGTGGTTTCTCAAATGTTCTGAACTCCCTGTAGTTGCAGGGAAACTGCCTCCTTTACTGCTGTCTCTTCCCTATCATCTTACTTTCCAAGTAGCTCTTATAAGGCACATGATTTTCTTAACTACTGTGATAGTTATTATTATTTATTACTGTTATCTGCGGTGCTGAGAACCAAACCCAGGGGCCTTGAACATGTTAGGCCAGCTCTGTACGACTGAGCTGGACTAACTGTACCTCCCAGTCTCTGAATATTATTTTTAAATGCTCATACATGGGCTGGATTTGTAGTTGGTAGTTGCCTAATGTGCACAAAGTCCTGGGGTTGATCTTCAACACTTGATAAAACCAGATGGATGGCACATGAATGTTATCCCAGTTCTAAGTGGGTAGAAGCAGGAGAATCAGACGTTTAAGGCCATCCTTGGCTATGAGCTCAAGGCCAACGTCCGTTATGTGAGACTTTGACTCAAAACAAAACAACAACCCAACCTTCCTGTACAACAACCCAGTATCTACACTGTTGGTTATTTAGCTTGGGGTTTGTCTAAGTTCTTACTATTTTAAAAAGCTATTTTATTTATTTTATGTATATGAGTACACTATTGCTGTCTTCAGACACACCAGAAGAGAGCATCCGATCCCATTACGGATGGTTGTGAGCCAGCATGTGGTTTCTGGGAATTGAACTCAGGACCTCTGGAAAAGCAGTCAGTGCTCTTAACCTCTGAGCCATCTCTCCAGCCCCAGTTCATTATATTTTATAAGATATTAGTAGCATCAACTTCAAATCTTTCTTATTTGATATTGTTTTTTTTTTTTTTATTTTAACTACATCACTAACAGGTCTTCAGTCTCAGTGACTAGAACAAGGAAACATGGCTTATATAATCGAGCCATTTCATCCTCTCAGAGACAGAAAGCATAAGAGGTGATGCACGGGTCAGCAAGGCCAGGCTTCTGCTGGTCTCTGCAGGACTCTTGTCTTTCCAGCCCTTGGTACTCCACATCTAATTTAGCCCTCAAAGGAAGAAAAAAAAATGACAGGGCCCCTGCACATACTTCCTGGCTGTGCTGTTTAGGAAGAAAGCAAGATTTTCCTCCAGATTTTCATTGACTTGAACTGGGTGACATGGACACTCTTAGCTGCAAGGGAGGCAGGGAAGCCAAGAAGTAGAAGATTCTTTTTTTATCATCTTTGACTGGACAGCATGAGTCACATCCTGGTATGGGACATTTTGCACTTTTCTTTTCCAAATAGAGTTTGTTTTAGCAAGAAAAATAATAAATGGCTACTGGGCATAGCCAGAAAAATTAGAAATGACAGGTGCTATTTTGTGGTAAGCATCAAGACAATGCAGAGATAATGAGAACTATAGAAGTGGGGTTTTTTGGTGTGGTTTTTTTTTGGCATCGAGTTCTCAAAACCTACTCTTTATGCTACTTGGACCAGAATGAAAAAAACACACTTAAAATAGTACACTGTGCTTATTGGACAGTGTGTGTGTGACTCTCTCTCTCTCTCTCTCTCTCTCTCTCTCTATATATATATATATATATATACACACACACACATTGAAACCACATCTGCCTTAAAAATTTTTTTCCAAGTTGTGGGGACAGGGGACACACATACACACACACAAAGAAGTGAAATCAAACACACTAGATAATCTAATCAAAGAAGAGACTGAAATAGATGGACTTGAACATTTGTCTTTCTTGTTTTCTTGTTACGGAGTTTGTTCTCACTGATTTACTAAAAATGTGCAGAGGCCAAAAAAACTAAAAAAAAAAAAAAAAAATGAGAGAAATTATCTGTAATGTCACCATTCAGTTACCTACTACTTTAGACATATGGATGCATTTTTTTTTTCATAAAGAACTGAGATTGGGGGCTGGAGAGATGGCCCAACAGTTAAGAGCATATGCTGTTCTTCCAAGACTTTGAATGATTCTACTTAAGTGGGGTCTAATGCCTCTTCTGGCCCCGGTGGGCACACATATGCATACACATGGGTGCAGACACACATATCAAAATAATTCTTTGAAAAATTGTATTTTACTGAACATATAACTTCATAACTCTCCTTTATTCTAGTAAGTCTATGACCTCTGTTGAAGAGGTCAAAGGTCAGTTTGCATCTCTCTTGTCCATTCAGCATGACCTCTTGTATCATAAAGAGCTACTTTGGAAAAGTTGTTTGGTTTGGGGGAAGGTAACTTGATAGGAGTCAAGTGATCCCAGAGTTCCTCTCTTTGGCTGTGTGATCTTGTGTAAGTTGCTCAGCATCTCTGATTTTCTAATTTTTCACTTACAAAACAAAATACAAATGATGCTAATGGTCTTTGATGTTTTAATCTTGCAAGGTGGTCAATTCTGGTAATATTTATAGAAGTGAACTATAAATTGAAAAATAAAGATTTTTAACCAAACTAAAATAAAGCTTAGAAATGTTAATGTAATCCTTTCAAAGTACTTTTGAGAAGCTTAAACTTTTATAATTAAAAGATGAAGAGACAGGAATTAGCAAAAAAAAAAATTACTATATTTTGGATGATAGACGTCATAATGATAGATTGTTCAAATGGCAAAAAAAAAACTGCTTTGCTTTTCATACACATTTAAGAAATGAAAAGTCTTATTTGGAAAAAAGTATTTTAATAAAAAGATGTGTGCAGTAAAAGAAGTAAAAATGAACAGATATTTATGACTTATCTTGAAATTTTAAATGCAGTTTAACAGAAAGTGCCCATTTATGAGAGTTACAAGAAGACTTCTTTTTCTTCTAAATGATAAGTTGCACGGTCACATTAACTTAGGTAATAACAACAATGATAAGTTTGGTTTGAAGCCCTATCTCGCTGTAGTTAGCTGCACTTGCCACAAACATGTTTTCCTTTAATGAGCATCGAGCATTTCCCACTACCGCTTTCTTTCTGAGCTCAGACACTGAATTAATTTTCCGGAAACCCCACTTTCTTGTTTCTGAACGCTTCTTCATCTTCCCAGAAGAAGATAAAATTGGTAGTTAGCCCAGATTTGTCCAGCTGTGACTCCCATTTTAAGGGATAGCTGAGACAGAATTTCTAATAGGTTTAATCCCCAACCTCTGGAGTTTCCCACTGAGGGAGGGTCTGCCTGGGAGAAGCAATTCACATCTGGTTGGAATCATGTAACCGTGACTCTAGAGAGGTTGAATGACGGGAAGATGACTTTGCTGTGTTCTGCTATGGTTCAGCGATTTTCCTCTGAGACTCGGTGGCTATAAAATCACTAGTTGTTATATAAACCATATGGGGATAAAGCAATGCTAAGAGTTTATAGAAGAAACTTAGGTAGATTTGCTCATGCAGTTACAAACAGGGTTTAGCTGGCATTTGCTCACTGAACAGTACATGGTATGCACACTGTCACTAAAGATTCTGTGATTTACTGAGTTGACATTGTCATCTTGGGTGTGAGGCAGTAGCAGGAAAGACAGAGAGCAATACCTTCCAGAAGAAAGTAAAGGCCAGTGCTCTAGGGGACTTGCTCACTGAGCCCTTGACTGTCCCCAGAAATGATGTCTGTCAGTTGGATGATGTGAGACTTTTTTTTTAACCTGTTTGCGTATTTCATCTCCAGGCTGAATCGCAATTGATAAATAAGTACAGATACTCTGCTGCGTATTTCTCTCCTCAAAGGTTCCATTAGCAGGGAAGAGAATAGGATTTACACTCTCGCCAAAATGACTCAACAGGTATCATTTATATGGGTCAAGTTCTAGGACATAAAGTTAATTAGGGGTGAAGGAAGGTAGCTCAGTGGTTGAGTGTTTGCATAAGGCCTTGGTTTAGACACCTAGTGCCAAATTTTAAAAAACAAATTGATTTTTTTTTTTTAAAGTGTGTAGGTTAGGTTGATCTGAATTCAGTTTTCTGAAGCTCTGGACAAACTGTTTTAGATTCACCAGCAAGTCAGACAGAAACTTTTCTCTGAAGCAAACAGAGCTAAAAAAGCCAGCTGCTTGCCCAGGCAATAACAACCGTTCTAATTCAGTGAGTGGAACCTACAAAGAAAAACAAAGCCTAAATTTATGCAAGGCCTAAAATCTAAGCATATCCTGGATATTTGCATAAAAGTATTTTTTGGTCTGGTACTTGTAATTAGCATACTATGGTTCAGCCAGGGGTAGTGGTACATTCCTTTAATCTCAGCTCTTAGGAGGTGGAGGCAGGAGGATCTCGGAGTTTGAGGATAGTTTTATCTACATATCAAGTTCCAGGATGACCAGAACCACACAATAGAGAGACCCTGTCTCAAACAAACAAACAAAAAAACAAACAAATGTAAACAAAACAAATAAAAATACTACTGGTCATTTTATTTTCAACTCAGGATGTGTTCTGATTTCTTTGTCTCTTAGTTTACAAATAAGCCATTTATGCAGAGATTTCTCTTGAAGGTTACATGTGTAAGAAACAGAATTCACATTTTTACTTAAGTGATATGATATTTATCATTTAAATTGAGCATGTGGGCATTTCTCTTATTTAAGATTTATTTGTATATTTTTTATTTATGTGTGTGTGTGTGTGTGTGTGTGTGTGTGTGTGTGTGTGTGTGTGCATGCCTGAAGAGGCCAGAGGAGGGTGTCATATCCCCTGGACCTGTAGTTACAGGTGGTTGTGAGCTGCCTGATACCCCCCTGGTGCTGGGAATTGAACTTGGGTCCTCTGGAAAACCAGAAGGTGCTCTTAACCAGGGAGCCATCTCTGTAGACCATAGCTAGTGGATATTTCTAAGATAAGAAATTAACTGGGACCAGGAGATTAATATAAAATACATTTCTTCACTTAAGAGCTTGGTCAGATTGTGAGCCATCAGTTCATTGTAGAAAAAGTAGTCCAAAATAGAAACAAATTATCTACGTTGTGTGACATTTATAAGGCAGTGACACACCTTATCCGTGAATGAAGGCACATCTGTAAGCTTCCAAAACTTTTTCAAGAAAGTAAATGAAAGCTATTTTCACACATGGTTCACACTGAAGCAAAACTACTTGGTCGAGGGTGAAACTCCTCTTGCTTGGTTGTACAGTGACAATAACTCATAAAAATAGTACCTAAAAATGAGGGTGTCTGAAAGCCACGCCTGTGTGCTCACCCGGAAAGTGAGAGGGAAAAGCGAGAGAGGGCAGAGAGGACAGAGAGACAGAGAAGTGGGAGAAAGAGAGGGAGAGAGGGAAGGAGAGAGGGAGGTGGAGAGAGAGAGGGAGAGGGAGAAAGAGGGAGAAGAAGAGGGAGGGAGAGAGAACTATTTAAAAGAGCAAGGAAAGGAGAGAGAAAATGGAACCTCTTTCTTTCAGTGATGAGAATAGTGGTTCTTCATTACTGAGATAGGACATTATTGCACAGCCATGTTGGCTTCAAATTCTCTATCCTCCTGCCTCAGCATCTCTAGTTTTGGGATTACAGGCATGAGGCAGGCATATTAATAGTAGTTTTTAAAGCATAAAATTGATCCTCACAAGCCATTTTGAACTCAGGATAAGACAAGTTTCAGAGGTTGAGGTACTCTGTCTGATGTGGGAGAGTTAACAATATTTAAAGGATATGGCTGTATTCTGTAGTCAAGTGTATCACAGACTGTAGCCAGATTCGATGGCTATCACTGTGAAACAAACAAAGAGGTCCTCTGGGGTCAGGCTGGGCCATCTTGTATTTGTGACCCTAAGCTAGATGCTTAAACTCTCTGTTCTTCAGTTTCTTCCTTTGTAAACCCAGATAATGCTGATATGTTATATCTTTGTAACTGTTGGGGTGATTAGTAGGAAAACTCATAAAAAGTGCATGCACGATGTGTACAGGTTAGGTGCTTGGCAAACAGTTGAGCAGTGGCCACTGATACTATTCTACAAGACAGACTGGCAAGCTGAAGAAGAAAACTGCCGTGTGACAGAGGCTGGGACTTGCTCGCCAGGTGCACGAGCCATTGTCTAGATGAAAGCCAGCAGTCTGTTCCTGGAAAAAAAATTGGATTTGGAGAAGATATACAAAAGGGGCTCAGAAATAAATATGAACGGTGTAAGTTGAAAGGAGGGCTGGGTAGGGTCAAAATAAGCTGAGTCCCCTGCTGTGGGGCAGGGCTGCCATATGCAGCTGAGGGGTCAGAGGACCTGGCAGAAGAAGCTGGTTCCTGTTGGCACATGGAAGGTCAGGGCACAGCAATGAATTACCATTAAGGGATTGATACTAATGTCAAGGATCTGTGTAAACAAAAAGGGCACAAGATGGCTCCAAAAAGACTTTATCTTCTTCCCACAGGGGAAGCATCCCCTGCCTCCCCCGCCTCCCCCGCCTCCCCTGCCTCCCCTGCCTCCCCCCCCACCTCACCTCCCCCGCCTACCCCCCCTTCCCCACCTCCACGCTTCCTCATTCTTGCTTTCTTTCTTTTCCTTCCCAGTAGTAGTCAGCACACTGAAGCCTAAAGCATCATTGAATTACACATATATATGTCTCCATAGGTAAGACTAAGTCGTTCTCTTTTTCCTTTGTTAGTAAATGCTGCCTTCCTAGTGCCCAGCATAGTGTCTAGTAAATAGTACTACAAAATGTTCAGCAAATATTCGCCCAGTGAAAGAGAACTCTATTCTAAGCGGTCGCAGTGCGATGACATCAGGAGATATTCTTGAATGTTCCATGATGTTCATATTATGTCCAAGAGATTGTGTCATTGCATTAGTAAGTTAATTTGAAAGTTTCTGGGCCCCTTTAGCCCGTGGACCATGAATACACAACACTGCATTTTTGCTTGTGATATGCAGGCCTCTGTTAATTTATCCTCACCAAAATTTCTCCAGTCCTACAAGTCAACAGTTGTTATTTAAAGTGGGGTAGAGGTGAGCATGATCCCAGGAGGCAAAAAACTCAAACGAGTGGCTGAAACAGCATCCATGGAGTGTGTAGCCACCACATTCCAAGCACGGTATAGGTTTAATTAATTAATTGTTATGAGGTGGGTCTCACTGTGTAAACAGGGGCCTTAGACTGCTGAAATACCCGAATCGACCTTCCTCTTGCTGGGATCTGTAGATTGTAGGCCTTGGCCACTGCACCAGACTAGGCATTTTTTTTTTTTAATTTTTAGGTTTTTAATACAGTCTGTCCAGGCTAGGTAGTAATCTACCTCTTTTGCTGAAGGTCAGGTCCTTGTTCTTAGTCAGAAGTAGAGTTGAGTTTTAAAATATGTCTGGTTCGAACCCAAACTCACCCTTTCTCCACACTTCCAAACTGCCCTCTGTATGCTTCAGGCTGCTCCCTCCAGAATGGCATTCGTCAGTCACTCTGAGATGAAAGCATGTGAGGGTTCTCCCTGCTCTGCCCGACAACCGAACATTTGCACTCCGTGCTCTGAGCAGATGTGCTGGGTTACAGTTACCCTGTGATGTCTATGCCCAAACCGAAGATCCCTATCAAGGCCATGAGTTCTGTCGGAGCGTGGGAAGACGCAGAGGAGGCCTCATCCTCCTTCTGTACAGACTGGCAGCGCTGGAGCCTGTGGCCTGCAGTTTGCAGTCGCTCCTTAGGTGTTCACACACTGGACCCCAAAATGCTGCTCTCACCCCCCTCGAATTTCTTGTGTGGATTTGTTCCCAGGGCCTGCAGAGCCCCTTCTTTAAAGATGTCACCATTGGAGCCCAGTCTTTGCCTTTATAGACGGGATTTGATTTTCTCAGTCCTGTGCTGCTGTAGCCGAGAATGAGGTGGGTGAACAGTGGTCTGTTTTGTGTAGAGAACAGCCTGTGTGCTTTTTTTCATCATGTTGCCCCTGAAGGATTTTGTAAGGGCTCTAGAAACTGCCTGGTTAATATCTACTATGTGGAGAGAGCACATCTGGGGCTCTTTGGGGAGTGGTCTTTTGACTACATAGGCTCTGACAGTTGAGCAGAACAAGCTGAACCCTGACTGTCACCTTCTGCAACTAGACTGTAGTGCCATGAAGGGTGGCCTGCAATCAGAAGAATCACGGTGCAAATATCTGCCTGATAAACGCAGATATATGAGGCAAACAGACTGAAGTGAAAACAGCGGCTGAGAATCCCAGGAACGGAAAGCAATGCTACTGTTAAGCCAGCATCTTGGTGTAAAAACAGCAGATGAGAAGAATGAGGGTAGGGGAGAGGGGGTTGGGGAGTGGAGATGATGGTTTTACGGTTATGTCTACAAGAGGGAAGCAAGATAGTGTTTGAAGTGATACTCTTATCTGGTCAGGCAGTCCGTGCCTTGTAATGTATTAGAAACTGCAAAGAGGAAATCATTCATGAGATTTCTAAGTCATTTTAAATGTTTGGAATTTTAAAGAGCATTTTATGTGAGTGTAATTTTACATTGAAAATGACATGTCATACATAATTAAGATCTTTTCTTTTAAGTAGCGCCAACACCTTATAATCCTTATCATAAAAATCTCCCAACCAGAAGGAATTTTGTCTAAATACAATGACTTATGACTACGTGGAGAGTCCAGTTAGAACAATTCCACTTTGACTAATCCCCTGACAGGAAACTCAAAGCATTAAAACAAGATTCAGTGCACAGACCCCCGCCTTCAGAGTTCTCCTCCTCAGGCAGCACTTAAATGTTAGTTAGTGTCAACAAACTCTCCCCACTGAACCAAAATAATTTTGGGTAAAGAAAAGAGGTATCATACAAACTCGGAGTAGAAACAGCTCAGTAAACAACACCTGTCTGAAGGCTTCCAACATTTACTGTTCATCACAAACTGTGGTTGTTACACAAAAGGCCTCTCGACAACAGCTGGCAGAGAGCTGACATAAGCCCACACTATGCCTGAGTGCAGAATACAGACTCAGATGCCATATTATTAAAACAACAACAACAACAACAACAACAACAACAACAACAACTACTCTGGATGGAAAACCATCAAGACCTCCTTTGACCTTTGACCCTACCAGAGAGCATTTAAAACCAACTGAAAGTGTTTTTGAGAAAGCCTTTTGCTTTTTTTTTTTTTTTTTTTTTTTTTTTTGGACAGGGGCTCATGTATCTCAGGCTGGTTGTGAACTCATTGCATAGTGGAGAATGACTTTGCAATGTTTGGCACGTGTGTGTGTGTGTGTGTGTGTGTGTGTGTGTGTGTGTGTGGTGGGTGTGTGGGTGTGGGTCTCCTTTTGCTGTGGAGGTTTCAGGGATCAAATGGAGGTGCCAGCCTTGGGGCAGGCGTCTTCACCTGCTCAGCCATTTCACTGGCCCAAGTCCCTGTGTCTTCACCACACCCTTGATGATATTTGCCTCAGACTCTCAGGGAAGAGATGCTTGAAACTAAGACGATGGACTACTGGCCTTGTCTTACTCACTGTCCCTCCTTCCCCACAGAGGCCCAGCTCTGTCTGGAGTGAAAGATTTCCTTCTTGCCTGCCATTTTGAGCCCCCAGTGTTTCCCTACATCTCTCCCCAGGCTGGACTAAAGTGTGAGAAGTCATATCCAGAGAGGATGGCTGTGTGTGCACTTGTCTATCCTGTTTCAAATGTAAGGTATTGGACACCTTCTTTCCTTACGAGCCCCATTTAAGTCTGTTAAAAGAACACAAACAAGAGAGAGAGAGAGAGAGAGAGAGAGAGAGAGAGAGAGAGAGAGAGGCATTCTTCCAGGCAGTGAGAGCAGGCCTCTCAGATAGGAAGCGTGGTCAGCCAGGGAAGGGAAAGAGGAACCTTGCAGCCAGATGTGGTTGTTACCTTATCAGTTTCTTCCAGGCTGGGCAGGAGTGCTGGGACTTGGGACACACTCAACCCAGCCTGACCTGGAAGTGTGGCCACAAGTGTGCAGAGCATACGCAAAGGACGAAGCCTAGCGTGTCTAGATCCTGCCGTGGCAGAAGCACCTGGAAGAGGAGGTTTGGTCCATGAAGGCAGCTGCCTTTGTCTTTCATTTTCCTCCCAAGAGGAGGCACAGCTCACTGGTACCCTGAGAAAAACCACTCGCCCCCTACCCCCCTACCCCCCTAGGTAGATCATTTTGGACTCTTAAGCTTTAGAGTACCAAAGCTTTCAGAAACCGGGTGAGAAAAACCGTTGGTGATGCCTTTCTCAAAGCACAACTGACGTCAGTCTTCATTTGGATTGGACTAGAACAGCCTGGTGAAACACACAGGGTATGTCATTGCCCTGTCACACCTATCCCTAGGGTCACAAACCTTGCTGCTGGCCACTTAAGGATGGCAATTTCCTTCCTCCCTGTGGTAACCCAGAGGCAAAGTGTCTGTGTCGTCTTAGCACCCAGGAGCCAGAGGACCACCACCCCAAGCTAGGTAACTAGTGTTGCTTATTTGCTTTTGTGTTTGGGGAAACAACATCCCTCTGTAGCCCAGGCTGACTCTCCTGCCTCAGCATCTTGAGTGCTGGGATTACAGTACTGAGCATGATTTTATGTGCACATTTTTACCCAGTGCGTGCTGAGTTTTCTATGTCCGTTTCTCTGCTTCCAGAACACTTAGAACCACATGGCAGACACTTTCCTTTTTAACCCAACTCTTGTTTAAGCTTAACTTTTGTGTTCACTTTTTCATGACCTCACTTCAACATACATACATTTCTTTATTTAATTTTAAAACAGAGTCTTACAAACCAGACTGGCCTGGAAATGCTGAGTACCCCAAGATGGCTTTGAATTCCATCCTTCTACTTCACCCTCCTGAGAGATTTCTTGTTTTTAATTGGTTTCATCTGGCAAAGGTATTTGTCTTTGTAGCAGCTGCCCTCACCCTTAGAAATGCAAACTCAGAGGCAAAGAAAGAAGTTCGCCAACAAATCTTTTGTGCTTTTCCTACCTAATAATATTCCAGTGGCAGTCAAACTTCCCACGGGAGTTTTCTGGAGACAGACCGTGTGTCCGTTAGAGACTAAGTTCCTACTTTACTAGTAAGTGGCTACGGGGGTGCCTTGAAGAGGCTTCTGTGTGTCCATCTGTAAGCCTGGTCTTTGTCTCTTTTCTTCTGTCCATACCATGTCACAGGTACATTGGCCGACCTCCCTCCTCTCTCTCTCTCTCTCTCTCTCTCTCTCTCTCTCTCTCTCTCTCTCTCTTCTTTCTTTCTGATAGGGTTTCTTTGTGTAGTCCTGGCTTGGAGCTCACTCTTTAGACCAGGCTGGCCTTGAACTCAGAGATGTGCCTACCTCTGTTGGGATTAGAGACGTGTGCCATTTGATCCTCTTTAAAGTACCTACTGCCTAGGTGGCTAGTAGGTACTTTTAACCTTTTACTTCTCCAATCTCACGTCTGCCTTAAGGTCTTTCTACTGTTTGCCTGTTTGGCACTCTTTCCCTCCCTGGCCTGCCTCTTTTTAATCCATTACAGTTGTAGCCACATTTCAAAAAAAGAAAAAAAATTCAAGGGTGGGTGTTAAAAATAATGAGATCTTTGCAGGTGACATCCTGATACTGATAACTTAAAAACAACAAAATCAAGGCCTCGGGCATTCTAATTTTCTCTCAGAGCTGTGTTACAGTTTCAAGCTTTATCTTATGTGTGAGCAGCTCACACTGTCTCTAAGGTATCTTGCTCTCTGGCTTGATTGCTCTAATTCCTTTGTAACAGTTGCTGTACTTTGGAATGATTGAATTTATTTGAATTTCTTTGTCCGTAGGGTCCCCCCCCACACACCCCCACCCATCTCCCGCTATAAGAATAGAATCTATCTACCTTGTGTTCTGTGCATTTCTCTTCACACAGAATTAGGTCACAATAGTATTCCAAGTCCCCGTGGGCCCCTGTCTGGACCCCAGCTCTAAACACCATTTTGTGTTGTTGACTTGAACATTACTGACTTTACTCTTTTGGTACCCTGATATTTTGAGCAAGTTACCATCTGGACAGTAGCATTTACAGTGACTCCGGACTTAGGGTGCAGGGGTGTGGAATGGGAGGGTGGGGGTGTTAATACTTCAGGAGAGGCAAACGGCTAGTTGAGGCAGTTTGGCCGTGGGTTACATTGTTGCAGATGGTCTCTACACCTGGCTGGCACAGAGAGGAGAGACAAATACAGTTGTGTTTTTAGGCAAATAATGAAACTCTGAGGGGTCTGAAAACAGCTCAGATTCCAGTACCTCTCGGCCCAGGTGCTGCTCTGTGGCGGTTACTTGACTTTCGCTATGCTTACCGGCCTGTTCATTTTTAAATCGTTTCTAATACTAGCAACATGACTCATTATTAATAAAGCAGAGTGATCCAGAGAACGCACCGACTGTCTCCTGCTGGGCTGGTGGTGAACTCCTTGTGCAGCTGAGGATGATAACCTTAAACAAAGTTTAAAATTTTTTTTTTTGGAGAAAGAGACTCTCTGTGTAGTTCTGGATGTTCTAGAATTCTCTATGTTCAGTCTAGCCTTGAACTCACAGCGATCCACTTTTGCCTCTTGAGTACTGGAATTAAAGGCAGGTGCTATCATACCTGGGAAACCTCGATTCTTTTGAACGGTTTTTATTCAGTACAGGGGCCGGGCAAGTACTCGATCCACTGATTCCATCCTCAGCTCGGAAGTTAAGTTCCCAGTTAAGTGCTTTTACTTAAGGTTAAATTAACCGAGACTGGCTAGGACGGTGAAACTGATTTTCCTCTCTGTTTCATTTCCTGAAAGAATCATCCCAGTTTCACCCACTTCCTTCCCTCACTTGTATGTAGTTGATTTCGGGGAGGAAACTGGAGGGAATGGGGAGAGAGAAAAGATCCAGGAAGGATAAAACGATAATCAAACAGAAATCCAGCGGTACAGCAAAAACCCCATTCTGCCTCTTGCTTTGGTAGGTTTCACAGGCTCAAGGAGGGAAACGCACATGCGCACACGCCCCAAAACCCACACAGACGAAACCCCACTGTGGAGAAGCCAACCACAGGAAACTCACTTCTGCACAGGAACTTGCTAATTGCTTTTGTTTCTGCTGCCTCGGTCACCTCAGTCACAGAGGTCCACCACCTCGGGCTGGACTCTGCCAGTCCAGTATTGCAGTTTTTCTAACAGTGACTCATTGGGTGCCTTGGGGAGGAGAGACAGATAGCTCCCAGGAGGAACTCTCAGCAGTGATAGATTTGAGCTACACCAGCTTTTACAAGGCGTGGAGAGCTACTTAGACTTCCGGAGTCAGTCATTTTGATGTTGAGACATGGCATTCATTCTACGACAGGTAAGACTTTTGCCTCTTTAAAAATGTTTTTTTGGTGTCCCAGAAATCTCTGTTGTTTTGTTGAGATATCTTTTCTTTAGGCAGAACATTGTAATGACTTTGTTTAATCTGTTGTAAAGTCAAACTCAAAGATGGGGGTGTGCTCTGCCTTGTACCCCCTCTCTAGAGTCTTAACAAGATGTGCTTTGATTTTCTCCCCATTTTGCTATGTTTTAGTTTTGAGATGAGGTCTTGGGCAGCCTGGGCTCGCTGATAAGTAGTAGTCAAGGATGGCCTTGAATTCCTGACCCTTTTTGTTTCCACGTCCTAAGTGTAGGAGTTACAGGCGTGTGCCACTGAACCTGGAAGGTCACATATAGTTCTGACTGACACATTGAAAATGTGATTGTTTTGATTTCTGAGGTATTCTTATGTGTAGACAAGGCCTGTTCTTGGGGTGGACTGTGTCCAAGCTGGCTTGTGTGGAGACTTTAGACTTCATGCAGCAGTGTTTGATGAAGAAAATCTAAGGACCCTCCAGCATCCACAGATAGCAGCTTTAAAGTTATCTAGCTAGGTAAAGAAAAATCAAAATAAAAACTATATTTCAGGATTCCTAGTTATTCTCAATCCCAGTGGCCCCTTTCTGTACATTTCTAGATTTAAATTTAATTTCTTAGGCGGTTTCATGCTGTGCACTGCCAATTGATTGGCCAGGCTGTAACATCCCACAACAACAGAAGCTTCGGAAATCACTGGTTTTAAGTGCTTTGCTAAATTAAAATTGTGATGGATGGGTTCCAGCGGCAGGTAGTTGATAAGCACTCACCGGATCTAAGATGGTGCTGTGCACAAGAGAAGAGAAAGATAAGGAAATCCGTTCTTCGGTGGAACTTTGAGTTTAGTAGTCACCGTGAAAGATACCGGTTAGGAAATAGTCAGAGAAGAAGCTGGGTCACAGAAGCTTTAAGGGCTGTAGGGTTTTGAGAAGAGTACTAGTCCCCAACTGGAGCATTCAGGAGGGAGCCTTAGGAAGAATTGGGGCTTAGCAGATGGAGAAGGGGAAGGTTCTTGTAGACCTGGAGGGCCATGTGGACCTTCCATAAAGAGGAGACTGATTGGCCCAGTTAGAGACTGGTCCAGGGGTTTACCCACTGCAGGAACAGGGTTAGAAAGATAGGGTGTGGGTCAAGAGGTGGGTGGATGAGAAGAGACTACATTCAGTAGTTTTCTAAGCCTTCTTTTAGCCATTTGCAGGGATAGTAACCCAGCTTTGCCTCCTTGGGCCACCTTCTGCATGCTCATGACTTTTGTGATACCCCTCAGGCCTCTAGAAGTGTTCCTTAGAATATTGTGGATGCAGCGAAAGGCCTGGGGGGAACCTCTGTGTCTCTTTTCCTATTTAAAGACTCTCAATCATCTGGTTTTCCTCTTGGGAGGTTGACCAGGTAGATAAGCAAGTCTCTGATCTTAAAGAACTTCCCTTGTACAGAGAGGGAGCTGTCTGGGCCACATAACAGTTGTTTCCACAAACACTCCCTTAGAGAGACAGCATGTTAAAATGATTCCTGGACCACGAAGACTGGAATCTAAAACCACAGTAAGATGAGCAAGAACCTGGAGGCAAAGGGCTCATGTTGAACCCTGGCTCTATGATTTCTGGGCTGTAGGAACGTCAGATACGTCACTGAGGTTCTTCAATGTTCCTCTTTGTGTTGTTAATAAATTATAAAAGAGCTTTAAGTAACAGTAGTAATAACTGAAAATAACTATCCCAAAAGGTTGTAGTTGAGATAAAATATACAAAGTGCTTAATATAGTAGCTTACAATAAACTCTCAAAGGTCAGCCCTTAGGACTTGTAAGGACTTGACTATGGACAATGAAAACAAAAACAAACAAACAAACAAACATCACCCTCCCAGGCGATCACTAGCCTGGAGGCAAGCTTTCTACAAACTTACCTTTTTAAATACATTGTTTCTTTTAAGGGAAGTTGGAGTAACAGGTAGAGGGCTGGGAATAAACATTTCTGAGCACCAGTGATAGACTAGACACAGAGTGTAGATATTTTATAGTGTTAACACGTGAAGAAAAGAGAACAGATTCGAAAGCCATGTTTTGAGCCTTTCCATGCCGGCTCCTCCAGCTGCCTAGAGGATGCCTCTGGGCATCTGCAGATGTTTGTGAGTAGCTGGGGTGTCTGAAGGCTGTGGGCAGAATTACAGAGGTTCTTGGAACCCAGGGCAGAGAGATAGGTTTCTTTCTTGACTCTGTTTAAGTCAAATAATATCGTTTCAATATTTTAGTTGCAAGATACAGCTGAGAATCCATCCCTGCCTTCCACTTGGGATACTTCTGACCATGAGTTCTTGAAGTAGTGGTTCTGGGTCTGGACGCTTAAGGTCATTGAAAGCCTGGGTTCAAAGCTTCCTGCTTTCCCTTGCTAACTAGACTGCAGGTTCATCTGGATTAGAAAGACCTCCTTTTAGAAGCGTATGTGCGGCTGGTGTGCTGATTGTGAAGCTGGTTCTCAATTCTGTGTCAAGGTTAGTCAAATAGCAATATTGCTTTTCTTCTAGAGACCTTCTGAGACTGTGAGGGAGGCAGTTCCAGGGGCTCTGACTAGAGAGGAGCAGCAGCCAGAAAGGGGACCCTGAATTGGAATTAAGAGGCAGCATGGCAACCTTAGGGGGTGAAGTGAAGAAAGCCTTTGATGGAGGGGGTGGGGATGACATGCCAGAAACACTTGGCCTCTGTGCTCACCTGCCATGTCACCCCAGCAACTGCTTGAATGCTCTGAGCAATCTCTGAACAGTCTGCACTAGGAACTCTCAGGCTGTTCTGGGATACAGACAAGTGTTGTAAGGTTGATTCGGCTAAGTTCTGGCTGGACACCAAAACTACACAGAGAGCTTTAATTCTTATGTCTCGCACCATAGCCCTGGAAAGGGCGTCCAGGAATCAGTGTGATTAAAAATACAAACCCCTAAATAGCATGGAACCAGTTGTTTTACATAAGGTGACCTGAGAGCCATTAAAGGAAGCTCTCTCCTACCAGTCCCCAAACACCAGGAAGGGGGGGGGCAGTGCTGTGGTGATTCGGACTGCGTCGTGATTGACATTTGCACATGGAAGAGGATTTTCCTTTGTCCTGAATTGATTCCTTGAGATGAGTTTTTGGGAGCGACGTGACTGGATCAAGGGTGTGAGCATTTTTAGCTCAGTCCTGTTTTCAGAAGGTGCCTTCTGTAATACCCGCAGAGCAGTGCTTCTCAGCTTCCTAACGTGGCGGCCCTTTGATACACTTCCTCACGTTGTGGTGACCCCCAACCACAAAACTATTTCATTGCTACTTCATAGCTGTAATTTTGCTACTGTTATGAATCGTAATGTAAATATCTGATTTGCGACCCCCAAGGGGGTCATGACCCACAGGTTGCGAGTGGCTGCTAAAGTGTTGCATGCACGTAGAGGGATACAGTATTCCTCTGGGGAGGCAAAGGAAGAAATGTATTATCAAGGAGAAAGTACCTGATCATTTCCCCCTTTCTTTTACTGTAGAGTGGGGTGCTAGTGAGTTACTTGGGAAGAGATTTCCAGAGCATTACTGATGCTTGAGAGTTTCTTCTAGTGTAAGCTGGGACCTTCTTATCTTGCCAGTTGGTTTCTGGTAAAACTGAAGTCAGCAGTGGCTTCTTCCCCATTTCCTAGAAAAGAAAACCAAGGTGCAGTCTGGTGAGGAAACAGGCACTGGGGTTCTCCACCGTATCCCTGGTGAGGTAACAGGATGCAGGGTTCTCACCGCACCCCTGAGAGCTACAAGTTGTCATTCATTCAGCTTATTGTTGTAGCAACTAGGTAGTGTGCGTCTATGACTTCATGGAAGAAGATGTGAGGTAAGCACATTCAGTGAGTTGGTGATTAATCAAGTCCAAAAGGATGTAGTATTGCCCTGTAGTTTTCAGATGTTTTATTGGTTACTTGCATATAAGGCTGAGAAATCTTCAGTTGTTGAACAGACAAGAATAAGGTGAATTTTCAGTACCTTTCATGAGAAGAAAATTGCTTCTGGGAAGTCCCAACTGAGACACTTGCTGCTGTGTGCTTGGAAAAGCAGGCTGTCGTATTTCTAGAAGTTTCGAAAGCTGCTCAAGTCACTGCCGCTGTTGATCCGTATGATGGACGTGCTGTGTGCCTCTGCTGTGTGACCATCTCCTCATCCTCTTGGTCCAGTGATCTTGTGTTGTTAGCTAGAAACCAGTCGTGGGATGTTTATATTACCAAAGCAGCAAATTCAGTAAGTTGCTTAGAAAAGGATGATTAAATGTTTGACTTCTAGGCTGCTTTTCTGATGAATGAGAAATGTGAGCCATTTGAATTGAAGGCACTGGGGCTGGAGAGGTGGCTCAGTGGTTAAAAGGACCCAGGTTCAAATCCCAGCAACCACATGACAGCTGGTAACTCAAGTTCCAGGGGATCTGACACCCTCACATAGACATACATGCAGGCAAATCCCCACTGCACATAAAAGTCAAATAAAATTTAAAAACAGGCATGCTGGGACAATTGAAAGGAAGGAAGGAAGGAAGGAAGGAAGGGAGGGAGGGAGGAAGGCAGGTAGGTAGGTATTCCGACATTTTGTGTGTTGGAATGGTAAAATAGAATTCATTTTTACTTCATTTATAGTAACTGTGCATGTATATTTTTAAAAACTAGAGAAAGTAAGAAGGGGTGAGGAGATTTCTGGACTGGATGTGCCTTGCCTATAACCTGCAAAGCTTGAGATAAACCCCTGAGGCAGAATATAGTAAAGGGAGTTTAGATCCAGGCCATGCAGTGTTGTGGAAACTGAGAGTTTCCTTTCGGCATCTGAGAATGGAGGAAGTCCTGGGCTCTGAGGACTTTCTCAAGTACCCTGTAGGCTAGACGACCAATGGCTCCATAAACTAAGACCCGAAACACTTTCTGGACACATTTCTTCTTCAGGTAGACTGAGAACTAACCCACAGAGAGTCTACAGTCTAAAGCCAGAGGAACCAGGTATGTTGTTGCATGCCTGTAATCCCAGCATTTGAGAAGCTGAGGCAGGAGGTTTGAGAGTTGGAGGCTAGCTTAGCTTCACTGCAAGACTGTCTGAAAGCAAAACAAACAAATAAACAGCAACAACAGCACAGAAATAAAAAACTCACCCAAGAGAGCCAGCTGATCCGGGGCCCACAGTATTGAGGAGACACTGTGGTAATTTTGGAAAGTCATTGAGCCCACTCTTCTCTTACAGTACAATAAAGTTCTGATGGGGGAGGGAGAGAAACAGCAGAACTGGTGAAAGACACAATGAAAAGAGAGGAGAGCACTTCCTCAGGAGAGGAAGGGGCGATGGTTTCAGGGCCACAGTGTGTATGTAGGAATAGTTCAGTTTTGATTACAAGAAAAAGTGAACTTGTAAACTGGAAAGGATAAAAATGCTTCTGAATTGGGGGCTGGAGAGACAACTCAGTGATCAAGAGCACTGGCTGCTCTTCCAGAGGATCTAGGTTCAATTCCCCAGCACCCACATGGCAGCTCACAACCATCTGTAACTCCTGTTTCAGGGGATCTGACACCCTCACACAGACACACATGCAAGCAAAACACCAATGCATATCGAATAAATAAATCATTACAATTCTGCTGAATCATGGGTTCTCAAATGTATGTGTCCAAGAGTCATTTGTGTGTGTATGTGGGGTTGGGGGCATGTTTTAATAAGTATAGCATCCTAAGTTGTCTCCCTCCATGTTTTCTGTCAGGAAGGAGGCAGGCAGGGATACACATATACATTTTTGATAAATCTGATGTGTATGGTCTTCAGGTCATATTTTGTGAAATGCTACAGATTAACAAGCTATAGTTTGGTTTGGTCGGAGGAAACACATACTTTTCTGTGTCTGTGTCTCTGTGTTTTTTTTTGTGTTTCTATCTCTGTTCCTATCTCTATTTATCTATCTTGCTGTTATGGGTGAGGCTGGAGGCTGGAGACTCACAATCCAAGAGCTTATCATGTGAAGGTATAAAAAAACAGAGAAGTGAAGACAGAGTTATTTGCTAAAGCCAGGAGGCTGTGCTCACCACATTCCTTAGACAGATGCAGTTAATACCACAGAATTCCCCTCCACAAGCAAACAGCAGGAATTTGAATCATGAACACCTTTGTTTTACATGATAGAGAGGTAGTCATTAAAGAATAAACTTAGAGGAGAATTTGGCAAGGCATTATGCCAGAAAATATTAGGGGTCTTGGTGAATGATAATATTATATTAAAGGAAGAGAGAAGGAATCGTTTTTGATAAAATGGAGTACCATAACCAGAGACCTATAGCACTCACAATAATAATGACAGATATATATCATAAAATGAACAGAGCAGCAAATGGCACCCCTGTAGCAGTAACCGAGGTCCTGAGGCTACCTGTTTTTGTTTTCCTGCCTTTAGAATGTTGGTGATTGTCATAAACTCTCAAATGTTCTTTTTATACTGGAAATGAGCCTTTCTCTCAATTCACATTTCCCATCACCAGGGCTTCGACTCTCTCAGGTCAAGACGTGATAAATCAAGAACAAACTGGGAGCTCATCTTCACAGCAGAGCCTTGGTTTAGGGTCTGTTGGCTATGAAGCATCAGACACCTAGGGTCAGACTTTTGTGAGCATCTGCTCACCATCCCCGTCCCTGTGTGACCTGTGTGTTAGTGTTGGCTGATACTCTGGGAGAGCCTTCAGCCTCTTCCTACCCCACCATCTACCTACCTCTCCTCCTTCATTTTAAATTTCCCTCCCTCCATTCCTCTTCTTCCTTTCTCTTATGTTCTGACGGAGTCTCACCTAGTAGCCTGCCGTGTTCTGGAACTCACTTTGTAGTCTAAGGAGGCCTCATAGAATGCTGGAACTACAGGTGTGAGCCACCAGCCTGGCTAAAGGCTTCTTTTTTCTTCCAAAAAATGATTTATTTTAATTTTTATTTTGTGTGCATTGGTGTTTTGCTGGCATGTATGTTTGTGGGATGGTGCCAGATCCCCTAGAACTGGAGTTATAGACAGTTGTAAGCTACCATGTGGTTGCTGGGAATTGAACCTGGGTCTTTGGAAAGAGCAGCCAGTGCTCTTAACTGCTGAGCCATCTCTCCAACCCTGAGGTATGTTTCTTAATAAGATTTGGGATTACTGAGTCTTTTGGGATCTAATGAGTAGCAAAGAACTCTGAGAAAAAGAACATATATAAGAATATGGACATTTGCCATACAGTTTGGGAGTATATATCTAGTCTTTATTTAATTTATTTTATTTAAATTCTTTAAGTCTTCTTAAGATTCCATAAGCTTCACATTAAGAACACTGGTCTCGCCAGGCGGTAGTGGCACACGCCTTTAATCCCAGCACTTGGGAGGCAGAGGCAGGCAGATTTCTGAGTTCGAGGCCAGCCTGGTCTACAGAGTGAGTTCCAGGACAGCCAAGACTACACAGAGAAACCCTGTCTCGAAAAACCAAAACCAAAACCAAAAAACAAACAACAACAACAAAAAAGAACACTGGTCTCAGAGGCTGTCAGTAGCATGGGGCAAGCATTATGGGATGGAGGAAATCCGGCTCTGCACATTGTGATCTCAGGTTAGACAAACACAGACTCTCCTACTTGTCCTGACCTGAGGACAAGATGGCGGCTGGCGGATGCTTTAGAGCATCAGATCCACAAGTTGTGCTGCGCATGCGTTCGAGTATGTTCCTCTCGGAGAGACTATACTCACTGCCCTAAGTCCTTCCTTCTGAGTCCTCTAACATGAAGTCATAGTCAGCTCCATTTTGGGAGAGCAGCTTCCCAAGATTCCACTTAAATATCCTACATACAGCTGTGTGTAACCTCACACAGCATCAAAGACACAGTGACATTTGCATACAGAGAGCATCAACTCAGACTAGTGTGGAGTGACCGGTCAGGGTCAGCTGACAACCCAAGCCAGGCAGGGAAAGGTAAACAGCTGTCATATGTGCTGTTTCTGAGTGTAAGATGTAGTTTTCCCTTTCTGTTTCTCTGTCTCTCTGTCTCTCTGTCTCTCTGTCTCTCTGTCTCTTTCTCTCTGTATATGTCTATCTATGTCTGTGTGTGGGAATTGAACCCATGGCTTCATGCATGTACTAGGCAAGCACTCCATCGTGAAGCCAGATCCCCTACCTAAATAGTCTTTCTTCCCAGAAGCTGACATGGGGTCAGGCCTTGGCAGCTTTGGGGACAGTCCTTTCCCTGAATAGTCTTTTGACCACAGATCCCCCTTTGGCCGTTGTGGGTTTGAGAGCCTGTAGTCTGGGGAACTGTGTGTGTGGTTAAAAACTCAGGCCTCATCTAGTGTTTTCGCAGCAGAGCAGACACTCACCCCAAATCCACTTGCTTTAACTAGCCAGCTCTGCTGAAAACCGTTAGATGATGCCACACTATGGAGTCACGGTCACAGGGTGGGTTGTAGGCTGGGGACAGAAGGGGACCCTTTCTCAACCGTTGAAATATGAGTCAAGGTTTTCTTTTTCTGGGTTAGTATGAGAATTGTATACCTATATTTGAGGTAGAAAATGAAAGTCTCTAACAGATGTGTTCATGTAAGGTGTGTAGCTTGCCTTCTATTACTGCTTTAATCATCGTAGCCCAGTGGTTAGGTTTTGTGCCAAGGTCTGTATGTATCAGAGTAATAATATTGCATCCCATAACCCCTGTTTACAGCCCTCAGCACGTACTCCAGAGCAGACTTACAATGGTTAGGCTTATGATTGTTCTGACTTCCCAGTGGTGCTCATCCTTTTCAGAGTAATATTCCCTATATTACATAAGATGGTCAACATTTCATTATAAAATAGCCTTCAAGTTAGATGACTGTGCCCAGGCATGAGCAGATGCTAGCGTTTTGAGCATGTTGGTAAGCAAGGATGTTAGCGCGTTACCTAGTGGATACTAGGTACTTTCAATTGAGGAAGTCTCATCAGACCAGGAACATTCTAGTACACCAAACTCCTACCCTTTTAACAGGCCACTCAGCTTCATCACGGCCCTTAACTAGCTGGTTGAGTCCTTTGTTACTGCAGGTGAGTAGCTGGTTCCTCTCCTTTCTGGATGATTTCCTTTTCTTTCTGGAGGAGCCCTGCATTCTCTTTGTCTCCCTCCCCTCCGGGTCCATCTTCCTGTCTCTTGAGATACCTCTGAGGATATATACCTCACCAGGTGTCCTTTTTCTTCTCCTTCTCTTGTATTTATTTCTCAGTTGCCACAAAACTAACTAACTTTCTTTCTTTCTTTCTTTCTTTCTTTCTTTCTTTCTTTCTTTCTTTCTTTTTTGTTGTTGTTTTTCAAGACAGGGTTTCTCTGTGTAGCCCTGGCTGTCCTGAAACTCACTCTGTAGAACAGGCTGGCCTCGAACTCAGAAATCTGCCTGCCTCTGCCTCCCAAGTGCTGGGATTAAGGGCGTGTGCCACCACTGCCCACCACAAAACTTTCTATTAGCTTTATTCCAACTGTGAGCTGAAGGCAATGCCTGCCATGGTTGGGAAAATCTAAGAATACATGGGATCTTTCCTAGCAAGAAAAGAGAAAGCCAGATATTTAGAATCAAATTGAAATGACTAAAGCCATTTCTGTTGGCAACAAAACCCTTCAGGAGTTTTTGTATAATTTGCTTCATAATAACTTTTCTTCAGATAAAACCTGACTTTCGCCAGTTCCAGTATCTTAGGACAGTAACTGGCTCACTTCATGTTGCTGGCATCTCTCCCTCTGGTCATGCTGAGGGGATAGACAGCATTAGAGGTCTGTACAGGAAATAGGAGGAAAACCAGAACCCTTATACAACGGCAGTGCCCCAGTTTCCTCTGTCTGCTAAGACAATATTGTTATTTTGTTCCTGTACCTAGATTCTCTGATTGTATTAGAGAAATATCTACAGTGCTGTTGGCTTCAAAACCTAATAGCAAATGTAGATTTAGAATAGTAGTGCCTGTCCACTGTAGCAAATGTGACATATGCTTTTGGTCATAAGCACACAAGAATATGCTTTTGCAATCTGTAAGATTTTGTGTATTAAAATCCCTGTTACTCCAGGGTCTTCACTCCAAGGTGTACAGAACCCATAGGAGAGAGTCCCAGCATTCCTTCCCAGTGTAAGAGGACACCCCCTACCCCCCTCACCCCCGTGCCCTGCATTAAATTTGAATTAATGCCTTTCTTCTTTTCGTTATCTGTATCTCAGGGAAAGTAATTAAAAGGGAAGTTGTGGCAATATTAATATTAAATTCTAGAGCTGTGAGCATATGTAGATAGCGGGGAGGCCTGTATAAAATTTGGATTGAAAGTTTCAAACCAGACTGATGGCTTTGGATTTCCCCAAATTGTGCCATCTGACTTGGGAAAGACCCATCATCTGCTTATCTGGGAGAAAGGTTAATTTCTCTTCCGACAGAGGTTAGATGCCTATGGTTTCAATTTAAGACTCAATTGCTAATTTTCAATATTGTAGTCAAGGAAAAAAAATCACCAGCATTTTAAACTTAAATTCATATTTTTGTTTGTTTGACCTGTGACAAGCTAACCTTACATTTTAAGTTTTTCTGACATATTTGTCCCTTCTTTGGATGGCTGAAATTCTTACACTTCAAATTTATTTTCTACATGTATTGATAGTATTTTTTTTTTTTTTTTTTTTTTTTTGGTTTTTTTTGTCAGGGCTTCTCTGTGTAGCCCTGGCTCTCCTGGAACTCACTCTGTAGACCAGGCTGGCCTCGAACTCAGAAATCCGCCTGCCTCTGCCTCCCAAGTGCTGGGATTAAAGGCGTGTGCCACCACTGCCCGGCGATACTATTTTTTAAAAGAATTATTTATTTTATTTATATGAGTACACCATCGCTATCTTCAGACACACCAGAAGAGAAAATCAGATGGCATTACAGATGGTTGTGAGCCACCATGTGGTTGCTGGGAATTGAACTCAGGACCTCTGGAAGAGCAGTCAGTGCTCTTAACCACTGAGCCATCTCTCTAGCCCCCTTATTGATACTATTTTGCAGTTGAATTTGATCATGGCTGTCTGGTTTTCTTTTTCAACAGGTGGGTAGCTCACTGTGTTATTCACCAGTTATAGTTACTTTTTTTTGTTTTATTTACCAATTTTGAGAATGATTGTTGTCTCTGAAGTGCTTACTGTATTATTAAAACAGCCAGTGATCATAGTGAGATGCGGTTATGATGTAAACATTACTGTGAAATTTTGAAGAAATTTGATGCTTTAAAATCTGTGCATCTATATTTTATCTTTTAAAATTCTGAGGACCTTAGATTAGAGGAATCTAAGGTTCTTGGGTGTCTTGTACTTTGATATGCACAGAAACCACTTCTAATGATGGGTGTTGGAGTTAATAGGTTGGTGAGTTTATATTTTTAAAGTGAGGGAATTTATTGCTAGCTCTATAGCTCTATAGCTAGGTTTGGAATTTAAGCAAAGCAAAATTTTCAAATGATGAATACAGCTGACTATTTTTAAGTTCTTCACATGTCAGAAATTTCCCAAAGGAATCATACATATTTGATTCTGTGCAGGTGTATATATAGGTATAAGAATTTGTGTATGTATGTGTGTGTGTGCTGTGCTTGTCTGTATAGACATATGAGATTGTGTGTGCGTGTACATGTACATATATGTATGTGTGTTTAGGAGTGTGTGTGTGAGCTGTGCATGTGTGTATAGGCATGTGGGATTATGTGTGTATATATGTACATACATGTGTGTGTGTTTAGGTGTGTGTGTATGTGTGTGTGTGTGTGTGTGTGTGTGTGTGTGTACTGTGCATATTGTTATTTTGTTCCTGTACCTAGATTCTCTGGCTGTATCAGAGAAATATCTACAGTGCTGTTGGCTTTAATACCTAATAGCAAATGTAGATTCATAATAGTAGTGCCTGTCCACTGTAACAAGTGTGACATATGCATGTGGGTTTATGTGTGTATGTATGCATATACATGTGTGTGTTTAGGCCAGAGGTTGATGCTGGGTACCTTCCCCCATCACTCTTTGCCTTGTCTATTGAGAATCTCTTGCTTAAGTCCAGAGCTCACTGGTTTAGTTAGGCTGGATAGCTGTAGGGTTCACTCGTCTCTACATCCTGAGGCTGAGATTACAAGCAGGTCACTATGCTTCTTGACACTTATATAGGTGCTGGGATTCCAGCCCTGATACATGTGTGCCGTGTGCTTTACCACTGAGCCACCTGGCCATCCCAGCAGGCCGATCTTCTCTTCCTTGTTTCCTGTTACTTCTTCAGCTCTAGTTTGGGGTACAGTAGAGTGAGCTACATGGTCCGTAGACGCATAATTGTTACTTCTTTGGCCTTTGCAGTTTCCCCTCCTTTGTGAAACTCCTTTCCAGATTTTATTCAATGTCACTTCTTGTGTGACACTTGAGTGGTTTCAGCCATCAGCAATCTTCATGGCGTCCTCTCTAATCTTTAATATCTGTCTCCAAAGTCCAGCTTCCCCCCATGAATCCTTCATGGGGTCCCAAGCCTGAGCATAAGCATCTCAACCCAGTTCCTCCCATTCCATTTCCAGTCTGGCTTCCTCTCTGATGCACCGGCTTAATTCATTAGTGCATCTTGTGTCTCCATTTGTTTCCTCTCCAGCAGCAGAGTTTGTATCTTGTCTCCATAGTCAGTTAAGTCCCAGGCAAGCCGGGACTACCATGACCGGTGAGTGTTGTGTCTTAAGCAAGTAATTAAGAAAAGTTGTTTAAGTAGGGCGGTGGCAGCGCACACCCTTAATCCCAGCACTTGGGAGGCAGAGGCGGACAGATTTCTGAGTTCGAGGCCAGCCTGGTCTACAGAGTGAGTTCCAGGATAGCCAGGGCTATATAGAGAAACCCTGTCTTGAAAAACAAAAAGAAAAAAGAAAAGAAAAGTTGTTTAAACAAGATAAAATGCACAGACATCAGTAGACAAAATGGAAGCCATAGGTGATTGGAGTGCTGTTTTCTTGGAGGTTCTACACCACAGGTGTGGGGGAGTGCTAGACAGCCTGGCTAGTGTAAAAAACTGCTCACCTGCCCTGTCCTGCCTTCCGGTTCTTGCCCCTCTGTGTAGGAGGAGACGGTGGGACGGTGGGATGATGTAATGCTCAGGGCTGTAGCTCTGGTCTAGTTAACAGTGAACATGATCAGAGGCCATACACTTTCCTTTGTGTCTTGGTCAGTCAGTCTATAAATCCGGGGTATTTTCTACCATATGAGATTGTTGTGAAGAAAAAATGAGCTAATATATGAAATGCGTCATGGTCTAGAACTTTCTAGATATAGTGTGGTGTGTAGCAGCTGGGCTCGTGTACTGGGATGCTTAAATGGGCTAAAATCCCTTGTTTTACTGTGTTTGCTTCTTGAAGAATGGTTGTCTCTGAGGAGTGCTTGCTTGAAAGAAAGGCCACGTGTCATTTGATGTTTTCTTAATTTAGTCACTGTGTAGACCCCATAAAGTATACTGACATAAAACAAGCCAGCTACTAAACTGGACATGGTGACATAGCTTGTAATTTTAGGAGACCGAGGTGGGAGACTTGTAAGTCAAGACCTGTCTGGGCTAGAGTGAGTTCAAAGCCTGCCTAGACAGCTTAGTTTGAATCCCTGGCTCAAAAGTAAAATAAAATAAAAATAGAATAGAATAGAATAAAATAAAAACAAAGAGGGCTGAGGCAGAGCTCAGTGGTAGGAAGCCTACCGAGCTTGTTCAGATCTCAAGGTTCCATCCGCAGTGCTGGGTAGGAGTGGGGGCAGCTATGACATCACAGATGGCATAATGTGAGAGAGCCATCATGGGATACACAGCCCATTACAGACGAACATGCAGGGCATAGCTGTATTTCTAGGAACTGAAATAAATAACACACATACACCTCCAAGGTCCTCCTGGCATTTTGACCTGGGATGAAATCCTCTTGTTTCCCACAATGATAAAACTAAGTCCAGAGATGGTCACTTGCTCCTGGTGACCAAGCAAAATTTAATCCATTTGTTCTCTGTACGCAGGTAGGCCTTGAAATTGCACCAGTAACCAGCTGAAGCCGGTTGTCTCGGCTCTTGATTAGGTTCCCCTTTCTAACTTAACTAGAGGTGTTATAGCTAGCAGATAAAATATCAGATACCAGCTAAAAATATGAATTTCAGATAAAGAACTAGTACTATTTTTAGTATATGAATATCCCATGACCACCAATTAAAAATAAATTATTCTGGAGGAAAAAATAGAAAAATGACTAGTTAGCGAATATCAGATGTTAGCTATGCTGTCAGCATGCTGTTTCTGTTGGCCTTGAGAATGAATGTGCCTTAAAGGGAAAAGGACTCTGGAACAGTGAGGATATTGTTGTCGTCATTGTTTTATAAGTTGTATTATTCCAAAAATGTTAATACAGCCAAAGAAAAGAAACCAGTAAAATGAGGCTGGAAAGGAAGAGAGTAAAGGATAACGGCATGTAGATATTTGAAAATGCCACGGAGAAGCTCTTCCTGTGTATGCTAAACTGGTGGGGCTGGCAAAATGGCTCACCTGCCACCAAGTGTGATGATCTGAGTTCAGTCCTCAGGACTCACATGGTGGGAGGAGGGAATTGACCACAAGATAAACAAATAAATACATGTAATTAGAAATTTATTACTAGCCAGGCAGTGGTGGCTCACGCCTTTAATCCCAGCACTTGGGGGTCAGAGGCAGGTGGATTTCTGAGTTTGAGGCCAGCCTGATCTATAGAGTGAATTCCAGGACAGCCAGGGCTACACAGAAAAACCCTGTCTCGAAAAAAGAAAGAAAGAAAGAAAGAAAGAAAGAAAGAAAGAAAGAAAGAAAGAAAAAGAAATTTATTACGATATTACTATGCAAAACTGTCTTTGATTTTTCATTTTTAAAACTTCTAGGGTAAGCCAGGCATGGTGGCGCATGCCCTTAAGCCCAGCACTTGGGAGGCAGAGGCAAGCGGATCTCTGAGTTTGAGGCCCCCCTACAGAATGAGGTCCAGGACAGCCAGGGACACACAGAGAAACTCTGTCTCAAAAAGCAACAGCAGTCAAAACTAAACAAAACCAAACCTAACAAAGAAAGAAACAAACAAACAAACCCTTCTAGGCTAATAACATTTCAACAAGCCCTTTAAACATTTAAAATATAAAAATGTGTGTGGATTTAAAAGTTATACTTACAAATATAATAAAATATTAGAATGTTGGGGGAACGTCTTATATACCCAGTTCCACCAACTGTCAAGGTATGTCCAGTCAAGTTCCCCAACTCTTGACCTTTTGGAGACAGTTTAAAGGTCAGATGTGACTGGATTGCTGTAAGGATACTCAAATGAAGAGTGTTCAGAAGTGAGATCAACACCCAGGAAGCTGTTTCCTGGTGCTGGATTGTGGTGTACACGTGGATTTGTTTGCGTGGCTCACTGGATACTTTTTTCTTCCAGTGAGATTGGCTTTGAGGAGCACATGGGACCAGAAGTACAGTGGACTGTGAAAAAGACTTGACCTTCTACCTCATTAATGGAGGGCCATATTTGCTGTGGAGGGCGTTCCTATGGTACCTGATGCCACCCTAGGCAGGCAGATACCTTCTCGTAAGGTGGTCCCCTCCTGGATACTTGATGCAGCCTCTCTTTCTCCTCCTCTTTGGGGTATCTGATTAGAATCCGTAAAAAACGAGGGGCCCAGACTATTCTGGTCTGTGCACAAAATAGCAGTGATAGGCCAGCAAAGAAGACCCTGGAATTCAGCCAGGAGAAGACATGGAAAGGAAGCAGAATGGTAACAGGCTTTCATGTGATGGAGAGAAGAAAGCCTCTAAATCGTCTGCACTGTGGGGACAGAGGAGGGAATGGACTCTGCCTGCTCAGGCTGAACCCCAGACAGCAGAGATGCTTTGGACCTTGTTTCTGAGAAAATGCCGTGTGTGGCTCTCATTGTTCTAGGACCTGAACATAAACACACACACACACACACACACACACACACACACACACACACACCCTCACCCTCACCTAACTTGGACCAGGTTAGAAATGAAACAGGTTTACTCTTACTGGGTAAGATTTATTCATACAGAACATAACAACAATAACAAAGTCTCTGAAATAAATAAGCCCATAATGGTTTATCCTTGGGAGGCCCCGGAGCAACACGTCCCAGGACATAGTTTACTGCAGCACCCTGATCAGAGGTGGTAGAGACAAGAATCCCATGTGGTTCCTAAGAACAGAGATTGCTCTTAGCAGGGCAGCCCTGTGTTTGTCTGCTGGGATATCTTCTCCTCCTGTTCCTTTGTTTTAGAAGCCCAAATGCACAAAACACAGAATAATGGGGGAATGTGCCCCAACTATAGCAATATTGCAATAATGCGAATTATTTAATATCCTCAGTGGATATGGGCTGAATGGCAATGGTGGCATTTTCTTGTATAGTCTAGGTTGTCTGGTACTATAAAAAAGTGTCTGAGGTAGGGTAAGGCGATCCACTTTCTCTCAAACCGAAGCACATATAGCCAGGAAGGTTCTCCTTATATAGCACGAGTGTCAGGAATGGGAGAACGGACATGACTAATTTAAACACCAAAGCAACCTCTCTTCAACTTATGTCACTTCTGCTTTTGGTGGCAATACATATGTTAATATGATTTTTAAATGATTTTTGAGTGCTCCATATTGCCTTCCCCCCCCCCCCCCGCTCTGGGGTCTCGGGTTTCACCCCCCCCCCCCCAGTGCCTTGTGGGTAGAGATGGAAGTGCATTTACTTTTGATTGACCAGTTCTTTGGAGCTCTGTTAGGCTCCAGCCATGTCTCTGGGTGGGTATCAGGTCATCTTTGTCTGGAGACCCCGTGGGGGCTGCTAATTCTGTCATTTCTGTTTCTTCTAGCTTACAAACGTCACAAGCCTTACTGTGTTCTTCTTTCCTCGTGGACTAACAGTCCTTTTTCATACCTACAAAGAGATAGCTTTTTTAAAAAAAGATATCTTAGTATTTTTGTTGTTGTTGTTGTTTTTCCTGCTTTGGGAGGAATATTGGAGCAAACTCTAAGGCTTTCAGTAACTGCACACCGTGCTTTCTTTTGTTTTAAGTTGGGGTAGGTTATGCAAGAGCCGCTCTCTGGCCCAACAGGTGGGGCAGTGGTGAAGAGGATGGGAGACTGAGTTCTTTTTTTTTTCTTGCTCCTCTCTTCTCTTTTCTCCTTTATCTCTTGACTTTTCTCCCCAACACACACACACACACACACACACACACACCCCTTCCCTCCCTCCCCGCCTCTCTCTCCCTCCCACCCCTCCTTCCTTTCATTTCTTTTCCTTCCTCTTTACTAAGGTAAGGTCTTGCTATGTAGCCTAGTTCACAAGTACTAGACCAGGCAGGTCCCAAACTCCTTCTGCCTCAGACTCTCAAGTGTTGGCGTTATGGATGGGTGCCACCTCGCCTGTCTGGGCAGGTTCTTTATAGTGTGTGTAGATTCAGAACTCACTGATGAGGGCAGGACAGCCGTAATGACTAGGAAGTGATCTAGAGTCACCTGAATCCTGTTCTTCCAGGGGACTTCTTGAAATTTTGTATTTGAATTAATTTTGACTGACAAGTGTGCCACCCCTTTTTCCTCGGATGGATGTTATTGGCCACCAGCCTGAGAGGACAAAGGGAACAAACAGAGTTTGGATGGCTGAGTGTGGTGGAATGACCTCCAGAGACATTGCAACAAAGTGAGTCAGAAATAGGGTGTATAAAGGCTTTTTTTTTTTTAGGGGTACGAGTGGTAAGAGCCAATTGGTCATAGCATCAAGTGACCAGGAAGGGCTGATTGGTTATAACACAGCACCTAATTATCATACAGGTGGGAAGCCAGAGCAGGGCACATATGCCAAGTTATGCAGCTGGGCAGAGAGCTTTGTACAAGGTCACTTTTCAGACAAGGCCAGCCACCTGTGTTCAGGGACACTCTCCAAACATAGACAGGTAGACCCAGGGAAGCCCCATTTTTTTTTTTATGCTGAGCTCAGAAAGCCATCTGGTCATGGGGGACTGCTAACTTAACAGGTTCTCTAGCAGATAAGGGCAAGTCTTAGTGCATGTATAGATTATTTTCACTGAATTTAAATAATATTTTGGAATTGAAATGTATTTTGTAAGTTACTCTAAAGCTAAAGATTGAATCAAGAGCATGATTGTTCCTACCCCAGCAGTCCACCTCACTAGTTGTCATCTTGGACAAGACTCATTACTTCTCTGTGTCTTATTTATTGTCCCCTCTGTAAACTGAGGGGGCAGTGGAGTTGACAGCAGGGTACGGTTGCCATCAAACAAGGCAATCTTTGTAAAGCACTTAAAACAGCATCCGGCAAATGCTGGTATTTATAATTCCTTGCCAAAGGTCAAGCACTCAGCTTGGTGTGGGACATAGCATCCTCTCAGATGACTCAGAAGTCATTTAGGCTACCTGTTATCATCCATGCTTTGTGGCTCCAGTTCTGTGACTCACCTCAGGTTATGTTATTAGTCAGCAAGGGAGATGATGCTCCACCCAGGCCCTCAGCCTCCACACCTGGGTCCTTCACAGATCAGTGATGTTAGATGTTCTCATTAACCAAAATCACTACTCTCTTCTCAGGGCTAAAAGGCCCACCTTCTTGATCATTTAAATGTACCAAGAGTTAAGGGCTTATCCTAATTCTAAAGGACTTAGGGTAATGATTACCTGAAAGGCAATCTGTCTAAAAAGTATGTCAACAATAAAGGAAGTAGCTATCTGGAGAAATAATTTTATATTAGAATTGGGAGCTACTTTTTGAGTAAAAGAGGTCACTTTTGTGTAGTAGAATCTTTCCCCTGGAGAGATGGCGGGGGAGGGGGATTGGTTAATTTAGAATGAATAATTTGGAGGCTCTAGCTAGCTTTATGAGCTCTGTGCTTAAATATGAAAGAAAAGACAGGGTGTGTTTAAAACATGCCCAGCGGATGGAAAATGTGCTGACTCAGCAGGTTCCATTCTGAGCGTGCAGGTTGGTCGCTGGCAGCCGAACTGCTTTCTGTAACTCTTGGCTTCCTTGTGGGGGAAATGAGTGGGTTGACGCTAATGACCTTTTGGTCCTTTAAACACACTGAATTTCTTTCCACAGTGAGGGACTTGTTACCCTGCAAACTGGGGGTTGTTCAGTATGAGGGAGTACCAGTAATCAGGGGAATTTCCTAAAACATATGGGCACACCGTATGTGTATACATACACAAATATTAGCACTACATTTACTCAAGAAAAGAGTTAATATCCTCCCATCCCTAAGAAGAGTTTTTAAAAGTCTTTGAGAAACGATGACTGTCTTGTTTGGTTGAGAAAAGCTGAAGACTTAAGAAATTAAAAAAAAAAAAAAAGCCTGGCTTTTTATTTCACTGAGACACAAAGCTGGTTGAACTTGAATCACAAGGTTTTTCTTTAGGATCCTTAACTGGGGCGGTGGCTTCCACCTGGAGGCCACATGCTCTGAGCACATGAATGTCTGTCTCAGTCACTTGTCACCTGATGTCCCAACAGCATTCCTCCAAACACTTTAAGAAGTCATTATAGTAGCCACGTAATGTTCCATAGGCCTGTAATGATAGTACTTGGGAGGCTGAGACAGGAGAATTATGGGTTTAAGGCAAGTGTACGTTATTATTATTGGTGATGCTTATAATAAAAGACCCCACTGTTTAAAACCTTACAACTCAATTTTTTTTTATTTTATTTATTTATTTTTTTTTGGTTTTTCGAGACAGGGTTTCTCTGTGTAGTCCTGGCTGTCCTGGAACTCACTCTGCAGACCAGGCTGGCCTTGAACTCAGAAATCCGCCTGCTTCTGCCTCCCAAGTGCTGGGATTAAAGGCGTGCGCCACCACCGCCCGGCTCAATTTCTTTAAAAAATTTATTTGTTGGGGACGGGAAGTCACTGCACATGCTGGGGTGTGTATAGAGGTCAGAGGACATCTTATGGGAGTTGGTTCTCTTCTCTGGACATGTGGATCCCAGGAATCAAACTCAGGTTGTCAGACTTGGTGGCAGATGTCTTTACCCACTAACCAACCTCACCATTCCTGTTTTAAAAAAAATGTTAAATTTGAAAAACTTGAACCAAACACAAAACAGAAAGGAAACGTGCATTCTTCTACATACCCAGCACTCGACTTCAATAGATCTTCAGTTGTTTAAAAATCTTTATTTATTCTATCTGTGCTGATATTTGGCCTGCATATATGTGTGAATGTCTGTGTTGAGGGTGTCGAATCCTCTGGAGCTGGAGACATTTGTTAAGCTGCCATGTGGGTGCTGAGAATTGAACCTGGGACCTCTGGAAGAGTAGACAGAGGTTTTTTTTTTGTTTGTTTGTTTTGTTTTTTGTTTTTTGTTTTTTTGGTTTTTCCCAAGACAGGGTTTCTCTGTGTAGTCCTGGCTGTCCTGGAACTCACTCTGTAGACCAGGCTGGCCTCGAACTCAGAAATCCGCCTGCCTCTGCCTCCCAAGTGCTGGGACTAAAGGCGTGCGCCACCACTGCCCGGTGTAGACAGAGTTCTTAACCACCGAGCCATCTCTCCAGCCTGCTTTCAAATCTTATTTCATCCATCGCCCTCTCCCCTCACTTGTTGTCACTGTTTAGTAGAGAGAAATAAGCATTTGTATCTATTTCACCTACAAATGGGTCACCATCTCTGTTAGACAGGACGGCACACATGTGCCTGCACATGCATGGACATTGTGTGCATGTAAACTGAACATCCCTTGTCTAAATTGCTTGGGACAAAATATTTTAAATATCAAATAGTTTAGACTGGAATATTTACATAGGCATGATGATAGATGTTAGTAATTTAGGACCCAAGTTTAAATATGAAAGTCTTTAACATTTCACAAATAATAGAACAGAATATAATAATACATAGAACAGAAGGTAATAATAAACAGCATTTTAAATAATTTTGTGCATGAAGCAAAGTTCCTTGGTGTGAACTCTTCAATTTAAGATTATGTTAATACAAGGTTTCAGATTCTGGGCCACCCAGATGGCTCAGCTGGGGTAAAGCACTTGCCGCTCAGCCCAAAGACCTGAGTTCAATCCCTGGAGCCCACAAGATAGAAGGAGAGACTCAGTGTGGGCAAGTTTCCCTCCGGCCTCCATAAACAGAACACGGCATGGATGCCAACTCCCCACAAGTAAACACATGTAAGGAGCTAAGTTCAGTTGCAGACTTGGCATCATTTCCGATTTTTCATTTTCATCTTGGCGATGCCCTAACCTTGTCAGATGAAAACAACAAGACTCACCCAACAAAGCCAGCAATAGCTCCTTAATGCCACTGAACAAATAGGTTCTATTCCGATTTCTTTGAATATCTTTAAAAAAAAAAAAAAAAGCAAACAAACAAAAATCAAAACTGTGTGTGAACAGGAAGGATGAGGAAGGCTTGATGGGAGGTGTCTGTGGTAATCTGTAGCTGGAGGCGGCTGGTCACCTTCCTGTGTCTTCCAAAAGGAGAAAGTAGGACTGATATTAAAAGAAGGAACCAAAAATTAGAGCGAGTGCTTCCAGGAGACTTAAGCAAACCTAGCTGTTCAGAGTTAGACTGTTTTAAAATCAAAGACACGGGTATACCCCTCATAAATTTACTTTTTGGGGGGATGGGAGGATTAAATCTAGAGACACACATGCTAGGTGATGCTACATCCTCAGCCCAGAGACTTTGTTTCTTTCAAAGGTCCAGCTCAGCTTTTCCTTTCTTTTCAAAGCCCAAACTAAAGCAGCAGTGACGCAGACAGAACACTTCTTCAGATTTGCACAGGTTGGTGGTTGGGGGTGTAGCTCAGCAGGAGATGTTTGCCTCACAAGTGCAAGACCCTGGGGTTTGATCCCCAGCTCTACATGCGCACGCACACGCACACGCACACGCAAAGAAATTGCACAAGTAAAGCATGACTATGTGTATCATTAATACACATAAGCAAAATGAAGGAAAGGAGATTCACCTACCATCGCAGGTCCCAGGAACAATCCACCTCGGCACGTTCAAACAATATGTCAGAAGATACACAGTGCAGCGTAGCGAACGGAGCCTGCTCTCAGCTGTAGAGAACTCGAAAGATGGTCGTCCCCATCTGTAGCCAGCCTTGCAAAAGATTCTCAAGGGAGAAACCAGAGCTAATTGCTAACATTCCAGTGATTTCTCCTGCTTCAATGCAAAATCCTGCATAAACCAAGGACTAGACGGTTACCTAGCAAACGAAGGAAATTACATATAATATTCATTTTTTGTTAAGTTCTCTTCCTTCCACACCTTTGGAATCATTACTATGTTGAAGTATATGTTTGCTGTTTCAATTTTACAACTTCTACACTGTTATTTTTATTTTTGTTTCTTTTTGTGTAACCCTGGCTGTCCTGGAACTAATTCTGTAGACTAGGCTGACCTTGAACTCAGAGATCTGTCTGTCACTGTTTCCTAAGTGTGGGGACTAAAGGTGTGCACCACCAATGCCCAGCTCTCCACTGTTATTTTAAAGGATCTCAATTCTAGGGAGAAAGTAATTTATCCAGTAGCTCTCTATTCTTAGGTAAAGCCTCTTATTTTAAACAGCATAGAAAAGAATGCATTTCTAATTAGAAATTGAATGCCAAGGTTCTTGCAAAGACCCTTGCTGCCACGTGACTTTCCCCATGTTGGGTAAAGGATAACTTTACACCTGTTCCCCAGCTCATTGGTGGGGACCTGAAGTGCCCACTACTTCCTGGGCCTGGCTTGGTCTGGGGATAGTATAAGAACTCATGACTCAGAGACTTGGAGGCTTTGGATGCAGACATGTGGGAAGCCTTGGGTTTGGAAGGTGATGCTCTGTTTTAATGTCGCTCTGGTGAGGTTAAATACACCTTGGGCTTAGGAATGTAAAGCTTGCTTAGAACTTTGGTCATGGAGAATACACTAACAGTTGCAACAGGTAAGTCCTGAGCAGTGTCTGTTTGGAACAGAGGCAATCTGTGTATAGAAAATAAACTGACGAGTGTATGGTCTTTTTGGTTTTGAAAGGGAATTTCATGACTGTAGCAATTAGTAGGATAGTAGGATGAACCATTCAAGTGGGATTGAGAATTAGTGAAATTAAATAGTATAAAATGGAATATAAGGTAAAGACTTTGCAGGACAGTGGTGGCCTAAGCCTTTGATCCCATCACTTGGGAGGCAGAGTCAGGTGCATCTCTGAGTTCGAGGCCAGCCTGGTCTACAGAGTTTCAGGATAGCCAGGGCTACATGTTTCAAAAAAAACAAAAACAAAACCAAAAAAACCCAAATACCCAACAAACAACAACAACAAAAGAAAAGGAAAAAAAGCAAGATAAAGACATTACTTATTTACATTTTCATCATCTTTTTCATGCACCTGATGTATGCTGTCCATACACACCCTGCCAAGTCTCTACTACCTCTGTCTACCCCAACGCCTCACAAATTTCTCTCCTGTTTGGTGACCCACTGAGTTTCACCAGGACTATCTGTGTGACCATGAATCTGGAGTTGTCTACTGAAGCCTGGCAGGCTTAGCAGTGGGTACGCTACTGTAAAAAGCAACTCTCTCCTCTCTCAGAGGCAATCAATAGCCAATAGTTCGTCAGTAAAGGTTAGGGTCCTGAGGCCCCTTCTGTTTCCATGACTGGTTGTTGGTAGGAAGGCCTGAACTGTTGAGCTGTTGTGGGCTCATCTTTTTGGGAGGTCAAGTGGGAGGTTTTCTTCTGTAGCCCATGCTAGCCTGGAACTCACAGCAACACCCCTGCCTCAGCCTCATGGTGCTAGGATTACAAGCACAAACCGTTGCACCCAGAGGGGCAGTGTTTGTGAAAAATTACTCCACCAACGCCATCTACTCAACACCCTCCAGATAGTTATGATTCGACGTTTGTTTTTAATTATGATGTATTCTGAAGAGGCTTTGCGTTACAGTGCAAATGAGAGCAGTTCTCTATGCCAAAGTGTTGTAAGGACAGCAGGCATTAACAACCACGTTTGCATCTAAAGCTGGTCCTCACAAGCTGCCTGTGAGGAAGGGATTGGGTTCAGGTTTACAAGTGGGGCTAACGGTTTCAGTTGTGTGCCGACAGAGGGAATTCTGAGGACAGAACAGGGCAACTGAGATAGCATGTAGGAGTGGCAATGGGAGATGCAGGGTTGGGGGTCAAGGAAGATGTTTGAAAAGGGGCAGGGCTTTGGCGTGAGTGAGGGGCAGGTTTCCAGCCACTAGAGAATCACTACGTTTGTCTGTGGAAGGGTCCTAGTGAGAAACAGTGTCTGTTTGTGCCAGGCGAGAGTTGTGTGGTAAATGTTAGTCCTCAGAGGAAGAGGATTAAGATATCTCATGCCCCAAGTCCTCTCTCTGCCCTCCTTTGTTCCTTTGGCAGAGTAGATCGAAGGGCCAGCTTGTCACGGAGCTCTCTTTCATGTGACTCTGTGTCTCAACTGTGGAGGCCTGCAGAAGGTGCCCCCTTTCACAGAAACAGTAGGAGGAGAGCAAAGGGAAATCAAGCTACGAGACTCAGACACGCTGGGATTGGAGGCTCATTCATTCCAGACTGAAGACCCGGAGAGGCAGCTTAACTGCCTAACACTAAGGGTGTTCCTTCAAACATTATCATAGGAAGCTTGAAATAACTCTTCCCAATGGAGGACAACAGAGGACACCTGGCCGGGTAGCCACTAATGACACACTGCCCTAAACTCACTTTTATTTTCCACTCACAAACCATAGAAGGGATAATGTCCTTCTTTAGGAGAAATTTCATTGAAAGTCCATCAGCCTACATGCTGCCTGTGTGGGCCACAGTGGCTCTCCCAAGGGTACACGTGATGTGTGACAATGTGCTGAGCACTGAAGATAACGTCTATATAGGGTGTTGCTCTAGCCTGGACTGGTTGTGTTCTCTGCCGCTCCCTCGGCTCCATATATGGCCATCTGCCAAAGGCCTGGCCTGTCACTTCACCTTACAGAATGGTGCAGGGATTTGGTTCTTATGCTGCCAGGTCAGGCAATAAAGATTTTCCTTTGCCTTTGGTCTTAGCAGGGCCATCAAGAAAGCTTGTCATACCTCACAGTTTACAGCTTGGGGAACTGAAGCCCTGGGTGTGCCATTCAGTGACAAGGGGCTGCCATGGGAAAGCCACCATACTCAGAACAGAGCGTTTTTCTCCGGTCTGGCATTTCTTTTTATCTCTATGGGGGACATGTTCTCAGTATGTCTTCATTCCTGTACTATTTTATTTTTATGCTATAAGAAGAAATTTCTGGCCAGGCAGTGGCGGCACACACCTTTAATCCTAGCACTTGGGAGGCAGAGGCAGGCAGATTCCTGAGTACGAGGCCAGCCTGGTCTACAGAGTAAGTTC
>JANHMN010000007.1:5636004-5705043 GCA_030674055.1 Rhabdomys pumilio
GTGCTAAGTGTTGGGGGGACAGGTTCTAACTTGTTTTGCCAAGGGGAGGGATGGGACTAGACAAATAGGGTTGAATGGCTACCCTGAGATGGGACCCACATTCTTAATTAATTTGTCAACAAGGATGCTTCTTGTCATCAGAAAGGAGAGCCTCAGTTTCCCCCTTCTCTTTCTGTTCCAGTTGGCAACCAAGCTTCAGAGGTTTTCCAAGCAGTCACTGGTTCTCACCTGGGCAGACTGGAGAAGTACTGTCTGTAATTGATGTCTGAGATTTGGAGATTCTGAGAACATAAGCCCTGGTTGCTGTCTCCTTACTATATGGAACCTGCTACAGTAGCCCACTGAGGGGCCTTTCCCTTGGGATCCTGGACTCTTAAAAATACGACTTCAGACAAGGACAATGCTGAGCTCTATCAAGTGTGTGTTGGTGGGGGACAGTGCTGTGGGGAAAACCTCACTATTGGTGCGCTTTACCTCTGAGACCTTCCCGGAGGCCTACAAACCCACTGTGTACGAGAATACGGGTGTCGACGTCTTCATGGACGGCGTCCAGATCAGCCTGGGTCTCTGGGACACGGCCGGCAATGATGCCTTCAGAAGCATTCGCCCCCTCTCCTACCAGCAGGCAGATGTGGTACTGATGTGCTACTCTGTGGCCAACCATAGCTCATTCCTGAACTTGAAGAGTAAATGGATCAGTGAGATCAGGAGCAACCTACCCTGTACCCCGGTGCTGGTTGTGGCCACACAGACCGATCAGAGAGAGATGGGCCCTCACAGGGCTTCCTGCATCAATGCCATAGAAGGAAAGAGACTCGCCCAGGATGTGAGAGCCAAGGGCTACCTGGAGTGTTCAGCCCTTAGCAACCGGGGAGTGCAGCAGGTATTTGAATGTGCTGTCCGAACAGCTGTCAACCAGGCCAGGAGACGAAACAGAAGGAAGCTGTTTTCCATTAACGAATGCAAGATCTTCTAAACCCCAAGGACTGGTACCCAACATTCACGAACATACCTCAAAGACTCATTGGAAAGGGGAAGGGGGGCAAGGCAAGAGGACTGATGCTCCCTCTTGGACCATCTGAACGATCTCTCTGGATGGGGTTATGGGGAAGTCTGCCACTCATGCTTCCACTAACTGTACTCTGCAGATGAACTCTATGCCCAGCACAACCAGAGAGATTCCTTGGGAAGCCATATGAATAGTCCATCTTCAATGAGAGACTAAAATATCCATCCTAATTTAGACAATGAAGTGCATTTCCCAAGTATGCCATATTTAAAACCCACATCTTATTTAAATAATAACCAAATATAGAGCTTTTGTTTTCATGCTTGGGAAGTCTTTTCTTTGAAAAGACGAAGTACTGTATGAGGAAAATAACCCTGTGGGGCACAACCGTATGTCTGTGGTGTTATTATTTACTCTCCAATTTAATTTGGCTGGAACTCTTTGCTTGCTGTGTTTTTCTAGACAATCCGACTTTCCAGTGACCATAAACTGATCCGTGTAATCCATCTTCTGTGTCCCTAATTATTCAGAGTTGTGTATAAAATACAGCTCCAGACCAGAAGGTATTTTAACACTGCCAAATGGGCTTCTCGGTAATTACAAAAGAACATTTCTTATTTATGATATTACCTGTCACTCAAAGAATTCCTGTTGCACACCAAGTGTTCCTTTCTCACACATTAAGACAGAGATGGAAGGAAAAATAAATCTTTCATCTAGAGAATCATACTGTGCAAAGAAACAGCAGCAGAACTTGGGGGGGGGACCCCCTCTGATGTGTACTTCCTGATTGGTTACAGGTCTCAGAAGAAAAGAACAGACAAGTGTTATAAATAATAGCTAATTGGCTGGCACAGCCCCATCATTTATTAATTTTAAGACTGAATCAAAGTGATTAGAAAGATGCCTCTCTACGTGTGCCTGTGTACACGTATGAGGGAAAGGGCGGTGCTTATGGCTTTTCCTGTTTCTTGAGTAGATACTCACTTGTGAAAAATATTACAGATCTCAGGTTCGGAGACTGAGAAAGCCTGTAGCAATTACTCAGATAATAAAGAGTTGTTGGGAAATACGAGCTCAATAGGGAGATGTGCGAATACGCAATCCTCCTTCCTGATTGTGTGGAAGCAGTGGTGTCACTCACCTTTTCTACACCCTGATGTATCATTTATAGATCCAACCTGATAGCTAGGAACCCTTGAAACACCTTTCTTGGAGGCCGGCACTATAGAGGGGTTGTGTGACTGTCACCATGGAGTCTGAGGAGCCTGTAGGAGCAGCCCTATTAAGGATTCTGTTAACATAAGCCAGTCAGCGTGACACATGGATTCTCTGGCTGACTCTGCAGCTACAATCTGTTAAACATATCATAGAATGTCCACCCTCCGCCCCCATGATGCTTTCTCCTGTGTCACAAGTCTGGGACCTGGATCTTGGTCTTGGGTAGAATTGCTTGCCATTTCCCAGGGCTAATAGGTTTGCTTTCAGCTAATGTCTCAGCCTTCTGTAGCTTGTCCTTGCTGCTGGACCACCTACGTCCCTGGACTTGAGAGCTCATGTCTTCTGTTCATAGCACTGGGCATCCTGAAGGTTAGAATGCTGAAGAACTGAGCGGGCAGGGGAGGAGACAGGGACTATTTCCTCCAGGTTCCTCATGTCCCTATGATTCTCTCTCTTCATTCTCCAATACACAAAGGATTTTGTCCTTACTTTTCTTTTGAAGTGTGTGTGTGTGTGTGTGTGTCTGTGTCTGTGTCTGTGTCTGTGTCTGTGTGCTGTTGTTGCTATGAATTGAAACTTTTTTTCCCTCACACTGCCACCCAGGATGACCTCAAACTTGCAGTGATGCGTTTGTCTCAGCCTCTCCACTGCTGTGACTATAGGTGTGTGACTTTACTATACTTGGCTTTCAAAAAGGTCTTTCAATAACAAATCCAGCTTTAAGATTAATCTGTACAATAGTTTACAACACACTGAAGAAATGAATTGCTTCACACTCAGTTGGCTGTCCCTTAGTGCTTTCCTTTCTACTGAAGGGAGGTAGGGTTGGGGGAACATCCAACCCAACATACCTAAAAGTGGGAAGGACCCAGGGAGGAAGAGGAAGTTTCATGGTGGAAACAGAGAAGGGGAGGTCAGCGAGGCGGCTAACGAACCTGAGCGAGGTTTGCCTGTTGACAGGAGCCAACTGTGAAGCTTCTTTAAGGAAGGCAGCCTCACACTGGAGGGCAGGAATTCTCGTGGGAAACCTCCTCGATGTGCACCTGGTGGACACTGAACGGGACGGGGCCTTTTTTCTCTGTGTCCCCGAGGCTGTGTAGCCTCATAATTAGCTCCGTGTCCCTAGGGCCCAGCGCAGGAAAGAAACCATAGCTAAATGAAGCTGTGTGAGAGAAAGGAAGAGATTGGGCCTCCAAGCCGTTCTGAGAAGGAAGCGGACCTGGGCAGGCCTGCAGGAGGAGGAGATAGGTGCTGAAGCATACTTCACAGGCCTGTATCTTTAGTTTTACACGCTTACATGAAGGTGTACGAGTCTTCCTCTTCAGTACATGGTGCTTTTTGTGTGCTTTACCTTCAGTGTCCCAAGTAGCAAAATTAAACGTGCTCATGTTTACATTAAAAAAAGTGGACTTAAGTGGTTAAGTTCATTTGTTCTGGCCTAAACAGAATCCTGGAGGCTAGGATCAGGTGCCAGCACAGTCAAGCACGGTGGAAGAATCTCATCATCTGATTGGTGGCTTCTTGCTGTGTCCTCATGTGTGTGGGGGTTGGGGGGTGTCAATCTATTCTCATAAGAGCCCTGTGCCATCTGTGAAGGCCCTGTCTTTCTGACCACATTATCTCTTAATCCCATCACAGTGATCGGGCCTCAGAGGAGCAGTTTGAAGGGGAAGGGACCCACATTCCCTCACGCCAATGTCCCTCTGTCTTATTTTCTTCAGCCTAGCTAAATGGGGGCAACAGAATAGTCTGGCCCGATACAATGTGTTAGATGACAAGATGACAAGAAGCATCCGGATGGTCGAACTCTGCAGAGCATTTCAGATATCTGGGCACCGTGTTAAGCTCTTGTATGTCATTATCACAACACATGGTATGTAAGTGGCTCACATGAGCCTCAGCACGGTCATGGGACAAGCCCTAGTTATACAGTGGGTGAGAATCAGAACTCTTAAGTCTAGAGTAGGTCTGCGTGGCTCCAAAGCTCTACTCAAAACCACCGTGCTCCACTTCCTCCCGAGCAGTTAGCTGAATGGCTTCGCCACATCCGATCTGTAGCTGCAGGCCTCACCCCCTACTAGCCAAAGGGCCTGTATTTAAAAGGTGATGATGATGGTGATGATGGTGATGGTGATGGTGATGGTGATGGTGATGGTGATGGTGATGGTGATGATTTGGGCCTGTTCATTTGTTACTGTTACTGTTTTGAGAAAGGATCTTGCTGTGAACTCAGACTCATGATCTTTCTGCTTCACATTTCCCAGTGCTGGTGTTACAGGCACACATCACCGCACCCAATTTAAAAGATTATTTTTATTTATCTGTTTGCAGTACTGGTTATCAAAACCAAGGCCTCTTGAATACCAGGCAAGTGCTCCATCCTGGGCTATGTCCCCAGCACTAAAAGATTGTTTTTAAATAAAATATGCCAGGTCTAATCTCCATCTTCCCTTTTTTGTTGTAATTTCTGGTAATTTCCTATAACTCGCCCAGTATCATCGATTGCAACGATCCCTATTTCTATGCTGGGATTTTCTGTGTGATTTCCTAGACTGCTTGTGTGTGAAGTGGCAGACATGAAATCCAATGTGACTTCATGCTCTCAACAGCTAGGACGCAATTCTGATTTCTTATCTTACTACCTCACTCTTCAGGTCTCACAGACTCCCCGAACGAGCAACAGAGGAGAAGCGAGCCTGGCTCTGCCCCTTTGAGGATTTGATACCCAGGAAGGGCACTTTATGCAGCCTGAGATGTGGTAGAAACATCCCAGTTTGGCAGATCTGTGGTGTTATAAAGAGATGGGGATGGAGGGAGGGACCTCTGTGAATGTTGGTCCTCGGGGTTAGAAGGCAGTCTTTAAGAGTTGATTGGCAGATTTATAGTGTTATGAAGTGACCCGGGGGGGGGGTGTCAGCAGAGGGAGGGGAGGAAAGACCTCTGTGGGTGTCAGTAACAACTTTATGACAGGCCTTACCAGTCCTTAGACGCTGTCTTGATGAGGCAAAGAAATACAATCTTTTCACGGGATAAAACAAGGCATGGGAGCTACCTGTGCTGGCAGCTCATGAAAGCACATGACTAGACCTACTGTCTGAATTAATCCTGAGGACTCTAGACGTTATATTGACATAAAACCCAATGCTACATAAAAAGTCATAAATAATGAAAGAGTAAGAAGTTAGACTGTGAAACACTTTGGAGTCAGAAAATTTGAGTTGAATGTCTTCCATCCTGAATTCTCTTTTCTTAAAACGTGGGTACTATGTTTCTAGAACATTCTATAGAAGGATTTAATCATGATTGTGGTAGAACTTTACGCCTGTAAACTTTTGTTCAGACAGTCACGTTAGCGTGTGTCTGCTGGATCCCTATGCTGAAATCTCGAATCAGATCAGAATTTTCCAGAGATTTCATCATGTGGGCAACGTGATGGGAAACCCACACAGAAGCAGATTCTGCTTATAATACTGTCAACTAGAGTAAGATGGATAATGACACAGAATAATAAAAATAACAACAAACTCCATCTGAATGCCTACTGTTTCCAGGCCTGTGTCAGCACTTTACAGATACCTCAACACACACACACACACACACACACACACACACACACAGGGGCGGGGGATGGGTCAAAGGAGTATCATTTTGCTCAGGACCAGATATATACATAGAGATGTTTTCACTTTTCAAATGTCCCAGTTGATCATCTGATTTCCATACACATAAACTTGGCAGTTATATGGCCAGTGATGTTCAGTGGCCATTATGGTTGCTACTTTAGACAATATGAGGGATCCCTGTCACACACTGTAGGGCATGCTGCCAGTTACTGCTTGGCAGTCTTCCCGAGTGACCTGCCTTCTGTCATTCTTTCTGTAACATCCTCAGGTAAGCAGACCCTGTCCTGCTGGTCTGTTTCCTACTGTTCCTGCCTACCTTCCAGGCTAGTCCATGGACCCAGCATCCCAGGTCTCCTCCTCGCTGCTTCCACTCTAGCAGGAAGTCAGATAGAGGGGGATGGAGAGCATCGGGCTCTCTTCTTTTACCCATCATCCTTTGGTGCTGTCTATCTGCAATGTCCAAGTCCCCCCACCCCAGGGTCGGGGCTTTAGCTATAGCTTCCTCTGGGCTCTGAGATGGCATTTCCTCTCCTGGTCTTCAGTCCTAAAGAAGGCTGAGGTTAACACCCTGATAGGGTCTGTTTATAGAGCTCTCTCAAGCATTGCTGGTTATGCTATTTAGGTCTCCTCCTTGAACCACCCAGAACAAATTTGGCTTCTTGCTGGACTCTGGATGACCTACTCACTAAATAGTAACTTTTTATGTGTTCTGGTGTTTGTTGTTCAAATCCCCACTAACAGGTGAGGGTGGGCAGCGTAGGTAACTGCCTTTCCCTGAGTCACAAAATAAAAAAACAAAACCACACACCTCACTCATCTGTCTGGACTAGAAAGGAGGAGTCGATTAACCAGTATGAGAGCTCTGGGGGAGAAATGCTACAAACGATGAGTTTTCCAATGACACAATCACACTGAAGAAACTGTCAGTCTGCATGATGTATCAAGAATGACGGGCAGCCAAGCAGAGAAGCATTTCAATTTAAAGAAAGATATTTGACCTCAAGGCCACGGTGTTTGCCTGTGATCCCGTGCTGAAGAACAAGGATCAAAAGTCTGAGCTGAGACTGGGCAATATATCCAGACCCTGTCTAAAGAAATAAAAGGCTATTTCTTAGTAGAGAAACTACATATGATAAATGAACAAGAGAAAGTCTGACTAATCACATACCTATTCATGGACCTATTGCAAAACCCATCCATGTCGTTCCTTTTTCAAACCACCATATCAGCAAAAGAATTTAAAGGTACGGTAACACCAAGCATCGGTGGGGGTGTGAAGCAGTGGTGGGAGAACCTGCATCCTGCTGATGGAGTGTGAGTTGGTATAGCCTCTGTCTTTACTTAGTACAGCAGAGTATCTTATACTGGTGACCTCCTGCCTCCAAATCCATGCCCAGAGATCCACTTACATAGATTTCTAGGAAGACATGAGTAAGAGCACTTAGTAGGACGGCAGGTAATGGCAAAGCTAGGACAATACAATGTCACGATCAAATGAAGGCCAATTAAATTTTGGGGAATTCACACATGGACCACAAGGCAGCACAGAAAAGGAACAATCTATAGCTACATATTGCAGCATGGATGAGTATAGACAAATGTGAGGGAGAAAAATGTGAATAAAAAATAATGTAGAATTAGCCTATTTATATGACATTCAAATGGGAGCAAAACTTAACATTTAGGGTAAAAGGCATTTTAAAGAATAGAATAGCATAGCATAGAACAGAATAGAATAGAATTCAAGTAAGTGCTTACCTCTTTTTATGAGACTACAGAATATGAATGGACAGGACCACCAGGGGTGTGACACATTGGTCACATTCTTAAATTTGGAAAGTCAGTAGCTGAGTGTTCATCACTGGGATTTTTCTTTGATTATTTGGTCTTTAAAAAGTTATTATACATTTTATCTGCTTTTTAAAGTATGGTGTAATTAGTAATTTAAAATACTATTGAGAAGTTGGAGTAAGGTCAAATCCGAAAACCTGAAGCCCAGCTCTGCAGCCTCATGTGAATGGACTAACTTTTTTGCATGTCGGTTTCCTCATGGTGTGGGACAGGTAAAATGAAATCACAGAGTTGTGAGCACTATCAGCCAAGACAGCAGGACTGTACTAAGTCTGGTACCCAGTAAATGCTCAAGAAATACCATGTGTAGTGTTTGATTATCATGTCCCTCTGGGCTGGGTGACCTTAGATCTTTCGTGGGTGAGGACACCAAGGTTTTGAGATCACAGACTCATGAGTTGGCAAATCTGGATCCTCTCAGTCTCCCAACCAACTTTAGAGGTTGGTTACTGTAGTCTATGCACAGACAAAGACCCTGAGTATCACCATGAGGGGATTACCATGTCATGTTTCAATCATTAGCTATCTTCATTTCATGGTGGACTTCTTAGCCCCAGATTGTGCAAAATAGCCAAAGTTCGTGAATTTGTGGCGTTCACATCTAGTTAGAAATGGGTGGGCAGACAGTATTTGTATGAAGAAATAAGATCAAGGAGAGTGATCTGTGCAAAGAATAAAACAAACTGGGAGGAGGGAGAGAGCCTTGGTGCCTGGGTGGTGCAGACCGGCCTAACTAAAGAGGGGGTGAGTGACGGGTCATATCCGTGCCGCCATTTTGAAATAAACAGCTCCTCTGGAAGAGAAAGCTTGAGAAGGATGCACACGTGTTACGTCAATGTTTGATGCTGCAGAGCCTTTCGCAGGAGTGAAGGATTTTCCTAGGTCTGCTGCCATCTGTCCACCTGTGTGGAAGCCCTGATCGGGGATGTCTGTGGTGGAGGTTAGCAAACAGCTAACCTAGAATAGGACAGTAGCAGAGCTCGCAGAAGCAGAACACAGCCTGGAGCTCCCGCCAGCAGGTCGTTTCTAACGGATTCTGAGCAAAAGGAAGGAAATGACTAGAACTCAGGATGGAGATAGGGCTCAGAGCCAAGACCACAGAGTGATGCTGAGAAGCGGCAAGGCCACGCCCTCCAGATCCCACCCCTTGAAGCAGCTGGACTCTTCACCCTTGTGCCGGGGCTGTGATAGACAAGCCTATGGTAAGGTCTGGAACTTTCACACGGACTGAAACAGACTGGAGTTAAATCAAATGCATCACTAGCATTAACTTCAGGGCAGCTGGACTTGTCATCTTGGGAATCTCCTGAGGAGAGCCTTGAATTAATCACTGTCCATGTGTAGTGTACTTACATCTCAATTTAATCTTGTCCCACGCTTCTGTTTTTATCTCCCCCTCCTCTTCATTCCTATTTGCAGCTGGGTACCCATCTCAGCCATCGGAAACAATAGATGCTGGCCTCTCAACCCCGACCCCCACCATCTGTGGTGTGTGTGTGTGTGTGAGAGAGAGAGAGAGAGAGAAAGAGAGAGAGAGAGAGAGAGAGAGAGAGAGAGAGAGAGAGAGAGACACCAAGCCAGCTCAGTCAGTCAGTCAGTCAACAACCGGGTCTCAAGGGAGGGAGTGAGGATTGAAAAAGAAGAAAAACAATTAGACATTACAGCATGACTCCAGCCAGTGCTGAGGCTGAAGCAGGCTTGGTTTTCTCCAGCCTGCTTTTATATCATTTTAGGTACATCCATAAAACATGGTCAGTTCTTAGTTCAAAGGCAAAGTAATCAAGCGAAGTATCAAATAAGGAGATCACACAAGACAGCAATTAAGTAAAGTCGTAAGCAAAAGGATCACAGAAGATAATAATTAAGTAAAGTAATAAACATGGTTCACTGTTTCTAATGTTATCTGTGCCTACTTCCTTGTCTGAGCCCAGTGACAAATGCCAAATTTCTAGAAGCGGCACCAAATCTTTCAACACGTGTCTGCGTGCGTGCGTGCGTGCGTGCGTGCGTGCGTGCGTGCGTGGTCTGCCACAGCACCTGCTTATTTCTGCGTAAGTGGTACCTGGGTAAAGGTTAGAACACAATTTTGGGGACTCGTTTTGGCTTTCTACCATGTGTTTGAGGCAGGATCTTTTAGAGTACTACAGGCTAGCTGGCCCTTGGGCTTCTAGGAGATTCACCTGCCTATGACTCTGGTCTTACTGTAGGAGCCCCAGGATTACAAACGCACTCTATAGCATCGGTACTAGCTGATTTTTTGTTAACTGGACACAAGCTAGAGTCATCAGAGAGAAAGGAGCCTCAGTTGAGGAACTACCTCTATTACAGCCGAATCCAATGAGATCCAGCTGTAAGGCATTTTCTCAGTTTGTGATCAATTTGTGAGAGTCCAGCTCGTTGTGGGTGGTGGCATCCCTGGGCTGCTGGTCCTGGGTCCTATAAGAAAGCAGGCTGAGCAAGACTTGGGAAGCAAGCCTGTAAGCAGCACCCCTCCCTCCAGGGCCTCTGCATCGACTTCTGCCTCCAGGATCCTGCCCTGCTTGAGTTCCTGTCCTGACTTCCTCTGGTGATGAACAGCAATGTGGAAGTGTGAGCTGGCTGAAAACCTTTTCCTCCACCAACTTGCTTTTGGTTGTGGTGTTTTGTGGCAGCAATAGAAACGCTAAGACAGCATCTGAGATCCAATCTCAGGTTGTCAGCCATCTCCTCGGCCAGAAGCCTGTTTCTTTAGAGAATGTATCCCTGTAATCATTGTCTTTCCACATCAACTCCTGGGATGCTCTTGGATGCCTCTGAAGTGCTTTTCCATGTCTTGTCTTAATGACTACAGGACTGGCCAGCACACAGGGCTGGGCGTGCACAGTCTTTCATGACCTCAGCACAGCACTGCAGCTGGCCTTACCGTGTCGTTCTGCAGGCAGAGCAGTTAGGGCTCAGGAAACTTGAATGACTCAACCATGTGTTGTAACTCATGCTCCTAGAAGCAGAGTTTGTGCTTATTCCTCTTGACTCCGGTTCCCCTCCCCCACCCTCTGCCAGCACAGTGAAGATGCTCTGAGACTGGGGGAGGCAACTCGGCTTGGCCAGGAGGGGTTCACTCATAGTTATTGACCAGAAACGAGTCAGTTGGGAGAAGGGACCTTCAGTTGAGGCATTGTTTCCATCTCATTGGCTTGTGGGCCTGCCCGTCTGTGGGGCATTTTCTTGAATGTTGATTGGTATGCAAGAGTCCTGTCCAGTGTTGATGGTGCCACCCCTGGACAGGCAGTCCTGGGAGATTTAAGAAAGGTAACTAAATATGAATCTAAGTGCAAGGAAGTAAGCAGCATTCTTTGAGGTCTCTGCTTCAGTTCCTGCCTTTGGTTCCTGCCTGTAGTTCAGCCTTCCCTCAATGATAGACTGTAATCAGTAAGCTGAAGTAAATCCCTTCTTCTCCCACTTTGTGTTTTAGCATAGCAACAGGAAGCTAACTCGGACGTGAGGTCTCCTAGTCTAACCTTGGCTTTATTCTTATAACCTTGGCTTTATAATGGGAATTTGCTTTTTAATTAGATCTACAACTCATCTACTGAGGAAGTAGCTTCTGTGCTTTTTGCATGTACCTGCCCCTCGTCTTTTCATATTTTAGGTCATGATGGGGTCATTCTGCTAGAAGGGGCTTCTAGGAGGTGAATGGGATTAGAGTTTCTATTAATAAGAATAATTTGCTCACTTCGTGAAGATGCAGGAAGGAGCCCCAGGAGCCAGTTTGGTGCCTGGGATAGAGCGTTGACCTAGCACAAATGAGGCTCTGGGTTTGATTACCCACAGAGGGTAAAGGTATGAATCACTGTTTACTAAATCTTGGACTTCTCAGCCTCTAGTACAAAGAAATACATGTTTATTGTCTACCGTCACCCACTCTGGCCGTCCTGTCCCGCCAGCCTGCCTCCATTGACTTAGCGAGCACGCACCGGGTAAGTTAGGTACAGATCACATTGAGTCTGACAAATGTGAAAAATCCAAAGGAAGAAAAATATTTAAAATTTAGGACCCAAATTAACTTTATTTTTATTCTCTGGGTACTGCCACTCTAGTTTCTTAGTCCTTCTGTGAGCATAGATACTCCTTCTGAGGGTCTAATGCTCAAAGCACCCACCCAGTCATCTTGCTGGCCCTCTAACTCCATAATTGCATAAACTGGAAGAACCTGAGGAGAATATCTGTGCCCAGAAAGAAAACGCGTAATTTGACAAATACCTTGATCTTCTTGTCAAACGACTTCCAAGTTTACTGAAGTTTCTTTGCTCCTTTATTTTTCTTGTCCCCACCTATGAGTGGGGACAGGAACCCAGTACCTGCTTTCCCTTTCTCTGCTCTTCCAATGAGATGAAGCTCCAACTGGAAAGAAATCCATCATATTCCTTTGGTCCTCAGAGGAGTCTCAAGCCCTTCAGCAACATCTAGGGACAAACTTATCTACGTTTCATTGATTTCTCAGGGTCAAACTGTGGCTGCTAGGCTTAGAATACCTGACTCCATCTTGCCAGACTTCCTCCCAGGAAGGGTTGGGAGGAGGGTTGGGGAGGAAGGAAAGGAGGGGGCCTGGGGCAAAGAAAACCCCCATCCTGCCACAACACAGGGTTTCGGATTGTCTCTGCTTTGATGCTAGTGTCTTTGATTCTCCCTGGTTGTTTTCAAGTTGGGGTGGGGTAGGGGAGCTGGTGAAAGGCCTGTACAGAGGCCTGACAGGGAGCAGTTTGCTGAAGGTGAGGAAGTTTGGACCTACATACAAGCATTGTTATACAGCAAGCAGGTTCTATTTAGGAATATATTTGTATGTACGCATATGCATGTGTTGTATGTATGCAATAACAATGAAAAAAAAAAGATGCCATGACACTGAAGGATAGCAGGAAAGAGCATATGGGAGGATTTGGAGAGAGGAAAGGGAGGAAAGAGAAGTTATGTCAGAATCTCAAAAAAAAAAAAAAAAAAAAAAAAAAAAGGCTACAGCTACTCACAGGACAGAGAAGATTGTTTTCCAGTGGATCTGTGACTTTCTGGTCAAACAATGATGATGAAGAACCACTCTTTTTAAATTTACAATCATGGCAGGTGGATGTTGTAGAAAACCGCACTGACTGCCAGGAGCCTCCCGGCCTTGAGAGGGTAGTGGCAGGAGCACAGAGGACTCAGGTGTGGCTTTAAAGTCTTGAGGGTCTCTGGATATTCTAGCTCTCTAACTATGAAATGCTGATGATAACTTCTAAAATGTCCTACAAACTTCCTTGCTCTTTTTGAGGGTAAAAAGCTGCTGGCTTAGGTGATTGACACCAGAGATCTGCTCAAAAGGGGCAAGCCAATACCTAATACCTAGTGATTGTTATATATGTTTAACAATAACAGGAAAAAGCATATTAATAGCAGGAATCTTTCCTAAAATAAATTTCCTTAGGCCTTGCATATAAGAGAAAATCTGTTATGGATTAATCCGAAGTAGGCCATCTCAGGAAGATCACCTGCTAGCTATTAGCTTGTCTTCTATTATGGCTTCTGACTTGCAAAAGGAAAAGGAAACTAATGAAGAATTAATAGGAAAACTTGAAACTGAAAAGAAAAGATGTGGGGAAAGAAGACAAGTCCATTTTCGAAGATAATTGTTAGGTTCAATAGTAGCCATCGTGTTGCTACTAGTCATTTGAAATGCATCAGATTCTCCCTGTCAGGGCTCCACACACTCTACCATTGTCCTCATTGCAGACAGTTGGACAGCACTCTGACTGACAAACTGCTGCTGTCCTCAGGAGTCTAGCTAGAGCTGCTTACCAAATTGTTGCAGCTGGCTTATTGGCTGTTGAGTTTCCTCTTGGACAGAAGCATGGAGTGGGGGGGGGGGGGGGGGGAGAGGGAGAAGAGAGTATGTGTGTGTCCCTGTCTGTTCCGGGACCCTCACATGAGTATCCAGCCATCCCTCCCTACTAACCACTCGTAAGCATTTCTGTCCTAACTGCAGTTGGTCTTCTGTGGGGAAGAATGGAGAGTTCCACTGACACAGCCGTCATCCCCAGTGGTACAGATCTTCTAGTATGGCTACCTTAGGGTCACCCATACCCCTTGTCAATTGCTTCCTAAGAAAGCCCACTAAACTCGTTTATTTCCTGGTTGGGGGCAGGAGGAACTTTGGTGTCTTGGTTTGTTGATGGATCAGTAGATACTGTTTATATCTGTTCAAGGGAAAAGGAGTTTTAGCAAAACAGACCTGCACTGGACGGCAGACTATTTGAGTAGCATGGAGCAAGCTTACTCACTTTTCTAAAAGGAAAGTTCATTCATTCACTAGATAAGCATTCATTGATTGTCTTACAAGCCAAGCATTCAGGTGATCCTCTTGCTAGAGTTAAGGTTAGAGCCTCTAACCAGCTAGGTTCAGCCACCATTCTTCGTAGGCCAAATAAAAAGACAAGCAATAATGAAAAGTCGAGAAAGAAGACTTCAATGTGGCCACATTGGCAAGAGGAACAAATAGCTATGCCCCATGACCCTCTAAGGGGCCTGATCTGAGGTTAGGTTTAAATAGACACTGAGAGCTGTTGAGACAAGAATGCATAGGAAGTAGTTTGTCAACTTAGAACTCTACTTGGTGTGGTGGTTAGAATGACTATGGCCCCCATAGACTCAATGTGCTGAGGTTTAGTCAGTGGAACAGTTGGGGAAGGAGTAGGGGGCGTGGCCTTGTTGGAGGAGGTATGTCACTGGAGGTGGGCTTTGAAGTTTCAAAAGCCCATACCATCCCAGTTAGTATTCTCCCCTTCTCCCCCCTCCTACCTTTCCTCCCTCTCACCTGAACTGGTCCATGCACAATAAAACAAACTGTGTCCTCAAAGAGGACTTCTAGGAAGAATCCCCAATTTACCATCTTATGTCTATAAATAACTGAGCATGCGTATAATTAAAATTGGATATGTATGGGAAGGGACATTCATGGTAGAGATGTGATTATATAACTTAGCCCATCAGTCAGTGTGGATAACTACCTAAGCTTCCTTCCTTCCCAACCCCTAAAAAGATGCCCAGGCAATAACCCGGAGCCCTTAAGTATTCCCACTTACTGTCAATCTTGATAATGTATTCCTTTTTTTTTTTCTAATCTCTACTACAACGTTAATTTGAATAAGCTTTCTCTGCTGCTTTGCAATCTTTGGGTGCCTTTGCATGTTTTGGATTTTTGTTTTGTTGGGTTTTTGCTTGTTTTTTTTTTTTTTTTGTTTTGTTTTATGTTTTGTTTTGTTTTCTGAGGCAAGGTTTCTCTGTGTAGCCTTGGCTGTCTTAAAAATCCATCTGTAGACCAGACAGGCCTTGGACTCACAGAAATCTGCCTACCTCTGACTCCCAGGTGCTAGGATTAAAGGCAAGCATCACCACTGTCTGACCTCTGTGCCTTTAGTTCATTCTTGAATAAGAGGCTAAGAACATGGAAACACTGTCCCAGACCCAGACCATTAGGGACAGAATGAATGCTGAAGCCTTGAATGGTCAATGTGCCATCTTGCCTATAGCTCCTGCAAGGTTGCTAGGCTGTGTGAACTCCCTTTTCAAGAGACAAGGTCTCCCTCTGACTAACACCAGATTCCCAGTCTTTTCCATTCCCAACAAAGAATTCGCTGTATGCTGAATTCTAGTTCTTGGGGGTCCATTGCTACCATACTCTGAGAGCCAAAGGAGTTAGGATGGGGGGGGGGGGGACACACATATCTTTTTAGAAGATTGTTACTCCGGCCACAGGTGGGTTACAATTCCTACTTTCTTTGCCTTGAGTGGTTATGACATCATGTTATGTGTTATGGTTACATAACGAAATACCAACAGCTGAATAACTCATTAACCAAATGTGACAGTTACTGCAATAGCATTGAGAAGAAAACTTGTCCCAGTGTGAGACTGGGAGATGCCCTGTTTTTTAAGGAACATAATTGATAACTTTCTTCTGGGAAGCAAACCCTTTCTCCCAATGAGATGCCTGGCTATTTTCTGACTGAGAACAATGACGTGAAGCCTTCTTCTGGGAAGCCCATTGTACCAGGCAGACTGTCAGACCACAGTCTACACTGCCTGACCTTCCCTTCTCTTGCAAAGTGTAAATCTTTGAACTGGATTCCCAGAGGCCTTCTCCCCTGCAGAATGACCGCAACACAGTGGTGGTCAACAGAAAGGAGGGAGAAGCTCATTCTGATGGGATGGTAGAGTGAGCGAGCCAGGGACCCTGAGAAAACTCTGTGATAGTCATGACTTGGAATCTCCACTGATGCCGTGGAGACAATAAGACCTTGAGAAACATCAGGCATGCTGGCACGTGTCTTTAATCCAACTACTTGGGAGTTAAAGGCAGGTGTAGCTCTGTGAGTTTAAGACCAGCCTCGTTTATGTAGTAAATTCCAGGCCGACCATGACTACATAGACTCTGTTTAAAAAAAAGAGAGAGAAGGAAAAAAACAGAGCAAACCCAACCCCCAAACCTCAGGAAGAGGCAGTGAGAATTAAATGCTGGATGAGAAGGGCTTAGCATTCTGCCCAGTGCCCATCAGTGTACTATTGATGGTCACTATGGCAACAAGATGAAGAAGGCCACCTGGACTCTGGAGTCAAATGCATGCCTCCCAAAAATCTGCCACTCTCATTAGGTTGATGGCTTAAGCAAAAGATTTCTTGGAAAACGGCAGAAGCACGAGGGCAGCTTGTCCCTGGATGCTGTTTCTGAAAGCAGGAGGTAAAGTTCCCACATGGAAGATGCAAAGACCCAATGTAGCAAAGTTGGGACTGGGGAATGCTGACACTTTGTTAAGACTGTGTGGGTTTGGTTTTGTAGCTGTTATTTTCCTTCTCACAGAATCTAGCCATTTCATTACAGCTCACTGTATCAGTTGTTTGTTAACCCAGTTCAGTGCATACATGACTAACACCAACTGCTAACACCAGTGTCATGTGCTGACGGGGACGCTAGGGTCACATAACTCACAATAAATACATTTGCATGCTTTGCTCCTGTAAATCTGTCCTAGGCTAGTTCCAGGGCTCAGCCAGGATGACCCTAAGGAGACAGAATAGGAGGCATGCCAACCTGCATTTCCTTGCCCAGGGGAGTCAGAGTCCTAGGTCTGGCAGTTGGCTGTCCATTAAGCTCAGACCTCAGTCTACCCTCTGATCAGCAGATAGAAGGAGCACCCTGTGGTGGGATTCAGGGAAGGGCATCTGTAGCTTTAGGTGCTCAGCCCTAGGGATAAGGATGAGGTCCTCCCCCCAGCTCCAGACTTGATGTGGAAATGGCATCTACATTTGCTCGTTTTCAAAGTCCCTCCTGTGGATTGTGGAGGGATGGCTGAGTTACAGAGCAGGCCGGGCGCTGCAGGGATATGTTCTAGAGGCCCACTAAGCCTGCCCACTACCTGTTGCTGTGGAGAAGGCAGAACCTACTTTTGGTTTTGACTCTGTAGCTGTGGCTCAGGTATAGTTTTGGGCCGTCCTTTGAGCTCGAGGCTGGGTTGAAGTGGGAAGGAGGCTGCTACACTCCTCTTGAGCCTGTCTCTCTTTGCCTTGGGTAGAAGCACATGAAACGCTGACACACTTATAGAGCAGAGTGTTAGAGGCTCTGAGGAAGGCATGAGGGGGAGGAGATGCAGAAGGTGGCCTGTTTCTCAGCTGTGTCCCCACTGTAGTGAAAGGAATAAGGAGCTGGGCGGTGTTGGCGCACGCCTTTAATCCCAGCACTCGGGAGGCAGAGGCAGGCAGATTTCTGAGTTCGAGGCCAGCCTGGTCTACAGAGTGAGTTCCAGGACAGCCAGAACTATACAGAGAAACCCTGTCTCGAAAAACAAAACAAAACAAAACAAAAAGAGAGGAATAAGGAAAAAACAAAAACAAAAATCAAAACCAAAAGCATCAGGCCTGTAGTGAGGAAAATTCCACCACCTGGCTGACAAGACCTTCAGGTCTTTCTCAGTGACCAAGCCCTTCTGTTTCTACAGCAGACAATTTAGCTGTGCACTGACTCCACAAGCTCCCGTGTGCTGGCACCCTGCACCTATGTCCTGCCCTCTTTCTTCCGTGTGGACAACCTGCATGGGCAGCTTGTGTCATGTAGTGTCCAGGACTCTGGCCAGTGTCTTGTATTGCTCTTTGATATGCTCTAATACAGGCTGAAGAGGGTTTGGCACCTCAGTCCAAGAGGGAGAATGGTGGGTTCCTCAGAGCGGGATGGGGGTAGAGATGGGGTCACAGAGAAGCCTGCAGCTGCTGGTGCTGCTGCTGTCTCCAAGATGAAGGGAAGGAGATTGCAAGGAGGAAGAGTGGTCAAGTCATGGTACCTGTAATACAAGAAAAAGGTTTCTGTAGCAGCCAAAGGAGAGAAGCCTCCTGAGGGAAGGAAGGCCAGCACAGTGCCTTGTCATGGTTGGCAAAAGTTGTGGGCTTATCTTTGTCTGCCATTTCCTGTCTAGCTGGGGAGCCTTCCTGGACATGCTTTTTGTCGTTGATTGTTGCCTCCTGATCCAACCAGCAGACAGAAGACAACGGACACAGGTTCTTCTTCCCAACACGGTTTATTCAGAAACTTTGAAGTATAGTAAAAAGCCCCCGAGCTCTAGCTCCCAGCCCTTAAAGCTGTGTCCTCTCCAATCAGAACCTGCCACACAGTCATTCTTGATTGGTGTTGAGTGCATATGTCACATGGCCCAATCTTATGTAACGATGAACAAGCAGAATGCAAGTGCAATAAAGCCTAGCCTATGTGACACCCAGGCTTCCTGAAATGGTGAGCCAACACACCAAGGGCGTCTGGCACCCAACCAGGCGCCATCTTGAGTTCCGCTCTCCACAGTTGATGGCAGAGAGGTCTAGGTCTGGTGGTACCAGGCCATGCCCTTCCAGCATGGTGGACTGCAGGTCGCCTGTTCCCATCACTTGGCTCTTCTCTGCTCCTAGGACTGTGCTGGCCATCCTTCCCTCAGGTGGCTTCTCTCCTTTGGCTGCTGTAGAAACCTTTTTTGTTTTCTTGTATAAATGCAGGTACCACACTGGATAACATCATCAGTAAACCTCATGTTATTGCAGCGAATCCCGTCCATGTCTCTGGGGGAGCGCGTCCCCTGGTTTTGGATCTTAGAGTCCAACATTTTGGAGTTCCCACCAAGATTCGCTCTCTCAGACGCCATGGCTCCAGGGATCAGAGGTCTACTCTTCTGACCAGGTTTATGTGCTGTCTGTCTGTTTTTGTGTCTGTGAAATATCTGTGCCCGTGGCAGGGGCAACTGTCTGTGTCTGTGAAGTGTCCGTGAGCCTGTGTCAGGGGCGACCGTCTGTGTAGCCTGGTTTCCGTGCTTGTGGCAGGGGCAAGAACTGGGCAAGCCACAGAGGGCAGTTGTGGCCCTGGGATAGGGTCAGGTTATAAGTTCCGGGAGGGGAATTCGTGGGAGTGGAAGCAACGGGGGAGGGTAGACACACCTGCATGTTGCAGGCTACAAGACTTTGGGGGGACGCCCCAAAGTCTGTCTGGGAGATAGGGTCTGAATTTGTTGGATTTGGTCCAGTGTAGGCTGACCAAGTCGTCTGAATTTGTGTAACTTGGTTTCTGCGCCTGTGACAGAGGGGAGAACTGTCTGTATCACCTGGTTTATCCGCTGCCTGTGATGGGTGAGCTGTCTGTGTTGTTTTTCTGTTTTCTTGGCGAACTGTGTGTTGGTGGTTGTTCTATGTGTTCTTGGACTTTGACTGAATCTACTGTGTTAAACATCCTAATTAACTACTAATAAAAAGTTAAGAAAAGAGGTAACATGGCCACTGACAGAGGAGGAGCCGAGCAGGAGAGCTGCCACAGAGCAGAGAGGCGGGTCCTTTGGTGAGTGAGCAGTTCGGGCAGCCCATCCACGGCACGCACGTGTTCTCCAGGTAGCACTGCATGGAGGGCGCCCTCACTCAGCTCGTGCTCGGTGGGCAACAGCTCACAGCTCCCCTAGTGCGGTGCTCTTGAACCGCCTGACTATGCAGGTTGGTTGACAAGAGAAAGAAGCTCTGTCCCTCTGCTGTGGAGGGAGATGTGGCAGCGGGGCAGTGTGGGACAGCTGCTTAGCCTGGCATGTGTGACTGGGCTGGGGACCCCAGGGTCACTACTATAGCAGCCCTGCGGCTTCCCACCTGCCGCTTGTAGGGACCTTGGCCTCTGGCCCCTTCTGGTATGGGAACACAGACAGCAGAGGAGAGGAAGAGCCACAACACAGTGGCTGCAGCTCCCTGTCCGCCCCTGCTCTCTGTGGCCGGTGCTAAAGAATCCGAGGGCAGCTGCAAAAAGATAGGCAGGGCCCAGGTGATTAAGAACCTGGCGGAGGAGAAGGACAACTTTCCTGAGCCATGACAGCTGGACAAAACAACCCCAGAGAGATTATTCACCTGAGAGTTATAGTTATATATTTTTATTTTTCTTAAAGAGAGAAAAAAATGTGTAAATAGTGCTGAGACAAGTCATGTGACTCCAGCTTGGGAACTCTGAAACAAGGAAACCGCCTGCAGACAGCCACTGGTCACCTGCTGTGAAAAGTTACAGGCTGCCCTGAGAGTCAGAGAACCAAAAAAAAAAAAAAAAAAAAAAAAAAAGTAGGTCTCTGTTTTGGTGCAAATACTGATTTATCACAAAAAAAGAGTAAGTTACTCTCTGCTTTTTATACAGGTGATCAAAACAGTAGAAGAAAGAATCTTTAGTCCAGGATCCCTCGGGCACCCAGACCAAGTGCCCAATATAGTTACCTAGCTGAATCTAGTAGAGGACCCCCTCCCCCCATAAAAGCCTTTCTTCCCCAAGATCCTTATAGGTTCTGGCTGTCAGGAGTGCTCTTCAGGACCGAAGAGCAAGAGAGGATACCAGAAAGGTTATGGGCCTGCAAGAAACACCCACTAAAAAAAATGGGACTAGATTAAAAAATGGCCTCACCTAAAACACAAAAAGACTCAGATTGCTAGCCACCCTCCCCACTATTACCTAGAGGAAAAAGGACTGTGGTGCACACAAGAAGGGAGAACTAAGCTCCCCGGAAAGCAAACAAAAGACTTGCTAGGCTAAATGCACAGATAGACTCCTGAGAGATAAGCACATTCAAGCAGTCAGGAGACCTAAAGTATATAGTGGACCTCAGGTTTTGACCCAGAGAGATAATAGTGTAAGGTATGCCAGCAAGCAAAGGCTTATGAGGCTTAAATAGGAAAAATACCTAGAGTATAATAAGAGACCAATTTTACAGAAGTACGGAAGTTAGGCCAGGAAAATAGAGATACCCTCTAATATTTGTAGATACTATCTCAAGATGGGTTGGGACTTTCCCCACCAAGCAGGAAACAGCTACTGTGGTAACCAAAAAGATATTAGAAAAAATCTTCCCAAGGTTTTGAGTGTCCAAAGTAATTAAATCAGATAACGACCTTGCTTTTGTTTCTAAGGTAAGTCAGATTGTCAGATATTGGGGACTAATTGGAAGCTCCATTGTTTGTACTGTCCCCAGAGCTCAGGGCAGGTAGAGAAAATGAACAGAACCCTAAAAAGAGACCTTAACTAAATTGCTCTCGGAAGCTGGCACTGCCTGGGTGGTTTCCCTTGTCCTGTCCCTGTTCCGAGCCTGGAACACCCCTCTTGTGTAAGACCCCCACTCCCTCAACCCCAGCTCTTGACTCCCACCCCAATGACTTTTCAGGCTAATAGGCTGTTCCTGGTGCTCTGACCATCCTGACCTCCATTGAAGTAGATGGAGTAACTACCTGACTTCACATAACTCAGACCAGCACCTGTGCCTGATGCCAACTGGAGAGCAGCCAGACACCTGAGCAACCCCCTCGATCTCAAGATCTCCTGCTGTTCTGCAAGGCCAAAGAGCAGCAGGCCTTGAATCCTGGGATATCCCCACCCTAGAGACACAGGGGTAGAGATTACTCAAATGTTGGAGATAAGAGACTTTTGAATCTAAATTGTGTCCCAGATGCAGCCTTAGAGGGTGGGGCTTAAAGAGAGAACACCCAAAGTTTGCGTACACCCAAAGTTGAATGACAGCTTGTGATTCCAGGATTGGAATCACCCATAAGAAAAAGGGGGGATTGTAGGAACCAAATATGAGATATTCAGGTCTGGGTTTGAACTTAGAATTCACTGCCCCAGGATGCATTCCGGGAGGAGTACATTCCTTAGTCAGAGGACACTTGCTGGATTAACATTCAGAAGAGAAAGGGAGAGACTAACATTCCTCAGACCACAGGGAAGGGAACCCACCTGTGGGTGGGGAAGACCCAGAGCACAGAGAGACATTCCGGGAGAGGGGCCCAGGATGGGAGATGGTCAGGAAACTGAGCCCTTAATGTAATAAACCTGGGCAAATGGAAGACACTCATTGTCATAAAGTAATGTTCCAATCTGAGTCATCTATAGACTGGACCTGAGAAGGTCAGCCTTTGTAGTTGCTTTCCTGAGCTCTGTATAAAAGCTGCCCCCAGCTTTGGCTCAGGGTCCCTCTTGTCTGCATATAAGGGAACCCCAGTATACTGGCTAACAACTTATCAATAAACCTCATGTTAATCCCGTCTGTGTCTCTGGGGGAGCACGTCCCCTGGTTTTGGATCTTGGAGTCCAACATTTGATGTTACCATCCATCCAACAGGCTAGCCCAAGCTTGTTTGCATAGGATCATGGTAGGATTCCCAAAAAGAGAGCCCAGAACTCACACACCACCACCTAAAACACAAGTCACAAGGCAAGTTCAGAGACATCTCCAAGTAGCAGATTGTCAGGTTCTCGGCCATCTTAACTAAGCTCATCGAGCAAGCTCACCCGTCCTCCCTCGTGTCCGACATTTCTCTACCTTCCTTGTTGTTGCAGCCAAGGTGAGCAGGGATTGAGTCAAATGGAAGAAACTTTATTTCTCTCTGACAGTTTGACAAGATAAGCCTAAGAGGGAAGCCACATCAAAAAGGGTGTCTGCTGCCACCATTAGGTGACTTCTGTGCAAATGAGTCAGTCCGAGTCAAGGCTTCCTTTCCACAGGGGAGTTTTCCATTCACACAGGTACCCACAGCCATTTTGCTGAACACATGTAAGATGCATCATGATACGGTACGGTACTGCAACATCGCGTTGTGTTGACAAATCAATTCTGGACCCAAAGAAAACTTATCTAGTTGTCACTCAAAAGAGTGACAGAGTACAGAATGCAGGCAAATAAAAGCCATCGATCAAGGCACCAAAACCTTAAAACTTGGTGATATTTAACACATTGTCCGGCTTCTATTTTTTGTTTTGTTTTGTAGCCTAGGCTGGTCTTGAACTTGAAATGATCCTCTTGCTTTAGTCACCCAAGTATTAGAATTTAAGGCATGTGTCATCTTGCCTGGTTTAAGCTTCCTGTGTTTTCATTTTATTTTATTATGCTGAGGTTTGAACCCAAGTCTTCAGTCAAACTGGGCAAACCCTCTACTACTGAGCTACAGCCCCACCTCTGGTTGTTAAATATCAGTTCTCTGTTCACTGAAAAAAAAAAAAATCACAGGTGAGGTAACGAAAGAAATGCCCTCATAAGGCTGTGAGGTTTAAGGGAGGTAATCCTTGTAAGAAATAAGTCAGCGAAGGAAAATGAAAGCATAGACTAATTTCCACCTCAAAAAGGTGAGAGCAAACTTTTTGGGGTCTGTGAGGTTAAAGCTTCCAGACCTTGTGGCTTGGTACCTGACAGGCCTGGCAGAATCCAAGAATCATTTTGCAGTGGAGAGCAGGGAATGGGGAGGACCTGGTCCCAGGCTCTGGAATTGCTTTTCTGGATAAGCTGTTTTGTTTTTAATCAGCCTTAAGGGTAGGAGATATGTCAGATCGCCTGCTCTAGTGACCTCCAGGCCCCCATGGGCAGCAGGTCTTTCTGAAGCCTTGGTCCTGTTTAATGGTGGGAGATTTTCTTTATTACTTGTGATATACTTGGCTGGGCCAAAGGAGACCCTACCAAGTTCATCTGTCATTCCAGATGTCTTCAGTTTTATAGGGGACAATGTAATAAAGGGGGTTGGAAGATGAATCACTCTGTCTAAAATGAGACATCCACACAAAGAGAAAATACTTGGACCCCTAAGTGTTAAGTGCTTTTTACCTGATGAGGTCTCTGCAAGGAGGAAAGGCCTTCATAGACCCAAGGAACAGACAATGGTGTCCTTTCTCATCCCAGAGGCAGTAGCTGGAGCTAAGGGGTTCCAGCTGTCCCAACACACCCGGATGAAGCAGGAAGAACCTACGTTGAGGATACCTGAGGTAAAGCACCCACCAGAAGGAGATAACGATGTTAGGTGTATGTCCCAGAGTTTCCATTGCTGCAAAGAGACACCATGACCATGGCAACTCTTAATAAAGGAAAACATTTCATTGGGGTTGGCTTACAGTTCAGAGGTTTAGTCCATTATCATCATGGCAAGAACATGGCAGCATCCAGGCAGGCATGATGCTGGAGAAGGAATGATAGTTCTGCATCTTGATCCACAGGCAGCAGGAAGAGCCAGTGAACAATTAGGCCTGGCTTGGGCTTCTGAGACCTCAAAGCCTTTCCTCTGATGACGTACTTCCTCCAACAAAGCCACACCAACTCTAATAAGGCCATACCTCCTAGTAGTGCCGTTCCTTATGGACCCATGAGGGCCATTTTTATTTAAACTACCACAGGAAAGGAAGGCCTTGTTTTTTTGTCTTCTGGACAAAGTCAGACAAGAGACACACACACACAGGTCAAGACGTTTATTTAGCAAAGTAAAGTGAAACAAGTTGTCAAAAAAAAAAAAAAAAAAAAAAATGGCAGCCCCCAAACAGGGTAGCCACACAGAGTTGGTTCAGTGTTAAGGATTTCAGAGATGGAGATGTTTTCTCATGAATCTTTATGAGCTATGTTACATATTCACGAATAAAGTGATTTAAAAAAAGATTTATTATTTTATGCATGTGAATACACTGTTGTTGCTGTCTTCAGACACACCAGAGGAGGGCATCAGATCCCATTACAGACGGTTGTGAGCCACCATGTGGTTTCTGGGAACTGAACTCAGGACCTCTGAAAGAGCAGTCAGTGCTCTTAACCACTGAGCCATCTCTCCAGCCCTGAATAAAGTGATTCTTTGCCCCTTTCAAATCACAGATTTGGACCAGATTTCTTTCATTTTTAAGGCACTTCTCATGTTCTTCCAGAAAAACCCACAAAGGAATATTTGTGTCAAGACTATAATCTAAAAGATATTGTAATGAAGTTGAGGTATACACAGAGAGACATATAACACATACACAGACACACAGACACCTACACACACCACACATTCATACACATACATACAAACACATCCACACATACAGACACACATATACACACTAGCATACACATATACATATATACACACATATACATACATACAAATACACAGACACACATACACACACATATACATACACACACACACACATATACACACACACATATACACACACACATATACTCACAAACATACACACACACATACACACAGGAAAATGTTCTGAGGCTTTTGTGACTGGTCTATCTTCAGCTGAGAGGCCATTTCTCCACAGAGGGGCATTCTAACTGTCTGCAGATACAGCTACAGCTCTTTGGTTGAGTCGTCTCCTTTTTGAGATTGCTCAAAGTCCCATGCCTAATCTCATGAATGTTAAGATGTTTTGTTATTTTAAAAACTAAAGCTTCAAGCCAGGTGGTGGTGGTGCCAGTAGCAGGGGCAGAGGGCAGAGGGGAAAAGAGGCAGAAAAAATAAAAAGAAAAACCAAGCCAAACCAAACCATGAAGCTTCATCATGAAATCTGGGGCTGAGGGTTTGACAAAGCTTGCCGGGTGGCACGGGACTGGAACCGGACTCAGGCAGTGTGTGGGACTCCTTTTCCCGCCTCCACTGCTCAGGCCTATTAACAGCGAATGAACTGAGGGGAAGGTGCCAAGGTCAGGTTGCTGGAGACTAACAATAGAGAGAAAACCGAACAGGAAACTGGAAGCAGCCTGCCAGAGCCCTCACCCTCTCTCTAGTCTTCTTTCTGGGGGCCTAGTTTAGGCTGGTGAGGAAGCTTGATCCCTTGTGAAGCGGCCCTCATGTGCCTTGAGAGGACAAGGCCCCAGAAGATCCAGGATGAAGCACCTACTCTAACAGGATCGAGTCCCAGCGGGGTGGTAGAAAGCCTGAGGGAGTGTGGCTGCTTTTAGCACCTCAGGGTGCAGGCGACCGCTGTCACAGCCTCTCGGAGAGAAAGCACCTCTTCTCCCCTTGCTGATTTAGGCTCATTTTCAGAATTGGTCTCTTTAGTAGGAGCCCTGGGACTGGGTTACCATGGTTACACTGGTTTTAACAGTGAGGGTAAGTGGCTTCCCTTAGGCCATGAAGCTTTTAGCTACTGATTTCAAATTTTAATTTCTCCTCCATGGAGACTGCCCTGAAGAGGGGAAAGACACATGGATGGGTGAGTCCTGGGAGGGAGGTGAATTTAATTTGAAATGGTTTATACTTTATCCACAGATCAAGGCAGAAGAGGGAGTTGGCTTAGAGAGGCTGCACATGAGGACATTTGCCTACACTCCCAGCACCCAGGAGATGGAGACAGGGGGATCACAAGTTTGAGGCCATCTGAGTCTATATTAAAAAGAGGAGGTTAGGCTTAGAGACACACAGCTTAGTCTGAATCTTGGCTTTATCATGCATGGCTTGTGTGACCTCAAGTAGATAGTCCCCTCACAGAAATGGAGACCCTTACAGTGAACTCCAGAGGATACTGAGCCGGAATAGCCCCATGGAGAACTCGGGGTAGCCCAGGCTAACTAGATTCTTTCTATTCTGTTGTTAGCCAAGAGGCTGAAAACCAAGAAGTTCCCTTGCTCACAATATCTCTGCTCCAAAGTCGCAAGTATGTAGTGGTGGAAGGGAGACGTGTGCATCACTCAAGCAGACTCTGTGGTTTCCAGTTTCCTGCCTGCTTTGGCTCAGGTGGCTACTTCAGTTGTCCTGTTCTCTCTGACCCAGACCAAAGTGAATGGCCTCTCCATTCAAGGCCAGAGCTTCATCCAGGTTTCCGTGGATTGCCATCATGGTGGGATCTTTGTCATGGAGCTCCAGCCTCTGTGGGACTATTCTGCCTCGTGGCTTCTCCAGCACACGTCCCCCTGTTGTGTGCTGTGCAGTCCCTCAGTGCAAACTAGTTTTTTCTCCTGATTTCCACAATGGTTTCATGTGTACAGGCTTATTTATGTATTAGACAGAGCTTATCACAAGTGAGAAGATGGGGGTTTACCATGCAGAAGAGGCAAAATTAAAAATCCAGTAGGATTGATCTTTATTTTCTAAAATGCCATAGAAGTTCTGCCATTGTGTCATTGAAGAGTTAAGCTAAGACGCTGAAATAACAGTACCTTCAACCCCACCACACTCTCAACAGACACCATGGCTCTGTATCTTTTTCAGACCAGAAGTGAGCAGGCCTGACTATGTGGCAGCTCTATCCCACAGCCAGTCAAACATGGTCTTTCCTCTCTGCTTTGCCATCTGGTAGCCATGGCTATGTCATGGTCAAACCACAAATTTTCTCTGATGAGCCCATCAGAGAAAGGAGGCAGGGGAGGGCCAACTTTCCTTCTCTGCCTATGCAGTCACAGTAACTGGAATAGAACCTGGCAAGCGGAGTCTCTAACAGGACAGCAGTGCATCTAGGTTGAATGCTGTCACTATGTAAGAGGCAGGGGTGAAACTTGGGGGATCATAAATGGAGGTCTCTTCTGCTACACCCTGTCTTAGTTAGGGTTTTACTGCTGTGAACAGACACCATGACCAAGGCAACTCTTATAAGGACAACATTTAATTCGGGCTGGCTTACACGTTACAGGTTCAGTCCTTTTTCATCAAGGTGAGAACATGGCATCATCCAGGCAGGCATAGTGTACGAGCTGAGAGTTCTACATCTTCATCTGAAGGCTGCTAGCAGAATACTGGCTTCCAGCCAGCTAGGTGAGAGTCTTGAAGCCCACACCCACAGTGACACACCTACTCCAACAGGGCCACACCTTGTAATAGTGCCATTACCTGAGTGGAGCATATGTAAACCATTACACACCTGGAGGCCAGCTTTTGCTTGGAGATCTTTACTCTCCAGTTTCTCTTTATCTCCACTTTATACCTTGCCCCACCCACATCACTAATTCTAAGCAGAATAGTTCAGCCATTTTTCACAATCCCCATTCGCCCATAATCTGGAGTCTCACTTCCCCTTTCCAAGGACCTATAAGGCTATTGTCCTAACAAAGAAACTTCATCCTTGAATTGGAAGACTGGTGTCAGCTGTTGAGGTTTCTTTTCTTTTTTGTTTTGCTATATGATAAAAACAAGGCACATCGTCATCTTAAGATACTTTCCCACCAAAACGCTGAGTGGAGATTCAAAGAATTCCATTGATCTGTAACGTAAACACCCCAGCTTGCAAGCAATCCAGCAAATGTTCAAGCAGCACAGGCTGCTCACTGCTGAAAATGAACGGATTTCACACTACAGCAGAGTGTAAAATTTGGATTTCCAAGAAAAATTTTCTCAAGGGGCAGCTGTTACTCTCAGGACTTGAATAGCAGAAAGATCTCCGTGGGAGAGTTCTCCGTGCATTTAGAGTCTCTGCCAAGATAGATGGATGCCTGCCTGATTACATGCTATTGGGCCAAACAAGTTATGTGGACCAGCCCCAAAATCAACAGAGCGGCAATCAATAATACTCCCTTCTTGGGGCGGGGGAGGGGATACCTTGCAAGTCACAGGCAGGATATACGTGTATGATCTTATCCTGGGGAGAGAGTAAAGGTTTCAGGACAGTGGTCTATTTATCAGAGGCCAGTAAGAGACCGAACAGAGGGCACACAGATCTGTGAATGCTGGGCTCTACAACTGGGACTTTATTGGAAAGACATGGGGGTCTGTTGGTGCAGAATGATGATGTCATCAGAGCTGAGCTTCAGAGACTCCCACTGGGATCACCACCTGCTCCACTCCCTGACCTCTCCCACGGTGGAGGACATAAAGTGAAGTGGAATGAGGAAGCCACTAGCACCCACCCTTTCCTTGTTCCTCCTCCTACTCTTTCCCCAGCTAAGTAGGCAGTGGAGCAAGCCACCTCATTGGTGTTCTCTAGAGAAGCAGAGCCAATGGGACAGATACATGTCCATGTGTAGCTACCTACTCATCCACCCACCTCTCTGCCCAGTGGTATTTATTTTGCAGTCTTGGCCACATGACTGAGGAAAATATTTGAGGGTAGACCAGCAATCTGGAGATCCCAGGAAGGACTCCGGAGGCAGAATTCCCTCTTCCTCAGAGGAGTTGGTCTGTTTCTCTAAGGCCTTCAGCAGACTGAGTGGGGTCCCACACACACTGCAGGGCCTTTGCTGTCCTCACAACCCACCGATGTAAAAGCTAGTTGCACTTATTATTTTAAAAAAATGTCTTTCACAACTGAGCAGGAAATACGTGAGTTTGAGGCAGGATGATTGTCTACACACACCTGTCATCTCGAATCCTTGTTTTCTGTCTCTGGGAACGCCTTCCTTTCAATCCTTGGGATTTACTCATGCCTTGCTGTAGACTGAATGTATATTCCCCAAATCCATATATCAAATCTCTAATCCTCAGTGCTACGAGCCAGGTACTAGGAGCCAGACCCTTGAGAGGCAATTAGGTCATGAGGGTGGAGTCCCATGATGGTCCTTAGTGTCCTTAGCAGAAGAGGAAGGAACACTAGAATTCTCTCCCCACCATCCCCACCTCCACACCCATCTTGGGAATACAAGATGGCAGACAGTAAAGATCCTGGCCGCTTGATTGTTTGAGCACAGACCTCTAGCTTCCAGAACTGTAAGGAATGGATGCCTGCTGTTACCTGGTTCATGGCAGTTTGTTAGAGGAGCAGGAGAGAAGTCATTTTCACTTCTACTTCCTACAACCTAACATACTGTGCTCTCTGTAGGGTACTGTTGTAAATGAGACTGCACATTTAGTTGTGGACTTTTTCTACTAGATGGTCACAGGGATGGTTTCTTTAGTCCCTCCATAGCTGGTGTGATTGGAACTAAAGGCTCTCATTGCTTGCTCTGTCTCTGTGTCTCTGTTTCTCTCCCCTTCCTTCTCCTCCCTCCTTCCTCTTCTCTTCTCCCTCCCCCTCCCCCCATGAGTGTGTGTGTGCATGTTCATACATGTGTGTGTGAATGGAACCAGTCTTTAGAAAAAAGAATGCATCTTCCCATGTCTACCTCAAGTACTGACAGGAAGCCCACCATGACTGCTTTGTCCTCACTGCTCTCCAGCTCCACAGTTCATGGGCCTCCAGGTGCCTAGCACATCACATGGCTGAACGTTAGTCCAGCTTCCACCTCAGCTTCCTTAGAACTAAAACTACTACCACATTTAAAGCATTTAAAAAGTTATCTTGTTAAATCTTTTTAAATAGTTACAGAGCCTATTTTTTCTTCCTTTTTTTTTTTTTAAAGCATGCTCTTTTTTTATTTATTTTATGTGCACTGGTGTTTTGCATGTATGTCTGTGTGAGAGTGTCAGATCTTGGACTTACAAACAGTTGTGAGCTGCCATGTGGGTGCTGGGATTTGAACCCCTGCCCTACTGGAAGAGCAGCCAGTGCCCTTAATTGCTGAGCCATCTCTCTAGTCCAGATCTTATGTTGTTTAATAAAAGAAATTCAGACTTGTTATAGAGCTATTTGAAAATACCCAATATAAGTGAGAAAAAAATTAAAAATTCCATAACCTCACAATCCAGAGATGCCACAGGAACTCTTTGGCAACATCTTCTCGTCTTTTTCTGCTTGTTTATGCTCGTGTGTGAATTGCTGTGCTTTTTAGCATTCACTGAGTGTCATTTGTCCAGTTGCCTAAGCGCTCTCATCTTATTTTTGTACCCACAGTCCCTTGAAGGAAGCATTGTTATTATCTCCGTTTTGGAAATGAGAAAATTGAGACATGCTTTTAAAAATAAAGCAATTTATTTAACACAAATACAGGATAGTAGAGTCCTGGTGCACACGTGCGTTTACATGTTTGTATGGATACTGATATTTATACCACTTATCTGTGAAGCTGCTAAGGACGGCAGCTTTACATCTGCAAATGCAAGGAGGAGGTCAGTCACTACAGGTGACACTCGGCAGCTGGCGGACATTTGTAGATCTAAGTTTGTACTTTGTTAGTTTACAACCTGTGTGCAGGAATAGGCAGAGATCAAGGCCCTGCCTTTCTTTTAGCTCAGTCCTGCTTTCCAGAGACCTTTGGCAGTAAATAATAACAAATCCGAATTGCTGGCTTAGAGGTCTAAATGACACTTCTCAGGCTTCAGGAAAATACATGAAGAGACTCATGTTTCTAGTTCTATTATGGGGTTATTTTTAAATAAATGAATAAAAATGATTATTATGAATTCTAAAAATATTTGATAAGCTTTTGACAAAACAATTATACTTTCTGAAAAATAAGGGCCAGACTACTAGTTCTTAAGGATCAAAAGTCAGCCGGAGATGGAGGCAGACAACTTTAATTTCAGTTGTTGGGAGGCAGAGGCAGACAGGTTTCTGTGAGTTTTAAGCCAGCCTGGTCTACAGAGAGTTCCAGGATAGCCAGGGCTACACAGAGAAACCCTATCTCAACAAATAAACAAGGAAACAAAATCATTAGTAACAGAAAGCTCCTAGTGACTAACAGTGACCCATAAGCAGAGCGGTTGTGAAATGTGCCCTAGCATTCTGTTGTACAGCGTATTTAATACCGTAGTGATGTGATGTAGTGTACAGCTCCTCAATGGAGGCAGAAACACAACCATCATTGTTTGTTGACTGGGCTCAGGGAGCACTGATCCTGAGGCGTCTCTCATGATGTTAGTGACTGAAGCTGGGGTCATTCTCAATGTGTGTGTTCACTAGGACTTTGGGCTTCTTCCGTCCTTGTTAGTGAGAACTGAGAAGCAAGTATCCTATCTTTGTAATGCGACTTTGGGAGTCACATGGTTCCATAAGTCTATCTCACAATGGAGGGTAAAAAAATTAGACTCTCCCTCTCTCTCTCTCTCTCTCTCTCTCTCTATATATATATATATATATATATATATATATATATATATATATATATATATATATTTCCTTTGATCACATTGCCCGTTAGCCTCTTTCCTTCCTATAAACCTTTCCTTTACAATAGTCCCTTACTTTTTTCTGTCTTTTTTAGTTTTTGGTGATCACTGCATTTAATTAGGGTTGTTAGCATTAGCATATGTAGCTGGTTATTTACCTGAGCAAGGACAATTGCCATTGGCGGCACCACCTTGTCTCCCAGCAGCCCGTTAACCACTATAGCTCTTTAGGGAGGGGTGTGGTTTGGGGAGCCTATGATGGAATATTGAGGGGTCCAGTCTTTAAGCTTTTCTCAACACGACTGAGAGCAGCTGAGGGCTGGCCTATTCCTGATTCAGTCTGCCTCTGCACAGGCGCTGTGATGAGGCTGGGGATGTAGCTCGTAGGCTGAGCACTTGCTTAGGACAGCATCAGAGAGCTTGGAAATCTGTCTTAAAACCATCTGTATTAGCTATTCTTCGTGTTGCCGTGACCAAATACGTGACAAGAGGCGGCATAAGGGAGCCGTAATAAAGCCGCTTTATTAGGGCTCACAGTTTAAGAAGGGATACCACCTGTTTACGGTAAGAAGCATGACAGCAGGAGCCTGAAGCAGTCACATTGTGTCATCCCTCAGGAATTAAAGACTGGACTGGAAGTAGGCCCAGCTCTAAAACATCAAGACTCGTGCCCACTGACCCGCTTCCACCAGTAAGGCTCTACCTCCTAAAGATTTTACCACCTTCTAAAATAGCGCCCCCAGCTGGACAACAGGTGTTGAAACACACGCACCTACGGTGGACACTTCGCACTCAAACCACTCCACCTTCAAGAGAACTTTGGAAAACTTACTGTTTCTCACCAAGAAAATAGAGATTCCTCTGTTCACTCCTCACCTAGGACCTACCCTCTGTGTGTGTCAAGGCACACGCAGATAGTTCTGTGCACTCTGTCTTGCCCTAGGAGGCTTCAGGTCCATATCATTTGATATAAACAGTTCTGGGAGGTCATCTGCCTCATATATATTGTCATCGACTTCCACACTAGGTTCTGAAAGTGCTCTGGAGTGCCTGCTATGGCTTCCTGTGCAGCTCAGAAGGGTCATAGCTGTGAAGGAGGATGGAACTATTGTCCCGAGAGCCTTCTCTCCCCGTGGAAGTCACAGAGAAAAGGCTGGGGTAAATGCAAAGCTTTTGCACAGCTCAGCAGCAGGTTGTAGCTAAAACAGAAAAGAGATGAGGAGGAAAGGGGTCCCTCTTTGATGCCATATGAGGCTGATAGTCACAACATTTGTTTGGCTCCTGGCACACTTCAGATGCCATGCTGGATGTGTGTGTCTGGTCCTTCACTTAAGAGCTCTATTTCACCAGCCCCGAGTGCTGGGTGATATCTTCATCCTCACTTACAAGTTTCTTACAAATAAGAAAACAGCAGGGTGTGATTCTATACAACTTTAATCAGCATTTGGGAGGCAGAGGCAGGTAAAGGAGCAGCCCAGTTTACATAGGGAGTTCCCGGCCAGCCAGGGAAACATAGTGAGACCCTATCTCAAATGAATAAATAAGTAAAATTAATTCATTAAACAAAACAGGGACATAAACATGGTTCAACAGTTGAGACAGCATAGCACTCTTACAGAATCCCTGAAGCCTGTTCCCGGCACCCATGTTAGGTGGCTCAAAGCTGCCACACAACTCACGGTAACACACACACACACACACACACACACACACACACACACACACACACTACTGGTCAATTCAGAAAGGTACCAGCCTTTGACTGATCTTGTCTTCTGAGTCATTTATTCCCTGGACAGTGGAAGTATGACTTACTTCCTACAGTGTATTTCTCTTGTTTCTAAGCTATGTGGCCCATCGACTGTAGCAGGATTTTAGGACGCAACCCAAGGCAGGGTCTGACAGGAGGGAGGACATATGCTGGTCTATCCAGGTCACTCAGCCCAGATCACAACTAGCCTCCAAACCAAGAGAGTCTGACAGGTTTTGAGGAAGGCCCCGCTGTGCTGATGTGTGTGGTTGAGCCCCCCTCCCAGAAGGGCTGGTTTGTGAATGTGCCGAACCCTGCTCACCTAACCACAGAGCTGTGTTTTCTTTCTTCACCGGATACACCTGCCCGAAGGCAGGGTTCACTGGGGCTGCAGGCTCTGCTTGGTTTTACTTGTAAAAAGATTGTACCCTCTAGATAAACCAGCCCATGCTATGGTGCACCGAAGCCTGCAAGGCTGAAAAGCATGAAGTTGATTTCCTTTTATTTTTCTCTTGGGGGTGCAGGATGGCCAAATACATCTTCCCCTAATTTGAAAGATCATTCATCACTCTCCTATAAGTCTCCGTTCACTAATGAATACCATCCATGAGGATCTTACGGATGTATAGACACAGTGCTAAACATCCCTGTTATCAAAGCATATGGATAAACATTTACACAGATCTGTTTACACATGTCAATGTGAAAATAAATTTAGGCTTCAGATTCTTCTGTTAGATATGATGGCCTGTCTAAATGTTATGATACTGGCTTGGGCATGATGGTTCATACCTGTAATCCCAACACTCAGGAAGCAGAAGCAGTAAGATCAGGAATTGAAGGCTAGCCTTGTCTATGTGGTATGTTTGAGGCCTGCCTAGGCTACAAAAGATCATGTCTTAAAACAAAGTAAAACAAAACTAAATGACAAAAGTTATAACATTTTATAAATAAGGTTTGATTCTATTATTTTTATTACAAGTACTGTTAGGATTGTCTTTAATTCATGGTGTGGGATAGAAATCCACCATTTATTTTAAGAATATCATGTTTCCTTTTAAAATAAACATATTCAAAGTTTTAAAATTCAGTTCATTTGTCTCCTTTTTCTCTCTCTGGTCCAATATATTAGGTAAGCTGAAGTCCTATTACTGCCTCCCAGCTTTGTCACGAGGCTGAAGGATGACAAAAAGACAAGAAAGTTGGCCAAGAAAGACAAAGGCTCAGTAAACAAGACTCAAGCAGGACCCAAAGGAAGTGGCCCAAAGGCAGAGTCTGAGACAGGCCCAACAGCCTGACAAAGTCAGTAAGATGTCTGTAAGTATCTTACCCCAGCTGTGTCTGCGGGAGGCTGAGATGCAGTTCCCTGGGCAACGCAGCCATTCAGCAGTCCAGTAAAGGAAGGCCCATTGTACCAGTTTAAAGTGTCAGGCTCAGTGATTTATCCAGAAAGACTAAGAGCAAAGCTGTCTCAGCTGCTGGAGAAGGCGTATGAACAGGTTCAACCAAGTGTGCCAGGTAGTGAGTTCAAAATTACAAAAACAAAACAATTAATGCAAGTTGGGTGTGGTGTGACTCCTGTCCATAATCCCTGTACTAGAAAAGCTGAAGCAGTAGGATCACTGTGAGTTCAAAGCCAGCCTGGGCTACAAAGTGAATCCTGTTCAAGAAAACAAAGAAATGATAACAACAACAAAAAACTGTCAAACATCATTCCAGCAAACATCAGCTGAAAAGGAGTACATGACTGTCCTAGTGCTGTCCACAAACAGAGTCAAGAGGACAGTATGTGGCAATACTTGAATATAGGGAACTGGGAAGTGAGTACATAAATAGTGACGAGCCGCTGAGCATTGGAGCTGAGCGAGTTAGGGTTTGGATCACTGCCCACCACCTCTTGGAGGATGACTTTGAATAAGCTTGTCCCATACACACAAACTCTGGGGAACTGCGTTTTGTTACCTTAAAGGCTGTAAGGCTGTGCTATGCGGTCCTTGGACATAGTAGATGTTACTATGGTCTCTCAAAGGGGTTGATTCATACTCGCACATGCAATAGGTATTTAGCTCCTGTTCATCCGGCAACACTTTTATCATGTCGGCGGAGGACTGAGGAGAAGTAGATGCCAAGACACTATTAGATGTGTGGAAAAGAGGAGGAAGGACAGAGGAGGAAGAGGCAGGGACACGTGGTTTAAACAGTTCTGACTTCAGACTGCAGCAGATAGGGAAGGAGACTGTAGGAAGTCTCAGGTCAACAAATGTTTGGCCTAGCCTGGGAGAGAATGAGTTCTCTGTTTAGTCTCTTGTTGACCAGGAAATGCGAACGTGACAGCGTCAGGAGGCAGTTACACCCCCAACTGCAGGAGACAAAGGGACATCTTTCCATGGCTGGCACAGTACCTTCTCTGACTGTTTTCTCCTATTCATGTATCATTGGTAAACTACTCTGTCATTTTGACCCAGACTGAGATTTCTATCGCTTCACACCTGAAGGTGAAGTTTAGTACCTGGGGGATGGAATCGTGTCTAACTGATGGTTTTCTTTTGTTCTAGTGCCTGACTCAGAAGCCAAGCAAATGACTTGCTGTGAACAGCTGGTCTTGCTCACAGCTGTTTGCCTCATAGCTCTAATTTTGTAGTTGAGAAACTTTTGCATTTCAGGCGGGGATTTAAGCACAGTTGGCACTTCCTTGCAAATCAAATCTAATATAGAGCCCCAAAATGGGAACTCTTGGGCTGTATTCAACCCACAAATATTAGCTCTAAAAATTATTTTTAAACCAATGTTTTAAGGTTAGGAGATCTCATTTGCTAAAAGGTTGGTTTTCACTTATTTTTGAACACCAGCAGATGTGGGCACAAAGCCTCAACTTTTGCATCATAGTATTACCTAGGCTGAAAGAGGTACCCCTTAAAATGAAGTACCTAAGGACCAGCAAGGTGGCTTAGTGGATAAAGGAACATGTTGTCCAGCGTCATGTCCTGAGTTTGAGTCCCACGTTCCACATGGTGGAAGGAAAGAGACCATGAAGACTCCCAAATTCGGGAGACCCTTACTCAAGTCTCGGGAAGTCGCGAACACCCACAAACTCCAAGACCGTACCTGGATGCAATTAGCAGAGGTTTATTAGGGAAGAGAGCTGGCAGCCAGCGTTCAAACTGCACACTCGTGCAAGAGTACAGTTTGACCCCGCGTGGTAGGCTAAGGAACCTTTTATAGTAGGGGGTAGGGAAAGGAAGGAATTTTCACGCGGTTACACATGATTGGTTATTTCAAATATCAGCAACTTGCAGAGGCGGCAGGATGGCTAGTTAGGACTTGTCTGGGCATGCCTTTTTACTTTTCTTTGTGGCCAGGAATCTGTCTTCCTGCTTTGGGCCTACCCCATCCACAGGTGGATTTTCTTCCCTGAGGCTTGAGGAATGTATGGGGCAGTGAAGGCCCGAAATCCTACATTCAGTTCCGCCTTCCTGGAACTAATGAGCCTGTATATATTTTATAAAATGGTCTTTATAATTTTTTCACTCTACAACAACTCTCACAAGTTGTCCCCTGACCTATACACATGCCATGGTATCCGATACCCCAGCACATATATAATACACATACATGGATAAATAGAAGATACATAGATACATGTAATTTTAAAAACAGTGCTTTCCCATGCTTTATGTTCACTACTATGTAGGGCTTGCTTCTTTCCTCACACTTTGCAGGATTCACTGATTTACTTTCTTTCCTGGTCTTTTGGGCAGAGAATGTTACCTGTTCCCCAATAATATACTCTTTCCTCCTATTAACACAACAGTAGTTTTAGACTTATGACTTCCCAGATAGGACTAAATTTCCCAGGCTCCCTTGCAGCTAGGTGTGGACGTATGACTAAGTTTTGGTCAATGGAATTGATGAGTGGAACCTTCAGCAATGTTTTTAAAGAAAGGTATGATGTCACCTCTTATTCCTTTTCTTCTTCTTGCCAGATGGGCTATAGAAACAATAGTGGTGGCCAGAGCGGCCATTTGTCAGTCATCTTAAGATAAAAGCCATACATCGAGACTCGCAGAGCCAAAAGCTGGTAGAAACTGGATCTCCTTCACTCTGGCTCATCACCTCCATCACCAGATCTGTAAAAAGTTTGCTTAGAGTCTTTGATCAGAAACATGAACTCTGGGCTAAGGTCATATTTCAGTTGGTGAAGTGCTTGCCTAACATGTATGAAGCCTTGGGTTTGACCCTCAGTAAACCAAGCGCAGCGGCACATTCTGAAGTTCCAGTATGGAGGAGGTAAAGACAGGAGTTCATCCCTAGGTACATAGTGGGTTTGAAGTCAGCCTGAGACACTTAAGAAAGAAAAGAAAGAGTCCATTTATTAGTTTATTTTAACAACATAACTTCAATTGCATCTATTTTTCAAGATTTATTTTTATTTGTGTGTGTGTGAGAGAGAGGTGGGGAGAAGGGGGAGGGACAGGGGTAGGGTGAAAGAGAGAGAGAGTGTGTGTGTGTGTGTGTGTGTGTGTGTGTGTGTATGTCACATGTGTGGTGGTACCTGCATAGGTCAAAAGAGGGCATCAGATCCCCTGGAGCTGAAGTTGTGAGCCGACTGGCTGGAGTTAGAAATCAAATTTGAGTTCTCCAGAAGAATAGTAAGTGGTCATAATCACTGACTCACCTCTTCAGTCCCTTCACTTGTATTTTAACTAATATATTCCTGTATGCTCTACGTGAAGGCATGGTTCATGTGCTAGACCAAGAAACTCTGGAACTGGTTTACAAAGGAAACGACACTTCATGACCCTTCACCACGTTTCTGCTTGTAAATGAGACATGTGTGGCCAGCATCAAGCCAAATCGCACAGGGAGCTGAGATGAGTGCAATTTTCAGTACAGTAAATGTAGAATTGGAACACTCCATCTTGGAAGCTCTGCTTGGTGCCAGCCCTTACAGCTGGCTGTGACCTGGTTTGTGCAGACGTCGTCAGCTCAGGGTTGCTGTTCCTCAGAGTCACACGTCTGAGGTTAAACAGGCCACTGGGCCACAGTCTCATTTATTTTTTCTCCTCACCTTGTCTTGAGAAGTCACACTTGAGCAGGCAGCCCTCCTACTGCTTGGAAGTGAAAGGGAGGTAGAAAGTGCTGGGTTGGTACTTTTCTGATCCCCAGGGGGTTCAAACATGAACCCCCTAAGGATCCTGACAGTTCAAGCACAGAGAGCCTGTCCAGAGAGAGAGAGAGAGAGAGAGAGAGAGAGAGAGGTTACTGTGTCCCCAGAGGCAAGCACCCAAAGTGACATGTTAGTGATTCTTTAGGCTAATGAGCAGAAGTAGCCAGTGAAATCCAGGCTAATTGCTAATGTCAGATTAGTAAGTATAGTCGAAGGGTCTTCTAAGCTGGGACTATCTGGGAGAAAGAAAGACTTATCTAATAAACACTGAGTGTGCCATACAGTTTATGTACATTGTCCTATATAGTCGTGTCAAAAACTCTGTGTGGTAGGACTTTGTAAATGCCTTCTAAATTACACATATTCCTTCCTTCATTCATTCATTCACACCCTCTTTCTCACAAGGGTGAAAGTAACTGGCTGAAGACAGTTTGTAATAGAAGCAGCAAGAGACAAAAAGGAAAAAGAGAAAGAGAGAAAGAAAGAAAGAAAAAAGGAAAGAAAGAAAGAGAAAATAAAGTGAGAAGAGGGACTTTGGGAACCCCAGCCACCTGCTGAGGCCACCCTGAGTCTACAGTGCAGAGGGCATGCCAGCTGCAGCTGCAGTCTTTGAAGAGAAGGAAGGGATGGCGTGCATGACAGATACAGATGGGCATGGGAGGCCTCACTGGCCACAAGATAAGTCAAACCAGTCAAGTGGCCAGAATCTCACAGAGGAACTTTCTGAGCGCCTATAGGAGTGAAACAACGTAGAGAAGGGTTGTAATGTAAGAGTTAGGGAGAAGACTACAATTCTGCATCCTTAGGTAAGTGTGTTTTAATGACTCCTGGCAAAGTCATTTTGACTCACCCAGGCCACACTTTTCTATAAACAGGGTCAATATCCATTCATAACACGCCAAAAGGTCAAAGGAGAAACTAATTCCCAAAGCAGGGATTGGAAACACTGTGAGCCATCAGATAGAGAGAAACTTTGTCAACTTCCCTTTTCATCAGTTCTGCCACGGCTATCTCTTACCTTTTACCTCTTTGTTTTCATTTAGTGATAAAATAGCTCCTAAGTCTATCAGCATAATCCCGTTCCAAACCAAAGTCCATCTCTCCAGATGAGCTAAACTCCAGCTCTGTTGGGCTACGGGCGATCATTTACAGCATTTAGCATCATTCTTCCTCTCTCTCTCACAGCTCTAGACTCCCCCATCACCACTCTGAGGTTCTCGGAAACACAGCAGTTGTGTGAGGTGTGGCTGCTGATGCAGCCAGGCTGAGCAGGACAGCCCAGGGGCCTGCATTTGGATGTTGATAGAGCAATGCCTCCTCCCTCCAAAGGAAGGTATTAGCTGGGAACTGATGGAACAAATAGTCCAGAGAACCATGACGGAGTCTGTCCTTGAAGGAGATGACCCTGGAGACAAGGCAGGCATTGCAGGAGTTGCTAGTGGCTATGAGGACAGGGGCATCTGGTTTTCTTTTCTCTTCCTTCCTTTTTAAAAACTATTTTATGTGTTCGAGTGTTTTGCCTGCATGCATATCTACGCATATGTTTGTGCCCAGTGCCCAAGGATGCCAGAAAAGAGTATTAGATCCCCTGGGACTGGAGTTACAAACGTTTGTGAGCCTCTTCATGGGTGCTGGGAATTGAATCCTGGAAAAGCAGCCAGTGCTCTTATCCACTGAGCCATCTTGCCAGCCCAGTACTGGTATTCAGAAGGCTTCCTCTAGCTGATTCCATTGCACATACGTTTTTTGAAATACCCCATGGCTCAAGATTATTTTATTTTCCTGACCACGCTGCACTTCTTATCCCATAGCCACCATCTTGTGGCATCTAGTGTAGGCCTTAGACTGATAGCAACGTTGCTCATAATAGCGTGGCTGTGTGCTAGATGGGGGCTTAGAAAAATGATGAGGAACTATCACATGGAGACCAGAAAATGGATGACAAGATGCAGATTTGAATGGAATTTGCAGACTTGTCTCCTCGAGTGCCCGAGTGGAGTGGATGAAAGAGGAAGTGTAGCCCCTCCGTGCTGTGGCCAACACCTCTCCAGTGCTGGGGCCCAGCAATGGTGGGGAGGAGGGGAATTCATCTGAACCAAGAGCATCATCCCTCTGACTTGTTTTCCCTGTCGTCCTGGGATTTTTATGCATGTTAGGGAATGAGACGTCAGGGTCTGAAGTAGGAGTTTGGGCCAGGAATACTTCAGTTCAGCAATTTCCTCCTGTCTTTGGAACGAGTCTTTCACCTTATCACCCCCTTTTGTAACCTTCAGGTGAAATCTGCAAGTAGAAAAGGCAGCATTTACCAAGTATTGTGATTTACCCAAAGTTGACTGGATTCTTAACATGGATGTTCTTTTTGCTTTCACAGTAGTTTAGAAAACACTGGAGGGCTGGCTAAAATGGCTCGGTTGTTAAGAGCACAGACTGCTCCTGCAGAGGGCATGAGTTCTGTTCCTAGTACCCATGCCAGGTGACTCAGAACCACCTATAATGTAACTCAAGTTCCAGGTGGTCCAATGGCCCTGCCTCTGTGACGTCTGTACACACACACACACACACACACACACACACACACACACACACACAGCTCCATTCCACCTCCCATATAATTTTTAAAGTACATTTTATACTAGTTTATAGATCCTTTATTAATTGTTTTGATGCATGGGTTGCTGAGACAGAATTGCTGTTCATCCACAGATGGGGAAGTTAAGAGTGTATCCAGCTCACCCAAGGTCACACAGCCAGCAAATGGCAGAGTTTAGGGTTTCTCTTCCCCTGGCACCTGTCGCCATTATTCTTAGAGACGAGAAGTCACTTGGACACATAGCACACAGTCCAGTTTAGCTTGCCAGCCTTCCTCTGGGTTGTTTCCGACAGGTGCACTGTGATCCTCCGGGCTTTTAAATGATGGTTAACCCCCCGACCCCTTGACTTTTATTTCTGTCCTGGAATTTGCAGCCTTGACTCATAAGGCATGCATTCTGGACTGTTCTGGTTTAGTGAGAAAGACACTCTTCTTCAGCGACAGGAGAGGAAGAGCAGGAAGAAGCAGAGAGGAATGTTCTAGCAGGGGCGGGAGTCTGACCCACCTTCCTCTGGCCCTGAAAGGCTGGGGGCTTCTCTACTTCCTGTCTTGAGTCAAAGTGGTTCTGCAAGTCAACCAATTGAAATATCAGCTTTTGTGAAAGCTCTCATGAAATCCATCTAACTTGTTTGAGTATCAGTTTCCTGTCTAGAAAATGGAGATGGTTAATGTTGCCTTCTGCGTTGAATCAGGGGGGATTTAATAGAGTAATTAACTAGTTGTAGCAATTTGATTTCCTACTGAGAGGTGTTTTCAATATAACAATTTATACATGTATAAATTATCACATATAAGTGATATATAAATGATATATTATATAATTATTAAATTATATGTAAATGACACATACGAATATTACCAATTTTAAATTATTGATAACATTATCAATATATATCCATTATATATAAATGATAATAAAATATCAGTCATAATTTCAAAGATTTTACTGATTAGCACAAGAGAATTTTAGGAAAACATTGAACATGCTGTAGCTAGGACAAGAAGTAGATTCAAGAGAAGGAATGTCTAAGACCAGCATTTAAAAGCACTAGACCCAGCCTCCTTTGCTCAGGAAGTGACTCCATTTTGACAACGTTTTGGCAAAATGACTTTGGACTCAGAAACCCAGGAGACCTGAGACTATACTGTGATCCACGTGCCTATGAAGAACTCTGGACATTCATCTCCTGCTGCCCTCTGCTGGTCATATGTGGTTCTTGCATCTTGAGAACAGGTTAGAGAGAACCTGTGTACCACCCTTCCTGGCCCTCTCTGGCCTCTTTTTTCCATCCCCAGTGATCCCACTGAGGGTTGGCCTACAGCCTTCCAAGTGTCACTCTGTCTGCAGCATATCTGAAGATTCTACACTTCTCCCTAAGTTCTTATAAACCAGCACAGGATGCTGAGATGTTCAGGAGTAAAGAATCAATGGGAGGGGTGGAGAGATGGCTCATTGGTTAAGAGCACTGATTCCAGAGGTCCTGAGTTCAACTCCCAGCAACCACATGTTGGCTCACAACCATCTGTAATGGGATCCGATACCAACTTCTGGTGTGTCTGAAGACAGTTACAGTGTACTCATAAAAATAAAATAAATACATGAATAAATAAGAACCAATGAGAGAGCTTTCCCAGAGATCATCCCAGAGATTTAACAAAGGAAGTAAAGCCTGGCTTGGCAGTGCATGCTTGTAATCTCAGCCGTTGGAATACTGAGGCGGAGTGATTGCTCTAAACTCAAGGCTCCTGGGCTACATAATGAGTTCTAGGTCAAGTCTGGTCTAAAGTGAGACCATGAGACCATGTCAGTAAACAAAACCCAGCTGAACTCAAGTCAGAAGGAAGTGAAATGAATAATGTGCACGCACACATGAGTGCACACACACACACACACACACACACACACACACACACACCCCAAAGCTAGAAGCTAGTCTCTATTTTATGGGTAGAGAATCTGGCTTTTAATTTTATCAGTGGAATCTCTCTCTCTCTCTCTCTCTCTCTCTCTCTCTCTCTCTCTCTATCTCTCTCTCCCTTTCCCTCTGTCTCTCGCCAGGTTTTTTGAGACAGTTCTGGCTGTCCTGGATCTTAGACCAGGCTAGCCTCAAACTCACAGAGATCCACCTGCCTCTGCCTCCTGAGTGCTGGAATTAAAGGTATGTGCCACTATGCCCAATGACCCCCCTCTCTTTAAGTAGGAATCAAGTTCTTAGGGATGAAATCTTCTTATTTTTTTTTCTGGGTAGTTCTGGAAGAAAATTTCAAAAGAAGTTTCATTTTGATATTAGATTAATTTTATTTTACTTGAAAATGAAAAGCTGAAATTACTGGTTTTATAAAAAGTTAAAAATGTAGGTTTTTTTTTTTTCTCTCATACAAATATAGGTAGCCAAAGGCAGAGGTGTTAACTCAGGTACATCCCTGGAGTTGTTTCTACCTTGGTACCTTTCTATGTGTGGATTCTAATTTGCAGCTCAAGGTGGCAGAGCCTGGGTCAGCATTCCCTGCTCAGGAAGAAAGGTCCGGAGAAGGGTATACTCTAGTCCTTTAAATGTATAATTTTAGTAAGTTAGATCCCACTGAGTAGGGCTTAGGCATGGTTCACTGTGGGCCATATTGGGAAATGAAGCTTTTACTTCCAGGCAGCCATGTATACTGCTAAATACTTTACCTTTTATTGCTGAGGAATGTGTGGATGGATTTTGGGGTGAGTGGCGTCTTGCAAGCCTACTGCTGAGACAGTGAGGAAGCATTTAGTTTCACATAGGATCAGACTGAAAATGGGATCTTGCATTCTCTTCTGCCCTCCTGGAAGTGCCACTGGAGTCAAGGCTGTTAGAGGGACGAGTCTCATGCTGGGTCCCTTCCTGCTCTAACTTTACATTACAGTTGGCATTGACATGTCTTCCAGTGCCTCATGAATCAAAGCGTGGTCCCAGTGCAGCAGTATTCATATCGGAGCTCAGCAGTGGGCTAACCCACTGATGGATTCATGGCTGAATGGACCATTAGGACTATCAAAACTGTAGAAGGTAGAGCCTAGTTAGGGGAAGGCCACTGGAATGCACTGTTAACAGGTATGTCTTGTCGCTGGCCCCTTGGTCATGTTCACACCCACTCTCTGCTTCCTGGCCATCACAAAGTGAGCTGCTTTCTTCTGCCACGGTCTTCTACCATGATGGATTGACTTACCACTGTTCCTAAAGCAGCGGGGCAAGAACTACAAACTCAATGAATCTATGAAACCATGGGCCCACATCAACCGTTCCTCGTGTAAGGTGGTTTCCTCAGGTATTTTGTTATAGCTGCAGACAGCTGACTAAGGTTCTTATGACTTTACCAAATACTATCTTGCTGTCATCAACTAAGCAGTCAAACAGAAAATGTATATACTGCCGTCCCTTCTCTAAAGAGTTGTTTTTCTCTCACTTGAGTGGCCTGAAGTCAACTGTAGCCCCAAAATATTAAAAGTTCTTACAGGACATAGAGAAGTCAAGTCGGAACTGACCTGAACATCTCCTCCTTGGTGCCTAGCTTTCCTGGTGCTGGAAGCTACTGTGCAGGCTGTGGAGGAGAAATGACATCGGTGGTGCTGCAATAATGACCTGCCAGCTAAGATGTGCTCACTGGGGCAGAGGTGGCATGCAGGATAAAAGGGGCAACCAACCACCACTTTCTGGTCGGATTCAAGGCCTGCTCTACCCGAGGGAGTTCATGCATGATATTGTAGATCCGGTCCAAAGCTTATGGCTGTCGAGACTATAGACTCTGGATGGGGATGGGGTGGGAGTGGGATGTATTTATAGTTCACTGCTGTGCCCGATCCTGGCTGCAGGACCTTCTTTGGCATCGAGCAGTGTTGAATGCAGAGGCTCGTGGTTGGTGAAAGTGCCAAGGAAAAGTGACTTTGGAATGGGACATCTGTATCCACCCCTCCAAGGCTCAGAGAGCACCATGGGAGAGAGGTTGGAAAGACTGAGGGCTGGAGGATGGGAGGGAATGCTGGGAAATGGGGTTTTCTGGGTGGAACATCATAAACTCACATTACATAGTCAGTGTGCTCTTAGCTCACTGCAGTTACGGTTACCTGCATAAGATCAAGCCAATAATAATACTCCAGCAGGCAATACGAATTGGGCTAGTGGGCTCAAAAACTTTAAAAGGGAGAAGACATGAAGGTGGGTAGGAGGGATGTGTTGTGTTGCTGGAGAGGGGGTGGGAGGGGACAGCTGGGGGTAGGTATGGGCAATATCCACTGTGTATGTAAGTGAAATTGTCAATAATGAGTAAAAGGTTAAAAAAACGGAATGAAAAAAGTTAGAGATAAACATTTCACAGATTTCAAATTGACACTGTTCTTAGTAGCATAATAAAGTCTAGTGCTCAGCCTGACACCCAGGAGGGAAATCACTCCTTTGTCCAGTGTATCTTTGTTGTATGTTCCCTGCCCACTGGTTACATAGTAACCATCTTGGTTGTCAGATCAACCGACCCCGACCCATTGTGCATGCATTGAAGTATCTCTTGTACACTAGCCTAAAGCTATGCTGATTTCATCACTAGGCACTGTATCCCCTCACATCGCTGGAAGAAGAGTGAATACAAACTATATTCAGGAATTGGGGCTTGGTGGCTCACTCCTGTAATCTCAATGCTCAGGTAGCTGAGGCAGGGGGGTCATTCTGAGTTGAGGCTGTAGAGTGAAACCTTGTCACAGAATGACAAGAACTGTTTCTTTGTTTGTCTCCCCAGAAAGAAACTGTATTTTATAACTTTTATTGTCATAACGGTTCTATTTTACTGCCATTGTTATTGTTAATTTCTTTTGTACTTGATTATAAATTACTCCCTTTTTAATATATGTGTGTGTGTGTGTGTGTATGTGTGTGTTTATCATTTTAAATTCTGTGTTTATGCATGGGTATGAGCGTGTGAGTGGACGGACTGCAGAGGTCAGAAGAGGGCACTGTATCCCCTGGTGCTGGGGTGACAGGCACCGGTGAACCACCCCATGTGGGGGCTGGGAACCAGGTTCCCTGGAAGAACTCTCTGTGTTTCAGCGTTCCACTGGAGGTCTTGGGAGAATTGCCTACAGGTAGGAGGAACTGCTGTGTCTGCTTTCCTTCTCTTGTTAAAGGCAAGGATACTTTAGACCGGATGAGGGATTTAGGCTCTCAGTTAACTTGGCATCTTCAGAAACTCTCATTACCTTCCTGCAGGAACTGGTTAGACATGGGGCCCTTGGCCAGGACATCCTCTTTGTTTTAACATATACCTTTTTGAAACAGACAATGTGGAGCAACTGATGAAATTCTCATGGTTGCAAAATCTCTGTTTATGTCCGGTAGTAGTGACTATGATCGTCTATCTCAGACCATGGGGCCAGCAAGCATCTGCAACTGGTTGATAAAGAAGGTACCTGCCATGAGCTCACCAATCTTGAGGAACTGGGGATCTCAAGGCATCTGGATTAACCACACAGGGAGGGGCCTCTTAGAACTCCTTTCAGCCACTCAGTTACTCAGAATAGCTGTGTTTCCAAAAACATCTATCTCACCAAGGCAAGAAAAGCTTTACCTGCCGAAGTTGCCCAACTTCCTTGAACACAGTCATCCTAGCCGCTGGACTTCTAAGAAATGGCTAGGCTGCAAATAAAAGCCATTCTGTGTGCTCCTTGAGGTCGGTGCATGGAACTATTGGTGGATGGTTGCTACGGCTATGAGATGTTGCTTTTTTGCCTCTATGTGACACAGTGGATAGCTGAGTGACAAGAATGGCAGCCATTCAATGCGGATAGACAGAGATGGATGACACCTTCCTTCCAGTAGGATATACCTCAGAGTCAAGAAAACCAAGCCTGAGTAAAAGAGAAAGGAGTCTAGAAAGTTCTGGAACAAAAGCAGGGTATATCAGTAAGGTTGGTAAAACCTTATCTGGCTTTAGGCAAGTGACAGCAGTTTCCTTCCTGGGGGCTGCCCAGTATTTGGCCTCCTTCTGTTTGACAATTAATTTGGATTCTCCATGTCAACCAGCTTTAACAAGGGCCCACCTCTGGCCCGGCCCTTTGACACACCATTACATTAAACTCTAGATGGTCAACTTGACTGTTGGTATTTACTAGGGGTTCACTGGATATCACGCACTGTTCAGATATGCTTTTTCTTCTTTCTTATTATTTTGTGTAATTGTGTCTCAGTTTGGGTTACTCTTATGATGAAATTCCATTACCAAAAGCAACCTGGGGACATAAGGGTTTATTTCACTCACAATTCCATCAAAAGCAGGAACTCAAACAGAGCAGGAGTCTGGAGGCCAGGAGCTGATGCAAAGGCCATGGAGGGGTGCTGCTTACTGGCTTGTCTCCCATGGCTTGCTCAGCTTGCTTTCTTATAGCACCCAGGACCTCCAGCCCAGGGATAACATCATCCACAATGGATTGGACCCTTCCATATCAATCACTAATTAAGAAAATGCCTTACAAATGGAGGTGTTCTCTCAAGTGAAGTTCCCTTCGTTAAGATAACTTTAACTTGTTTCAAGTTGGCATAAAGCTAGCCAACACAAATTGTTTGACAGTGGTGGGGACTGAACCCCAATTCACCACTATACTATATTCCCAGCTCTTGACTTTTGAGCTAGAGTTAGCCCAGGTTGGCCCAAAGTAGCCCAGGTTGGCCTCAAACTCATGGTATTCCTTGTATCCTTGTATGTAATACACACTATATTTTTAAAAAAAATGTTTTAATCTCATGATTGCTATTACTGTCACACAGGCAGGTCATGGCACAGCCTGTTACTGCCTGGAGCCTGTTCTGGTTCCAGAGTCTATGCTGCCCACCATATTGCCTCTTCATTCAGTAGGCAATTTCCCAATGCTTGGGCCTAGAAAGAATCAGGACACACTTGGTGAGGAGTTCGAGCCTACGGAGGTGAGGCCAAGGCAGGCAGTGGGTCACTCCTGAGTAAGATGAAGGGTTTGAAGATGAGCATGTTGTAAATGTTGTCAAGATGTCATGGGGTGTGGAAAACAAGGTGGGGGTGGGAATCCAAAGTCAAACCGAAAGCATTCTCAGCATAGATGACATGGTTCCTGCATGGCCAGTGGCACTGGGAGACCGCACCGAGTGTCCAGCAGTGGCTAGTTGAGTAAACTCATTCGGTCATTCCATGCAGTCGGACAGCAGCACCCTGGGTATCCTCGGTGTTTAGATGGGAAAAGAGACACAGCCACTTCAGGTAACTTGCTAAAGTCACACTACTTTAAGTGGGAAGAGCTGGGTTCTGATCCAGCTGGTGAGGCTAGGAGTCTGTGCTCTGGATTCTTTCTGTGGTGTTTAGTCTCCTGTTAGCCAGTGTGTCTGCCTCTCTCTCTTCCTCAGCGCTGAGGCTGAGTGCACAGGCCTGACCCGCAAGCCGATTCAGCAATCGTACACACAAGCACTGTGTTTCCTCCATTACAGCCTTTTAAATAGAGATTTCCAGCCTGTCCTTTCCCATCTCCAAAGGAAGCACACAAATGCTTCCAGAGAGTTCCCTGAAACCAGAGCTAAAAAAAAATGGGCCCTTCACTTGGATCAAAGCTTTAGAACAATTAAAAACAAGTGCCCAAAAGCCATTGTGAGGAGCTTGCCAGCCAAACATGGTTTGGTAGCAAAATATTTGAAGACAGCAGTGGATTATGAACTGTCCGGGTATAAAAACCCACTCGCTTGAGCATACTGGCTGCAGATAGTTTACGGGGATGAGAGGAATCCTGATTGCAGTAGAATGTGGAATTCTAATTGGCAAATGTGCTAGGACTGAGAAACCCCCATCTGCAATCATCTGAATGCGAACCAGCTTAGGAAAGACTCAGCCGTTACTGACTCTGAGCAGACTTTTGTCTCGGTGATGGAACCCAGGGCCTGGTGCACGATGCACCACTGAGCTGTCCTAGCCCCATCTGTTGTATGGTCCAGAGAATGATCTATGCTGGCCATACCTGGAGCCACAAGAAGGTGGAATTACAGGTGCTTGTGAGTTGCCTTATGTGGTTGCTAGGAGATGACCTCAGGTCCTCTGGGCAAGCAGTAAGTGAGCTGTCTCACCAGCCCAGTAGTTTTGAATGGATGAATTTATTAAGTATACACGAAGCCAATGTAAAAGAATAAACAGTAAGCAGCAGATGGATGGAAAGCAACACGTCATCAAATAATCGTCCAGCAGAAGCCAGTCGAGGAAGCCTCGTTAAGGCAGCCAGCTGGAGCTCCCCACTGACAGTCCTCTCCCTCCAGTGAGGCCACCAAGAACAAAGAGCAGCAGACAGATGACATCACCCAATCCCACACTCACAACACCCAGCAGAAACAGAGGAAGTTGAGGCAGTTCCCTGGAACTCTTATGAGTGAGCTTCCTGTCTTAGGTTTCCATTGCTGTGAAGAGGCACCATGACCAAGGCAACTCTTTTTTTTTTTTTTTTTTTTTTTTGGTTTTTCGAGACAGGGTTTCTCTGTGTAGCCTTGGCTGTCCTGGAGGCCAGTGGTCTCCGTTCTTGGTCTCCCAGGTACAGCTGGGGGACGTGGAAGAACAGAGACTGGAGAGGAACGAGGGGAGCCCCAACAGCGCCCCACGGGAAAGAGACTCTTTGTTACTGCACTCGCTTGGCTGGGTCAGCTAGCTTGGTTGAGTTGGCAGGACTCAGTGGCAAGCCTGAGTTAAATAGGGAGGGAGGAGGGAAGAGGGTTTGGGAAGGAATACTTAATTGGCTATGCCCTCTGACCTTCAGGTATCTCATTAATATGGAAATCTCTTGAGGCTGGGGCCTGTAGTCAAGCCCTCAACCTGTGGAGAAGCTGGTAGGGGCGTTGCCCTATGTGGATCTTGGCCAGTGTCAGGAGCCTGGAGTCTGGGGGCGTGGCAAAATATGTGCTGTCCCTTGCAAGTATGGATACTCTAGCCAGTGCTCTACCAGAAACCAAGCCATCCTTTCATGGTCCCACAGTCAGGTGTCACTAAAACAGCTTAGGCCAAGGAAGATAATGGCTTAGACCAGGTGAGAAGAAATCAGACAGAAAGTCATGAGGTTCTGTGGATGTCCTGCAGGTAAGCTGAAGGGACATATTCATAAATTCCAGGTTGGACCAGGAGGCAAGGAGACACATAGTTTCCAGTCTGTGTGCCTGAAGTTGGTACTACTGAGTTGGAGAAGAGGTGGGAGGAAGTGACTGGGAGTCAGGACTTGCACATGGGACTGATGAATAACTCCTGGAATACAGTGCCTAATCTAATTAAGCTAAAGCCCATAACATGGATAATCGGTTTTAAAAGATTCCTGCATCCCAGCACTTGGGAGGCAGAGACAGGTGGATTTCTGAGTTCGAGGTCAGCTTGGTCTACAGAGTGAGTTCCAGGATAGCCAGGGATATACAGAGAAAACCTGTCTCAAAAAACAAAAATAAAAACAAACAAACAAACAAACAAACAAAGATTCCTGCAGAGTAACCACAGATCACTGGTATACTTAGTGCAAGCACCAGAATACTGCTGTTTTTATGGATGGGACTCTTAATGTGGCTGAGGACATTCTTCTTCCATTTGGATTTATGTCTTTGGGAGGGGTCTCTTCCTATGATGACAATTTACAAACTCAGTAGTTGAATACACTTAATTTAGGTTCAAACTCCAGAACTATTATGATGACAGTCATATTTTTATTTAAAAAAAGAATTATTAACCCATTAGATTCTATTAGTGCACCCATATGTGCGTGACAACCTACCGATGGCCACCCTCACTCTCACTACAAAGAGAAGTGACTCTCCTGGCAGCCATCAACTGCCGACAGCTCTTTAGCTGGGTTTGGGGACTCGGTAACTCCCCCCCTCATCTTTAACTGCCTTGATCTTGTGTGTGTCTTGTACGGTGTCATAGCTGCTGTTTCCATGTTCAGTAGCATGTCATGGCTAGAACACAGCCTCTCATGGCCCTCCTCCCCCTCCTCCGGCTCTCACATCCTTTCTGACCCCTTTCTTTACTGTTCCCTAAGACTAGACAGAGGTAGGAGTGGGGTTTTGTTAGAGATTCCCCATCTATAGAGCACAGTCAATTGCAAGGTTTGTCATATATATATACATATATATGTATATGTGTGTATATATATACACACACACATATATATATATATATATACATATGTGTGTGTGTGTGTGTGTCCTGGAACTCACTCTGTAAACTGACTGATCTCAAACTCATAAAGATCTGCTTGTCTCTGTCTCCTGAGTGCTGGGATTAAAGGCATGAGCCACCACCACCTGACTTACAGTTACAATTCTTCATATTATATTATATTTTATTTTTTTATTTATTTATTTATTTTTATTTATTTTTTTTTGGTTTTTCTAGACAAGGTTTCTCTGTATAGCCCTGGTTGTCCTGGAACTCACTCTGTAGACCAGGCTGGCCTCGAACTCAGAAATCCACCTGCCTCTGCCTCCCAAGTGCTGGGATTAAAGGTATGTGCCACCACTGCCCGGCTCATATTATATTTTATATATTATATTATATTATCATAGAAATAAATTATTTTAATGTTCCCCATTTTATCTTTAATTCTGTTCCTTAAGATGCCCTTTTGGGTTTTGTTGTTTTAAAACAAGATTTTCTTATGCAGCTCAGAGTGGTCTGGACCTCACAGTTTTCTTGCTTCAGACTTCAAATTGCTGGGATTATGGGCATATTCTATCATGGCTAGTGATTGTATCTATTTTAATGTATTTTTTGTCACATGAATACTGTAAAATTATCAATGAGAATAAAATTGTAGATGAGTATACTTTACAAATGAAAAGTGTACATACCTGGGAGTATTTGCTGAAAATTTTAATCAAGAAGTACAGAGAATGGTTCTTTTGAGAAGTCTCCAACTCTGTGTGTGTGCACGTGTGTTTGTGTGTAATTATGTATATATGTTAATCTCTCCTTGATCATCTTTCCCTGAAAACTCATGTGCTTCAATCTATGTTTAAAAAATATCTCCTTAATAACCTCCAACTCTCAACTTGGCTTTCAAAACAGAAATTTGTACAGAGAGGTCAGAAAAATGTTGAAGACCCCTAGGTTAGACCATAATACCAACTCTAGTCAGGTAAGGCTATTTGTTACCGTTGACACACCCTGCTCTCCCAGCAAAGGTGTGACACAGAAGGAACAACATAAAACCAGCTCCATGCTTGGCAACCCAGTCACTGAAAGTAGGTCTTGTGCCTCTGGAGTCCTGTTTAGAGCAGATAAATGACAACGCATCATCCTGTGGAATGTTCTGTGTCTGAGATAGAGCAAGTGGAACAAACTCAAAGTGGGACTGGGTATGTTGTCAAACAAACCACATGCGCATGCTTCTGTGATCACAGAGAACCTATAGTGGCTGTGTTCACCTCAAGGGAACTGTGCTAGCCAGCGGGGAGACGGGAGCTTACTCTTGAATGTGCTGTTGCCACAAATCTTACACGTGAGGCTGGAGAGGTGTGTGTGTGAGAGGTGTGTAAAGTGCTTACCACGTGAATGCGAGGATCCTGAGTTTGGGTCTCTAGAGCAGGGAGTGGTATCCCGCTGCGGATCTGTTTCCCAGTGCTACTACAGTGAGGTAGGAGGCAGAGACAGGGGAATGCCTGGAAATTTGCTGTCCAGCCAGTTTGGTGCATGCAGAATTGAGTTCCAGTCTCGAGCTACACAGACTAGGCAGACTGACTCCTGAGGTTCTCCTCTGATCTTCACACACATGTTATCTCATGTAAGTCCCTGTACTCACACATGTGAACTCAAGCTAGTGAGATGGCTCAGCCGGCACAGATGCTATGAGTCTGATCCCCGGGCCTCCGTGGTGAAAGGAGAGAACTGAGTCCCACAGCTGTCCTCTGACCTTCACGTCTGAGCCACGACATGCACAGAAGCCCCTGCACTGCACACATCTTACTCTTACATGTAAACGGCGTGTGGAGATAAGCAGGGGTGGGGGACGTGGGGGTGGGGGGAAGGGGGCGCCTGGACTCACTCCTCAGCGGCAGAGCCCTTACTTGCCCGGTGAACTTGAGATGGGGTTGTGTCCCCAGTGCTCCTCCCCCTCACTGCACAGGCATGGATTAGTTTAATATTGATAAAATGGCTATATAATGTATATATAATGTATATATAATGTATATATAATGTTCGAGATTTTTGAAACTCTTTTTTAAAGCCACTTTTTTTTTTTTTTTTTTTTGATTTTTTGAGACAGGGTCTCTGTGTAGCCCTGGCTGTCCTGGAACTCACTCTGTAGACCAGGCTGGCCTCGAACTCAGAAATCCACCTGCCTCTGCCTCCCAAGTGCTGGGATTAAAGGTGTGTGCCACCACTGCCCAGCTTTTTTTTTTTTGTAGTCAGGCATGGTACTCCCAGTACTAGGGAGGCAGGGGCAGGAAGATAGCAAGTTCAAGACCAGCCTGGCCACACAGCAAAGTATCTCCAAAAACAAGAACAAAAAATATTCTGTATCAAAATAATCATGACAGCACTATAAATGGTAATAGACTGAAAATAACCAAAATATCTAGCATTCAGAGATTGATCAGGCAAATAAATATAAATAAATAAGGCTTTCTATATGATGTAGATTTTAGGAAACAGTTGGAAAATTGTCAGACAGGTAAATTTAATATTAATCTTAATGTAAATGCCAGAATTATTCTTAACAATGTTGAGAATTTGGAGAAAGAAAATATTTCCAGGCCGGAGAAGAGGCGCAGAGTTACTAGATAAAGAAGGTGCAGAGGAAGGAGAGTTGTGACTAGACAGACATGTTGTCTCACTGTCAAATGTCAGCTACACTACACTCAGTCTCTCCCTCCCTCACCGTGCACATAGTAACACAGAAAGACGAATTTAAAAGAAAATACCCCCAAAGGGCTGGAGAGATGTCTCACCAGTTCAGAGCACTAGCTGCTTTTGCAGAATATTAAGGTTTGGTTTTCAGCATCCACATGATGGCTCAGATCTGTCTATGACTTCACAGGTCCCAGCATCCTCTTTTGTCCTCTGAGGGCACCAGGAACACATATGGTTCGCATACATGCACGCAGGCAAACAAACAAACAAAAAAAAAAAAAAAAAAAAAGAAAGAAAAGTAAAAATAAAGAGAAACTATCCCTAAGAGACAACAGTGGTTTTCTCTGATAATGAGATTATATGAAACTTTTTGTGCCTCTAGATCGTTTGTCTGTTTTCATATTTTTCTCATATTTTTTTCTGGAATGGCCATGTATTATTTTGTGATGTGAAAGAAGAAAGAAAAAAAGAAAAAAAAGCAAAACACAGAGGAAACCATGCCATGCATGGCTGGCCTGAGTCACGAGCTGAATTCTCATGTTTAAATTAGTTTCAGAAACAAGGAGTCGTTTCTAGGCAACGGGCTTGAGAAACCACGGTCATTGCCATTGTTGCTACAGCGCGTGTGCTTGTCTGCAAGAAACTGCAGGGGCTGACTGCTGAGCAAGCAGACTCCCGCGAAGGAAAAACAAGCTTTGCCACCCAGTTTTGGTCATGGGGACTTAAGTTACTGTAACCCTAGGGGCAGACAGAAACCAAAGGGTTTTTTTTTTTTTTTTTAATTTATTACTAATGAATGGCTGAGTTAAAGAGGATTGCCATAGGCGAGATATCTGACAGAAATCTAAGTCATTTCAGAAGGTGTGGGAAACTAGGAGCCAAAGCCAACGCCCTCATGCAAGCACACCACAATGGTTTTGCTGTGAATTCGGGCAGTCAGGGGGCTGTACAAGACAGATTGCATCTTAAGATGTGAAAAGATTGCCTCACAGTCTCAGGAGTCATTTACTGTCATTACAGGCAATCCCGGGCAGCCATAGGGCTTTTAATCAAGAAGAAACACTGAAAACTGAAACCAGGGCAGAGAAAGCCTTGGGCCTCCCTGCTGACTCCGAGGGGGCTGGAGCCAAGAACCTTTCAGTCTTCTTGGACGCAGTGCTCTTCCCCAAGTGCCTGGAGAAGGCGTTACTCAGCCCAGGAAGTGTGTTTTGTTGACCTTGACTAAATTTTCAGCAAGAAAAGATGATTTTCTGGAAGAAAAAAAAAAGTGTCAGAGCTTGGCCCTTTTGTGGCTATTGTTTTGTGGCAGAATCAAACACGGTCCAGGATGGCCTGGAACTCTATGTAGCCGGGGAGAGGGAGGGGGAGATTGGGGGAAGGTGTTGTTAGCCTTGGTTCACTTTATTGCTTCCTTACACACCCGTGATTCATATTCTTTCTCTTTCTCTCACTCTGTGATGTCATCTGCCATGTTGTGACACAACACGAGGTTCTCATGAGATGTAACTGCTTAAGATTCCGGAACTGTGAGATACATAAACCTCCCTCCTTTCTTTATACCGTATGCAGCCCTAAGTATTTTGTTATGGGAAAGCAGGCAAACAGAAGGACTAGTATTTACTGCCTTTCCTTATGAGGTAATTCTTCAGGACAGTCACTTACTTTTCCATCTTTGTTCTCCGGGCTTATCGTAGGTAGAGCCTACATATGTTTGGATTTATCCCACTACTGTTTTTTGCTGTTGCTGCTGTTTGGTCAGTGATGGGGATGGAGCCCAGGGCCTTCCGTGTGCTGGGCAAATATTGTATCTCTGACCTACACCTCCATGCTCCGTGGTCTTGGGTCACTAATGCAGCCTGCTACAGACTGAATGTGGTTTGCATGTTCCCCAAAGGTTTATGTTGGAAGCTTGGCCCCTAATGGGGCAGTAAAAAAAAAGGCATAGAACATTTGAGAGTTGTGTCGTGGGCTGGAGGGAGTCAGTGGCTTATTGGAGTGATTCGCTTGGAGGAGATTAAGGTCACCTTAAGGCAGTGGTTTGTGGTAAAAGTCTAGGCCTGACTCCTCAGTCTCTCCCTGGCTTCTTGTCTGGAAGTATATTTGCCCCTGCCATGAGGTCTCTCTAGAACCCAACAGATACTGACACATCCCCTTGAATCTCTAGAACTCGAGACCCGTGATCTCTGCCTCCAGTGACATCCCAGCCTGGGGCCCCACGGACTCCCCCTTTTGCTAACTTCTCATCGGGAAGCTAAATCAACCCCATTCCCCTGTGTGTTCCCTCAGCAATGCTTACTCACTTGCTATGACTTAGCTTACAAATGTGTCTCTTTTTTTCTCAGACAGTCCACAAGCACACTGACAAGGCAAGGATTCTCTTAGGAGCTCTGTGATCTGCTTTCAATAAATGCGTTCGGTACAGATTGAGTAGCAGAGGTTTTGTTTGTGTAGACAGGCTCTTACCATGGTAGCCCAAGCTGGTCTAGATCTCACGATCCCCCTGCCTCAGCCTCTCAAACACTAGGATTACAGACCTCTGCCACTAATTCTGATTTAGCCTCAGAATTCTTACAGAACTTACTTCCTAGTGTCTGTTCACACTCTAAACATCTCTAACCAACTGTCCGGCACCAAACATTTATTCTTATTTAAAAAGGGTCAGCACATCCTTGACTCCTGTGGTGTTGCGGTTTAAGGTAGGTAAATCTGGAGATCTTCTACCCAAGAGTTTACCGTCTATTGCATATATTGACTTGGCTGTCTTTCTGGGTTTAGATCTAGGGTGGAGCCCACATCTGTTTAGCTTCTTCCATTCTGACTGGAACCTGTCAGCTCCAAGGCCAAGCAGGGATCTGCTCTGACAAGCTGCGACACTGATGGGAACAAGTCCTTGGTATCTCTACCAGAGCCTTTACTTGTTTGTACACCTGGCCTCTCAAGGCTGCCCTTTAGGGAGCCAGGTTCTCCACAGATAACACATGTAATATAGTTTAAATCTCAAAGCACGGCTACTGTGTCCCCCATGGTGGACACAGGGCAGCACGCTGTTCACGGGAGGCCAGCCAAGACTGCTTGAGGAGGTGTTGTGGGAAAAGCTCTCTCTCTTGGTACTCCAGAAGGCCTGGCTCTGGCCATGACTGTACTGTATTTCATGAGTGTTTATTGGTTACCTCTTGTATTCCTGACGTGGAGCTACGAAGACAAACAGTATCTGAAGTAGGGAGCCTGGGAATCGGGGGAGAGAAATCAGGAAACAATGGGATTGAAGAAGAGGTAGGAATATTAGATCAATGTACCAGGAACTTCAAGAACATTGTTGAGTGAAGGGAGAATTCTGCCTGGGGAGGTCGGAAAAGGCATCCACAATTAAGTGATTTTCAAAATGAGTCCCGAAAGAGAAATGGATCACCTGATGGACAAAGAAAGGGGAAATTTCCATGGCTAAAGGGCAGTCTGTACAACATGGAGGCATGGGAGAGGGCAGCAGGTCCCTCTTGTTAGAAAATCTGTGTTGGATAGCTGGAAATGAATCGGAAGGAAGACAAAGGGGAAAAACCAGGACTTTCTATGTTGTGTTTTAAAATAGAGGTCTTACCTCACACATAGTGTGGGAACAGAGAAAGATACCAGGTGGACGGTCAGGTACAGTACAGATGTCAAATCAAAAGATACTTTTTTTCTAAATATAACAGAACACTTGAACAGTTTGTGCAGCCGGCACAAGATTTGCACAAGCTTAGGCCAGACAGAATCCAAGCATGGAGTGCGGAGGTGGACACAGTGCCATTCCTGGAAATCTACAGCTGCTGAGAGAAGAATAGTCAGTTTTCTTTGAGGGCGTGGCCCCTGGTTGACCCACCATGTTTGAATGAATGACTTTACATCTAAGAGTCTATGTGTAGGGCAGATGGGACCTGATGGGGAAACAACAACAAACAGAACCAACTAAAGAGAGGCTTGAACCTGGGAGGACTTGGGAGAGAGGCAGTCAATATAATCAAAATACATTGTACATAAAAATTTTTAAAAACTGAGAGATAGCAGAGCAGTGGTGGTGCATGCCTTTAATCCCAGCACTTGGGAGGCAGAGGCAGGTAGATTTTTTACTTTGAGGCCAACCTGGTCTACAAAGTGAGTTCCAGGACAGCCAGGGCTACACAGAGAAACCCTGTCTTGAAAAACCAAAACAAACAAACAAACAAACAAACAAAAAACCCAAACAAACCAAAAAAAAAAACCCTGAAAGATAAAAAAGACAACATGAATATAGAGGGTAATACTAAAGGAAGAGAGAAGGGACCAGGGGGAAGGAGCAGAAAACAACAACGGGGGAGGTGGGGTAAAAAATGTTCTGCCTACACATAAAGTTGTCAGAAGGAAACCCTATATTCTGTAAAGGTGATATGAGAGTCTATGACAGCACCTCTCAGCCTGCGGGTTTGGACCCTCTGAGGGTCAAAGGACCCTTTCACAGAGACCAGTGCTACTTCACAACTAATTTTGCTACGTTATGGACTCATAGAAGTAGCAAAAGGAAAGTTCTGAAGTAGCAATGGAAATGATTTTATGCTTTCGGTCACCACAAAATGAGAAACCGTATGAAAGGGCCGCAGCACTAGGAAGGTTGAGGACCACTGCTCTCTGATCTGATGTCCCCACTGACTCATGTGTTTAAATACCCGATCTCCAGTTGGTGATGTTATTTGGGAGGGTGGGGGACCTTTGGGAGGCAGGCTTTTGCTGGTGTATAATATCTGGTTTCTTCCTGTCTCAGCCTCTACTTCCTGCTCTAGCTACCATATTAGAAATGCCTACTCACAGACAGACAGACAGACAGACAGACAGACAGACAGACACACACACACACACACACACACACACACACACACACACACACACTATCATAGTCTATGCTGTCCCTGACAATGATAGACTTTACTCTTTGAAACCATGAACTGAAGTAAATCCTTCTCAAGTCCTTTCAGGCACTCTGTCACAGCAATGGTAGGAGTAATGAATAAACATGCTAAGAACAGCAGCAGCAGCAGTGGCAGCAGCAACAACAACGATCTGTGCAATGAGGATGTGAGGAGAGCACAGAGGAGGAAGATGCAGAAAAGCTGTTGGTTTTACAGTGATGCCCCATAGCCTGGGACACGCTATCCTCGTCATCAGAGGGCTTCAGGAGGTGTGAGTGAGGATGTCTGCAGACAGGTTGATGGGGGTGTGGTCATAAGGTGGGGGTGGAAACGAGACAGCTCCCAGGTTCTGGCCTGGAGGCTGGATAATGCTGACTCCATTCATGAAAACACAGGGCAGGAAAAGACTGAGGCTAGCCTGTTAGATTTTGTCCATATCTAAAGTGGGGATGTTCAAGTACAATTGTGCTGGTCTGTGGGAATTGGAGTTCAGAGAAGACACTGATAAATGCTAGATTGAGCTTCTCTCTCCACCGACGTTCAATAAACTTTGTTTTGAGCCACTAGTGAATGACTCCAGGGCACTGGGGAAGCGGAACAGAGCCGCCTTGTAAGTGTGGATGCTCTTAAAGGAGTGGGGTGATGGCTGCAGAAAAGATCAAGCCGAATAACACTAATTTTACAGCTATAAATAAACCTGCCTCTGCAGTCAGGGCTTTTGACAACACAGAGAAGAGGAAAGGTAGCCATGGAAACCAGAAAGAGGGCCCTGGAGAGGCCATATTGTGCCTGCAGGGCAAATATGTTAGCAAGTCCCAGCCATGAGCAGCAGCAGAGTGGTGGTCTGGCTGACAGAAAAGACGTAAGTCTGACGTATTGGGTTCAAGTGTAAGCTCGGCGTCTGATAGGCTGTCAGGATGCACAGCGGATGAATGCTTGCTGTCAGTTTTAGAGACACTGTCACTGTTTAAGATCTTTACGTATTTCCGTGCATTCAGTCCTCAGAACTACCCTGGTGTGTCTTACTATGAGTCCTTCAGAGATGTGTAAGCTGATCCAGATGAATGTTACTTTTCCGAGATTTGAACCCAGGTTTCTCTCAGAGTCTCTTAAGCACTGTTATTAGCGTTACCTTTTAGAGGGTGTTTGTTTTCTTACTAGTCTACAGATTTCATGATGGGCAAGCAGCATCGTTTACATTGAGACTCATTTAGGTGTATCTGTCCCCTCGAGTCCCTCTCCTGATTGGTCCTCCAAGAAAACAGCATGCAAAGGCTTGTCCCAACCCTTCTGAGTCCTGAGAGCTCCTGTCCTGCAGAGGGCAGCAGAGGGCCCGAGCAGCAATGTCAGCAGCGTCTGAGATGACTCCACACGGAACTCTCCACTACTGCCTTTACGGGCTCACCAGAGATGCCCTGCCCCTGTCCTGAGGTGTGGACATGTTACTTACAGCTCTCCACACCTGCATCCTGCAGCTGCTGTAACGCTGGAAACCTCACAGTGGTAGAACGATTATGGGGGAAAACTGCCCTCCCCCACTCAAAGTTGGCATCAGAGTCTGTGGAAGTGTATTCTAGGAAAAAGGAACTGAAATTTGAATTGTCAGGAAATGATGTGTCTGCTACAAGACCAACAGGGCTTCCTCATACATTTATTAAGCAATTGCATTCCTTTAAACAGTATTTTTCCACGTATACGTATAAGTAGGAAAATGAAATTTAAGATTTTTTTTTAAGTTCATTTTTCCCTTGCCATTAAGTAGAAGCCTCACATTCCATTTAGCTAAACTAACAACACGTGCACATTGAACCTGTTTTGTTTTGTTTTGTTTTGTTTTGTTTTGTTTTGTTTTTTGAGACAGGGTTTCTCTGTGTAGCCCTGGCTGTCCTGGACCTCACTCTGTAGACCAGGCTGGCCTCGAACTCAGAAATCCACCTACCTCTGCCTCCCAAGTGCTGGGATTAAAGGTGTGCTCCACCACTGCCCGGCCCACATTGAACCTTTAATGAACGAGAAACCATAAAAGGCTGAGAGAAGATTCCACCTATCATAACTGCAGAAATAATCATATAAAACTAATTTTTAAAGTGCTACTGTCAAGGGTTGAAAACCATGCCATGATCTGTCACCTTGGAGTTTTTTCTTATGCTCTTCCCTCTGCCTGCACATCCCCTCATAACTGCTAAGAGCTTCTATGAGTACACATTGGGAGGAGGGCCTGGGACTTAGTCCTGAGAAACCTGACATCAAGAGAATATAAAGACCGAGAAGATTTGCCTGAAAAGTTGGGAGAAAAACAGAAGAGATTTTACGGCCATGGAAACCCGGGGAAACGGCTGTGAAGGATTGTCTCTCTCAGGTTCTCTTCAGAGGCTTGTGTGACCCCGGCAAGTGCTCTGTGGCCAAGACCAGTCATTGCTCCCATGGATCACTTGGGACAGGAATTTCTAAAGCAAGAAGAGACACTGGCTTGGGCAAGCTGGAGAAGAAACAGAAGGAACATTGCTATTACCATTTCCCAAGAGCCCTTTCGAGGAAAGGTTGTCTCAGTTACTTTTCTACTGCTGTGAAGAGATACCATGACCGAGGCAACTTACAGAAGAAAGCATTTAACTGGGGCTCACAGTTCTAGAAGGTAGTATAGAGTTTATGACCACCATGGTGGGGAGCATGGCAGCAGGCATGATATTCCAGCAGTAGCTGAGAATTCACATATCAATCCACATGCATAAAGAAGACAGAGTTAGACACCAGGAATAGTGTGAGTCTTTTGAAACCTCAAAGTCCCCCCTCCAGTGACACATCTCCTCCAGCACAGTCCTACTAACTGGGAACAAATTGTTCAAACATACAAGTCTGTGGAGGCCGGGCGGTGGTGGCGCACGCTTTTAATCCCAGCACTTGGGAGGCAGAGGCAGGCGGATTTCTGAGTTCGAGGCCAGCCTGGTCTACAGAGTGAGTTCCAGGACAGCCAGGGCTACACAGAGAAACCCTGTCTCGAAAAAAAACAAAACAAAACAAAAAAACAAAAAAAAAAACCCCAAGTCTGTGGAGGATGTGCTCATCCAAACAACCACAGGGTGTTGACCGAGGAAGGGCTTACTTACAGAATGAATGCAGAGAAACATCAGGTCAGGGAAATGGTGTTGGCTGAGGTGGTGTGTCTTGTAGGGGCTGGATGAGAGTGTGAGAGAGATGACGGGTCTATTTGTCGTCAGATTTAATTTCAGCACACCTTTTCCAGCATTTTGTGTTCAGCCCTTTGCAGAAGCAAGCCATACATTTTACCAAGCAAATGTTTTGCATGATGTTTTCCCACCCTAGAGCTGGTAAGAGAATGGTTTCGTGGGTAAATGGCATTTACTGGGCAAGCCTGCAGACCTGAGTTCAATCCCTGGAACCCACTGTTGGGTGAGAGTTTCCTTGGGGTGTCCAGCGCGTGTGCGCACATGTGCGCACACACACACACACACACACACACACACACACACACACACACACAGAGCTTACTCACCATACAAAGGGAAACCATGATAGACTACAGAGTAACATCCAGTGAAACAATGAGTTTTTCCTGAGGTTGTTCACAGGAGGGCGGGTGATGGTTTCTTAAAGAAGCAGAGATGACTCAAAAAAGCAGCAGATCACTGAAGATCCCACCCCAGCAAGGCTGATGACTCATAAAAGCTGCAAGTCTGGACCCTGCACAGCTTGCAGACAGCTTGGCAGGCCTGAGAAACCCCTCTGTAGCTTGGATGGACAGTCAGCGTCTTCTCCTCTGGCTGTTGCTTATTGCTTCTATAAACCTGGGGACGGGCCTTCCAGAACCTTCCAAGTTTCTATTCTACCAGATATGTTGAAGTGTTTTTTTTTCATCTCTAGAGTCTTGATTTAAGCTAAGAAATAGACTAAAGTCTATTTGTCCTAATCAATATGTTTTCTAGAATACTCCTGCTTTCTCTTTCCCCATCCTCAGTCGGATCAATGTCTACAAAAGCACAATTTTGTTAGACTGGAACAGAATGTTCCAGAAGAGCATCAGAGAAGCAGTTACTATTTCTAGTCAAGCTTTTATCTTATGAGTCTTCCTTTCTCTTCTGAAGGGAATATTTGAATTCAGAGGAATCTGCTAAGCCACACCCACCTAAAAGTGGACACACACACACACTATACATGCACAATACACACACATCATACATATACACACCACACACATACATCATACATACACATACACTATACACACACATGCACCATACACACATAATACACATGTGCAATATACACATGCTCACCATACACATACACTACACACATAATACACACATACCACACACACAGTTTGCACACACATCATACACACATAATATACACATATGCACTATATAAAAAAAATACACACATACCATACACACAATATGCATACACACCATGCACACATAATATACACATAATACACACATATGCACCATACACACAAAATACATATCACACACACAGTACACACAGACACCATACACATAATATACATAATATACACACATTCAGTACACAATACACACACACACACAACACAATACACACATAATATACACAACACACAGAGACACACACACTACATTTAAATCCCACCTTAAAGAAGTAGTAGAGACAAAGTCAGTCCTCCAAAGCAGGGAATAATAACTGCTTCCCTGATGCTCTTCTGGAACATTCTGTTCCAGTCTAACAAAATTGAGCTTTTGTAGACATTGATCTGGCTGAGGATGAAGAAAGAGAAAGCAGGAATATTCTAGAAAACATATTGATTAGGACTAATAGACTTTAGTCTATTTCTTAGCTTAAATCAATCCATTGATTTTTATTGCCATAAGCGTTTGACTATTAGCCAGAAATCCTAGATAACTGGATGGATTGCTGTAGTTATACAATTTCAAACAATTATGTGGCAGGCACCCCACCCCCCACCCCCCAGGGCCATTTTTTAGGTAGGATTAAGGGCAGATTTCCCTTATGAGATCTGCAGGAAGTGTACAGCGACATCTGGTGGCTGGTAAGGTGAAGTACCTTGGCTCTGTTAGAACATCATGAATTTGAATTACTACTCAAATTTGGTTTGTTTTGCTTGAGAATTGCATCTCTTCTGATTCTTTTAGTGGGATTGCCGTTCTATATTTAAAACAAATAGTCTTTGATTCTTTTAGATTATTCCTAGATTGTCCAAACTTTTTTTTTTTTTTTTTTGGTTTTTTGAGACAGGGTTTCTCTGAGTAGCTCTGGCTGTCCTGGAACTCACTCTGTAGACCAGACTGGCCTCGAACTCAGAAATCCACCTGCCTCTGCCTCCCAAGTTCTGGGATTAAAGGTGTGTGCCACCATTGCCCAGTATTGTCCAAACTTTTTAAGAAGACCATTCACTAGGTGAATTCAGTGAATTAACCAGGTCTGTATTGAACTAACTAAATCTTTTCAGGGTGGATTAGGGGGGGAAGGAGACAAGAGAGGCATTTTCCTGAAGTAAAAATTTAACGAGTGCAAAAAAAAAAAATCTCAGTAATGAATAAAGATGATGATGTGGATGAAGAAACGACGACCACTGGTCAGGGTTTGCTATGTACCCCTACCTAGCCTGGAACTTACTGTATTGAGCAGGTTCAGCCAATGCTCAGCCACCTTTCAGCCTCTGCTTCCTGAGTGCTGGGATTACAAGTGTGCCACTGTACATAGCTTTACATATAATTTTAGAGTAATTTCTCTCCCTCTCATTCTCCCTCTTTTTTTCAAGATTGGCTCTCATTACATTACCCAGGCTGGTCTGAAATTTGTGTCTTCAATTAACCCTCTTGCCTCAGCCTCCCATGTAGCCTGGTGAAGACCAGGGAAGTTGGTTCCCAACTTTCAGTGGTATGCCAGCGCCAGCAGCCCTGGGTACACAGGAGACATGGAACCACAGCAATCGACCCAGACTCCACTATTTCCTGTAAAGGACTACTCAGGCCCATGTTTGGGGGCCAAACTGTAGCAGCCAGCTCTGTTCCGCAGGTCAGGGTCTAGCAAGAGAGAGAGAGTGGGGGGAAGGGGGGGAGAAGGGGAAGAGATGTGAAGAATAGAGACAAGCCAGAGGATCTGTAGTCAAGACTTGTTTACTGTCTCCACCATACACATACCACTACACCTACTACTACTACACCACACCACTTACAAGGAAATCCTGGGTATTTATAAACACACGCAGGAGAACACAGGTGAAGACATTTTACCACGTGTACCATGCAGCTGTGGGCACTAAACAGCAAAACAAGCTATGTGGGATAAACAAGATATTTATCAGAGTGTGCTTCAGCTGTTGTAGGCTGCTGAAAAACAAGTCTCTCATCAGGGTATATGGCTCCAGATGGCTGCAAAGTTGATAGCTGCTTTCTAGCCGCTTTCTGCTAAAAGTCGGCTCCCAACAGGTCCCCCCTTTTAATTTTTTTTTCAAAAGGGAAGGCTGGGAAAACTTACGGAAACCGTGCCTGTCTTAGGTTAGAACAAAGGACCCCCCCAGCCTCCCTTTCCCACTTTCCCATCCTTGGATACTCAACAACCATTGGTTGAGCTCCTCTCTTAGGATGCTGAGGCCTCCCTTCTTTTAGGGGCAAGGGTCTCAGTATGTTCTCTTACCCATCACTGACTATCCAGCTTAGCGCATAAGTTAGGGGTTTATCCTCGTCAGTCTTGATGACAGAGGTTTCAGAGTCCCCTACTTCCAGCCTATAATAATGGACCTGTATGGGCTTCATTTGAATAGCATCTATCTGTTGCCATACAAAAGCCATCAGTTTGTTGAACAGCATCAACTCGAGAGACAAGAGACTTATCAATGCCTGAATAGTCAGTATAAAAGCAACACTCTTTTTAAAGGACAACACACAGAAATACAGAACTGATCATAGCTTTGATCTTAACAAAACAAAGAAATTCCTGTCCATGCTCAGTCAATCTCAAACCCAGAAAACAACTATAATAACTGTGGTAGTGGGTTTACACAATGTGCCCCACTAAATTATAAGGTGTACCCCACTAAATTATAAGGTTTTTTTATATAACGGTGGTAGTGGGTTTACACAATGTACCCCACTAAATTATAAGGTTTTTTTGTTTGGTTGGTTTTTTTTAGATTTACTTATTATGTAAACAGCATTCTGCCTGCATGTATGCCTGCAGGCTAGAAGAGGGCACCAGATCTCATTATAGATGGTTATGAGCCACCATGTGGTTGCTGGGAATTGAACTCAGGACCTCTGGAAGAACAGACAGTACTCTTAACCTCTGAGCCACCTCTCCAGCCCCTGGCTTAGGGTCTTGAAATCGCAAAGTCAGATGCCCTCCAATACTTCCTCCAACAAGACCACATCTACCCTAACAAAGACACAACTCCTAATCCTTCTAAGCAGTGCTATCCCCCAATGACTAAGCATTCAAATAGACAATGAACCTATGGGGCCACCGCATTAGGGAATACACACTTGAGAGAACGGTTGGGAGCTAGTCACAAAATATCAGGGGAGTTTGGTTTGCCTAATGCTCTCTTGTGTTTCCTTATTTCTTTTTTCTCCATGGATTAACACCTTTGAAGTAGGTTGGTCCCGAGAACAAGCAGGGGGGTGTCCTCCAGACTTGTCATCTACCCAACAGTTACACTGTCATTAGAGAGATGGTGGGTGGCAAACAACAGGGAACTATCATGCAATCTTGACTGCACTAGTCTGCTGTGAAAAGAGGAAGTAGAGCCAGTGGGTAAGAAAGGGTCAGATCTGCAAGAACATCTGCGGCCTGATGAGGCAGCTGGAATGCTCCGGAAAGCTTCTCAGCCCACGGTGAAGAGAGATCCCACCGTCTTACCGGCATTCACCTTGCACAACTCTGTTCCCTTAGGGGACTTCAGGGAGAACAGTGTGTGTCTCCTGGCAAAGCATGGACATCTGATACTGTGCAGATCATTCAGCTGGATAGATCGTGTGCAGGGATCATGTATCCACCGTTCTCCTGACCCAGAAACTGCGTGGTCCTTAGCACCTGCTCATGTCTGTTCATGAACTTGGCTCTTTTGTTGGCAACTCAATGGAGTTTTTGTGGACTCCTGGAGTCTGTGTGGCTTAGCAGGGGACGTTATATCAGCTTCTGTTGACAGCCTGCCATATGCCAAGTGTGCACTTGGCAATTTATCTGATTCTCTTGAATTCTCACAATGAACTCTTTAGGTAAGTCTGCATTCCTGCAAATGTAAAAATGAAACTCAGGAGTATCACACACGTGATGGGCCTATGACTTGAACATACCACAGGACTCCTACTCTGTCCTATGGCTCTTTCTCCTACATGAAGGTCAGCAGAGATATAGGGGAGATGCCTCTGGGCCCAATTCTGCACTAATAGCATTGTCCTTGGTGGCTCCCCTTGAGGTGGGGCATTTATGATACATAGCCTTATACAGAAAAGTAAAATGTATGTTCATATTCTCAAGGGGATTTGCCTTGCTTTAGGTTAAAATATAACACAGCAGTGCACTAAGGGTGTGAGGCTAAATAACACCTTAGTGTATGTGAGAAAAAGAAGCGGAGAGAAGAAGGAAGAGGAGGAAGAAGAGAATAAGGAGGAGAAGGAGAAGAAAACATCCACTGGTAAACTTAAGAAACCATAAAGAAGGTATCTCTTATTTTTCATGTTTTCCCAGTTTTTAATCCCTTAGCTTTCTCTTCTTATTCTACACATGACTCATTTGCATAGTCAATGGATAGCTGGTCAGCACAGAGCATGGTATGATCACTGTCCTGGAACTTTTAACTTCTAATAGGGAGACAAATGCTAGTAAGAAGGGCTCGGATGTGACATACATGTCCTAGGTGTGGTGGAAAGGGAAGCAGGGCAGGGCTTCTTACATGGAGGCAGAGAGGGAGGGAGCCAGGAGGACATGGCCAACGATACCCCTAACAGAGGGGAACAGAAAGAGCCAAAGCCTGGGATAGGAGTGTCAGAGCGTGTCTGTGGGAGGCAAAGATGCCACTGAGATGAATGGAGTAGGGGTGTGTGTGTGTGTGTGTGTGTGTGTGTGTGTGAGAGAGAGAGAGAGAGAGAGAGAGAATATGGAGGTTGAGGGTTGGGCTCAACTCTCAGAAGAAAATCCATAAAGATAGCTGAGAGGGTGACGGCAGAACACAACTGTAGGGACAACATGGCTGTTAGAGGGAGACGTGGAGGGGCTGATGGGAGTTAGCGGGAAATGGCCTGGACCAGGCTAGGTGGTGAAGAGGGTGAAAAGTGGCTGCATTCTACACTTATTGCAAGGTGGGACAGCTAATGTCTGTTGGCATGTTTGACCGTCTTACAGTCCCCCAAATGTGGCAATACTGGAGACAGTCTTTAAAGAGGACATTAAGAGTAAATGAAGAGCCGGGCTGTGGTGGTGCACGCCTTTAATCCCAGCACTTGGGAGGCAGAGGCAGGTGGATTTCTGAGTTCGAGGCCAGCCTGGTCTACAGAGTGAGTTCTAGGACAGCCAGGGCTACACAGAGAAACCCTGTCTCAAAAAAACAAAAAACAAACAAACAAACAAAAAGAGTAAATAAAGCCAGGTGTGATGGCACATGCCTGTAATCCCAACATTTGGGAGGTAGGGGCAGAAGATTAAGAGTTTGAGATATCCTCAGCTATGGAGGAGACTAGCCTGAGCTACTTGAGACTCAGTATCAGACTAAAACAATACATATGCATATACATATACATATACATATACATCATATACATCATATACATCATATACATCATATACATCATATACATCATATACATCATATACATCATATACATCATATACATCATATACATCATATACA